>OZ030008.1:148028644-148628644 GCA_964023405.1 Apodemus agrarius
CCTCCAGGTTACACGTCGGGGTAGAGGGTGGGCCACCAGGTCCAGGGGGGCTGACAGATGGAAGTGGACCAGGCTATGTCTCCAGCCTGGGATATCACCTGCCAAGTGAGTTTCTGGGGAGCATGGGGGTTGCTATTAATCAGGGGAATCTGCAACAGTAGGATTACTACCGAGGCAGTGCAAGTGAAGCTTGAAGAGGTTCTCAGTCTTTTCTACTCTCCAGTTCCCATCTGGTGTTGGCACTGGCTTGACATGAGAGGCATGAATCCAATGGGGATGCCTTCAACTTTCATGGCAGTGGGTGTCATCAAGAGCACCAAGTATGGCCCTTTCCACTAGGTCTCAAGGTTTCTAGCCCAGTGTGGATGCATGTAAACTGAGTCTCCAACCTGGAATTGGTGGGGGTTCTGAAGGTCCCCCTCTCTTGGTTGAGGGTTTTCCAGGCCTGTTGTCTTACCCACTTGAGGGCTTTGAGCCTGGAGAATAAAGGTTGTACATCATTACTTTGCATGGAGGTGGTCTCTAGTAAGGGAGGGGGTCCCCCATAGACCAATTTGTATGGGGTAAGTCCAAACCTCCCAGGAGTATTATGAACTCGGAATAGGATAAAGGGAAGGAGAGCCTTCCAATCCTTTAGCCAGTTGCTATGGTCAATTTAGTTAGGGCCTCTTTTAGAGTTCTATTAATCCTCTCTACCTGTCCTGAATTTTGGGGCCTATAAGCACAATGCAATTTCCAATCAATCCCCAAGACATTAGCCAATCCCTGACTTACCTGGACAACAAAAGCTGGGCTGTTTTCAAACCCGATTACCTTTGGGATTCCAAATCTTGGAAAAACTTCTAGAATCTTTTTAGCCACTACTGTGGCAGTTTCTCTCTTGGTGGGGTAGTCCTCTACCCATCCTGAGAAGGTTTCTATAAAAACTAATAAATATTTATTTCCATACTTGGCTGGTTTTACCTTAGTGAAGTCTATTTCCCAGTGAATGCCTGGATGACTTCCTCTCAATCTCTTCCCAGGAGGCATTCTCGAAGGATTGGCATTAACCAGCTGTCACGGCACATAGTGTTTGACCACTGAGTCAGCCACCTCTGGTAGTCTCAGAACATAGTAAGGGGATGTTTTAACCAGCAGATGTTTAGTTCCTAAATGAGTGAGGGGATGCATCTGTTGGACATATTCTAAACCTTCTTTTTGGGGTAAGATCTCTTTTCCACCCAAGGTATAGCATGTCCCCTCGGGGATCCAAGAAATTTCCTTTCCATCAGAAACATAGTGCATTCCCTCAGGGATCTTAGTGAATGGGTCTGCTTTCCTTATCTCCTGCACATCGTCTAGGGCATATTGCTGTTCAGATTCTGGGGTTTTGGATTTCTCCATGACAGGCAGAAGGCTGACACCCTGGGCTGCCTGCTTGGCTGCTTGGTCGGCCATCTGGTTTCCTTTTGAGATAGAATCTTTAGATCTTTGGTGAGCAGGGCAATGTCTAATTGCCACCTTCCTTGGTAGGTGGAGGGCCTCAAGTAAACTTAATATTTCCTCTTTATTTTTAATGTCCTTCCCTGCTGAGGTCAGTAGCCCTCTCTGATGTTAGATGGCCCCATGCACATGTACAATGGTGAAAGCATACCTGCAGTCTGTATAGATGTTTACAACCTGTCCCTCAGCCAAGCACAGAGCCAACTCAGTTTTTTGGGCTGACGTTCTTTCTGGCAAACTGCTAGCTCAGACAGTCCAAGTTCCATCCACCACAGCAGCCCCTTCCACAATGTAGCTACTCCCATCTGTGAACCAGGTCAGTGCTTTTTCCATCTGCGACTGTTTAACCAGGTCTCTGCAAGTCCCTGTCTCCTCAGCCAGCAGGTGGTGACAGTCATGAATCACTGGGATCTCTGATTCCTCAGGGAACAGGGTGGCAGGATTGAGGGTAGCTGGTGGAGCACACTTGATCCTTTCTGTCAGAAGGAGACTCTGGTAGTGGGTCATCCGGGTGTTGGTCATCTATCAGTCTGGGGGCTGTCTGATAACTTTCCAGTGCATGGGGAGCCACTACAGTTAGGTCTTGTCCCATGGTCAGCTTATTGGCATCTTTCACTAGGAGGGCCACTGCAGGTATAGCTTTCAGACAGGTGGGACAGCCGCTGGCCACTGGGTCCAATTTTTTGGAAAGATAAGCTATAGGCCTCTTCCAAGGTCATAAAGTTTGAGTCAATATCCCCCACCCCAGCCACTCCATTTCTCTCATCTATATAGAGGGTAAATAGCTTAGTCACATCTGGGAGGGCTAGGGCTGGAGCTGACAGCAGAGCCTTTTTGATAGTGTCAAAGGCCTTTTGATGTTCAGAGTTCCATGTAAATTTTCCCTGTTCCTTAGTCAATGGATAGAGGGGGGCTGCCAGGATGGTGAATCCTGGTATCCAGAGTCGACAAAACCCAGCAGTCCCCAGGAATTCTCTTACCTGCCAAGCGGTAGTAGGCACCAGAATAGTCATCACAGTCTTCTTCCTAGCCTCTGTCAGCCACCTCTGACCCTATTTAATATTATATACCAAATAGGTAACCTCTTTCTGGCAGATTTGGGCCTTCTTGGCCGAGGCATAGTATCCAAGTTCTGACAACTCTTCCAGTAGTTTCTCCGTGCCTTCTAGACAGTCCTGCTGTGTTTGTCCTGCAAGAAGCAAATCATCCATGTACTGAAGAAGCATTACTGGGGGTTCTAGGCTCTAAAACTGGCAAGATCCCCACACAGAGCTTCATCGAACAAGGTAGGGGAGTTCTTGAATCCTTATGGTAACTGAATCCACGTCAGTTGCCCTGTTTGTCCTATTTCAGGATCTGTCCATTCGAAGGCAAAAATCAACTGGCTCCTAGGGTGTAGTCTTAGGCAGAAAAAAGCATCCTTCAAGTCCAAAACAGTATACCATACTCGGTCTGGAGGGAGGGAGCTTAACAGATTGTATGCGTTTGAAACAGTGGGATGTATATCTTACACCCTTTTATTGACTTCCCTTAAATCTTATACAGGCCTATAATCATTTGTTCCCGGCTTCTTTACAGGCAGCAAAGGGGTGTTCCAGGGTGACTTGATGGGGATCAGAATACCCTGTTGAATCAGCCTTTGGATGTGGGGTCTGATCCCCTCCCTAGCCTCCTGGCTCACGGGGTATTGTTTTATAGCCACAGTCCTGGCACTGACTTTCAATTTGATCACATGTGGTAGAATATGCTTAGCCAACCCCATTCCCACCATCTCACCCCAGTCCTGAGGAAACTTTTGTAACCAGTGTTCCATATTTCCATCTGGCTTTATTTTGGCAGAAAATAATCTATACTCATCTTCCAATTTAATACTTAAAACAGTAATTGGCTTACTTTCAATGGACACTTTGGGGCTTCTTTGTTTGAAAGAGATCTGTGCCCTCAGTTTCATGAGAAGGTCCCTGCCCAATAAGCGTTCAGGGCATTCTGGGATCACTAGAAATGAGTGGGTTACCTGTCCTGTTCCCAGATCTACAGTTCTTTGGGTAGTCCACGAATAAGGTTTTTGTCCAGTCGCCCCTAACACCCAGGTTTTTTTGCCTTTTAGTTTCCCTAATGGTTTCAGTAACACAGAGTGTTCAGCCCCTGTGTCTATTAGAAAATTTATTGGAGTCCCCTCCACGTGTAATGTTACCCTAGGTTCGGGTTAGAGGCCCAAGGCCTGTCCTCCCTAATCTTCATCTTCTAGGGCCAGAATCTGGTTCCTTCTGCTTCTTCCTTGGACAGTCTCAAGACCAATGCCCTTTTTCCTTGCAATATGCACATTGATCCTTGTCAAGAGGGTTCCGACCACCTGGAGGTGGAGCCCTGTTGTCCAGGTTCCTAGTCTGCCTAGGTTCTGTCTCCTAAAGTCTCTATTTCCTTTCCCTTCCACTACAGCAGCCAAGATCTTGGTCAAGTTTTTCTCCTGTCTCCTTTCTTGTCTGTCTTCCTTAGCCTCTCTTTTTCCCTTCTCTGCTCTCTCTCTTCCTCTGTCTCTCTTTTATGATACACTTTCTCTGCTTCTTTCACCATATCTTTTAAGTCCATATCCTGTATTCCTTCTAACCTCTGAAGTTTCCTTCTGATTTTTAGAGCTGACTGTCCTATAAAAGCCATGGCTACTGATGCTTTCTGACCTTCTGAGGTAGGGTTGAAGGGGGTGTATCTCTTGAAGGCTTCCATCAGCCTTTCTAGGAATACCAAGGGGGGCTCGGTAGGTTCCTGGAGAACTTCTCTTACCTTTGCCAAATTGCGGCACCACAGAGACACACCACTAGAGCCTGGCGATAGACTTTTAAGCGTTCCCTACCTTCAGTTGTATTGTAGTCCCATCTGGGACTGGTCAGGGGAAAGCCTGCATCGATCTCATTTTGCAGTCAGCTGGGGCTCCCATCATTCCCAGGAACATTTTTCCTTGCTTCCAGTAGAATTCTTTCATGCTCCTTAGTAGTGAAGAGTGTCTGCAACAATTGCTGACAGTCATCCCAGGTGGGCTGATGGGAGAACATGAGAGTCTTCACCAGTCTTGTCAGGCGCTGGGGTTCATCTGAAAAAGGGGGTGATTAGCTTTCCAATGAAACAAATTGGCAGAGGAAAAAGGCCAATACTGGAGAGGCTGGAGCTGACCTCTCGGCACCGGAATGGGGTGGGGGAGGGAGCAAAAGTTCAGAGGGGAAGAGCAACGGTTATATCTCCTCCCTCTGGGGTAACTCCTCCGCAGCTCTGGATCCCCGCCACTGGACCTCCCCCCAGTGCCACAAGAGATGCCAAAGGACCCCTTGCTGTCTCGAGAGGGGCGTAGGGAGGTGGAGGAGTGGGTGCTGGTGGGTGAGCCAGCGCCAGTGGGAGAGCCAGCAGAAGGGGTGGCGCCAGTGGTAGGGCTGGCAGAAGGGCTAGTGGAAGGACTGGCAGAAGGGATGGTGCTGGTGGGAGGGCCTGCAGAAGGGGTGGTGCCGGTGGGAGGGCTGGTGGAAGGGGTGGCACTGGTGGGAGGGCCAGTAGATACTCAGGCCAAGTTGGAGGCCCCTTGATCTCTGGATAGATGCGAGGAGCCTTCCGAGATTCAGAAGACTTCCTTTCTTTCTCAAGAGCCAGGACTAGGGAGACTGGTGGCTTGGGTTCCACCCAAGGTGGTGGGCTGTCCACCAGATCCTTCCACATGAAGATGTAGGGCTCCTGATCAGGATGGGAGCCAGGACCACTCTGAAAAATAGTCGCTCCAACAACCAAAAGGATTTCTAAGTCAAAACTCCCTATTTCAGGCCAACCCATGTCAAAGGTAGGCCATTTAGAAGCACGGTGAGTCTGCCAAGGTCCTTTCTTAGTTTCAACTGAGAGGTTACAAGCCCCAGTCTTAACATCTGTCCAATGGTCAAGGGTCAGGCTAAGGGAAGTTGTTACCATCTGTCCCATGATAAAACTATAGACAAGGACACACAAGACAAAGACGCTGAAAACAAAACCCAACAAATCCAGGTGCCAACGACCCGTCTGCTTCGTCCACAAGCAGAAGAAAGTATTGGATGGCTGCAGGAAGGGAGCTTCCGCTTCAATACAGAACTCAGTCCTCTGACCAACAGTGGGGAACCACCAGGCATCCCTGTCTCTCCTCGCTTCCCGGGGCATCCCCCAGGGTGGCAGCCTGTGATTCTCTATCATGTCTGCCAACCACAGCCCTCCAGTCCTCATGGCCTGGGAGGATGGCTGCAAACTGAAATGCATGGTTCAGAAAAAAGACACAACAAACACTCAGAACAAAGACAGCAGCTGGCATGCATGCATTCCAGAGGGGATTCCCTTACCTCCAAGTCAGTTCTTGGGTGTGAGGGGTGGTTGCAAAGTTCCTGGCCAATGTACCAATGAAAGGCCACCAAAGCAAGGCCCTTCCATGCTTTGGCTCTTGAAAGGTTACCTCCCAAATCACTCAAGAGAAAAGGTCTTGATGCAATCAGCCAGAGGACTTTTATTCCAAGTGTACTGGGGCCTACCACAGTACAGCACACAGGGGTAGAGGGCTGCAGATGCAGAGAGCAGACATGAGACAGCTTTTATAGGGTACAACAAAACCTGTGAACTGCAAACCAATCATTTATTTTTTTCCTTTTTTAAATTATTTTCTATATTCTTTGTTTACATTCCAAAGGATTTCCCCTCTCCAGTTCCCCCCTCACCATATGTGCCATAAGTTCTCTTCCCCACCCCCATTCCCCAGTCACCCTCCCCCTCCCCACCATTTCTATGTTCCGGTATTCTCCTAAAAAACCGGATTTAGTCTTTTCCAGACCAGGGTCCTCTCCATCCCTTTTCTTGGGAATCTTTTGCTTAGCTAATTGTGTCTTGAGTATTCAGAGCTTCTGGCCTCATTAATAGCCACTTATCAGTGATTGCAATTCATGTGTATTCTTTTACTCACTTATGATATTTTCCAGATCCAACCATTTGCCTACAAATTGCATGAATTCATTATTTTTAATTGCTGAGTAGTATTCCATTGTATAAATATACCACATTTTCTGTATCCATTCCTCCTTTGAGGGACATCTGGGTTCTTTCCAGCTTCTGGCTATTATAAATAAGGCTGCTATGAACATAGTGGAGCATGTGTCTTTATTGCATGCAGGGGAATCCTCTGGGTATATGCCCAGGAGTGGTATGACAGGGTCCTCTGGAAGTGTCATGCCCAATTTTCTGAGGAACCGCCAGACTGATTTCCAGAGTGGTTGTACCATCTTGCAATCCCACCAACAATGGAGCAGTGATCTTCTTTCTCCACATCCTCACCAGCACCTGTTGTCTCTTGAGTTTTTAATCTTAGCCATTTTGACTGGTGTGAGGTGGAATCTCAGGGTTGTTTTGATTTGCATTTCCCTGATGAGTAATGATGTTGAACATCTCTTAAGGTGTTTCTCAGCTATCTGAATTTCTTCAGGTGAAAATTCCTCGTTTAGCTCTGTACTCCATTTTTTAATAGGGTTATTTGGTTCTTTGGGATCTAACTTCTTGATTTCTTTGTATATATTGGATATTAGCCCTTTGTTGGATGTGGGATTGGTGAAGATCTTTTCCCAATTTGTTGGTTGCTGTTTTGTCCTTCTGACAGTGTCTTTTGCCTTACAGAAACTTTGTAATTTTAAGAGGTCCCATTTGTCAATTCTTTATCTTAGAGCATAAGCTATTGGTGTTCTGTTCAGAAACTTTCCCCCTGTGCCCATGTCCTCCAGGGTCTTCCCCAGTTTCTTTTCTATTAGTTTCAGTGTGTCTGGTTTTATGTGGAGGTCCTTGATCCACTTGGAGTTGATCTTAGTACAAGGAGATAAGAGTGGGTCAATTCGCATTCTTCTGCATGTTGACCTCCAGTTGAACCAGCACCATTTGTTGAAAAGGCTATCTTTTCCCCACTGGATGGTTGTAGCTCCTTTATCAAAGATTAAGTGACCATAATTCTGTGGGTTCATTTCTGGATCTTCAATTCTATTCCATTGATCTACTTGCCTGTCGCTGTACCAATACCATGCAGTTTTTACCACAATTGCTCTGTAGTACTGCTTGAGGTCGGGGATATTGATTCCCCCAGAAGTCCTTTTATTGTTGAGAACAGTTTTAGCTATCCTGGGTTTTTTTTGTTACTCCAAATGAATTTGAGAATTGCTGGTTCTAGATCTATGAAGAATTGATTTGGGATTTTGATGGGGATTGCATTGAATCTGTAGATTGCTTTTGGCAAGATGGCCATTTTTACGATATTGATCCTGCCAATCCAAGAGCATGAAATATTTTTCCATTTCCTGAGGTCTTTTTCGATTTCTTTCTTCAAGGACTTGAAGTTCCTGTCATATAGATCTTTCATTTGTTTGGTTAGAGTCACACCAAGATACTTTATATTGTTTGTGGCTATTGTGAAGGGTGTTATTTTTCTAACTTCTTTCTCAGCCTGCTTGTCCTTGGAGTACAGGAAGGCTACTGATTTGCTTGAGTTGATTTTATAACCAGCCACTTTGTTGAAGTTGTCAGCTGTAGGAGTTCTCTGGTGGAGTTTTTTGGGTCACTTACATATACTATCATATCATCTGCAAATAATGATAGTTTGACTTCTTCCTTTCCACTTTGTATCCCTTTGACTTCCTTATGTTGTCTAATTCCTCTCACTAGAACTTCAAGTACTATATTGAAAAGATATATAGAGAGAGGGCAGCCTTGTCTAGTCCCTGATTTTAGTGGGATTGCTTCAAGTTTCTCTCCATTTATTTTGATATTGGCTACTGGTTTGCTGTAGATTGCTTTTACTATGTTTAGGTATGGGCCTTGAATTCCTGTTCTTTCCAGGACTTTTAACATGAAAGGATGCTGAATTTTGTCAAATGCTTTTTCTGCAACTAATGAGATGACCATGTGGTTTTTTTCTTTTAGTTTGTTTATGTAGTGGATTACATTGATGGATTTCTGTATATTGAACCATCCCTGCATCCCTGGAATGTAGCCTACTTGATCATGGTGAATGATCATTTTAATGTGCTCTTGGATTCGGTTGGCAAGAATTTTATTTAGTATTTTTGCATCGATATTCATAAGGGAAATTGGCCTGTAGTTCTCTTTCTTTGTAGGACCTTTGTGTGCTTTGGGTATCAGCATAATTGTGGCTTCATAGAATGAGATGGGCAGTGTCCCTTCTGTTTCTATTTTGTGGAATAGTTTGAAGAGTATGGGTATTAGGTCTTCTTTGAAGGCCTGATAGAATTCTGCACTAAAACCATCTGGTCCCGTACTTTTTTTTGGTTGGGAGGCTTTCTATAACGCCTTCTATTTCCCTAGCGGTTATGGAACTGTTTAGCTGATCTAATTGATCCTGATTTAATTTTGGTATTTTGTATCTGTCTAGGAAATTGTCCATTTCCTCCAGATTCTCCAGTTGTGTTGAGTATAGACTTTTGTTGTAGGATCTGATGATCTTTTGAATTTCCTCAGTATCTGTTGTTATATCCCCCTTTTCATTTCTTATTTTATTAATTTGAATACTGTCTCTGTGCCCTTTGTTAGTCTGGCTAAGGGTTTATCTAGCTTGTTGATTTTCTCAAAGAACCAGCTCCTGGTTTTGTTGATTCTTTATATGGTTCTCTTTGTTTGTATTTGATTGATTTCAGCCCTTAGTTTGATGATTTCCTGTTTTCTACTCCTCCTGGGTGAATTAGCTTCTTTTTGTTCCAGGGCTTTTAGGTGTGACATTAATCTGCTAGTGTATGCTCTCTTCTGTTTCTTTTTGGAGGCACTCAGGGTTATGAGTTTTCCTCTTAGCACTGCTTTCATTATGTCCCAAAGATTTGGGTAGGTTTTACCTTCATTTTCATTGAATTCTAAAAAGTCTTTGATTTCTTTCCTTATTTCTTCCTTGACCAAGGTGTCATTGAGTAGAGTATTGTTCAGTTTCCATGTGTATGTGGGCTTTCTGTTGTTTTTCTTGCTGTTGAAGACCACTTTCACTCCATAGTGATATGATATGAGGCAAGGGATTAGTTCAATCTTCTTGTGTTTGTTGACATCTGTCTTGTGACCAATTATATGATCAATTTTGGTGAAGGTACAGTGTGGTGCTGAGAAAAGGGTATATTGTTTTCCTTTAGGATGAAATGTTCTATATATATTTGTTAAATCCAATGGTCCAAAGTTTCAATTAGTTTCACTGTGTCCCTGTTTAATTTCTGGTTTCCTGATCGTCCATTGAGGAGAGTGGAGTGTTGAAGTCACCCACAATTATTGAGTTAGGTGCAATGTGTGCTTTAAGCTTTAGTAAAGTTTCTTTCACAAATGAGGTTTCCCTTGCATTTGGAGCATAGATATTCCATATTGTGAATTCTTCTTGGTGGATTTTTCCTTTGACCAGCAAGTAGTGACCTTCAGTGCCTCTTTTGATGACTTTAGGTTGAAAGTCAATTTTATCTGATATTAGAGTGGCTACTCTGTCTTGTTTCCTGAGACCATTTCCTTGTAAGATTGTCTTCCAGCCTTTTACTCTAAGGTAGTGTTTGTCTTTGACACTGAGATGTGTTTCCTGTATGCAGCAAATTGTAGGGTCCTGTTTCTGTATCCAGTCTGTTAGTCTATGTCTTTTTATTGGGGAATTGAGTCCATTGATTTTAAGAGATATTAAGGAATAGTAACTATTACTTCCTGACAGTATTGAAATTATTTTTTATATTTGAGTGGTTATCTTCTTTTGTGTTTGATGGGATGAGGTTTCTATCTTGCATCTTCTGGGGTGTAGTTTCTCTCCTTGTGTTGGTGTTTTTCCCCATTATCCTTTGTAGGGCTGCGTTTGTGAAAAGCTATCGTGCAAATTGGGTTTTGTCATGGAATACCTTGGTTTCCCCACCTATAGTGATTGAGAGTTTTGCTGGGTATAATAGTTTTAGCTGAAATTTGAGTTCTCTTACAGTCTGCCTGATATCTGCCCAGGATCTTCTAGCTTTCATGGTCTCTGGTGAGAAGTCTGGTGTAATTCTGATAGGTCTTCCTTTATATGTTACTTGGCCTTTTTCTGTTACTGCCTTTAATATTCTTTCTTTGTTTAGTACATTTGAGGTTTTGATTATTATGTGACGGAATGTATTTCTGTTCTGGTCCAGTCTGGAGTTCTGTAGGCTTCTTGTATATTCATGGGCATCTCTCTGTTTAGGTTGAGGAAGTTTTCTTCCATAATTTTGTAGAAGATATTTGCTGGCTCTTTAAGTTGTAAATCTTCCCTCTCATCTATACCTATAATCCTTAGGTTTGGTCTTCTCATTGTATCCTGGATTTCTTGGATGTTTTGGGTTACAAGCTTTTTGTATTTTGCATTATCTTTGATTGTTGAGTCCATGGTTCCTATGGTATCTTCGGCATCTGAGATTCTTTCTTCTATCTCTTGTATTTTATTGTTTATACTTGCATCTATGGCCCCTGATTTCTTCCCAAGGTTTTCTATCTCCAAAGCTGTCTCCCTTTGAGATTTCTTAGTTGTTTCTACTTCAGTTTTTAGATCCTGGATGGTTTTGCTCAGATCTTTCGCTTGCTTGTTTGTGATTTCATGTAATTCTTTAAGAGATTTTTGTGTTTCCTCTTTCATGACTACTACTTGTTGACCCATGCTCTCCTGTATTTCTTTAAGTGATTTTTGTATTTTCCCCTTATTGGCTTCTGCTTTTTGATCCATATTCTCCTGAATTTCTTTAAGTGATTTTTGTGTTTGTCTTGTAATGACTTCGAACTTTTGATCCATTTTCTCCTGAATTCCTTTAAGAGATTTATCCATGCGTTCTGCTATCAGCATTCTTACCAATGATTTTATATTTGTATCTTGATTTTCTGGTGTGTTGGTGTTGGGGTATCCAGGGCTTTCTGTTATTGGGAAACTGGGTTCAGATATTGCCATATTGTCTTGATTTCTGCTAGTAACTTTCCTATGTTTGCCTTTTGCCATTTGTTTATTTCTGCACTTAGTTGTTCTTGTTATTACTGGTTGGTGTATAAAGCTCCTGAGAGCTTGGCGTTTGGTGCTGCTGTCTCAGAGGGCATCTGTGCTCCTGAGGCAGAAACTGAAAGGTTTCTACCAATGGCCTCCGAATTACCTCCTCAGCTCTGCTGGGCTGGATTCAAATCTCCTCCCTGCTTGCCTCTGGATACTTAACTGGCCTCCAGTGATCTCCTCCTGGTTTGCCTGGTTATTCTACCAGCTCCAAGATGGTGGCTGGTCTCTGGGCTCTGTCTAACCGCAGGATTCTCTGCAGGCCTGGGGCTTCCTGGCTGGGCTGCTGAAGCCTAGGCAGAGGCTCTCCCAGTTGGCATGGCTCTGTCTGGTTGAACTGTTCTCCCCAGAATAGTGTTGGACCAAGGAGCTCTGTCTCATCGCGGGCTCTCTGTGGATCCGGAGCTCCCCCCAGTTGGGCTGTAAGGTCTAAGATGGTGGGGATTCCCGTCCTTGGGTCTCAGTCTATCTACGGGACCTCCTGCAGGTCAGAGGTTCTCCAGCCTGCCTAGGCACCCCTAGTGCTGCCCAGCTCCCTGGTGCAGAAGGCACCCAGGCATGCTATACCCTGGGAAATCATTCCCTCTCGTGCCCACTGTACCTTGCTCGGTTACCAGCTCCAAGATTGTGGCCAGTCTCAGGGCTCTGTCTAACTGCAGGATTTCCTGCAGGCCTGGGGCTCCCTGGCTGGGCTGCTGAAGCCTAGGCAGAGGCTCTCCCAGTAGGCAGGGCTCCATCTGGTTGAGTTGTTCTCCCCAGGATAGTGTCGGACCACCAAACCAATCATTTCTAAGCATCGAGAGTCCATGTGGTGCAGGCCAACCAATTTGTACCACAGCATAACTTCTAGGCCAATCAATTCAAATTACCCAAGCCTTGTTCCTTAGACCGTTCAGTTTCGGAAGTCTGTATTTGCACGGGCTCCTTGGTGGGAGGTGACAGATTGTAATTGAAACATGTCACAAAGACTTTTCTTCTATGGCAGAAGCAATTTACAGAAACTAGATAATTGGTTAGTCAGCTTATTTCCTGCTATCCTACTAGACCAGGATTATGTACTTAAGGGCCTGTAATTTGAGGTATTTAAGGCTTCTTAGGAGGCTGGAGTTAGGGCTAAGTATTTCTAAACTACTGACTTCTCAGGGCCGTTGGAGGGTTAGGCTGTATTCTTCATTTTCACTTTCAGTTGAAATGGTTTTAGTGGGAGAGAAGGAGGCCCATAGCCAGTCTTGTATGCTACCAAACAGTTGCTTTGCTATCCACTATAATATAGTGATATTCCCTTTTCACATTTTTTCCTGATTAATTCTTTTCCATTACAAATAATATTGCTTTCTTAAAGTTTTTTTTCCAAGAAAGTATTGGTCACATTTCATAATATCTTCTTAATTTTTCCTAGACCCAATATCAAATATAGTGAAGTCAGGAGAGCAGTATAGTTACAGATGAAGTGGGGGAAGAACAGAAGGAATTACTTTACAGGATTTTCCTCATCAAAGCAAAACAAAGACAATCAGAAAAAAGAAAAAACAGAAAGCTATAACGTCATCAGTAGTCTTTTCAAAATGGAGGAATGATGGATAAGTTTCATGCTTTTTATTCACACTATAATGAATACAGAAATCATTTTGCAACAGATAACCACAATAGAGAAGGAAAACTAAAGAAAAAAAAACAGTTTTTCCTAGATAAGAAATGACCACACACTGTCAGAGCCTTTGACATGATCTCATATGGGTGATTTGGGAGCAGTTTTCTCCTCTACTGGGACAGCATTATCACTTCTAGTATTATTCTTTCTCTCTTATTCTCAGTAAAAACTGTGTTTTCCATTCAGTTCTCTGAATGAACTACTTCCAAGGTCATACTTGGAAATGGCCCCTGATGCTTAGAGCAATTGACCCTATTACCTTCTGTCCATACATCTTTTTTCGTGGAGTGACCTTTTACCTGTAGACTGATTCCTCACTACCCTCTGGTTTGAATGCTTTGGGCAGTGGTTAGTTACTACTTATTGGAAAATTCTAGTTCAGCAAAACTTTTCCCCTGACTTCAATCCTTACAGTAGTTTGCTTAGTAAGATTATTGTCCAGTCACTGTTCTATCACTATAAAGAAACATAGCAAATCTTATAAAGGAAAGCATTTAATGAGAGTCTTGTTTACTGTTTCAGAGAGTTAGTCCTTTTTCATCATGGTGGGGAGCATGGGGCCAGGCATGATGCTGGAGCAGTAGCTGAGAGCTACATCCTGATACACAGGGGAGGGAGGGAGGGAGGGAGGGAGAGAGAGAGAGAGAGAGAGAGAGAGAGAGAGAGAAGAGAGAGAAGAGAAGAGAGAGAGAGAGACAGAGAGATAAAGACAGAGGGAAAGAGAGTGACAGACACAGAGACACAGGCAGAGACAGAAAGAGACAGAAAGAGACAGAAAGAGAGAGAGACACAGAGACAGAAGAAGACAGGAAGACAAAGAGATAGAGACTGGGCCAGACATGGGCTTTGGAAATCTCAACCCCAGAAAAATCCCAGGCAAACTTTTCAACAAGGGTATATTCTCTAATCATTTTAACTCTACCAAAGAGTTCTACTTCTTGGTAACAAAGTATTTAATATATGAGCCTCTGATAGCCACTTTTATTCAGACTCAGTTGTATTATGCTGCTTGTGGTAGCACATACCTGTAATTCCACCACTCAAGAGGCTGAAGCATGAGGATCATAAGTTTGAGGCCAGCCTCTGCTACATAGTGCCAGGAAACCCTGGAAACACCAAGAAAGATGGTGTTTCAGAAAACAGAAACAACAAAGACCAAAACCCAAAACCCAAAACCCATGTTTATAAATAGTCTTCTGGCTTCTTTTCAAAAGATCTCAAACAGAGCAGCAATGCCTTTCCTGAGGACACAGCACTCGGTTTACGATGTGACTGTTAAGGATGATGGCAGGTACCTCTTAGGTTTTGAGGTAGGTAGAGTCACAAGTTTCATGAACAGTGTTTGCTCCTAGTTGCAGTGTCCCCATCCAGTCAATAAAATGCTTTTTTTGGTAAAGTTAATTAGCAAATACATTCTTCCTCTCAACCCAGCACTGAAAAAATCTTCCTGACATTCAATGAGCTCAGGTTCAGATGCCATTATTACGAAGGCATTAAGTAACACTGAATAATGTCTTCTTTATCTGTTTCCATTTGTCTTTCATTATTTCTATCTTGTCATCCCATAGGGTTTTCCATCCCCTCCTTCTCTCTTGGCCATCACTCCATGCTATCAATTCATGAGTTCTGGTCCAGTTAGCCCATTCCAGGCATCTCCACTGGTCAAAGATATATGACTTACAGATTACAGTGTCTCCCCAAGCCAAACAGTTTCCACAAAGCTCCCTTCACATCTTTGTTCCTCAAGCTGTAGATAAAAGGATTGAGCATGGGGGTGACCATTGTATAAACAATGGATGCCACTATTCCAGTGTCTGCAGAGTAGGAGGAAGATGGCTGGAAATACACTAGAAAGGCAGTTCCATAGAACAGAGTGACCACTGTCAGATGTGAACCACATGTAGAGAAGATTTTATGCTTTCCCGCAGAAGAGGGGATCCTGAGGATGGTGTGCACGATATGGGCATAAGAGACTAGGATACAAGTGAGAGGGACCACACCAGAGAGGGCAGCTTCAGCAAGCATCATGAGCTGAAAGGTATGGGTGTCTGAGCAGGCAAGCTTGAGGAGTGGGAGAAGATCACAGAAAAAGTGTGGAATGGAATGGGAGGCACAGAAGGAGACTTGAGCCATCTGGAGTGTGAGTGACAAGGCCAGGAGGTTGGAGCAGAGCCAGGATGTGGCCACCAGCAACAGGCATCTTTGGGGACACATGATAGTGGTATAGTGTAGTGGAAGGCAGATGGCCACATAACGGTCATAGGCCATCACAGCTAATAGGAAGTCATCAAGCATGCCCAGTACCAAGAAGAAATACATCTGTAGAAGGCACCCAGTGTGGGAGATGGTTTGATGCTGGGTTTGGATGTTGATCAGCACTTTGGGGACAATGGTGCAGGTGCAGCAGGAATCAATGAAAGATAGGTTGGCTAGGAAGAAGTACATGGGTGTATGCAGATGTTGGTCACAGACAATGGCCAGGATGATGACCAGATTCCCCAAGAGGGTCACTAGGTACATTCCCAAGAAGAGTGTGAACAGGAGAGGCTGCTGCTCGGGGTGGTCAGAGAAGCCCATAAGGAGGAATTCAGAGATGATGGTTTGGTTTCTATTTTCTTTCTAAGGCAGATAAATTGTCAAGGATTCATACTAAAATATACTGGCATTTAAAAAGTTCTGAGATTCCAAAGGCTTTGGTCAGAATGTTATTTGGTTTCCCCAAAACTGTATCATGGCAAGTTCTCCCAAAGATTGTTTGAATGAGTCTAAATTGGAATTTTTCTCATGGTCTCTCTCCCTCCCTCTCTCCCCCCAACTCTCTGTCTCTCTGTCTCTCTCTCTGTCTCTGTCTCTGTCTCTCTCTTTATGAATGTTCTACCTGCTGCATGTATGTGTACCATAAGCATGCTTTTTTCCCACAGAGGCCAGAAAAGTGCATTGGATTCCCAGGAACTGGAATCATAGACAGCTGAGTGCTGCTCTGTGAGTGCTAGGAACTGAACAAGGTCCTTTGGAAGAGAATCCAGTGCTCTTAACTGCTGAGTCAACATTCTTGTTCCTAAATGGGAATTTATACCTCCTCAATCTTGGCTTCTTTATAAAGGCCCCCAAGATTGCAGTTTCAGCCTGAGTTGGCACAATTTATTTCCAAAATTTAGTAGACAGTACTAAAGGTTCTTTTTCTTTCTCCCACCCTCAGGTCCCTCCCTCTGTTTTTCTCTCCCCACTTCTTTTATTCTTTATGCATTTTAAGGAAGACAGAAAGAATAATTTCTTCACAGAGATGCTAGCTGGGACTCAAACATGCTCTCATGCTTAGCCCTTTTGTGTCCTATCACCAGGTAGTGAGTTAATGCAGTTGTGAACCTGAAAAGCACATCATCATCAGGACGTGACATTTTCACTTCATCCTCATCATCACCAACATCATGCATTCTAATATATGAACTCCCTGGAGATCAGAAATAGCATCCTCTCTTTGCTCCTCATTCTCAGGTTGACCTCCTTGGTTCCTTTAGTCTCTGAGTCTCTGAATTCAGTTGCACGTGGGACTTCTCTATAGTATATTTTTACTATGGAGTCAACGCCTATGAAAAGTTTGTATGTCTGTCAGTCAGTCAGTCAGTCAGTCAGTCAGTCAGTCAGTCAGTCTGTGAGTGTGGATGTTTGTGTGATTGTCAGGATTAGCCGTCACTGGTGAATTGGGAGCCTGGGACACAATGCAGTACACAACTAGAAGCATAAGCTCATTAGCTTCTAGTTCTCTTCCTCATGCTCCTTTTAAGATTGGGGGAGCTATTTACTCATTTTTAATTTTGCTTTTCTGACCCACAAAATGTAGATAACAACCTTACTTGAGAAGTTTGTTGAGAAGCCCAAATGCTGGGATCATCCGAAGTTTCTTCATGAACCATAGGGTCTAAACTAAAGGAGAAATTTCAGGATTTCTGTTCAACTGTGTGGCGAGACAAAAGAAGTGACCATTCAGTAACAGCTGTTGTGAATGTCATATGCATTTAGTTTCTCACAGTATGACAAGGTTTCCCTCCTCTTTTCTCTGTGAGCAGATGCTGAGAACATCATTTAACATTTCTGACTTTGTTTTAAAATCTGCTTAAATGGGATACTAATGTGCAGTCATAGAATGTGATGACAATTAAATTTGATAGTGATGTTAAATAACTTAAAATAAATCTACCACATAGGAAGAACTCAGTAAAATATTATTGGGGTAATTAACAATTTTAATAAAAGGTGCTTATTTTTATAGCAGTTTTTATTGCCTGAACATTGGGTTTATTCATTGTAAGTATTAATATTAAGTGAGAATTATTGGCGTCACCCCCATTATTCCCTTCACCTTTGAGTAGTTGTGAGTCTTAGAACAATCGATGGAAAAGTATTCATTTCTTGTCATATAAATAGCACACATCGACTTGACAAGTAATTTAATTGTCATGTCCCAAATAGTATTATTATATATCAGTAACGAACAGTATAGGTTTCAGTTTTTGCCAGGTAAATGCTGAATCAAGAAAGAACTTATGATTATCCAACATTTTGACTAATAGTAATTAAAATTGAAGACTGAGATGATCCTAGGGTTGTCATGTTATGTAGATCCTTCATATGCTAATCAGAAGAGCCAGAAAATGGTTGCCAAAAAGGAAGAAGGGCAGAAAGAAATGAGTTTATATACAGTGTATGGGTCTGTGAAGACATGTTCCATGAGTAATAGGTAGATTCTGTCCTCACCCTCCACTGTATCTCAGTCTTACCTGGAGATCTGGCCAGTGTCACATTGTACCTTTCCTACCAAGGTAGTTGAATTCACTGTCTTATTGTCACCTCAAGAAAACATGAATGTAGTCACAGTGTCTGTCTTGTTTGTAGATGCAGTGCAGACTGAAGTCTCAGGTCTGTAATGACCCCTGAGTAGCAAGAAGAGCTGGTGATTTTCATATGCAATATCTCCTGGGTCCAGTCCCAGACCTGCCATTTAGACAAGATAGGGCAATCATCCAATGACCAGAAGTCTCCTCTGGGTTACAGTCCCATGAGTCTCATCTTTGTAACTAATAACTCCATTCAGAGTGACCATGGCTACAATGCACCGGGCTTTTGTGCTTGCTGCTCTCCTGGGCTTCAGGCTGACATCATCATTGCCATTATCTCTTATGCTGAGCAGTGTCTTCCTTGTTATGGAGGCCATGATTTCTAATAAGAGTTGTGTCCTCATACATGAAGTATTCATGCTCTAGAAAATAACAAGTGAATAATAAACTGATTAGGAATCTCAAATACCTTCAAAAGGCATGCAAAAGAGAGGCAACTCTTACTTTCTATGGTGCTGGGTGATAATACTAATTAATATGTAGTCTCTGTATTTTGCATGGATACTGTGTCTGATCTTTATTATTTGTTTGTTTGTTTATGCATAGATTGTGGATTCTGAGGGTGTGGTTGAAAGGTTGAGAATATGTCTAGCATGTTGCAAAGCCCCAGGTTTGAATTCATACATAGTTCATTCCTAGACAATTTCTACTGAGTTCCCAATTTTCAAACATATTGGAATTTTTACTTGCATTTGTGTGTGTGTGTGTGTGTGTGTGTGTGTGTGTGTGTATAGACCAATGGTCAACATTATTTAATGCCCATCCCCTCACAATTCAGTTTAGGTAGTATGTGGTATAGTGATTTCACACTGAGATCCTAAGTTATTGACCATGTGCTTTTAAATTAAATTGTGAAGGAATGCACATTAAGTTGTCAATTAAACAGTGTACTTCTTTCCAACCCAATGTCCCATTTCTCCTTCTCTACTATAGACTCTAAGGAATTACAGGCAGTGGGTCTGAAGCCTTTCAGTTCTCCTTCTTGGCCATTTCTGTTATGGTTTACTCTATTTGCTCAAGTTTTCTTCTCATGTGCTTTGTTTTTCTTCCTTTATCTTACTATGTTTAGTTTATTCATTTTCTTATAAGATCTTAAAATGAAAGCTTAGCTCATAATTTTACAGCTCTATTTTTCAGTGTTATAAACTTTTTTATTAGTTGTATTATTTATTTACATTTCAAATGTTTTCCCCTTTCCTGGTTTCCCTCCTGAAAATCCCAAAACCCATCTCCAATCTCCTGTCCCCCAATCGACCCATTCCAGCTTCTCTGTCCTGGTATTCCCCTATACTGCAGCATCCAGCCTTCCCAGGATCAAGGGCTTTTCTTCGCTTTGATGCCCAACAAGGCCATCTTCTGCTGCCTATGCATCTGGAGTAATGGGTAACTAACTCCATGTGTACTCTTTGGTTGATGGTTTTGTCCGTGGGAGCTCTAGCTACTCAGTGGCTCATACTGTTGTTCCTCCTTTGGCACTTCAAACCCCTTCAGCTCCTGGGTCCTTTTGCTAGCTTCTTTACTGGGGACCCTGTGCTCAGTTCAATGGCTGGCAGAGAGTATCCCCCTCTGTATTTGTCATGCATTAGCAGAGCGTTCCAGTTTACATCTATATCAGGCTCTGGTCAGCAAGCACTTTTTGGCATCCACAATAGTGTCTGGGTTTTGTCACTGTATAAGGGATGGGTCACTAGGTGGGGCAGTCTCTGTATGGTCTTTCCCTAGGGCTCTGTTCCACACTTTGTCTCAATATCTCCTTTGGTGTATATTTTGATGCCACTTATAAGAAGGACTCAAGACTAAATTCAGTTTTGTAGGAGAGTACCAGAACAGAGAAATGGTGGTGAGGGGGGTCATTGGGGAATGGGTAGGGGTTGGGGGGAAGAGGACTTATGGGACATATGGTGAGGGGGGGAACTGGGAAAGGGGAAAGCCTTTGGAATGTAAACAAAGAATATAGAAAAGAAAAAAAAGAAGTTACATAAAAGACCATCTCAAAATAAAATTTGCAGGGTGCCCTGCATTCTGCTGTATTTTTAAAAAAAAGGACTAGAGTAAATATACTTTGTTCTTCCTTCTTCTTGAGCTTCATTTGATCTGTGAATTGTGTCTTGGGTATTCCAAGCCTCTGGGCTAATATCCACTTATCAGCGAATGTATACCATGTATATTCTTTTGTGATTGGGCTACCTCAGTCAGGATGATATTTTCTAGTTCAACCCATCTTCTAAGAACTTCATGAATTCATTGTTCTTTATTAGCTAAGTAGTATTCCATTGTGTAAATATACCACATTTTCTGTATCCATCCTTCCATTGAGGGACATCTGTTTTTTTCCAGCTTCTGCATATTATAAATAAGGCGGCTATGAACATAGGGAGCATGTGTCCTTATTACACACTGGCGAATCCTCTGGGTATATGCCCAGGAGTGGTATAGCAGGGTCCTCTGGTAGTATTATGCCCAATTTTCTGAGGAACCACCAAACTGATTTCCAGAATGATTTTACCAGCTTGCAATCCCACCCACAATTGACAAGCATTCCTCTTTCTCCATATCCTCTCCAGCATTTGCTGTCCTCTGAGATTTTGATCTTGGCCATTCTGACTGGTGTGAGGTGGAACCTCAGGGTTGTTTTGATTTGTATTTCCCTGATGATTAAGGATGTTGACCTTTACTTTTGGTGTTTCTCAGCCTTCCAGTATTCCTCATTTGAGAATTCTTTGTTTAGCTCTGTACTCTGTTTTGTAATAGTGTTATTTGGTTTTCTAGAGTCTAACTTCTTGAGTTCTATCTGTTGGATATTAGCCCTCTATTGGATGGAGTATTGGTAAAGATCTTTTCCCAGTTTGTTGGATGCCATTTTGTCCTATTGACAGTATCCTTTGCCTTGCAGAAACTTTGCAGTTTTATGAAGTCCCATTTGTCAATTCTTTATCTTTGAGCATAAGGTATTGAAGTTCTATTCAGGAAAATTTCCCCTGTGCCCATGTGCTCCAGAGTCTTCCCCACTTTGTCTTCTTTTTCATTTTCCTTTTTTTATTGAATATAATCTTCATTTACATTTCAAATAATAAAACCTTTCCCAGTTTCCCCCCTCCCCCAAAACCCTCAACCCTCTTCCCACCCCTTGCCCTCAAGTATATGCCCCTCCACCTGACCCACTACCACCTCCCCCCACGTCCCCCCCTTTCCCTTTGTTGGGGCATCTATTGAGCCTTCACAGAAACAAGGATCTCTCCTCCCACTGATGCCTGACAAGACATTCATTGGACACATTTTTGGCTAGGACCACATATACCCCTTGATTGATGGCTTAGTCCCTGGGAGTCCTGGGACTTCTTGGTGACCGACTTCATTGTTTTTCCCATGGGGCTGTAAACCCCTTCAATTTCTCCAGTCTGCCCTCCAACTCCTTCATTGGGACCCCACGCTCAGTTCAATGGTTGGCTGCTGGCATCTGCCTCTGTATTTGCAAGGCTCTGGCAGTACCCGTCCTGATACAACCATAACAGGCTCCCTTTCATATGCACTTCTTGTCATCCATAATTGAGATTTGGTTACTGTTTATAGGATGAATTCAGAGTGTCGGTCGCGTCTATCTTGCCAGCAAGAAGGACATGAGACAAACAGGATCCTTCCACAGACGTTTATTGCAGGGTTGATTGCAGAGGTGAAAGACCCGGAAGGGAAGAACGGTGCATCTTAAATAAGCCTAGGCTGGATGTGTTTCTACCTGATTGGTGCACGCCATGATGCCTCATTAGCATGCTCCGGGACTGAGCTGCAACCCGCCAAACCTCTACCTGCACATGCGCAGTAGGGCGTGGAGTGGAGTAAACAACAGCACAGAGCTGACTCATCACAGGAAATGGGTGCCATCTTGTAATGGCGAACGTGGCTTCCTATATCTCCCTTTTATTTGTTTTATAAGAAACCAGGCCTATGGCTGCCGATCAACCATCAGGTTCTTGTTGGACCATCAGGGTTCGAGGCAATCCATAAATGAACTCATGACCAACACCCTCTCACATGCAATAAGATAGTCTCTGTGAGGTGCAAGGGCTGTGGCAAACAGCACGTCACCCATCCCGGTGCAATGTCCTTTCAAGGACTCGAGGTATAAGGGCTGACTTCTGCAAGAGTAAAACTAATGATTAAGCATGGACAGCCATGCTTCAGGGGAAGCACCATTTTCCAATGCAGCGAGTGCCTGTGTAATCACCACCTTGTCGCGTTTTTGTTGGGCACATAGCTTGCACAGCAACCATAGCAGAAACATTCCTCCACAGCATATTAGGGCACCAAAAAGACAAACTCCTGCCCACTCCTTAAGGTGATTCATAGCATTGGCAATCCAGGTTCCCAATCTGGCAGTGAAGGACACATCTACTCTGGTGGAATTCGCATGGAGGATGGCAATCCTCAATTCTTGTAGCAGATGATCAAATTCTCTGGACCAGTTCTCTGCAAGATGACTTAGACAAGCTCTTTGACAAATTAGCAGCATGGGTAAAATTATGATAGGGCACCAAGGTAATACATAGCCTCATGTATCGTCATTCACACCTTAACTGAGCAATCTGCCAAAGGGTATCAACTTGTTCCTACACCAAATCAATTCTTTGATTAAGGATCATTATGCCACCTTTTAGGTGGGCATTAACATTGGCCTGAAACTTCCTAGGTAGGAATTGCAAGACAAAAGCAGTGCCTCACAAGTCTCCACTGAGGCAGCTCTGAGCCTTTCATTTACTCAATTGTAAATTATTCTCTAATCTGAGCCTATTGGCCAAGGCCAGACCCAATACTCACCTGTCCTGTAGGGCAGTAGCCTACACCTGGATCCCATTGTATAAGGGTTGAATAATAAAAGGAACCTGAAATTTGAAGGTTCCCAGAAAAATTCTACTAGCTGTTTTTAGTAGTCATATCTACAAATTTTTGAAACAGTTCAAAAGGAACCTGTTTGATATCAAATAAATTCCCACTGAGATCTCCTTTTCAATATTGGGTGGTTAATTTTTATGTCTACCACTGTATCCAATAAAGCTTGTGAAAAGTGGCAACAGGCCTATACTGGCCACAGCTGTTTTCAACTTACTCTTGAAATCATCTTAATTGCAAAATATGAGTGAGTTAAGAATCATAAGCCGAGCGACATCTTGTCTGCAGCGTCCCATCCAGCCGGTAGCAGGTCAGCCAGACCTAGCCAGCTTGCCAGGTGCTCAGACCCTGCCGGCGGAACCAGGTACCAGAGACAGCCCGAGTTTAAGACCTCCGGGGACTCAGGTCTGGGGCAGGCACTGCGCACAGACTAGCGGTTTGGAGTACAGCGTCCGTGCCTGCGCTCTGCGCTCGCAGGCCAGACCCCGAACCCCCTGCAGGCAGCGCCATCTTGTCTGCAGCTTCCCATCCAGCCGGTAGCAGGTCAGCCAGACCTAGCCAACTTGCCAGGTGCACAGACCCTGCCCGCGGAACCAGGATAAGCAACAATTCTTGTTTATTAAGAAGAGTGAGGACCAGCTATAGCGGCAGGCCTCCATATTGCAACCAGGACACAGCTGGAAAGGTGCAGGTAGAGACTTCGTCTGGGGCTAGAGCAGGGAGAGCTGCTAAGCTCTCGCCCACAGGCGGGCCCAGGCGCCTAGGATCTGCAGCACATCCCTGCGAGCTTAGGCCGTGCACTGAGGCAGCCGGAACCACCCAGCTCCCCAGTACCCCGGACCAGCAATAGCGGCAGGCCTCCATATTGCAACCAGGACACAGCCGGAAAGGTGCAGGTAGAGACTCCGTCTGGGGCTAGAGCAGGGAGAGCTGCTAAGCTCTCGCCCACAGGCGGGCCCAGGCGCCTAGGCTCTGCAGCAGGTCCCTGCGAGCTTAGGCCGTGCACCGAGGCAGCCGGAACCACCCAGCTCCCCAGGACCCCGGACCAGCGATAGCGGCAGGCCTCCATATTGCAACCAGAACACAGCTGGAAAGGCACAGGTAGACAGATTCCATCAGGGGCTACCACGAGGGGGGATCTGCTAGGCTCTCGCTACTAGGCAGGCCCAGCAGCGCCTGCCAAGGCTCTGCTGCACTCCCCCACACTTCCCGGAGACCTCAGGCCGTGCACAAAGTCAGTGGGTGGCAGCCAGCTCGTGATCCCGTTGAGCAGCAATCACGCATAACCACCAGTAGAGAAACAACAGGTAAGCCCAGCCTCACAGGAGATTCAAACACCAGCCAGTGACAACAAGGTCAACTAACACCAGAAATAACCCGATGGCAAAAGGTAAACGAAGGAATGTCACTAACAGAAATCAAGGCAACATGACAGCATCTGAACCCAGTTCGCCAACAACAGGAAGCCCTGGATACCCCAAAACACCAGAAAAACAAGACTTGGATATAAAATCACTGGTCAGGATACTGGTAGCTGAACACATAGAAAAATCTCGTAAAGAAATAGAAGAGAAAATGGATCAAAAGTTAGAAGCCTTTACAAGGCAAATACAAAAATCACTTCAAGAAATGCAGGAGAAGATGGATCAAAAAGAAGAAGACAATAAGGAGGAAAGACAAAAATCACTTAAAGAAATACAGAAGAACGTGGGCCAACAAGTAGAAGCTATGAAAGAGGAAACACAAAAATCTATCAAAGAAATACATGAAAACACAATCAAGCAAGCGAAAGATCTGAGCACATCCATCCAGGCACTAAAAACAGAAGTAGAAACAACTAAGAAATCGCAGAGGGAGACAACATTGGAGATAGAAAACCTTGGGAAGAAATCAGGAGCCATAGATGCAAATATCAACAATAGAATACAAGAGATAGAAGACAGAATATCAGAAGCCGAAGATACCATAGGAACCATTGATTCAACAGTCAAAGAAAATACTAAATGCAAAAAGGCTGTAACCCAAAACATCCAGGAAATCCAGGACACAATAAGACCAAACCTAAGGATTATAGGTATAGACGACAATGAAGATGTACAAGTTAAAGGGCCAGCAAATATCTTCTACAAAATTATGGAAGAAAACTTCCCCAACCTAAAGAGAGAGATGCCCATAAATATACAAGAAGCATACAGAACCCCAAACAGACTGGATCAGAACAGAAATACATACCGTCACATAATAATCAAAACTCCAAATGTACTAAACAAAGAAAGAATATTAAAGGCAGCAAGCGAAAAAGGCCAAGTAACTTATAAAGGAAGACCTATCAGAATAACACCAGACTTCTCACCTGAGACCATGAAAGCTAGAAGATCCTGGGCAGATATAATGCAAACTCTATGAGAACACAAACTTCAGCCAAAACTTCTTTACCCAGCAAAGCTCTCAATCGCCATAGATGGAGACATCAAGGTATTCCATGACAAAACCAAATTTGCACGATATCTTTCCACAAATCCAGCCCTACAAAGGATAATAGGGGGAAAACACCAAGACAAGGACGGAAACTACACCCGGGAAGAAGCAAGATAGAAACCTCCTCTCATCCAACCCAAAAGAAGGTAACCTCTCGAATATAAAAAATAAATAAAATAAATAAATATAATTTCAAAAATGTCTGGAGGAAATAATTACTATTCCTTAATATCTCTTAACATCAATAGACTCAATTCCCCAATAAAAAGACATAGATTAACAGACTGGATACGGAAACAGGGCCCTACATTTTGCTGCATACAAGAAACACATCTCAGTGTCAAAGACAAACACTGCCTTAGAGTAAAAGGCTGGAAGACAATTTTACAAGCAAATGGTCTCAGGAAACAAGCTGGAGTAGCCATTCTAATATCAGATAAAATTGACTTCCAACCTAAAAGCATCAAAAGAGACTCAGAAGGTCACTTCTTGCTGGCCAAAGGAAAACTCCACCAAGAAGAGCTCTCAATACTGAACATCTATGCTCCAAATGCAAGGGCAGCCTCATTCGTAAAAGAAACCTTACTAAAGCTTAAAGCACACATTACACCTAACACAATAATTGTGGGTGACTTCAACACTCCACTCTCCTCAATGGACCGATCAGGAAAGCAGAAACTAAACAGGGACACAGTGAAACTAATTGAAACTCTGGACCAATTGGATTTAACAGATATATATAGAACATTTCATCCTAAAGCTAAAGAATATAACTTTTTCTCAGCTCCACATGGTACCTTCTCCAAAATAGACCACATAATTGGTCACAAGACAGATGTCAACAAATACAAGAAGATCGAGCTAATCCCATGCCTCCTATCAGATCACCATGGAGTAAGAGTGGTCTTCAATAGCAACAAAAACAACAGAAAGCCCACATACACATGGAAACTGAACAATACTCTACTCAATGACACCTTGGTCAAGGAAGAAATAAAAAAAGAAATCAAAGACTTTTTAGAATTCAATGAAAATGAAGGTACAACCTACCCAAATCTATGGGACACAATGAAAGCAGTGCTAAGAGGAAAACTCATAGCTCTAAGTGCATCCAAAAAGAAACTGGAGAGAGCATATACTAGCAGCTTAATGGCACACCTTAAAGCCCTGGAAGAAAAACAAGTTAATTCACCCAGGAGGAGTAGAAGACAAGAAATCATCAAACTCAGGGCTGAAATCAATCAAATAGAAACAAAGAGAACCATACAAAGAATCAACAAGACCAGGAGCTGTTTCTTTGAGAAAATCAACAAGATAGATAAACCCTTAGCCAGACTAACCAAAGGACACAGAGACAGTATACAAATTAACAAAATTAGAAATGAAAAGGGAGACATAACAACAGAAACTGAGGAAATTCAAAAGATCATCAGATCCTACTACAAAGGTCTATACTCAAAACAACTGGAGCATCTGGAGGAAATGGACAATTTCCTAGACAGATATCAAATACCAAAATTAAATCAGCATCAAGTAGATCAGCTAAATAGTCCCATAACCCCTAAAGAAATAGAAGGGGTTATAGAAAGCCTCCCAACCAAAAAAAGTACGGGACCAGATGGTTTTAGTGCAGAATTCTACCAGACCTTCAAAGAAGACTTAACACCAATACTTTTCAAACTATTCCACAAAATAGAGACAGAAGGGACACTGCCCAACTCATTCTTCGAAGCCACAATTACGCTAATACCCAAACCACAAAAAGATCCAACAAAGAAAGAGAACTACAGGCCAATTTCTCTTATGAATATAGATGCAAAAATACTAAATAAAATTCTTGCTAACCGAATCCAAGAGCACATCAAAACGATCATCCACCATGATCAAGTAGGCTTCATCCCAGGGATGCAGGGATGGTTCAATATACGGAAATCCATCAATGTAATCCACTACACAAACAAACTGAAAGAAAAAAACCACATGGTCATCTCATTAGATGCTGAAAAAGCATTCGACAAAATTCAGCATCCTTTCATGCTAAAAGTCTTGGAAAGAGCAGGAATTCAAGGCCCATACCTAAACATAGTAAAAGCAATCTACAGCAAACCAGTAGCCAACATCAAAATAAATGGAGAGAAACTTGAATCATTCAAACTAAAATCAGGGACTAGACAAGGCTGCCCTCTCTCTCCATATCTCTTCAATATAGTACTTGAAGTTCTAGCAAGAGCAATTAGACAACATAAGGAAGTCAAAGGGATACAAATTGGAAAGGAAGAAGTGAAACTATCATTATTTGCAGACGATATGATAGTTTACCTAAGCGACCCAAAAAACTCCACCAGAGAACTTCTATAGCTGATAAACAACTTCAGCAAAGTGGCAGGTTATAAAATTAACTCAAGCAAGTCAGTGGCCTTCTTGTTCTCAAAGGACAAGCAGGCAGAGAAAGAAATTAGGGAAATAACACCCTTCACAATAGCCACAAACAACATAAAGTATGTTGGCGTAACTCTAACCAAACAAGCGAAAGATCTGTACAACAGGAACTTAAAGTCCTTGAAGAAAGAAATCGAAGAAGACCTCAGAAGATGGAAAAATATTTCTTGCTCCTGGATTGGCAGGATCAATATAATAAAAATGGCCATCTTGCCAAAAGCAATATACAGATTCAATGCGATCCCCATCAAAATCCCAACTCAATTCTTCATAGATCTAGAAAGAGCAATTCTCAAATTCATCTGGAGCAACAAAAAACCCAGGATAGCTAAAACTATTCTCAACAATAAAAGGACTTCTGGGGGAATCAATATCCCTGACCTCAAGCAGTACTACAGAGCAATTGTGTTAAAAACTGCATGGTATTGGTATAGCAACAGGCAAGCAGATCAATGGAACAGGATTGAAGACCCAGAAATTAACCCACAGACTTATGGTCACTTGATCTTTGATAAAGGAGCCACAACCATCCGGTGGAATAAAGATAGCCTTTTCAACAAATGGTGCTGGTTCAACTGGAAGTCAACATGCAGAAGAATGCGAATTGACCCACTCTTATCTCTTTGCACTAAGATCAACTCCAAGTGGATCAAGGACCTCCACATAAAACCAGACACACTGAAACTATTAGAAAAGAAACTTGGGAAGACCCTGGAGGACTTGGGCACAGGGGAAAAGTTCCTGAACAGAACACCAATAGCTTATGCTCTAAGATCAAGAATCGACAAATGGGATCTCATAAAATTACAAAGTTTCTGCAAAGCAAAGGACACTGTCAGAAGGACAAAACGGCAACCAACAAAGTGGGAAAAGATCTTCACCAACTCCACATCCGACAGAGGGCTAATATCCAATATATACAAAGAACTCAAGAAGTTAGACCGCAAAGAAACAAATAACCCTATCAAAAAATGGGGCACAGAGCTAAGCAAAGAATTTTCACCAGAAGAAATTCGGATGGCTGAGAAACACCTTAAAAGATGTTCAACATCATTAGTCATCAGGGAAATGCAAATCAAAACAACCCTGAGATTCCACCTCACACCAGTCAGAATGGCTAAGATTAAAAACTCAAGAGACAACAAGTGCTGGCGAGGATGTGGAGAAAGAGGAACACTCCTCCACTGTTGGTGGGATTGCAAAATGGTAAAACCGCTCTGGAAATCAGTTTGGTGGTTCCTCAGAAAATTGGGCATGTCACTTCCAGAGGACCCTGGCATACCACTCCTGGGCATATACCCAGAGGATTCCCCTGCATGCAATAAGGACACATGCTCCACTATGTTTATAACAACCTTGTTTATAATAGCCAGAAATTGGAAGGAGCCCAAATATCCCTCAAAGGAGGAATGGATACAGAAAATGTGGTATATTTATACAATGGAATACTACTCAGCAATTAAAAATAATGAATTCATGCAATTTGTAGGTAAATGGTTAGACCTGGAAAATATCATCCTGAGTGAATTAACCCAATCACAAAAGAATGCACATGAAATGCAATCACTGATAAGTGGATATTAATGAGCCCAGAAGCCCTAAATACTCAAGACACAAATAGCAAGTCAAATGATTCCCAAGAAGAAGAAAGGAGAGGACCCTGGGCCTGTAAAGATTGCATCCAGTTTAGTAAAGAAACCGAGGGGAGAGGGGGAATGATTGGGGAACAGTTGGGGGGGAGAGGAACTATGGGAACTATGGTGGGTGGGAACTGGGAAAGGGGAAAGCCTTTGGAATGTAAACATACAATATAGAAAAAAAATTAAAAAAAAAAGAATCATAAGCCTTAGATCAGACTTCAAACTTCAGTCTATGGTACACTGGCAGTTGTTACCCATAATTCTTTCTCTTGCAATATGAGAGCATAACTACAACTTTGGAAAGCAAAACCCAATTTTAAACAATTTCTTCTCTTTAAAAATCAATGGCAAATGCATTACTTTCACATTACAAAGTTCAATTTAGAAGTATCTTTAAAGGCCCGTTTTTCCTGGGTTGGGTCATGCCACGTGTTTTCGTTTAAGATAACTCCAACCCTGAGTTACCAGTTTTAAACTATCTTTTTGTTACCAATGTAATAATTTTTAATCATGCCCAATAACTTTTAAGCCAATACTCCATAGTCAAAACAGGCAAAACATATTTATACCTTTAAGACCAATCAGAACCAAAAATGAAACTACATGAATCTTATAAATTTGAACCAAACAATTGTTTTCTAGCTGTAATACAAGAGAAAAAGCACTTTGTACCCAAAAGGAGAAATAATCATCAGCCTACTTCTCCTAGAACTTGAGCAGCTGCTGGCCCTTTTCAAAAGCAGCTTTTTGCCAGCTGTGCTTGACTCCTAGCTAATTGCAGAGCAGCTTAAACCAGTGTAAACAGATCAAGAGATGGACTTCCAGCAAATAAAGTTTTTACCATTTTTTTTTACATAAAACATAGAGCAACAGTCACTCGAACCACAAAACAAAGACAGACACACATAGACAAATTGGTGCACCAAAGTCAAACAATACAGAGAGAGGAAAGAACACTTGTACCAGTACCAAGAATATCTCCATTGGGGTCCATAGAGGAAACAGGACGTCTCCATGTTTCCCCTTGTCTCCAGGAGTTTTGAAATCCATTTTCCTTTTCTCATTTTTCCACTGTTCCTTTCTTCTTAACAAATCTTTTTTAACTATTTTATACTCCTTTTCAACTCTAATTTCTTTCCCTTTAACAGATCCCTTAGAGCCACAAAACTTGGATACAAAGCAGAGTTACCTATACTTTCGCTTTTCCTTTTTAGCCTCTTTACTGAGGACTTTATCGCTCCTTCCCAGAGACTTCAATTGGTCCCCCTTACCTGGGACTTACCAGCCAGCTACCCTGACTGCAAAGAGTTCTGAACTGCGTTATACAAATGCAAGTCCTTCTCAGAGCAGTTTATTCAGGATTCTTTTCTTTGTCGCTTACCCCCGTCATGTGGTTCTGGATCCTCCTCAGAAGAAACTTTCATGGGGTCTTTGCAGGCTGTTGATGTAAAGGTTTCCCGGGTTTCTGCACCAGTTGTCAGTCGCGTCTATCTCGCCAGCAAGAAGGACACAAGACAAACAGGATCCTTCCACAGACGTTTATTGCAGGGTTGATTGCAGAGGTGAAAGACCCGGAAGGGAAGAACGGTGCATCTTAAATAAACCTAGGCTGGACGTGTTTCTACCTGATTGGTTCACGCCACGATGCCTCATTAGCATGCTCCGGGACTGAGCTGCGACCTGCCAAACCTCTACCCGCACATACGAAGTAGGGCGAGAAGTGGAGTAAACAACAGCACAGAGCTGACTCATCACAGGAAATGGGCGCCATCTTGTAATGGCGAACGTGGCTTCCTACACCAGAGGTAGGGCAGTCTTTGAGTGGCCTTTCCTTCAGTCTCTACTCCACACTTTGCCTCCTTTATTGCTCTGTAAGTATTTTTTCCCCTTTCTCAGAGGAACCCAAGCACCCACACTTTAGTCCTCCTTCTTCTTGAGCTTTTTGTGGTCTGTGAATTGTAACTTGTTTATTTCGAGCTTTTTGCTAACATCTACTTATCAGTGAGTGTATACCATATGTGTTGTTTTGTGGTTGGGTTACCTCACTCAGGATGACATTTTCTAGTTCCATCCATTTGCCTAAGAATTTCATGAATTCATTGTTTTTAATAGCTGAATTGTATTCTATTGTGTAAATATACCACATTTTCTGTATCCACTTCTCTGTTGAAGGGCATCTGGGTTCTTTCCAGTGTCTTGCTAGTATAAATTTGGCCACTATCAACATAGTGGAACATGTGTCTTTATTACATGTTGGAGCATCTCTGGGTATATGCCCAGGAGAGGTATAGCTGGGTCCTCAGGTAGTACTATGTCTGATTTTCTGAGGAACCCCCAAATTGATTTCCAAAGTGGTTTTACCAGCTGGCAATCTCACCAGCAATGGAGAAGTGTTCCTCTTTCCCCACATCCTTTCTAGCATCTACTGTCCCCTGAATTTGTTATATAAGCCATTCTGACCAGTGTAAGGTGGAATCTCAGTGTTGTTTTGATTTGCATTTCCTGGATAAATAAAGATGCTGAACATTTCTTTAGGTGCTTCAGGGCCATTCGGGTTTCCTCAGGTGAGAATTCCCTGTTTAGCTCTGTACATTATTTTTTTATTCCATATATTCTTTATTTACATTTCATATGATTTCTCCTTTCCTGGCTTCCCCCTCCCCAAAAGTCCCATAAGTTCTCCTCCCCCCCCTTGTTCCTCCATCCACCCTTTCCCTCTTCCCTGTTCTGGTATTTCCCTACACTGATGCACTGAGCCTTTCCAGAATCAGGGGCCACTTTGTCCTTCTTCTTGGACATCATTTGATATGTGGATTGTGTCTTGGATATTCCAGTCTTCTAGGCTAATATCCACTTATCAGTGAGTGCATACATTGAGTGTTCTTTTGAGACTGGGTTACCCCACTTAGGATGATGTTCTCCAGCTCCATCCATTTCTCTAAGAATTTCACGAATTCATTGTTTCTAATGGCTGAATAGTACTCCATTGTGTATATATACCACATTTTTTGTATCCATTCCTCTGTTGAGGGACATCTGGGTTCTTTCCAGCTTCTGGCTATTATAAATAAGGCTTCTATGAATATAGTGGAGTATATATCCTTATTGCATGCTGGGGAATCTTCTGGGTATATGCCCAGGAGTGGTATGGCTGGGTCCTCTGGAAGTATCTTGTGTCAGTTTTCTGAGGAACCGGCAGACTGATTTCCAGAGTGGTTGTACAGCTTGCAGTCCCATGAGCAGAGGAGGAGTGTTCCTCTTTCTCCACATCCTCGCCTGCTGTTTCCTGAGTTTTTAATCTTAGCCATTCTGACTGGTGTGAGGTGAAATCTCAGGGTTGTTTTGATTTGCATTTCTCTAATGACTAATGATGTTGAACATTTTTTAAGGTGTTTCTCAGCCATCCGAATTTCTTCAGGTGAAAAGTCTTTGTTTAGCTCTGTACCCCATTTTTAATAGGGTTGTTTAGCTCTTTGGAGTCTTACTTCTTGAGTTCTTTGTATATATTGGATATTAGACCTCTGTCTGATGTAGGGTTGGTGAAGATCATTTCCCAATTTGTTGGCTGCCATTTTGTCCTTTTGACAGTGTCCTTTGCCTTACAGAAACTTTGTAATTTTATGAGGTCCCATTTGTCAATTCTTGATCTTAGAGCATAAGTTATTGCTGTTCTATTCAGGAACTTTTTCCTTGTGCCCATGCCCTCAAGGGTTTTCCCCAGTTTCTTTTCTATTAGTTTCAGTGTGTCTATTTTTATGTGGAGGTCCTTGATCCACTTGGAGTTGAGCTTAGTGCAAGGAGATAAGAATGGATCAATTCGCATTCTTCTGCAAACTGACCTCCAGTTCCAGAACCATTTGTTGAACAGGATATCTTTTTTCCACTGGATGGTTTCAGCTCCTTTGTCAAAGATCAAGTGACCATAGGTGTGTGAGTTTATTTCTGTGTCTTCAATCCTATTCCATTGATCTACCTGCCTGTCACTGTTTCAATACCATGCACTTTTTAATTGCTCTGTAGTACTGCTTGAGGTCTGGGATACTGATTCTCCCGGAAGTTCTTTTACTGTTGAGAATAGTTTTGGCTATTCTGTATTTTTTTTTGTTATTAAAGATGAATTTGAGAATTGCTCTTTCTATCTCTATGAAGATCTGAGTTGGGATTTTAATGGGAATTGCATTGAATCTGTAGATTGCTTTTGGTAAGATAGCCATTTTTACTATATTAATCCTGCCAATCCACAAGCATGGAAGATTTTTTCCATTTTCTGAGGTCTTCTTTGATTTCCTTCTTCAGAGACCTGAAGTTCTTGTCATACAGATCTTTCACTTGTTTGGTTAGAGTTAAACCAAGATACTTTATATTGTTTGTGGCTATTGTGAAGGGTGTCATTTCCCTAATTTCTTTCTCAGCCTGCTTATCCTTTGAGTACAGGAAGGTTACTGATTTGCTTGAGTTGATTTTATAACCAGCCACTTTGCTGAAGTTGTTTATCAGCTATAGGAGTTCTCTGGTGGAGTTTTTTGGGTCGCTTAAGTATACTATCATATCATCTGCAAATAATGATAGTTTGACTTCTTCCTTTCCAATTTGTATCCCTTTGACTTCCTTATGTTGTCTAATTGCTCTCGCTAGAACTTCAAGCACTATATTGAAAAGATATGGAGAGAGAGGGCAGCCTTGTCTAGTCCCTGATTTTAGTGGGATTGCTTCAAGTTTCTCTCCATTTATTTTGATGTTGGCTATTGGTTTGCTGTATATTGCTTTTACTATGTTTAGGTATGGGCCTTGAATTCCTGTTCTTTCCAGGACTTTTAACATGAAAGGATGCTGAATTTTGTCAAATGCTTTTTCTGCATCTAATGAGATGACCATGTGGTTTTTTTCTTTGAGTTTGTTTATGTAGTGGATTGCATTGATGGATTTCCATATATTGAACCATCCCTTGCATCCCTGGGATGAAGTCAACTTGATCATGGTGAATGATCGTTTTTGATGTGTTCTTGGATTTGATTGGCAAGAATTTTATTTAGTATTTTTGCATCAATATTCATAATGGAAATTGGCCTGTAGTTCTCTTTCTTTGTTGTATCTTTGTGTGGTTTTTGTATCAGTGTAATTGTGGCTTCATAGAATGAGTTGGTTAGTGTTCCCTCTGTTTCTATTTTGTTGAATAATTTGAAGAGTATAGATGTTAGGTATTCTTTGAAGGTCTGATAGATTTCTGCACTAAAACCATCCGATCCTGGGCTTTTTTTGGTTGGAAGATTTTCTATGATCACTTCTATTTCTTTAGAGGATTATGGGACTGTTTAGTTGATCTATTTGATCCTGATTTAATTTTGGTATTTGGTATCTGTCTAGGTGATTGTCCATTTCCTCAAGATTTTCCAGTCGTGTTGAGTATAGACTTTTGTTGTAGGATGTGATGATTTTTTTTGAATTTCCTCAGTTTCTGTTGTTATAGCTCCCCTTTCATTTCTAATTTTGTTAATTTGGATACTGTCTCTGTGCCCTTTGGTTAGTCTGGCTAAGGGTTTGTCTGTCTGGTTGATTTTCTCAAAGAACCAGCTCCTGGTTTTGTTGATTCTTTGTATGGCTCTCTTTGTTTCTACTTAATTGATTTCAACCCTGCGTTTGATGATTTCTTGTCTTCAACTCCTCCTGGGTGAATTAGCTTCTTTTTGTTCCAGGGCTTTCAGATATTCCATTTAGCTGCTAGTGTATGCTCTCTCCAGTTTCTTTTTGGAGGCACTCAGGGCTATGAGTTTTCCTCTTAGCACAGCTTTCATTGTGTCCCATAAATTTGGATATGTTTTGCCTTCATTTTCATTATATTCTAAAAAGTCTTTGATTTCTTTCTTTATTTCTTCTTTGGCCAAGGAATCACTGAGTAGAGTATTGTTCAGCCTCCATGTGTAGTAAGCTTTCTGCTGTTTGTTTGTTTGTTTGTTTGTTTTGCTATTGAAAAACCACTCTTATTCCATAGTGATCTGATAGGCACGGAATTATTTTGATTTTCTTATATGTGTTGAGGTCTGTCTTGTGACCATTATATGGTTGATTTTGGAGAAGGTACCGTGAGGTGCTGAGAAAATATTCATATATATTTGTTAACTCCAATAGGTTCAATGCTTCAATTAGTTTCACTGTGTCCCTGTTTAGTTTATGTTTTTCTGATTTGTCCATTGAGGAGAGTGGAGTGTTGAAGCAGCCCACAATTATTGTGTTTGGTGCAATGTGTGCTTTGAGCTTTAGTAAAGTTTCTTTTATAAATGAGGGTGCCCTTGCATTTGGAGCATAGATGTTCAGAATGGAGAGTTCTTCTTGATGGATTTTTCCTTTGGCTAGTAACAAGTGTCCTTCAGTGTCTTTTTTTATGACTTAGCTTGAAAGTCAATTTTATCTGAAATTAGGATGGCCACTCCAGCTTGTTTTTTTTTCTTTTTTAAAATTTTTCTTATTTTTTTAAAACATTTTCACTATTCTTTGTTTACATTCCAAATGATTTCCCCTTTCCCAGTTCCCCCCTCACCATTTGTCCCATAAGTCCTCTTCCCTCCACCCATTCCCCAGTCACTTCCCTCCCCTTTCTCTGTCCTGGTACTTCCCTACAATACTGGATCAAGCTTTTTCAGGACCAGGGCCTTCTCCTTCCTTCTTCTTGGGGACCATTTGATAATCTAATTGTGTCTTGAGTATTCAGAGCTTCTAGGCTGATTAATATCCACCTCTCAGTGATTGCATTTCATGTGTATTCTTCTGTGATTGGGTTACCTCACTTAGGATGATATTTTCCAGTTCCAACCATTTGCCTAAAAATTTCATGAATTCATTGTGTTTAATTACTGAGTAGTATTCCATTGTATAAATATACCACATTTTCAGTATCCATTCCTCCATTGAGGGACATCTGGGTTCTTTCCAGCTTCTGGCTATTATAAATAAGGCTGCTATGAACATAGTGAAGCATGCATCTTTGTTGCATGCAGGGGAATCCTCTGGGTATATGCCCAGGAGTGGTATGACAGGGTCCTCTGGAAGTGTCATGCCCAGTGTTCTGAGCAACCGCCAGACTGATTTCCAGAATGGTTGTACCATCTTGCAATATCACCAGCAGTGGAGGAGTGTTCCTGTTTCTCCACATCCTCACCAACACCTGCTGTCTCCTGAGTTTTTAATCCGAGGTATTCTGACTGGTGTGAGGTGAAATCTCAGGGTTGTTTTGATTTGCATTTCCCTGATGACTAATGATATCGAACATTTCTTAAGGTTCTTTTCAGCCATCCAAATTTCTTCAGATGAAATTTCTTCAGATGAAAAGAATTCTTTGTTTAGCTCTGTATCCCATTTTTAATAGTTTTTTTTTAATTCTCTGCTGTCTACCTTCTTGAGTTCTTTGTATATATTGGATATTAGCCCTCTGTCAGATGTAGTGTTGGTTGCTGTTTTGTCCTTCTGATGGTGTCCTTTGCCTTACAGAAACTTTGTAATTTTATGAGGTCCCATTTGTCAATTCTTGATCTCAGAGCATAAGCTATTGGTGTTCTGTTCAGGAACTTTCCCCCTGTGCCCACGTCCTCAAGAGTTTTCCCCAGTTTCTTTTCTATTAGTTTCAGTGTGTCTGGTTTTATGTGGAGGTCCTTGATCCACTTGGAGTTGAGCTTAGTACGAGGAGATAAGAGTGGATCAATTCGCATCTTTCTGCATGCTGACCTCCAACTGAACCAGCACCATTTGTTGAAGAGGCTATCTTTTTTCCACTGGATGGTTGTTGCTCCTTTATCAAAGATCAAGTGACCATAATTCTGTGGGTTCATTTCCGGTTCTTCAATTCTATTTCATTGATCTACTTGCCTGTCATTGTACTAATACCATGCAGTTTTTAACACAATTGCTCTGTAGTACTGCTTGAAGTGGGGGATATTGATTCCCCCAGAAGTTCTTTTACAATTGAGAATAGTTTTAGCTATCCTAGGCTTTTTATTATTCCAGATGAATTTGAGAATTGCTCTTTCTATGAAGAATTGAGTTGGGATTTTGATGGGGATTGCGTTGAATGTGTAGATTGCTTTTTGGCAAGATGGCCATTTTTACTATATTAATCCTGCCAATCCAAGAGCATGAAAGATTTTTACATTTTCTTAGGTCTTCTTTAATTTCTTTTTTCAAAGACTTGAAGTTCCTGTCATAAAGATCTTTTACTTGTTTGGTTAGAGTCACACCATGTCTTAGGGTTTTATTGCTGTGAACAGACACCATGACCAATGCAAGTTCTATAAAGAGAACATTTAGTTGGGGCTGGCTTACAGGTTAAGTGGTTCATTCCATTGACTTCAAGGCAGAAACATGGCAGCATCCAGGCAGATATGGTGCAGGAGGAGCTGAGAGTTCTACGTCTTCTTCTGAAGGCTGCTAGTAGAAAACTGACTTCCAGGCAACTAGGGTAAGGGTCTTAAGCCTACACCCACAGTGATACACTTACTCCAACAAGGCCACACCTCCTAATAGGGTCACTTCCTGGGCCAATCATATACAAACCATCACATTCCACTCCCTGGCACCCATAGACTTGTTCAAACATGAGTCTATGGGGGCCATACTTAAACATAGCACAATGCAAAATACATTTAGTCCAACTTCAAAAGTCCCTGTAGTCTATAGCAGAATCAACGGTGTTAAAAGTTCAAGGTCTCTTTTGAGATTCATCCAATCACTTAACTGTAATCCCCCAAGCAAGACAGGAAACCAGCTGGGCAAAGTCCAAACTCTATATCTCCATGTCTGATGGCAAAGCAGTCTTCAGATATCTAACTCTTTTTTCATCTTTGTTGACTTCAACAAGGTTCTTTCTCCTGGGCTTGTTCCATTCCATGTTAGCAGCTTTCCTTGGCAGGCATCCTGTGGCTCTGGCATCTTTAACATCTTGGGTACCCCAAGTCAATTTCAGCTTCACAGTTTCTTGTTCCAATGTCTCAGATCCACATATGATCTTCTGTGTATCTACAAAGAGCTGTTGTCACTTCTCCAGCTCTGCCCTCTGTAGCACTCTAAGTTCAGATTGATCCACTCACTGCCACTGCTGTTCTTGGTGGTCATCCCATGGTACTGGCATCTCCAATATGCTAGGGTCTTCCACTGCAACTATACTTCACCAAAACCTCTCATAGGCTCTCTTCATGGTACCAAGCCTCAAGTCTTTTGCATGACCCCTTCAGTCCTGGGCTGTCAATTACAACTGAGGGTACACTTTCATCAATGGCCCTCCATGGCCTCTCACAGCACCAAGCCTCAGCTGTTTTTCATGATGCCTTCATGCCTTCAAAACCAGTACCACCTGAATGATTCTTACATGTTTGTTACCAAGTACAGCTGTGGCATGAGGAACACTTGGCTATCTCTGGAATACAGCTTCTTTGTGCTCTCAGAAAGCACTTCCCATATTTCATCTCAGTGATGCTGGTCTTTTCTTAATCACCACTAATTTCTTAGCTCCAGTTAACCAGCATTAATTGTCCCAGTAGTCTTCTTTTGAATATAAAGCCAGAGACACGTGGCCAAAGCTGCTGAGTTCTGTTGCCTGCAGGAGCTGGAACATTGGCCCCTTTGTTCTATTACATTATCACTAGCTTCCTTTTTCCCAGCTACTTCACTGCCTAAGTTGGCTGTCCTGAATCTTGCTCCTTAGACTGACTTTGAACTCAAGAGATCTGCATGCCTGTCTCCTAAACACTGGGATTAAAGGTGTAGTCCACTAAGCCTGGATTTCAGTTTTTCTTCACCTAGAATTTGCTCTGTTCTAGCCTGGCCTTGAACTCCAGATCTGCTTATCTTTGCCTACTGGATTTGTTTTTGTTTTTGTTTTTCGAGACAGGGTTTCTCTGTATAGTTCCGGCTGTCCTGGAACTCACTCTGTAGACCAGGCTGGCCTCAGTCTCAGAAATCTGCCTGCCTCTGCCTCCCAAGTGCTGGGATTAATGGCGTCCGCCACCAATGCCCAGCCTACCTCCTGGATTTTTAAAGGCTTGTACTACCATGTCTGGACCTAAATTTAGCTGGGTGGAATCTTGCCCCCAAGGTCACTACTCCTTTAATTCAGTTTAATATCCTTGAATTCACTTCCTGGAGTCCCTTTAATACTCAAATTATATATTTGTACTTTTCCTTTCTCATCTTGCTATGTTTGTTCAAAATTCTCTTCATCAGACTTAACCAGAGAACAAAGTCTTTGTTGGGCTTTTTTTGAGACTTCCTTTGCAGATGCAATTAATATAAATCTCTTTACCTTAGCCCTAGAGAGTCTCTTCCGACAATGGCAAAAAGTAGCCAGGTTCTTCACCAAAACATCACAAAAACAGTCTCTCAGCCACATATTAAAGTTCTTCTCCACTGAAACCTCTTGGGTCATCAGGCCTACACAGTTCAAATGACCCTCAGCACCACTGTCTTTCATATTCCTACTAGGCTGGCCCATTAAGCCCCACTTAAAGCATTCCATGGCTTTCCAAACCCAAAGTCCCAAAATCCACATTCTTCCAAACAAAAGCATGGCCAGGCCTATCACAACAATACCCCCGTCCCTGGTACCAACTTCTGTCTTAGCGTTTTACTGCTGTGAACAGACACCATGACCAATGCAAGTTCTATAAAGACAACATTTAATTGGGGCTGGCTTACAGGTTCAGTGGTTCAGTCCATTGACATCAAGGCAGAAACATGGCAGTATCCAGGCAGATATGGTGTAGGAGGAGCTGAGAGTTCTACGTCTTCATCTGAAGGCTGCTAGTAGAAAACTGACTTCCAGGCAACTAGGGTAAGGGTCTTAAGCCCACACCCACAGTGACACACCTATTCCAACAAGGCCACACCTCCTAATAGGGTCACTTCCTGGGCCAATTATATACAAATCATCACACACCAAAATACTTTATATTGTTTGTGGCTATTGTTAAGGATGTCATTTCCCTAATTTCTTTCTCAGCCTGCTTATCCTTTGAGTATAGTAGAAAACTGCCTGGATTGGGCAGATCTCCCACTATACTACTGTATCCCCATCTATATTATCCCATATAACTTGTGGATTCTCCAGGCCACAAGCTTCTCTTTAGCCTCTCCCCTGTAACTTTTTTCCCTTCCTGTCAATCCTCTGTACCTCCTCCCCCAAACCCTCAGCTCCTCCTCCTTCCTTCTGCCCAATCATTTGCTCAAGCCTTTATTTGACAAGATAAGGTGGGAGATGGTTCACAAGACAACTCCTCATCTGTAGCCCCTCCCGTGAGTGGAATTAGCACCAAAATACAAGCCCAGGGCTATCTACAACACAAACTTAAAATGACATGCATGGTGTGTACTCACTAATAAGTACATATTAACCACAGAACTCAAAAAACTCAACAAGCTGATGTCCCCAAGTAAGGAAGCCTCAGTCCCACTTGGGAGGGAAAACAAAGAAATCACAAATGGGGATGGATGGATGGAGGGAGGGAGGGAGAGAGGAACCTGGGAGAGAAAGTAGACAGGAACAGGGAAGTGGAGGGGAGAGGGGAACCTGATCTGGTATTGGTTGAGGGAATAGGACTGAAGCCCTGAGGGCCAGAAGAAAGAATGGAAACAGGCTATCTGGGGAGATAGGAGGTTGGTGGTGGTGGGGGACCCTCCAGAATGCATCAGAGACCTGGGACCAGCTGATATCAGGCCCCCAACACATATTAGTTTGATCTTATATTTGTTGAGGTCTGTCTTGTGACCAATTATATGGTTGATTTTGGAGAATGTACCGTGAGGTGCTGAGAAATAGGTATATTCTTTTGCTTTAGGATGAAATGTTCTCTCTCTATATCTATTAAATCTAATTGGTCCAAAGCTTCAATTAGTTTCACTGTGTCCCTGTTTAGTTTCTGTTTTCCTGATCAGTCCATTGAGGAGAGTGGAGAGTTGATGCACAGGCTTTGCTGTAAACTTATAAAAGCTGTTCAGATTCTGCACTTGGGGTTCCACAGTCCTCTACCCCTGCATGGTGTATGACTGTGAATCTCAGAGTCTCTGGAATAAAAATCCTCTTGCTGTTGCATCAAGACCATTTCGCACGGGTGATTTGGGTTTCACCTTCCAAGGCGTGGGGTGCTGGGGCGCCCTCGGATTTTTTTGGGTCTTACAACCTAGGATTCAAGGCTTGGATTATGTGGATTGTAGCTGACTTGAAAACCCTTTTCCTGCAGTCTTTTATGGTTCCAGAAAATACTATGCAAGCTGTCAAGGGAGGGAAGCAACTAAGCAGACAAACTTAGCAGTAACTCCTATGAATCACCACAAAAACCTGCATGGCACAACATGTCAGTGGCAATCAATAACGCTGCTTGACTCAACAGAAGGGAAATTATGCCTGGTAATGGCACCTAGCTAGCTTTCTGGAGTGAGTTCATGGACCTTAGAAAAGAATCTACTACAGCAACTTTGCAATATGCACATTATTCCATACTACATTATCAATCTTATCCTTATACCTTCAGGTAAGTATAGCTACCACCCTTCATCAAAGGAGCATCTCTTTACAGCAAATAAAGACTACTACTGAAAACTACAACTGGACACAATGAGGAGATCAACAGACTATGAATAGCTCATCCTTAATGGATACGTGTAGAGTACATCACCCTTCCTTCCTGAATCTGTGGCTTAGGGACCATGGCAGATGAGCAGCTGCTGCAAGAGTCAGAATACTAGGAGGTCTGTTGTGAAAGTCTGTCTTAGAAATGCTGCATAAACAAGACAAGAACAATGGAGATACCAATAGACATGCTAATTTGTCAGGGTCCCACACCTAGACAAAGAACTGAGGTCAACTAATGCCTGGTGGGAGGAGGAGAATTAGTGTCTACAGATGTAGAGAGCCTTATTGAGGTGCCATGCCACCTGGCAGGAACTTGACATGGACAAATGTGAAGTTCCTCATCCAGTCTTTGAGTGGGAACTCCTGTTTAGCCATAATGCCCTCCACCTAGGGTGGAGTGCTCAGACAAAGGTGAAGCCCATTGTTCATCAAGGGCCTGCAGTTTTCTGAGAAACACTAGCCAACTGTGGAGCAATTGAACTCAGTCTGACGAGAAGCTTCCAGCCCTTTCCCCTGCCTATATATATTGGGAGTTCTTCATTAAACTTTGAGACCTTGGACAGCGGATATTATCTTGGTCTCTGTCTCTTTTTTGCCCCATTCCCATACATCCATAGCTTCCCTTCCAGGTAACCCATTCTATGTAACTGTAGGCAGTTACAACCAGAGATGAGCCACTTGTTGGCTGTCCAATGCACAGTGGTCAGATATTATCATATATACACAAACAACAGAAAAGGACCCAGCAGGTTTTGTGTGTGTGTGTGTGTGTGTGTGTGTGTGTGTGTGTAAAACTGTAGTAATAACAAAGAGGCTATCAACTTGACAGTGGGGGAACATAAGAAGAACTTCAGGGAGGGTAATTGGGAGGGAATAGAAGTAGGAAAGGGAGAAGGGAAAGTGATATAATAATTCTATTTTAATTAAAATAATCCATTTCAAAAAGAACCTGTGTTGATAAAATGGGAAAATTGAGCATCAGAAAATGGATGAAAAGTGTTCAGGGGTGGGTAGGATGCATAAAGTTGAGACAATTTATCTCATTAAAATTTGGGGAGATTAAGTTGGAGGCAGCCCAAGATAACAAAATAAGTGTGAATTCTGGTCTAGAAAGACCTATTTGACCTACTATGTCCTGCCAAGGTCTGTTCTATTTTATGTTGTTTCTGAAGCTAGGCTTGGTTGGCTCTGAGTTTGTCACATCACAGCGCTTTACACTACTGGTCTTTTCTGGCAATCCTAGTTTAAGTGAAGTCATACTCCAGTGGGTCTGTGAGTTTATTTCTTGATTTCCTAGTCTACATTTTTTTCCTGTGTGATCTGCTTTTATTCATGCTAGTTCAGTTAAAAAATAGCACAACATGTGAAAATGAAAAAAAAAACCTGCTGACATTTCAAAGAACTCTGCCTGCATAGAATGTTCTCATTCTACTGTTAGCATAAGAGATCACATAGATGGAGACATTCTGATATGGCAATATGTGACTGAAATCTTTAGTTGTAACTACTCACAAAGAAAAATGATAAATAATGATGTGGGAATGCCATGAAAACAAATGCATTGAGAGATATAATATTTTAATATGCTTTTTAGCTGAGTATAATAGTTCATACTATTTTATTTTTTTTAAGAGGCACCCTACTATTCCCTACTAGTACCAGTGAAAGGCATCTTCTGCCTCACTATGTTAGCTTCCTTCTTCCAGTTGAAATGTCTTTAGTGGGAGAGAAGGAGGCCCATAGCCAGTCTTGTATGCTACCAAACAGTCGCTTTGCTATCCACTATAATATAGTGATATTCCCTTTTCACATTTTTCCTTATTATTTCTTTTCCATCCCAAATAAGATTACTTTCTTAAAGTTTTTTTCCAAGAAAGTATTGGTCACATTTCATAATATTTTCGTAATGTTTGCTAGACCCAACATCAGATAGAGTAAAGTCAGGAGAGCAGTACAATTACAGATCAAGTGGGGAAGCACACAGGAAATTATTTCTACAGCATTGTACTCATCAAAGCAAAAGAAAGACAATCAGAAAAAAAAGAATAGAAAGCTACAACATAAGCAATAGTCTTCTCAAAATGGAGGAATGGTAGATGGGTATTTTAACCTTTCTATTTTATCCTTTGTATTTTTACTATAATGCACACGCATTATTTTGCAACAGCCAACCACAATAGGGAGGGAAAATGGGAAAAGTCAGTTTTTTTGTTTTAGATAATTAATGACCACACACTGTCAGAGCCTTTGACATGATCTCACATGGGTCATTTGGGAGCAGTCTTCTCTACTGGGACTGCATTAGCACTTCTAGAATTATTCTTAATCTCTTATTCTCAGTAAAAACTGTTTTCCATTTAATTCTGTAAATGTTCTACTTCCAAGGTCATACTTGGAAATGGCACCTGAAGCTTAGAGTACTTGATCCTATTATTTTCTGTCCACATATCTTTTTAATGGAGTGACCTCTTATCTGTAGACTGAGTCCTCACTACCCTCTGGTTTGAATGCTTTGGGCAGTGGTTAGTTACAACTTATCAGAAAAGTCTTGTTCAGTAAACCTTTTCCCATGACTTCGATCCTTACATTAGTTCATTTAGTAAGATTATCGTCTCAGTGACTGTTCTATCACTATAAAGAAACACAGAAAATTTCATAAAGGAAAGCATTTAATGAGGGTCTTATTTACTGTTTCAGAGAGTTAGTCCATTTTCATCATGGTGGGGAACATGGGGCCAGGCATGATGCTGGAGCAGTAGCTGAGAGCTACATCCAGATCCACAGGGGAGGAGAGAGAGAGAGAGAGAGAGAGAGAGAGAGAGAGAGAGAGAGAGAGAGAGAGAGAGAAAGAGAGAAAGAGAGAAAGAGAGAAAGAGAGAAAGAGAGAAAGAGAGAAAGAGAGAAAGAGAGAAAGAGACAGAGCCTGGGCCACACATAGGCTTTGGAAACCTCAAACCTCAGGAAAACTCTAGACACTTTCTTCAACAAGGCTTTACTTTCTAATAATTTCAACCCTACCAAAGAGTTCTACTTCTTGGTAACAAAGTATGCAAATATATGAGCCTCTGGTAGCTACTTTTATTCAGACCCACTTGTATTATGCTGCTTGTGGTAGTATATATCTGTAACTCCAGCACTCAAGTGGCTGAAGCAGGATGATCATAAGTTAGAGGCCAGCCATAGCAACATATCAAATGCCAGGAAACCCTGGTTATCAGGAAAGAGCTTGTTTCAGAAAACAGAAACAACAAAGACCAAAAACCCAAGCCAGTGTTTATAAGTAGTTTTCTGCCTTCTTTTCAAAAGATCTCAAACAGACCATTAATGCCTTTCCTGAGGACACAGCACTTATTAGTTCAAGATGTGACTGTTCAGGAGGATAGCAGGCACCTCTTAGGCTCTAAGGTAGGCAGAGTCTCAAGTTTCTGGAACAGTGTTTGTTCCTAGTTGCAGTATCTCCATCCAGTCAATGAAATGCATTTTTTTTGGTAAAGTCAATTAGCAAACATGCTCTTCATCTCAATCCAGCACTGAAAAATCTTCCTGATATTCAGTGAGCTCAGGTTCAGATGCCATTATTACTAAGGCGTTAAGTAACACTGAATAATGTCTTCTTTATCTGTTTGCATTTGTTATTCATCATTTCCATCTTGTCCTCCCATAGGGATTTCCATCCCCTACTTATCTCTTGGCCTTTACTCCATGATCAGTCCATAAGTTCTGGTCCAGTCAGTCCATTCCAAGCATTCTTCACTGGTCAAACATTTGATATGCTGAGCATCCATTTTTGCACTGGATTTGAGTTTTTCAAAAATTGTAATAATAAACCTGGGCTTTAACTCTGAAGTATCACTTACAGATTACAGTGTCTCCCCAAGCCAAACAGTTTCCACAAAGCTCCCTTCATGTCTTTGTTCCTCAAGCTGTAGATGAAAGGATTGAGCATGGGGGTGACCATTGTATAAACAATGGATGCCACTATTCCAGTGTCTGCAGAGTAGGAGGATGACGGCTGGAAATACACTAGAAAGGTAGTTCCATAGAACAGAGTGACCACTGTCAGATGTGAGCCACATGTAGAGAAGACTTTATGCTTTCCCCCAGAAGAGGGGATCCTGAGGATGGTGTGCACGATATGGGCATAAGAGACTAGGACACAAGAGAGAGGGACCACACCAGAGAGGGCAGCTTCAGCAAACATCATGAGCTGAAAGGTATGGGTGTCTGAGCAGGCAAGCTTGAGGAGCGGGAGAAGATCACAGAAAAAGTGTGGAATGGAATGGGAGGCACAGAAGGAGACTTGAGCCATCTGGAGTGTGAGTGAAAAGGCCAGGAGGTTGGAGCAGAGCCAGGATGTGGCCACCAGCAACAGGCATCTTTGGGGACACATGATAGTGGTGTAGTGTAGTGGAAGGCAGATGGCCACATAACGGTCATAGGCCATCACAGCCAATACGAAGTCATCAAGCATGGCCAATACCAAGAAGAAATACATTTGTAGAAGGCACCCAGTGTGGGAGATGGTGTGATGCTGGGTTTGGATGTTGGTCAGCACTTTGGGGACAATGGTGCAGGTGTAGCAGGAATCAATGAAAGACAGGTTGGCTAGGAAGAAGTACATGGGTGTATGAAGATGCTGGTCAGAGACAATGGCCAGGATGATGCACATATTCCCCAACAGGGTCACTAGGTACATTCCCAAGAAGAGTGTGAACAGGAGAGGCTGCCGCTCAGGGTGGTCAGAGAAGCCCATAAGGAGGAAGTCAGAGATGATGGTTTGGTTTCTATTTTCCTTCTAAGGCAGATAAATTGTCAAGGATTCATACTTAAAATACTGGCATTTAAAAAGTTCAGAGATTCCCAAGGCTTAGGTCAGAATATCAATTGGCTTCTCCAATACTGTATTATGGGAAGTTCTCCCCAAAGATTGTTTGAATGATTCTAAACCTGATTTTTTTCTCATGGTCTCTCTCCCTGTCCCTGTCCCTGTCGCTGTCCCTTTCCCTCTCCCTGTCCGTCTCCCTTTCCCTCTCCCTCCCCCTTTCCCCCCCTCTCTCTCTGTTCTACTTGCTGCTTTTATTTGTACCATATGCATTCTTGTTTCCCATAGAGGCCAGTAAGGTGCATTGGATGCCCAGGAACTGGAATCAGACAACTGAGGGCTGTTCTGTGAGTGCTAGGAACTGTTCAAGGCCCTTTGGAAGATCATCCAGTGCTCTTAACTGCTGAGCCAACATTCCAGTTCCTAAATGGGAATTTATACCTCCTCAATCTTGACTCCTTTATAAAGGCCGCTAATATTATACTTTCAGCCTAAGTTGACACTATTTATTTCTAAAATTTAGTAGACAGTACTAAGGTTCTTTTTCTTTCTCCCGCCCTCAGATCACTCCCTTTGTTTTTCTGTCCCCACTTCTTTTATTCTGTATGCATTTAAAGGAAGACAGAAAGAATAATTTCTTCACAGAGATGCTAGCTGGGACTCAAACATGCTCTCATGCTTAGTAACCAGGTAGTGAGTTAATGCAGTTGTGAACCGGAAAAGCACATCATTATAAGGATGCGACATTTTCACTTTATCCTCAACATCATCACCAACATCATTCATTCTAGTATATGAACTCCCTAGAGATCAGAAATAGTATCCTCTCTGTGCTCCTCATTCTCAGGTTGACCTCCTTGGTTCCTTTAATCTCTGATTTCAGTTGCATGTGGGATTTCTCTATAGTATATTTTTATTATGAAAAGTTTTTGCTATGAAAAGTTGTCTGTCTGTTAGTCTGTCTGTCAGTCTGTTTGTCTGTCTGTGAGTGTGGGTGTCTGTGTGTTTGTCAGGATTAGCAGTCACTGGTAAGTTGGGAGCCTGGGACACAATGCAGTACACAACTAGAAGCATCAGCTCATTAGCTTCTAGTACTGTTCCTCATGTGCCTTATAAATTTGGGGGAGCTATTTACTCGTTTTTAATTTTGCTTTTCTGACCCACAAAATGTGGATAAAAACCTTACTTGAGATGTCTGTTGAGAAGCCCAAATGCTGGGATCCTCTGAAGTTTCTTCATGAACCATAGGGTCTAACCTAAAGGAGAAATTTCAGGATTTCTGTTCATCTGTGTGGAGAGACAAATGAAGTGACCATTCAGTAACAGCTGTTGTGAATGTCATATGCATTTAGTTTGTCGCAGTGTGACAAGGTTTCCCTCCTCTTTCCTCTGTGGACAGATGTTGAGAACATCATTTAGTATTTCTGACTTTGTTTTAAAATCTGCTTAAGTGGGATAATAATGTGGAGTCATAGAATGTCATGACAATTAAATTTGATAGTGACTTTAAATAACTTAAAATAAATCTAGCACTTAGGAAGAACTCAGTGAAATATTATTGGTGTAATTCATAATTTTAATAAAAGGTGCTTATTTTTATAGCAGTTTTTATTGCCTGACCTTTGGGTTTATTCATTGTAAGTATCAATATGAATGAGAATTATTGGCATCACCCACATTATGCCCTTCATTTTTGAGTAGTTGTGAATATTAGAACAATCCATAGAAAAGCATTCATTTCTTGTCATATAAATAGCACACATCGATTTGTCAAGTAATTTAATTGTCATGTCCCAAATAGTATTATATACTAGTAATCAATAGTATAGGTTACAGTTTTTCCCAGGTAAATGCTGGACCAAGAATGAACTCATGATTATCAGGCATTTTGACTAATATAAATTAAAATTGAAGACTGAGGTGATCCTAGGATTGTCATGTTATGTTAGATTCCTCATATGCTAATCAGAAGAGCCAGAAAATGGTTGCCAAAAAGGAAGAAGGGCAGAAAGAAAAGAGTTTATGCAGTGTATGGGTCTGTGAAGACATGTTCCAAATGAGTCATAGGTAGATTCTGTATCTCAGTCTTACCTGGAGATCTGGCCAGTGTCACATTGTGCCTTTCCCATAAAGATAGTTGAATTCCTGTCTCATTGTCACCTCAAGAGAACATGAATATAGTCACAGTGTCTGTCTTGTTTGTAAATGCTCTGCAGACTGAAGTCTCAGGCCTGTAACGATCCCTGAGTAGCAAGAAGAGCTGGTTAATTTCATATGCAATGTCTGCTGGGCCCAGTCCCAGACCTGCCATTTAGACAAGATAGGGCAATCATCCAATGACCAGCAGTCTCCTCTGGATTACAGTCCCATGAGTCTCATCTATGTTATTAATAACTCCATTCAGAGTGACCATGGCTACAATGTACCGGGCTTTTGTGCTTGTTGTTCTTCTGGGTTTCAGGCTGACATCATCATTGCCATTATCTCTTTGCTGGGCAGTGTCTTCCTTGTTATGGAGGCCCTGATTTCTAATAAGAGTTGAGTCCTCATACATGAAGAATTCATGCTCCAGAAAATAACAAGTGAATAATAAAACTGATAAAGAATCTTAAATACCTTCAAAAGGCATGCAAAAGAGAGGCAACTCTTACTTTCTATGGTGCTGGGTGATAATACTAATTAATATGTAGCGTCTGTATTTGGCATGGATACTGTGTCTGATCTCTATTATTTGTTTTTGCATAGATTATGGATTCTGAGGGTGTGGTTGAGTGGTTGAGAATATGTCTAGCATGTTGCAAAGCCCCAGATTTGAGTTCATATATAGTTCATTCCTAAACTACTTCTACTGAGTTCCCAATTTTCAAACATATTGGAATTTCTATGTGCATTTGTGTGTGTGTGTGTGTTTATGCGTGACTGTGTGTGTGTGTGTGCACGCGTGCACGTGTGTGTGTGTGTGTGTGTGTGTGTGTGTGTGTGTAGACCAATGCTCAACATTATTTAATGCCTATCCCCTCACAATTCAGTTTAAGTAGTATGTGGTGTAGTGATTTTACACTGAGATCCTATGTTATTGACCATGTGCTACTTAAATTAAATTGTGAAGGATTGCACATTAAGTTGTCAATTAAACAGTGTACTTCTTTCCAATCCATGTCCCATTTCTCCTTCTCTACTATAGACTCTAAGGAATTACAGGCAGTGGGCCTGATGCCTTTCAGTTCTCTTTCTTGGCCATTTCTGTTCTGGTCTACTCTATTTGCTCAAGTTTTCTTCTCATGTGCTTTGTTTTTCTTCCTTTGTCTTACTATGTTTAGTTTATTCATTTTCTTATAAGATCTTAAAATGAAAGCTTAGCTCATAATTTTACAGCTCTATTTTTCAGTGTTATAAAATTTTTAATTAGATGTATTATTTATTTACATTTGAAATGTTTTCCCCTTTCCTGGTTTCCCTCCTGAAAATCCCAAAACCCATCTCCAATCTCCTGTTCCCCAATCGACCCACTCCAGCTTCCCTGTCCTGGTATTCCCCTATACTGCAGCATCCAGCCTTCCCAGGACCACGGGCCTCTATTCGCTTTGATGCCCAACAATGCCATCATCTGCTTCCTATGCATCTGGAGCAATGGGTAAGTAACTTCATGTGTACTCTTTGGTTGATGGTTTTGTTCATGGGAGCTCTAGCTACTCAGTGGCTCATACTGTTGATCCTCCTTTGGCACTTCAAACCCCTTTAGCTCCTGGGTCCTTTTGCTAGCTTCTTCATTGGGGACCCTGTGCTCAGTTCAGTGGCTGGCAGAGAGTATCCTACTCTGTATTTGTCATGCATTAGCAGAGCCTTCCAGTTTACATCTATATCAGTCTCTGGTCAGCAAGTACTTGTTGGCATCCACAATAGTGTCTGGGTTTTGTAACTGTATATGGGATGGATCCCTAGGTGGTGCAGTCTCTGTATGGTCTTTCCTTTGGACTCTGCTCCACACTTTGTCTCTGTACCTCCTTTGGTGGGTATTTTGTTGCCACTTATAAGAAGGACTAGAGTATCTATGCTTTGTTCTTCCTTCTTGAGCTTCATTTGATCTGTGAATTGTGTCTTGGGTATTCCAAGTTTCTAGGCTAATATCTACTTATCATTGAGTGCATACCATGAGTGTTCTTTCGAGATTGGGTTACCTCACTTAGGATGATCTTCTCCTGCTCCATGCATTTGTCTAAGAAGTTCATGAATTTATTGTTTCTAATGGCTGAATAGTACTCCATTGTGTATATTTACCATATTTTTTTGTATCCATTCCTCCATTGAGGGACATCTGGATTCTTTCCAGCTGCTATGAACATAGTGGGACATGTATCCTTATTACATGCTGGGAAATCCTCTGGGAATATGCCCAGGACTGGTATAGCAGGGTCCTCTGGAAGTGTCTGCTCAGTTTTCTGAGGAACCGCCAGACTGATTTCCAGAGTGGTTGTACCAGCTTGCAATCCCACCAGCAGTGGAGGGGTGTTCCTCTTTCTCCACATCTTCTCCAGCACCTGCTGTCTCCTGAGTTTTTAATCTTAGCCATTCTGACTGTTGTGAGGTGAAATCTCAGGGTTGTTTTGATTTGATTGCTGTTTGGAGTCTGTTCGGAGTTCTGTAGGCTTCTTGTATATTCATGGGCAACTCTCTCTTTAGGTTAGGGAAGTTTTCTTCCATAATTTTGTTGAAGATGTTTGCTGGCCCTTTAAGTCATATATCTTCACTATACCTATAATCCTTAAGTTTGGTCTTCTAATTGTGTCCTAGATTTCTTCGATGTTTTGGGCTATAACCTTTTTGCTTTTTTGCATTTTCTTTCACTGTTAAGTTAATGGTTTCTATGGTATCTTCGGCACCTGAGATCCTTTATTCTATCTCTTGTATTCTGTTGTTGATATTTGCATCTATGGCCCCTGATTTCTTCCCAAGGTTTTCTATCTCCAAAGTTGTCTCCCTTTGTGATTTCTTAGTTGTTTCTACTTCTGTTTTTAGATCCTGGATGGTTTTACTCAGTTCCTTCACTTGTTTGTTCATATTTTTTGTAGTTCTTTAAAAGATTTTTGTGTTTCCTCTTTCATGACTTCTGCTTGTTGACTCAATTTCTCTTGCATTTCTTTAAGTGATTTTCACATTTCCTCTTTATTGGCTTCTATCTGTTGACCCATATTCTCCTGAATTTCTTTAAGTCATTTTTGTGTTTTGATTGTAAGGCTTCTAACTTATTCATGTTCCCCTGTACTTATTTAAGAGATTTATTTATGTCCTTTTTGTGTTCCTCTAACAGCATCATGACCAGTGGTTTTAAATTCAATTTTTTTGGATTGTTGGGGTATCCAGGACTTCCTGTTGTTGGGGAATTGGGTTCAGATGTTGCCATATTGCCTTGATTTCTGTTACTAATGTTTCTTGAGTTTCTATTTCGTGGAAAAGTTTGAAAAGTATTGGTATTAACTCTTCTTTGAAGATCTGATAGTATTCCTGCTGAACCCATCTGGTTCTGGGCTTTTTTTTTGGTGAGAGACTATTAATGACTTCTTCTATGTCCTTAGGACTTATGGGATTATTTAGATGATTTATATGATCCCTTTTAACATTGGTACCTGCTATGTATCTTGAAAGTTATCCATTTCATCCAGGTTTTCAAACCTTTTTGACTATAAACTCTTGTAGTAGGATCTGATGATTTTTTTGAATTTCCACAGTTTCTGTTGTTATGTCTCTCTTTTCATTTCTGATTTTATTAATTTGGATACCGTCTCTGTGCCCTCTGGCTAAGGGTTTATCTATCTTGTTGATTTTTTTCAAAGAACCAGCTCCTTGTTTTGCTAATTCTTTATATAGTTCTTTTTGTTTCTGTTTGGTTGATTTTGGCCCTAAGTTTGATTATTTCCTGCTGTCTACTCCTCTTGGGTGTATTTGCTTCCTTTTGTTCTAGAGATTTCAAGTCCACTGTCTGATGGTGCCATGTCACTTTTGTTTTGGTTGGTAATGATCTTTTGTTTGCCTTTGGCCACCTAGTTATCTCCAGTGTTAGCTGGTCCTGCTGTCTCTGTCTTCTCAGTTCCGCAGGCCTGTGTTTCTGTACTCCTGGGATTCCCTTCTGTCCAATGCCCTGCAAACATCAGGTTTTCCAGGAAGTATCAAGTGATGGGGTCTCTCCTGTGGCAGACTTGGTAAGGGTTGAATACCCTACAGGCTCATATTTCTCAAATGTTCTGCTGCTGCCAGATCTCAAATGCCCTGCTGATGCTGGTTCTCGAATGTCCCACTTCTACCAGTTCGAATGCACCTACTGGTGCCAATTCTTGAATGACCTGCTCCTGCCTGTTCTCTCGAGAGTATCAGAAAGTAGGTTCCTCCCTGTGTCAGAAGGGATGCAGATCTACCACATCAGATGGAATGGGCGGTGATCCGGAGGAGGGAGGGGTAGAAGGGAAGGAAAAGGAGTGGTGATCTGGAGATTGCTGTGTAGTGAGCAGCTTTGGTCCTCTAGGGGTGCTGGATGATGCTTACTGAATAAACTGCTCCTGCTAGTTCTCGAGAGTATCAGGAAGTAGGATCTTCCCCATGTCAGATGTCTGGCACAAGTCTCTGATAGCAGGACTCCTTCTAAGCTCAGGTCTCCCTGCATGTCAAATGCTCCCTTGCAGGATATGTGCCCAGACAGCTGTAGAGCTGCTCAGCTCCTACGTGCAGAAGGAACCCAGGTGGACTGTGTCCCGAGTGATCATTCACTCTGTTGTTCCCTGTGTACCTGGCTGAGCTGGCTGCTTGGTCACAGGAGCCAAGATGTTGGTGACCTCAGATTGCAGGGCTCCGTCTTCCAGCTTGATTCTTGGGACCATTTGCTTGGAATATATATATATTTTTTACAGCTTTTCACTTTGAGGAAGTGTCTTTTTGTCACTGAGGTACATATCCTATATGCAGAAGAACGCTGGGTCCTGTTTATGCATCCAGGTATTTAAGTCTACATCTTTTTGTTGGGGAATTGAGTTTGTTGATGTTAAGATATATTAAGTGCCAATGACTGTTTCTTCATGTTATTTTTGTTGTTAGACATGGAATTATATTTGTGTGACTATCTTCATTTGGGTTTGTTGAAAGATGATTCCTTTCTTGCTTTTTCTTTTCTTTAATAAAATGTATTTTATTTGTATCACAAAGCAGTTTACCTATTCTTTCCACATCCCAGCATACCACAAAGCTTCAACACCAATGTCTGAGCCAACCAAGACATAATTGTGGGTAACTTTATGAAGTAGTTCTACTTCAAGAATTTGACGCCTCAGAGAACTGAATTTCAGACCTTATATGAACTCAAACTTCAATGTTGTTTCCTGAATGGTGAGGATTAAAGGAGCTGGCACCTGTGCTTGCTACAAGATCCAGCAGATACCATTCACAAGTTTTCCTAAATGGTCCACCATGACATGAGGGCTGAGAAGTTGGGCTGGGAAAATACAGAGTAAGGGATAGTGAACAAGAAGGCTGGGTAGACAGTCTCCATCCTCTTTGCTTTGTGCTGGGAAAACTGAAGGAGACTGTTCCTATCCCTGGTTGGAATAACAAAAGACAGTGATCAAGGAAACCAGGGACAATGGGCAGCCTCACTCTGGAATGGAATTTCTGTACCAACGAGAGGCCTGTCCCCTAGAAGGTCATTGTGAATGAGAACCAAGTCACACAAGGTCACTTCTACACTCTAAATTCTTTTAGGTCTCTGCTAGACCACAAGAAAAATAACAGGGACAGAGTGTGTTTATGGGCAGATCTGGGCAAAATAGGTTGGCTAGGAATATGGAGTAAGTACAGGAGAATGTGGCTTCCCATTGGCTGACATGGCACAATCTTTTTCCTGTTGCTGTTTGGCATAGTGCTCCAACAGGGACGTTACCTGGACAGGCTGGTGCTGAAGCATGTAGTGGGACTGGACGTGACGTGAGTAAGCCCTCCTACCAACTCCTCCTGTAGCTAGCTGGTCCTGGATGGGCAGCTTGGAATATTCTACAAGTAGAGTCCCTGCCTCTGAGGATGGTGTCATCAACACAGCCACCCAGCAGTGGCAGGAAAGAAATGCTCTTTAATATTCATACCATTTGTTCTGGCAGTGGTGGCACATGCCTTTAATTCCAGCACTTGGAAGGCAGAGGAATGTAGATTTCTGAGTTTGAGGCCAGCCTGGTCTACAAAGTGATTTTCAGTACTGCCAGGGCTACACAGAGAAAAGGTCCTAAGGCCTTTTCTGGAAGATTCCAAATATCAAAACTTGCATCCCTTTTTGTTGGACACAATTTGCTACTAGTCAGTGAAGAGCCCAATATCAAAGAAATGGTGTCAATCTTTTTCTTTTGTTTTGTTTTGTTTTGTTTTTTGAGACAGAAAATTGTCCTCTGTAGTTAAGGCCATGTTCTAGAAGACAGCTATCAAAAAAACTGCTACTATATCTTGACCCAGGAGCTAGATGAGGCCTGACTCCTCCTTGGGGGGCTTGGGAAGAGGTGATAGGTATCTAGAGTTGATGGCAGGTTTGGGAGGAATATTCTCAGTTATAGCCATTAGCTTCTGCTGCTGGAAGTCCATGGCCAATGGCACGTCACAGCCTTGGAGCCATGGCACATAGTCTGAAGGGTGGGCAGTCAAGTTGCCCGGGATGGGAGACCTTGAAGTATCCTGGCCAGTGCTGCAGCCATCACCACCTCTTGCCTTTTCTTTTTATCTTTTTTTTTAAATATTTTTTTTTATTTTCTATATTCTATGTTTACATTCCAAAGGCTTTCCCCTTTCCCAGTTCCCCCTCCCTATGTCCCATAGTTCCTCTCCCCCCCAACTATTCCCCAATCATTCCCCCTCCCCCCACAGTTTCTCTACAAAACTGGATCCAATCTTTCCAGGCCCAGGGTCCTCTCCTTTCTTCTTGGGAATCATTTGACTTGCTAATTGTGCCTTGAGTATTTAGGGCTTCTGGGCTCATTAATATCCACTTATCAGTGATTGCATTTCATGTGTATTCTTTTGTGATTGGGTTAGCTCACTCAGGATGATATTTTCCAGGTCTAACCATTTACCTACAAATTGCATGAATTCATTATTTTTAATTGCTGAGTAGTATTCCATTGTATAAATATACCACATTTTCTGTATCCATTCCTCCTTTGAGGGATATTTGGGCTCCTTCCAATTTCTGGCTATTATAAACAAGGCTGCTATAAACATAGTGGAGCATGTGTCTTTATTGTATGCAGGGGAATCCTTTGGGTATATGCCCAGGAGTGGTATGCCAGGGTCCTCTGGAAGGAACATGCCCAATTTTCTGAGGAACCGCCACACTGATTTCCAGAGCGGTTTTACCATTTTGCAATCCCACCAACAGTGGAGGAGTGTTCCTCTTTCTCCACATCCTCGCCAGCACTTGTTGTCTCTTGAGTTTTTAATCTTAGCCATTCTGACTGGTGTGAGGTGGAATCTCAGGGTTGTTTTGATTTGCATTTCTCTGATGACTAACGATGTTGAACATCTCTTAAGGTGTTTCTCAGCCATCCAAATTTCTTCTGGTGAAAATTCTTTGTTTAGCTCTGTGCCCCATTTTTTGATAGGGTTATTTGGTTCTTTGGGGTCTAACTTCTTGAGTTCTTTGTATATATTGGATATTAGCCCTCTGTCAGATGTGGGGTTGGTGAAGATCTTTTCCCACTTTGTTGGTTGTCGTTTTGTCCTTCTGACAGTGTCCTTTGCCTTGCAGAAACTTTATAATTTTATGAGGTCCCATTTGTCAATTCTTGATCTTAGTGCATAAGCTATTGGTGTTCTGTTCAGGAACTTTCCCCCTGTGCCTATGTCCTCCAGGGTCTTCCCAAGTTTCTTTCCTAATAGTTTCAGTGTGTCTGGTTTTATGTGGAGGTCCTTGATCCACTTGGAGTTGATCTTAGTGCAAGGAGATAAGAGTGGGTCAATTTGCATTCTTCTGCATGTTGACCTCCAGTTGAACCAGCACCATTTGTTGAAAAGACTATCTTTTTTCCACTAGATGGTTGTGGCTCCTTTATCAAAGATCAAGTGACCATAAGTCTGTGGGTTAATTTCTGGGTCTTCAATCCTATTCCATTGATCCACTTGCCTGTTGCTGTACCAATACCATGCAGTTTTTAACACAATTGCTCTGTAGTACTGTTTAAGGTCAGGGATATTGATTCCCCCAGAAGTCCTTTTATTGTTGAGAATAGTTTTAGCTATCCTGGGTTTTTTGTTGCTCCAGATGAATTTGAGAATTGCTCTTTCTAGATCTATAAAGAATTGAGTTGGGATTTTGATGGGGATCACATTGAATCTGTATATTGCTTTTGGTAAGATGGCCATTTTTACTATATTGATCCTGCCAATCCAGGAGCAAGAAATGTTTTTCCATCTTCTGAGGTCTTCTTTGATTTCTTTCTTCAAGGACTTGAAGTTCCTGTCATACAGATCTTTTGCTTGTTTGGTTAGAGTTATGCCAAGGTACTTTATGTTGTTTGTGGCTATTGTGAAGGGTGTTATTTCCCTAACTTCTTTCTCAGCCTGCTTGTCCTTTGAGTACAAGAAGGCTACTGATTTGCTTGAGTTAATTTTATAACCAGCCACTTTGCTGAAGTTGTTTATCAGCTGTAGAAGTTCTCTGGTGGAGTTTTTTGGGTCACTTAAGTAAACTATCATATCATCTGCAAATAATGATAGTTTGACTTCTTCCTTTCCAATTTGTATCCCTTTGACTTCCTTATGTTGTCTAATTGCTCTCGCTAGAACTTCAAGTACTATATTGAAAAGATATGGAGAGAGAGGGCAGCCTTGTCTAGTCCCTGATTTTAGTGTGATTGCTTCAAGTTTCTCTCCATTTATTTTGATGTTGGCTACTGGTTTGCTGTAGATTGCTTTTACTATGTTTAGGTATGGGCCTTGAATTCCTGCTCTTTCCATGACTTTTAGCATGAAAGGATGCTGAATTTTGTCGAATGCTTTTTCAGCCTCTAATGAGATGACCATGTGGTTTTTTTCTTTTAGTTTGTTTATGTAGTGGATTACATTGATGGATTTCCGTATATTGAACCATCCCTGCATCCCTGGGATGAAGCCTACTTGATCATGGTGAATGATCGTTTTGATGTGCTCTTGGATTTGGTTGGCAAGAATTTTATTTAGTATTTTTGCATCGATATTCATAAGAGACTTTTTATCTTTTTTTAATATTGGATATTTTATTTATTTACATTTCAAATGTATCCCATTTCCTGGTTTTCCCTCCATAAAACCCCATCCCAATCCCCTCCCACTGCTCACCAAACACCCACTCCAATTTCCCTGTCTTGGTAATCCCTTATACTGGGGCATTGATCCTTTTTAGGACCAAGGGCCAATCCTTCCTTTGATGTCCAACATGCCCATCTCTGCTACCTATGCAGCTGGAGCCATGGGTCCCTCCATGTGTACTCTAGTTGCTGGGGGTACTGGTTGATTCATATTGTTGTTCCTCCTGTGGGGCTGCAAACTCCTGCAGTTCCTTGGGTCTTTTATCTAGCTCCTCCATTGGGGACCTTGTGCTCAGTCCAATGGTTGGTTGAGAGTACCCACCTCTGTATTTGTCAGTACTGGCAAAGCCTCTCAGGAGACAGTTATTCCAGGATCCTGTTAGAAAGTGCTTGTTGGCTTTCATAATACTGTCTGGGTTTGGTGACTCTATATGAGCCAGATCCCCAGGTGGGGCCATCTCTGGATGGCCTTTCCTTTACTCTCTGCTCCACATTTTGTCTCTGTACCTCCTTCTATGGGTATTTTGTTCCCCCTTCTAAGAAGGACCAAAGTATCCATATAGTGTTCCTTATTCTTGAGCTTCTTTGGTCTGTGAATTTTACCTTGGGTATTCCAAGCTTCTGGGCTAATATCCACTTATCAGAGAGTGCATACCATATGTGTTCTTTTGTGATTGGGTTACCTCACTCAGGATGATATTTTCTAGTTCAACCCATTTGCCTAGGAATTTCATGAATTCATTGTTTTTTTATTTATTTTCTATAATCTATGTTTACATTCCAAAGGCTTTCCCCTTTCCCAGTTCCCACCCACCATACTTCCCATAGTTCCTCTTCCCCCCAACTATTCCCCAATCATTCCCCCTCCCCCCTCGGTTTCTTTACTAAACTGGATGCAATCTTTACAGGCCCAGGGTCCTCTCCTTTCTTCTTCTTCTTGGGAATCATTTGACTTGCTATTTGTGTCTTGAGTATTTAGGGCTTCTGGGCTCATTAATATCCACTTATCAGTGATTGCATTTCATGTGCATTCTTTTGTGATTGGGTTAATTCACTCAGGATGATATTTTCCAGGTCTAACCATTTACCTACAAATTGCATGAATTCATTATTTTTAATTGCTGAGTAGTATTCCATTGTATAAATATACCACATTTTCTGTATCCATTCCTCCTTTGAGGGATATTTGGGCTCCTTCCAATTTCTGGCTATTATAAACAAGGCTGCTATAAACATAGTGGAGCATGTGTCTTTATTGCATGCAGGGGAATCCTCTGGGTATATGCCCAGGAGTGGTATGCCAGGGTCCTCTGGAAGTGACATGCCCAATTTTCTGAGGAACCGCCACACTGATTTCCAGAGCGGTTTTACCATTTTGCAATCCCACCAACAGTGGAGGAGTGTTCCTCTTTCTCCACATCCTCGCCAGCACTTGTTGTCTCTTGAGTTTTTAATCTTAGCCATTCTGACTGGTGTGAGGTGGAATCTCAGGGTTGTTTTGATTTGCATTTCCCTGATGACTAATGATGTTGAACATCTTTTAAGGTGTTTCTCGGCCATCCAAATTTCTTCTGGTGAAAATTCTTTGTTTAGCTCTGTGCCCCATTTTTTGATAGGGTTATTTGGTTCTTTGGGGTCTAACTTCTTGAGTTCTTTGTATATATTGGATATTAGCCCTCTGTCGGATGTGGGGTTGGTGAAGATCTTTTCCCACTTTGTTGGTTGTCGTTTTGTCCTTCTGACAGTGTCCTTTGCTTTGCAGAAACTTTGTAATTTTATGAGGTCCCATTTGTCGATTCTTGATCTTAGTGCATAAGCTATTGGTGTTCTGTTCAGGAACTTTTCCCCTGTGCCCAAGTCCTCCAGGGTCTTCCCAAGTTTCTTTCCTAATAGTTTCAGTGTGTCTGGTTTTATGTGGAGGTCCTTGATCCACTTGGAGTTGATCTTAGTGCAAAGAGATAAGAGTGGGTCAATTTGCATTTTTCTGCATGTTGACCTCCAGTTGAACCAGCACCATTTGTTGAAAAGGCTATCTTTATTCCACCGGATGGTTGTGGCTCCTTTATCAAAGATCAAGTGACCATAAGTCTGTGGGTTAATTTCTGGGTCTTCAATCCTGTTCCATTGATCTGCTTGCCTGTTGCTATACCAATACCATGCAGTTTTTAACACAATTGCTCTGTAGTACTGCTTGAGGTCAGGGATATTGATTCCCCCAGAAGTCCTTTTATTGTTGAGAATAGTTTTAGCTATCCTGGGTTTTTTGTTGCTCCAGATGAATTTGAGAATTGCTCTTTCTAGATCTATGAAGAATTGAGTTGGGATTTTGATGGGGATCGCATTGAATCTGTATATTGCTTTTGGCAAGATGGCCATTTTTACTATATTGATCCTGCCAATCCAGGAGCAAGAAATATTTTTCCATCTTCTGAGGTCTTCTTTGATTTCTTTCTTCAAGGACTTGAAGTTCCTGTCATACAGATCTTTCGCTTGTTTGGTTAGAGTTACGCCAAGATACTTTATGTTGTTTGTGGCTATTGTGAAGGGTGTTATTTCCCTAATTTCTTTCTCTGCCTGCTTGTCCTTTGAGTACAAGAAGGCCACTGACTTGCTTGAGTTAATTTTATAACCAGCCACTTTGCTGAAGTTGTTTATCAGCTGTAGAAGTTCTCTGGTGGAGTTTTTTGGGTCGCTTAGGTAAACTATCATATCGTCTGCAAATAATGATAGTTTGACTTCTTCCTTTCCAATTTGTATCCCTTTGACTTCCTTATGTTGTCTAATTGCTCTCGCTAGAACTTCAAGTACTATATTGAAAAGATATGTAGAGAGAGGGCAGCCTTGTCTAGTCCCTGATTTTTTTTGATCATCTACCATGATCAAGTAGGCTTCATCCCAGGGATGCAGGGATGGTTCAATATAGGGAAATCCATCAATGTAATCCACTACATAAACAAACTGAAAGAAAAAAACCACATCGTCATCTCATTAGATGCTGAAAAAGCATTCGACAAAATTCAGCGTCCTTTCATGCTAAAAGTCTTGGAAAGAGCAGGAATTCTAGGCCCATACCTAAACATAGTAAAAGCAATCTACAGCAAACCAGTAGCCAACATTAAAATAAATGGGGAGAAACTTGAAGCATTCCCACTAAAATCAGGAATTCATTGTTTTTAATAGTTGAGTAGTAGTCCATTGTGTAAATGTACCTGTTTCTGCATCCATTCCTCCCTTGAGGGACATCTGGGTTCTTTTCAACTTCTGGCTATTATAAATAAAACTGCTATGAACATAGTGGAGCAAGTGTCCTTATTACATGTTGGAGCATCTTCTGGGTATATGCCTAGGAGTGGTATAGCTGTGTCCCCTGGTAATACTATGTCAAATTTTGTGATGTACCACCAAACTGATTTCCAAAGTGGTTTTACCAGCTTGCAATCCTATCAGCAATGGAGAAGTGTTCCTCTTTCTCCATGTCCTTGCTAGCATCTGCTGTTACCTAAATTTATGATCTTAGCCATTATGACTGTTGTGAGGTGGAATCTCAGTGTTGTTTTGATTTGCATTTCCCTGATGACTAAGGATGTTGAACATTTCTTTATGTGCTTCTGGGCCATTTGGTATTCCTCAGTTGAGAATTCTTTGTGTAGTTCTGTACTCCATTTTTTTAATAGCGTTATTTGGTTCTCAGGAGTCTAACTTCTTGAGTTCTTTGTATATATTGGATATTAATCCTCTATTGAATGTACCATTGGTAAAGATTTTTCCAATCTGTTGGTTGCTGCTTTGTCCTATTGACAGTAGTGTCCTTTGCCTTACAGAAGCTTTGCAATTTTATGAGGTCCCATTTGTCAATTCTTGATCTTAGAGCAGAAGCTATTGGTGTTCTGTTCAGGAAAATTTCCCCTGTACCCATGTGCTTCAGGGTCTTCCCTACTTTCTTTTCTATTAGTTTCAATGTATCTGGTTTTATGTCGAGGTCCTTGATGCACTTGGACTTGAGATTTGTACAAGGCTTTAAGAACGGATCAATTTGCTATATGCTAACTGCCAGTTGAACCAGCACCATTTGTTGAAAATGCTGTCTTTTTCCCATTGGATGGTTTTATGTCCATTGTCACGAAGACAAAGTGTCCATAGGTGTGTGGATTAATTTCTGAGGCTTCTTTTCTATTCCATTGATCTACCTGTCTGTCACTGTATCAGTACCATGCAGTTTTTATCACTATTGCTCTGTAGTACTGCTTGATGTCAGGGTTGGTGATTCTACCAGATGTTCTTTTATTGTTGAGAACAGTTTTTGCTATCCTGGGTTTTATGTTATAAATTCCTGATGAATTTGGAAATTGCTTTCTAACTCTATGAAGAATTGAGGAGGAATTTTGATGAGGATTGCATTAAATCTGTAGATTGCTTTTGGCAAGATGGTCATTTTTACTATATTAATCCTTCCAATCCATGAGCATGGGAGATCTTTCCATCTTCTGAGATCTTCAATTACTTTCTTCAGAGACTTGAAGTTCTTGTCTGTCATACAGATCTTTCATTTGTTTAGTTAGAGTCACACCAAGGTATTTTATATTATTTGTGATTATTGTGAAGGGAGTTGTTTCTCTAATTTTTTCTCAGCCTGTTTTTCTTTTGAGTAGAGGAAGGCCACTGGTTTGAGTTAATTTTATATGAAGCCACTTTGCTAAAGTTGTTTATCAGGTTTATGAGTTCTCCTGTGGAATTTTAGGGGCCACTTAAATATACTATCATATCATCTGGAAATATTGATATTTTGACTTCTTCCTTTCCAATTTGTATCTCTTTGATTTCTTTTTGTTTTCTAATTGCTCTGGCTAGGACTTTGAATACTATATTGAATATGTATGGAGAGAGTGAATAGCTTTGTCTAGTCCCTGATTTCAGTGGGATTGCTTCAAATTTTTCTCCATTTAGTTTGATGTTGGCTACTGATTTGCTGTATATTGCTTGTACTATATTTAGGTATGGGCCTTAAAATCCTTATATTTCTAAGACTTTTATCTTGAAGAGGTATTGATTTTGTCAAATGCTTTCTTGGCATCTCATGAAATGATCATGTGGTTTTTTCTTTGAGTTTATTAATATAGTGGATTACATTGATGGATTTCCTCATATTGAACCATCCCTTCCTCCCTGGGATGAAGCCTACTTGGTCTTGGTGGATGATCATTTTCATGTATTCTTGGATTCGGTTTGTAAGAATTTTATTGAGTATTTTTGCATCTATATTCATAAAGGAAATTGATCTGAAGTTCTCCTTCTTTGTAGGGTCTTTATGTGGTTTAGGTATCAGAGTAATTGTGGTTTCATAGAATGAATTTTGTAGGATTCCTTCTGTTTCTGTTTTATAGAATAGTTTGGAGAGTATTGGTATTAGGTCTTCTTTGATCATCTGATAGAACTCTGCACTAAACCCATCTCGTCCTGGGCTTTTCTTGGTTTCAGAGAATATTGATGACTGCTTCTATTTCATTAGGGGCTTTGGGGCTGTTTAGATCATTTATCTGAGCCTGAATTAACTTTGGTACCTGGTATCTGTGTAGGAAATTGTTCATTTCATCAAGATTTTTTAGTTTTGATGAATAAAAGCTTTTGTATCAGGATGTGATGAATTTTTGGTTTTCCTTGGTTTCTGTTGTTATGTCTTCCTTTTCATTTCTGATTTTGTTAATTTGGATTTTGTCTCTATTCCCCCTTGTTAGTCCAGCTAAGGCTTTATCTATTTTGTTGATTTTTCTCAAAGAACCAGCTCCTGGTTTGGTTGGTTCTATGTATTGTTCTTTTTGTTTCTACTTGATTGATTCCAGCCCTGAGTTTGATTATTTTCTTCTCTCTACTCCTCTTGGATGTATTTGCTTCTTTTTGTTTGATAACTTTCAGAAGTGCTGTCAAGCTGCTAGTGTATGCTCTGTGCCATTCTTTTTTTTTTTTTTTTTTTTTTTTTCAGGCAGTCAGAGCTATGTGTTGCCCTCTTAGCACTGCTTTCATTGTTGTGGCTTCATTTTCATTAAATCCTAAAAAGTCTTTAATTTCTTTTTTTTATTTCTTCCTTAACCAAGTTATCATTGAGTAGTGTTGTTCAGCTTCCACATATATGTTGGCTTTCTATTGTTTTGATGTTATTGAAGATCAGCCTTAATCTGGGATGATCTCATAGGATGCATGGGATTATTTCAATCTTCTTCTATCTGTTGAGGCCAGTTTTGTGACCAATTATATGGTCAATTTTGGAGAAGGTACCATGAGGTACTGAGAAGTTATATTCTTTTGTTTTAGGATAAATTGTTCTATAGATATTAAATCCATTTGGTTCACAGCTTCTGTTAGTTTCACTATTTCTCTGTTTAGTTTCTGTTTCCATGATCTGTCCATTGCTGAGAATGGGTGTTGAAGTCTTCCAGTATTATTGTATGAGGTTGTCTTAGTCAGGGTTTCTATTCCTGCACAAACATCATGACCAACAAGCAAGTTGGAGAGGAAAGGGTTTATTGAGCTTACACTTCCACACAGCTGTTCATTACCAAAGGAAGTCAGGACTGGAACTCAAGCAGGCCAGGAAGCAGGAGCTGATGCAGAGGCCATGGAGGGATGTTCCTTATTGGCTTGCTTTCCCTGGCTTGCTCAGCCTGCTCTCTTATAGAACCCAAGAATACCAGCCCAGAGATGGTACCACCCACAAGGGGCTCTCCCCCACTTGATCACTAATTGAGAAAATGCCCCACAGCTGGATCTCATGGAGGCACTTCCCCAACTGAAGCTCCTTTTCCTATGATAACTCCAGCCTGTGTCAAGTTGACACACAAAACTAGCCAGTACAGAGGTGTAATGTGTAGTTTGAGCTTCAGTAAAGTTTCTTTTGTGAATGTTGGCGTTCTTGCATTTGGAGCATAGCTCTCCAGGATTGAGAGTTCTTCATGATGTATTTTTCCTTTGACAAGTATGAAGCATTCTTCCTTATCTTTTTTGATAACTGTAGGTTAAAAGTCAATTTGATTCGATATTAGAATGACTATTCTAGCTTGTTTCTTGAGACCATTTTCTTGGAAAATTGTTTTCCAACCTTTAAGACACTGTCTTTGTCACTGAGGTAGGTTTCTTGTATGCAGCAAAATATTGTCCTGTTTACATAACCAGTCTGTTAGTCTATGTCTTTTTATTGTGGAATTGAGTCTATTAATATTAAGAGATATTAAGGAAAAGTGATTGTTACTTTCTGGTATTATTGTTGGTAAAGTTGGAGTTATTCTTATGTGGCTGTCTCCTTATTGGTTTGTTAACGGAAGATTAGTTTCTTGCTTTTTCTAGTGTGTATTTTCACTCTTTGTTTCAGAGTTTTCCATCTATTATCCTTTGTAGGGCTGGATTTGTAAAAACATATTGTATACATTTATTTTTTTCATGGAATATTTTCTCCATCTATGTTAATTGAGAGTTTTGCTGGGTGTAGTAGTAGCCTAGGCTGGCATTTGTGTTCTCTTAGGGTCTGTATGACATCTGCCTAGGATCTTTTAACTTTCATAGTCTCAGTTGAGAAGTCAGGGGAATTGTCATAGATCTGCCTTCATTTGTTACTTGATCTTTTTTTTCTTAGTGCTTTTAATATTGTTTCTTTCTTTTTTGCATTGGTGTTTTGACTATTATGTGACAGGAGGGATTTTTTTTTCTGGTCTAATTTATTTGGAGTTCTGTAGGCTTCTTGTATGTTTATAAGCATCTCTTTCTTCAGGTTAGGAAAGTTTTCTTCTATAATTTTGTTGATGATATTTACTGGCCCGTTAATTTGGGAATCTTCACTCTCTTCTATACCTATTATCCTTAGGTTTGGTCTTCTCATTGTCTGGATTTCCTCGGTATTTTGGGTTATGAACTGTTTGCATTTTACATTTTCTTTGACTATTGTGTCAATGTTTTCTGTGGTACCTTCTACACCTGAGATTCTCTCTTCTATCTCTTATTCTGTTGGTGATGCTTGCATCTACGACTCCTGATCTCTTTCCTAGGTTTTCCATCTTCAGAGTTGTCTCCCTTTGTGATTTCTTTATTGTTTCTATTTCCATTTTAAGATCCTGGATGGTTTTGTTCAATTCCTTCTCCTGTTTGGTTGTGTTTTCCTGTAATTATGTAAGGGATTTTTGTGTTTCCTCTTTAAGGGGTTCTACCTGTTTACCCATGCTCTACTGTATTTCTTTAATGGAGTTTTTATTTTTTGGTTTTTCAAGACAAGAGTTTTCTGTGTAATCCTGGCTGTCCTGGAACTCACTCTGTAGACCAGGCTGGCCTCGAACTCAGAAATCTGCCTGCCTCTGCCTCCCGAGTGCTGGGATTACAGGTGTGCACCACCACGCCTGGCTGCAGAAGTCTTTTAGAATGATATTCCTCAATGTCTTTTTCTTTTATTTATTTTCTTTTTTGAGAGACATGGTCTGGTTGTTCTTTTTTTGTGTTTGTTTGTTTTTTGAGACAGGGTTTCTCTGTGTAGCCCTGGCTGTCCTGGAACTCACTTAGTAGACTGGGCTGGCCTCGAACTCAGAAATCCACCTTCCTCTGCCTCCCAAGTGCTGGGATTAAAGGCGTGCGCCACCACTGCCCAGCGGTCTGGTTCTTGAACTCTCATGGAGTTTTTTTTTTATGTCCTTCTTAAAGTCCTGTTTCATCATCATGATATGTGATGATGTTAAATCATAGTATTTCTTTTTTATTAAATATTTGCTTTATTTACATTTCAAATGGTATCGCCATTCTGCATTACCCCTCCAAACAATCCCCATCCCATCTCCCCTCCCCTGGCTCTGCCCCCTGAATTTCCTGAGTTTGCATTCCCCTATACTGGGGAATCAAGCCTTAATAGCATCCATGGTCTCTCCTCTCATTGATGTCTGAAATGGTCATCTTCAGCTACTATGTAGCTGGAGCCATGGGTCCCTCCATGTGTACTCTTTGTTTGGTGGATTAGTGTCTGTGAGCTCTGGGGGTATTGCTTGGTACATATTATTTTTCCTTTTGTAGGGCTGCAAACCTCTTCAGCTCCTTGGGTCCTCTCTCTAACTGCTTCATTGGGGCCCCTATGTTCATTCTATTGGTTAGCTGTGAGCTGTAGGTATTTTGATCCACTTTCCAATAAGGATCTAAGTATCCATACTTTGGTAATCAGAGTCTTTCTTTTCTGGTGTGTTGAGTTATCCAGGGCTCGCTGTGGTGGGAGAACTGGGTTCTGATGATGCCAAGTAGCCTTGGTTTCTGTTGCTTATGTTCTTGCTCTTGCCTCTTGCCATCTGGTTATCTCTGGTATTGCTGTCTCTGACTGTGGCTTTTTTGTCCTGTATGTCTGTGTGTCAGTACTCCTGGGAGATCAGTTCTCTCTGGGAGGAATTTGGGTATGGAGATCTGTGGTACAGAGTCAGCTCTGGAGTGCAGACAGAAACCAGAAGGATCCTGTCCTCTGTCCTTGGCTCTTCCTTGGTTTCCTTGTCCTGATTGCTCTGGGTGGGTCTCTCTTAGGCCAAGAATATGAAGAGATGTGGTGGCCTTACCAGTGCTCACAGCAGATGCTGGTGAGGATGTGGAGAAAGAGGATCACTCCTTCTCTGTTGGTGGGATTGCAAGTTGGTACAACCACTTGGGAAATCAGTTTGGTGGTTCCTCATTAAATTGGACATAGCATTATCTGCGAACCCACCTATATCACTCTTGGGTGTATAAGGAAAAGATTCTCCAACATATAACAAGGACACATGCACCACTCTATTGATAGCAGCCCAAAGTTGGAAAGAATCCAGATGTCCCTCAACAGAGGAATGGATACAGAAAATGTGGTACATTTAATAAATGGAGTACTACTCATTTTTTTTTTTAATTTTATTTTCTATATTCTATGTTTACATTCCAAAGGCTTTCCCCTTTCCCAGTTCCCACCCACCATAGTTCCCATAGTTCCTCTCCCCCCCCATCTGTTCCCCAATAATTCCCCCTCCCCCCTCGGTTTCTTTACTAAACTGGAAGCAATCTTTATAGGCCCAGGGTCCTCTCCTTTCTTCTTCTTGGGAATCATTTGACTTGCTATTTGTGTCTTGAGTATTTAGGGCTTCTGGGCTCATTAATATCCACTTATCAGTGATTGCATTTCATGTGCATTCTTTTGTGATTGGGTTAATTCACTCAGGATGATATTTTCCAGGTCTAACCATTTACCTACAAATTGCATGAATTCATTATTTTTAATTGCTGTGTAGTATTCCATTGTATAAATATACCACATTTTCTGTATCCATTCCTCCTTTGAGGGATATTTGGGCTCCTTCCAATTTCTGGCTATTATAAACAAGGCTGCTATAAACATAGTGGAGCATGTGTCCTTATTGCATGCAGGGGAATCCTCTGGGTATATGCCCAGGAGTGGTATGCCAGGGTCCTCTGGAAGTGACATGCCCAATTTTCTGAGGAACCGCCACACTGATTTCCAGAGCGGTTTTACCATTTTGCAATTCCACCAACAGTGGAGGAGTGTTCCTCTTTCTCCACATCCTCGCCAGCACTTGTTGTCTCTTGAGTTTTTAATCTTAGCCATTCTGACTGGTGTGAGGTGGAATCTCATGGTTGTTTTGATTTGCATTTCCCTGATGACTAATGATGTTGAACATCTTTTAAGGTGTTTCTCGGCCATCCGAATTTCTTCTGGTGAAAATTCTTTGTTTAGCTCTGTGCCCCATTTTTTGATAGGGTTATTTGGTTCTTTGCGGTCTAACTTCTTGAGTTCTTTGTATATATTGGATATTAGCCCTCTGTCGGATGTGGAGTTGGTGAAGATCTTTTCCCACTTTGTTGGTTGCCGTTTTGTCCTTCTGACAGTGTCCTTTGCTTTGCAGAAACTTTGTAATTTTATGAGGTCCCATTTGTCGATTCTTGATCTTAGAGCATAAGCTATTGGTGTTCTGTTCAGGAACTTTTCCCCTGTGCCCAAGTCCTCCAGGGTCTTCCCAAGTTTCTTTTCTAATAGTTTCAGTGTGTCTGGTTTTATGTGGAGGTCCTTGATCCACTTGGAGTTGATCTTAGTGCAAAGAGATAAGATTGGATCAATTCGCATTCTTCTGCATGTTGACTTCCAGTTGAACCAGCACCATTTGTTAAAAAGGCTATCTTTATTCCACCGGATGGTTGTGGCTCCTTTATCAAAGATCAAGTGACCATAAGTCTGTGGGTTAACCTCTGGGTCTTCAATCCTGTTCCATTGATCTGCTTGCCTGTTGCTATACCAATACCATGCAGTTTTTAACACAATTGCTCTGTAGTACTGCTTGAGGTCAGGGATATTGATTCCCCCAGAAGTCCTTTTATTGTTGAGAATAGTTTTAGCTATCCTGGGTTTTTTGTTGCTCCAGATGAATTTGAGAATTGCTCTTTCTAGATCTATGAAGAATTGAGTTGGGATTTTGATGGGGATCGCATTGAATCTGTATATTGCTTTTGGCAAGATGGCCATTTTTACTATATTGATCCTGCCAATCCAGGAGCAAGAAATATTTTTCCATCTTCTGAGGTCTTCTTCGATTTCTTTCTTCAAGGACTTGAAGTTCCTGTTGTACAGATCTTTCGCTTGTTTGGTTAGAGTTACGCCAAGATACTTTATGTTGTTTGTGGCTATTGTGAAGGGTGTTATTTCCCTAATTTCTTTCTCTGCCTGCTTGTCCTTTGAGTACAAGAAGGCCACTGACTTGCTTGAGTTAATTTTATAACCTGCCACGTTGCTGAAGTTGTTTATCAGCTGTAGAAGTTCTCTGGTGGAGTTTTTTGGGTCGCTTAGGTAAACTATCATATCGTCTGCAAATAATGATAGTTTCACTTCTTCCTTTCCAATTTGTATCCCTTTGACTTCCTTATGTTGTCTAATTGCTCTTGCTAGAACTTCAAGTACTATATTGAAAAGATATGGAGAGAGAGGGCAGCCTTGTCTAGTCCCTGATTTTAGTGGGAATGCTTCAAGTTTCTCTCCATTTATTTTGATGTTGGCTACTGGTTTGCTGTAGATTGCTTTTACTATGTTTAGGTATGGGCCTTGAATTCCTGCTCTTTCCAAGACTTTTAGCATGAAAGGATGCTGAATTTTGTCGAATGCTTTTTCAGCATCTAATGAGATGACCATGTGGTTTTTTTCTTTCAGTTTGTTTATGTAGTGGATTACATTGATGGATTTCCGTATATTGAACCATCCCTGCATCCCTGGGATGAAGCCTACTTGATCATGGTGGATGATCGTTTTGATGTGCTCTTGGATTCGGTTAGCAAGAATTTTATTTAGTATTTTTGCATCTATATTTATAAGAGAAATTGGCCTGTAGTTCTCTTTCTTTGTTGGATCTTTTTGTGGTTTAGCTATTAGCGTAATTGTGGCTTCGAAAAATGAGTTGGGCAGTGTCCCTTCTGTCTCTATTTTGTGGAATAGTTTGGAGAGTATTGGTGTTAAGTCTTCTTTGAAGGTCTGGTAGAATTCTGCACTAAAACCATCTGGTCCCGTACTTTTTTTGGTTGGGAGGCTTTCTATAACCCCTTCTATTTCTTTAGGGGTTATGGGACTATTTAGCTGATTTACTTGATGCTGATTTAATTTTGGTATTTGATATCTGTCTAGGAAATTGTCCATTTCCTCCAGGTTCTCCAGTTGTTTTGAGTATAGACCTTTGTAGTAGGATCTGATGATGTTTTGAATTTCCTCAGTTTCTGTTGTTATGTCTCCCTTTTCATTTCTAATTTTGTTAATTTGTATACTGTCTCTGTGTCTTTTGGTTAGTCTGGCTAAGGGTTTATCTATCTTGTTGATTTTCTCAAAGAACCAGCTCCTGGTCTTGTTGATTCTTTGTATGGTTCTCTTTGTTTCTATTTGATTGATTTCAGCCCTGAGTTTGATGATTTCTTGTCTTCTACTCCTCCTGGGTGAATTAACTTGTTTTTCTTCCAGGGCTTTAAGGTGTGCCATTAAGCTGCTAGTATATGCTCTCTCCAGTTTCTTTTTGGATGCACTTAGAGCTATGAGTTTTCCTCTTAGCACTGCTTTCATTGTGTCCCATAGATTTGGGTAGGTTGTACCTTCATTTTCATTGAATTCTAAAAAGTCTTTGATTTCTTTTTTTATTTCTTCCTTGACCAAGGTGTCATTGAGTAGAGTATTGTTCAGTTTCCATGTGTATGTGGGCTTTCTGTTGTTTTTGTTGTTATTGAAGACCACTCTTACTCCATGGTGATCTGATAGAAGGCATGGGATTAGCTCGATCTTCTTGTATTTGTTGACATCTGTCTTGTGACCAATTATATGGTCTATTTTGGAGAAGGTCCCATGTGGAGCTGAGAAAAAGGTATATTCTTTAGCTTTAGGATGAAATGTCCTATATATATCTGTTAAATCCAATTGGTCCAGAGTTTCAATTAGTTTCACTGTGTCCCTGTTTAGTTTCTGCTTTCCTGATCGGGTCATTGAGGAGAGTGGAGTGTTGAAGTCACCCACAATTATTGTGTTAGGTGTAATGTGTGCTTTAAGCTTTAGTAAGGTTTCTTTTACGAATGAGGCTGCCCTTGCATTTGGAGCATAGATGTTCAGTATTGAGAGCTCTTCTTGGTGGAGTTTTCCTTTGGCCAGCAAGAAGTGACCTTCTGAGTCTCTTTTGATGCTTTTAGGTTGGAAGTCAATTTTATCTGAAATTAGAATGGCTACTCCAGCTTGTTTCCTGAGACCGTTTGCTTGTAAAATTGTCTTCCAGCCTTTTACTCTAAGGCAGTGTTTGTCTTTGACACTGAGATGTGTTTCCTGTATGCAGCAAAATGTAGGGTCCTGTTTCCGTATCCAGTCTGTTAATCTATGTCTTTTTATTGGGGAATTGAGTCCATTGATGTTAAGAGATATTAAGGAATAGTAATTATTTCCTCCAGACATTTTTGAAATTGTATTTATTTATTTTATTTATTTTTTATATTCGAGAGGTTACCTTCTTTTGGGTTTGATGAGAGGAGGTTTCTATCTTGCTTCTTCCCGGGTGTAGTTTCAGTCCTTGTCTTGGTGTTTTCCCCCTATTATCCTTTGTAGGGCTGGATTTGTGGAAAGATATCGTGCAAATTTGGTTTTGTCATGGAATACCTTGATGTCTCCATCTATGGTGATTGAGAGCTTTGCTGGGTAAAGTAGTTTTGGCTGAAGTTTGTGTTCTCTTAGAGTTTGCATGATATCTGCCCAGGATCTTCTAGCTTTCATGGTCTCAGGTGAGAAGTCTGGTGTTATTCTGATAGGTCTTCCTTTATAAGTTACTTGGCCTTTTTCTCTTGCTGCCTTTAATATTCTTTCTTTGTTTACTACATTTGGAGTTTTGATTATTATGTGACGGGATGTATTTCTGTTCTGATCCAGTCTGTTTGGGGTTCTGTATGCTTCTTGTATATTCATGGGCATCTCTCTCTTTAGGTTGGGGAAGTTTTCTTCCATAATTTTGTAGAAGATATTTGCTGGCCCTTTAACTTGTACATCTTCATTCTCGTCTATACCTATAATCCTTAGGTTTGGTCTTCTCATTGTGTCCTGGATTTCCTGGATGTTTTGGGTTACAGCCTTTTTGCATTTAATATTTTCTTTGACTGTTGAATCAATGGTTCCTATGGTATCTTCGGCTTCTGATATTCTGTCTTCTATCTCTTGTATTCTATTGTTGATATTTGCATCTATGGCTCCTGATTTCTTCCCAAGGTTTTCTATCTCCAATGTTGTCTCCCTCTGCGATTTCTTAGTTGTTTCTACTTCTGTTTTTAGTGCCTGGATGGATGTGCTCAGATCTTTCGCTTGCTTGATTGTGTTTTCATGTATTTCTTTGATAGATTTTTGTGTTTCCTCTTTCATAGCTTCTACTTGTTGGCCCACGTTCTTCTGTATTTCTTTAAGTGATTTTTGTCTTTCCTCCTTATTGTCTTCTTCTTTTTGATCCATCTTCTCCTGCATTTCTTGAAGTGATTTTTGTATTTGCCTTTTAAAGGCTTCTAACTTTTGATCCATTTTCTCTTCTATTTCTTTACGAGATTTTTCTATGTGTTCAGCTACCAGCATCCTGACCAGTGATTTTATATCCAAGTCTTGTTTTTCTGGTGTTTTGGGGTATCCAGGGCTTCCTGTTGTTGGCGAACTGGGTTCAGATGCTGTCATGTTGTCTTGATTTCTGTTAGTGACATTCCTTCATTTACCTTTTGCCATCTGGTTATTTCTGGTGTTAGTTGACCTTGTTGTCAGTGGCTGGTGTTTGAATCTCCTATGAGGCTGGGCTTACCTGTTGTTTCTCTACTGGTGGTTATGCGTGATTGCTGCTCAACGGGATCACGAGCTGGCTGCCACCCACTGACTTTGTGCACGGCCTGAGGTCTCCGGGAAGTGTGTGGGAGTGCAGCAGAGCCTCGGCAGGTGCTGCTGGGCCTGCCTAGTAGCGAGAGCCTAGCAGATCCCCCCACGTGGTAGCCCCTGATGGAATCTGTCTACCTGTTCCTTTCCAGCTGTGTTCTGGTTGCAGTATGGAGGCCTGCCGCTATCTGTGGTCCGGGCTCCTGGGGAGCTGGGTGGTGCCGGTTGCCTCGGTGCACAGCCTAAGCTCGCAGGGACGTGCTGCAGATCCTAGGCGCCTGGGCCCGCCTGTGGGCGAGAGCTTAGCAGTTCTCCCTGCTCTAGCCCCAGGCGGAGTCTCTATCTGCACCTTTCCAGCTGTGTCCTGGTTGCAATATGGAGGCCTGCCGCTATAGCTGGTCCTCACTCTTCTTAATAAACAAGAATTGTTGCTTATCCTGGTTCTGTGGGCAGGGTCTGAGCACCTGGCAAGCTGGCTAGGTCTGGCTGACCTGCTACCGGCTGGATGGGATGCTGCAGACAAGATGGCGCTGCCTGCAGGGGGTTCGGGGGTCTGGCCTGCGAGCGCAGAGCTCAGGCACGGCCGCTGAACTCCAAACCTCTAGGCTGTGCGCTGTTCCTGCCCCAGACCTGAGTCCCCGGAGGTCTTAAACTCGGGCTGTCTCTGGTACCTGGTTCCGCTGGCAGGGTCTCAGCACCTGGCAGGCTGGCTACGTATGGCTGACCTGCTACCGGCTGGATGGGATGCTGCAGACAAGATGGCGCTGCCTGCAGGGTGTTCGGGGGTCTGGCCTGCGAGCGCAGAGCTCAGGCACGGCCGCTGAACTCCAAACCGCTAGGCTGTGCGCAGTTCCTGCCCCAGACCTGATTCCCCGGAGGTCTTAAACTCGGGCTGTCTCTGGTACCTGGTTCCGCTGGCAGGGTCTCAGCACCTGGCAGGCTGGCTACATATGGCTGACCTGCTACCGGCTGGATCGTACTACTCATTTTTAAAATGATGAATTCATGAAATTCTTAGGCAAATGGATAAAACCAGAAAATAACATACTGAGTGAGATAACCCAATCACAAGAGGACACTCATAGTTTGCTCTCACTGATAAGTGGATATTAGTCCAAAAGCTAGGAATACCCAAAATACAATTCACCAACCACACAAAGCTCAAGAAGAAGGAAGACCACAGTGTGGATGCTTTGGTTCTTCTTAGAAAGGGGAACAAAATACTCAGGGGAGCAAAAATGCAGGCAAGTTATAGTGGAGAGACTGAAGGAAAGGTCATCCAGAGACTATCTCACCTGGGAATTCATGCTATTTACAGTTATCAAACCCCAACACTATTGTGGATGCTGAGAAATGCTTGCTGACAGGCGTCTGGTGTAGCTGTCTCCTGAGAGGCCCTGCAAAAGCCTAACAAATTTGTGGGACCTTGGTGTGTGTAGCTTGGTTGGGCAAGGCCACTCTGGAGACACGACTCCATAATCCTATGGCTATCAGTCATGTGTGGCCAGGCCCCTAGTGTTCTGGCTGGGTTCCACCTCTGCAGTCATCTGGCTACAGCCAGGCTTTACCCACCCCTTGGTTACCTGGCTGTTGCCAGGTAACCCAGCTTACTATAAATGAAGGCTTCCTGCCCCTCCTAGCTCTCTTTCATCCCATTCCCTTATTTCTCTCTCTCATCTCTCTATCTCTCTTCTTCTCTCTACACATGGTCATGGCCATCTCTCATCTCTCTTCTCTTTTTCCTTGTTTTATTTTACTCTTTTAATAATAAAGCATAAAACTATGAACTGTCTCAAAAGCACATAGCAAGCCTCAGCATTTCCAGCCACTATGGGAAAGGATCAGCCACCTTGCAGCCAAGCAACATCACCTTATCTGATATCTGGGGCAGTGCAAAAGGCCCCACCAGCTGGGTAAAATAATCTCCACTAGCCCTGCAGCTCCTGGTCCTGTGGGCCTTCGGGTCCCACAGTTCTTATCGCATCTAGGTTTGTTGGTCCTGCCAGTTTTCCTATCTGCTTGGGCTCTGTATGTCAGAGCTCTCATATGTGGGATCTGCTGCCTTGGCTTGAACACTCCCCTCTCTTTTTTCCCCCACACAAATAGAGAGTTGGATGCTCACAGCCAACCATCGCATTGAGCGTGGGGTCCCCAATCAAGGAGTTAGTGAAAGCATAGGAGGAGTTGAAGGGTTCTGCAACCCCATAGGAAGAATAACAATATCAATGAATCAGATGCATCCAGAGCTCCCAGGTACTAAATCACCAACCAAAGTACACATGGAGGAACTCATGGCTCCAGCCACAGATGTAGCAGGGGATGGCTTGTCAGGCATCAATGGGAGGAGAGGTCCTTGGTCCTATGAAGGCTTTATAGATGCCCAGTGTAGGGGAATTCAGGGTAGGGAAGCAGGAGTGTGCCAGTGGTTAGAGGACCACCCTCACTGAAGCAGGGGGAGGGAGGATGGGATATGGGGTTTTCTGGGGGGGGGGAACCAAGAAAGGGGATAATATTTGAAATGTAGATAAAGAAAATATCCAATAAAAATAAACCAGAAGATCCTGGGAAGATGTCATACTGACACTAAGTGAACACACATGCCTCCCCAGGCTACTATACTTAGCAAAACTCTCAATGAACATAGATAGAGAAACCAAGATATTGCATAGCAAAAACAAATTGACAAAAATCCAAACCTATGGAGGACAATAGATGGAAACACCAACATATGGAGGGAAACAACACCCTACCTAGAAATAGGAAGAAAGTAATCTTATTATTCCCTCTAACCCAAAAGAAGATAGTCACACAAACATAATTCCATGTCTAACATGTTGAAGGGAGCCTTCAACACCCAGCACTCTGCAGTGGACAGATTATGAAAATAGAAACTAAACAGAGACACAGTGAAACTAAAAAAAGTCATGAACCAAATGTATTTAATAGATATCTATAGAATATTTCATCCTAAAACAAAAGAGTATAACCTTCTCAGCACCTCATTGTAACTTCTCCACAATTCAGCATACAATTTGTCTCAAACAGGCCTCAACAAATATAAGAAGATTAAAATAACCCCACGCATCCTTTCAGAGCACCATGGTCTAATGCTTGTCCTCAATAATATGAAAAATAACAGAAAACCCACATACACATGGAAGTAAGCAATGCTTTACTCAATGATAGCCTGGTCAAGGAGAAATAAAGCATTTTTAGAATTTAATGAAAATGACAGCACAATATAGCAAAACTTATGAGACACCATGAAAGAAGTGCTAAGAGGAAAATTCATAGCTCTGAGTGCCTCCAAAAATAAACTGGAGACAGAATACACTAGCAGCTTGACAGCACACCTGAAATCTCTAAAACAAAAAGCAGCAAATATACCCCAAAGTAGTAGATTGCTGGAAATAATCAAACTCAGGGCTGAAATCAACCAAGTAGAAACTAAAAGAAGTATACAAAGAATCAACAAAACCAGGAGCTGGTTCTTTGAGAAAATCAACAGGCTAGATAAAGCCTTAGTCTAACCAGAGACCATGGAAACAGTATCCAAATTAACAAAATCAGAAATGAAAAGGGATACATAATCAACAGAACCTGAGGAAATTAAAAAACATCAGATTCTACTATAGCAGCCTATACTCAACACAATTGCAAAACATGGATGAAATGGATAATTTTCTAGAAAGATACCAAAATTAAATCAGGATCAGATATACCATCCAATCAGTCCCAAAAGCCCTAAAGAAGTAGAATCAGTCATTAATAGTCTAACAACAACAACAACAACAACAACAACAACAACAAAATTAAAGAAAAAAAACCCCAGGGCCAGATGGTTTAAGTGGAGAATTCTATCCGACCTTCAAAGAAGACATAATACCAATACTTCTCAAACTATTCCACAAAATAGAAACTGAGGGTACATTACCTAGTTCATTCTATGACGCTGAACTTACTCTGAAAACTAAACTACAAGAAGCTCCAACAAAGAAAAATAATTTCAGACCAGTTTTACTCATGAATATCAATGCAAAATTATTCAATAAAATTCTGGCGACTGCAGACGGCTGGCAGCTGGGGCCAGGTGTGTGGACAGAGTCCGAGTCTAACATCGACTACCCAGTCAGGCTCTTGCCTGCACCCAGAGCCTGATCACCTTGGCAGGCTGTCTGTGCACTGACCTGCTCAGACACCAACTTGCTTAGGAGTCTGTGCCTGGATTACAGCAGAGGCCGCCATCTTGCCTTGGGGCACTACAGACAGCTAACCAGACAGAGAGTGCCACCATCTAGGTGCCAGCAGTCCAGCCAGGGAAGCTCCGGTCATGCAGAGAATCCCGCAGTTAGACAGAGCCCCAAGACCCTCCACCATCTTGGAGCTGGTGACCTTACCAGGTCACCATAGAGAACCAAAGGAGGAGCTCAGGTCACCATAGAGAACCAACAGATGAGCCCAGATGGGTGGAAATAAAGAACTGATTCTTAAGAGCTGGCATCTAGGCAGGCCAGGAGGAGATGGTGGGAGGCCAGTTGCACACCCAGCAGCAAGCCTGGAGGAGACTTGGGTTGGTCCAGCAGAGCTGAAGAGGTAATTTGGAGCCCAGTAGAGGAAACCTTCCGGTTTCCACCTTGGAAGCACAGACGCCCTCGGTGACAGCAGCGCCAATCTCCAGGCTCACAGGAGCTTCAAACACCAACCAGTAACAACAAGACCAACTAACTCCAGAGACATGGCAAAAGGCAAACGTAGGAATGTTACCAACAGAAATCAAGACAATATGGCAGCATCTGAACCCAATTCTCCAACTACAGCAAGTCCTGGATATCCCAACACACCAGAAAAACAAGGTTTGGATTTAAAAGCACTGGTCATGATGCTGCTAGAGGAACACACACACACACACACACACACACACACACACACAAGACATAAACAAATCTCTTAAAGAAATGTAGGGGAACATGAATAGGTTAGAAGCCCTTACAATGGAAACACAAAAATCACTTAAAGAATTCCAGGGGAATATGAGTCAACAGACAGAAGCCAATAAAGAGGAAACAAAAAAATCACTTAAAAGAAATGCAGGAGAAATTGAGTCAACAGGCAGAAGTCATGAAAGAGGAAACACAAAAATCTCTTAAAGAATTACAGGAAAACACAAAGGAACAAATGAACTCAGTAAAACCATCAAGAATCTAAACACAGAGGTGGAAAAAACTACTCTGGAAATCAGTCTGGAGGTTCCTCAGAATATTGGAAATAGATTTATCTTAATACCCAGCTATACTACCACTCTTGGGAATAGTTTCAAAAGATGACCCACTATGTCACAGGGACACATGTTCCAATATGTTCCTAGCTGCTTTATTTATGATAGCCAGATGCTGGAAACAGCCCAGATGTCCCATGACAGAAGAATGGATACAGAAAATGTGGTTCATTTACAAAATGGAATACTACTCAGGTATTAAGAACGAGGATACCCTGAGTTTTGCAGGCAAATGGATGGAAGTTGAAATTATCATCCTGAGTGATAATAACTCAAACCTGTTGCTCCTTTGTTTCCAACCCAATTACCTGGTAAAAGAAATCAAAACTTAATCAGTAATAATACAAGCTATAAGCCTGGATTGGGCAGATCTCCCACTATACTACTATATCCCTATCTGTATTATCCCATATAACTTGTGGTTTCTCCATGCCACAAGCTTCACTTCAGCCTCTCCCCTGTAACTTTTTCCCCTTCCTGTCGATCCTCTGTACATTCTCCCCTTTTCTGTTGATCCTTTTCTCCTCCCCCAAATCCTCAGCTCCTCCTCCTTCCTTCTGCCCAATCATTGGCTCAAGCCTTTATTTGAAAAGTTAAGGTGGGGAGATGTTTCACAAGGCAACTCCTCATCTGTAGCCCCTCCCATGAGTGGAATTAGCTCTAAAATACAAGCCCAGGGCTATCCACAACACAAACCTAAAATGACATGCATGGTGTGTACTCACTAATAAGTGGATATTAACCACAGAACTAAAAAAGGTCAACAAGTTAGGAAACCTCAGTCCCACTTGGGAGGGAGAACCAGGAAATCACAAGTGAGGAGGGAGGGAGGGAGGGAGGGAGGGAGGGAGGGAGGAAAGGAAGGAAGGAGGGACGGAGAGCGGGACCTGGGAGAGAAAGTGGACAGGAAAGGGGAAGTGGAGGGGAGAGGGGAACCTGATCTGGAATTGGTTGAGGGAATAGGACTGAAGCCCTGTGGGTCAGAAGAAAGAATGGGAACAGGCTATCTGGGGAGATAGGAGGGGGGACCCTCCAGAATGCATCAGAGACCTGGGAGGTGAGCAACTCAGGACTCAAAGGGAGGGACCTTAGATGAAATGCCCAGCAGTAGTTGAGGGGACTTATAGAGCTTATCTCTAGCAGGAAGACAGGACATGACAGGAAGAGGGGTGCCATCTCACAGTCACAACTCTGACCCATAATTGTTCCTGTATAAAAGAACTGCAGGGATGGAAATGGAGAGAATCCTGACGAAAAGAAGGTCCAGTGACAGGCCCAAAGTGGGCTCCAGCTCAAGGGGATGCCCCCAAGGCCTGACACTATTACTGAGGCTATGGAGCACTCACAAAACAAAAAAACAAAAAAACAAAAAACAAAACAACAACAACAAAAAACCCCTAGCATGACCTTACTCCAGGAGACCCATCAAACAGCTGAAAGAATCAGATGCAGGTGTTTGCACCTGACTAATGGACCGAAGCAACTGACCCCTGTTGTTAGATTAGAGAAGGCTGAAAGAAGCTGAGGATAAGGGCAATCCTGTGGAAGGACCAGCAGTCACAATTAATCTGGACCCTCAAGATCTCTCAAACACTGGACCACCAAACAGGCAGCATACACCAGCTGATATGAGGCCCCCAACACATATACAGTAGAGGACTGCCAGGTCTGTGTTTGGGTCTATGTTCATTCAGAGATGATGCACATAACCCTCAAGAGACTGGAGGCCCCATGGAGTTTAGAGGTGGGGTTAGGGGTGGGGATATCCATGTGGAGACAGGGGGTGGGGAGGAGGTATGGGATGTGGACCAGTTGGATGGTGGATGGGGTGGGTATATAAAATATGGAGTATAAAAAATAAATAAAAAATCCCACATAATACATGGGAACAAATCAATGAAATGCATTATTTAAAACAATGAATTATATTACAATAAATTATTTACTAATGAGTAGCACATCACACAAAAGGAAAAAAATAGTATCTTATGAACCATGCATTGGGAATTTATTTTCATAGTATCAGATTTATTTTCCCAATTTCTTAAGGGTTAGAAATACTGTAACGATTTAAAAAAATTTCAGTGTATTTTATGGGTATAAGTGTTTTGTCTGCATGTATATATGTGTACTTTGTTTGTGCCTGGTACCAGTAGAGGCCAGAGAGTGCTTCAGATTCTCTGGAACTGAATTTACAGATGGTTTGTGGGTGTTGACAACCAAACCTTGCTCTGTAAAAAGCAATGAGTGCTCTTTACTCCTGAGCCATCTCTCCAGCTCCAGAAATGTTTTATAATTACAATATTGGTGGAGGTACAAGAATGAAGCTTACTGGCTTAACTGAATGTTTATTTGAAACTTTTTATGCAATGAACAAAATAAAGCAAAGTTTTTCTATGTTGGAAAAGTTAACGCAAGCTAGTGAGATGGCTCACTAGGTCAAATTCTTGATGTTGAGTCTGAAAATATGAGCTTGATATCTCTAATCTTCATAGTGGATGGAAAGAATGGACTTCTCAAGATGACTTCTGACTTCAATACTTGCCCTGTGATGAATACATTTACATACAAAGCAAACAGAAATAACGTGTGAAAAGTTTTTTTTTTTTAAAAAACAAAATTTAATGAGGAAGAAGTGATTGAGAAAATTTGGACAAAGAAAAGTTCATATTTTGTTTGTATGCCTTTTTGAGACAGTTTCTCTATGTGGCTCTGGCTATCCTGGAACTCATTCTGTAGACCAGAGTTACACTGAACTCAAGAGATGGGGAATCTCTGTTTTCACCTTTCAAAAGCTGTGACTAAAGGCATGAACTACCATCACCCAGTGAAAAATTAAAGTTTGTAATTAAAATAGTTCTAAACATATCACTGAAACAGAATAAATAAAAAATGTTAGAAGCAAAATTAATTTTATGAGCATATCAAACACAAGGAACTAAAAAAATGGATATCTTTTTTTGTCAATTATGTTAGCAATATTGAGTCCACAAATGTTTGGTGAGATATCAAGATAGGCAGTATGACTTACAATCTATGGAGGCGGGAGGTGGGGACCAAGTACCCATGCCCAGTTGGGAAACTATTGGCAGCCGATAGTGCTGAATGTAGGAGAGTCACCTTTCTTTAGGAATGTAAGGGATGAATATATATTATCAAAATACATTGTACAACATTCTCAAAGGACTTATAAAAATTCAAATGAGAAAAAAGAAAACATACTATATAGTTATTTGGAATGTGTATTGCTAACAGTTTGCAAATAATTTTGTCAACATGAATCATAAACCTGGAAAGATGTTCCAGCAGGCTGAAAACTCCACTTGCTGAAGATTTCACATTTAAGGTGGATAAGATTGGAGAGGCAGAAATTATCAGAGAGGGAAAAAAGATTAAGAAGAAAGGACTTGAGGGGAAAGCATATTATTGTATGAGCACATATAAATTTATTTTGAGTTGGACATTTAGACATGGTGGTCTGTATGTAAGGAACTGTATTGTATCACAACTGGAAAATAAGTAAAAACATTGAAAGACATGACTGTTTCTGATATTATATATATATTTAAATTTTCTGAGATAGGATTTCTCTGTAGCCCTGGCTGTCTTGGAACTCACTCTGTAGACCAGGCTGGCCTTTAACCCAGAAATCTGCCTGCCTCTTCCTCCCAAGTGCTGGGATTAAAAGCATGCACTACCACTTCCCAGCCTGTTATTATTTTTAAAGATATTATATGATATTATTATTGTGGTATGACATTAATTGTTTAAGTGTTAAAGTAACTTTCCCCTGAGCAGAGCAAAGTATTGTCATAATTAGCAAAGAACAAACCGATTCATCTGCCAGAGCATTAGGTTTAATCCCAGGGTTATTTAGTCTTTCTGTACCTATGTTGTGGACATCCCTGGTGCTATTGTATTTTGATGTTAATTCTGCTTTCCCAGGAGGGGTTGTGGGGACCAAGGAAGGACTTATTGTCTTGCCAACAATACATGTTCTTTAGAAAAATTCTGTCTTATTACCCAGTGAACATAAAAGGCTTACTGAGTGAGCCTGTTTTTTTGCCTGTTAACATTTTGTGGCCATTATCTTGGATTAAATTCTCTTCCTAGCTAAGTATTCTCCTTGACTCCAAGTATCTTTTATGTCTTTGTTCCTTAGCCTGTAGATAAAGGGCTTAGCATATGTGATGGTTTGTATATGATTGGCCCAGGAAGTGACCCTATTAGGATATGTGGCCTTGTTGGAGTAGGTGTGCCACTGTAGGTGTGGGCATAAGACCGTCACCCTGGCTGCCTGGAAGTCAGTCTTTCACTAGCAGTCTTCAGATTAAGATGTAGAACTCTCAGTTCCTCCTGTACCATATCTGCCTGGATGCTGCCATGTTTCAGCCTTGATGAAAATGGACTGAATCTCCGAGCCTATAAGCCAGCCCTAATTAAATGTTGTCTTTTAGAAAACTTGCATTGGTCATGGTATCTGTTCACAGCAGTAAAAACCTAACTAAGATAGCACAATGAGATGTGTGACCTTTTACACACACACACACACACACACACACACACACACACACGTGTATATATATATATATATATATATATATGCATATATATATGTATATATGTATATATGCAGAGAGCAGGACCTGGAATTTGAGGTATTTAAGGCATCTTAGAAGGCTGGAGTTAGGGCTAAATATTTCTAAACTACTGACTTCTTGGGGCCATTGGAGGGTAAGGCTGTATTTTTCCTTTTCAGCCTGTAGATAAAGGGTTTAGCACAGGAGTGACCATTGTATATACCACAGAATCCACCATTCCCAAATCTGTGGAGTAGGAAGATGGTGGCTGGAAATATACCAGAAGAGGGTTTCCTAGAGGAGGGTGAGCATTGCCAGATGAGAGCTGCACATAGGGAAGACTCTGTTTCTCCCTGCTGAGAGGGTCATCTTCAGATTGATTACTCAGTGTCATCCAAGTGACTCTAAAACAAAATAGATTACTGATGCAGTCCCTGTCTGCTTCTCAGTGGATAAAGCAGTTTCTAATCCTGAAAACACCACACCATTCCTCTAAGGATGAAAAATACAGCCTAACTCTCAAATGACCTGAGAAGTCAGAAATTTAGAAATGCATCTAACTCCTAAGAAGTCCTAAATACCTTAAATTCCAGACCCAGCTCTTTGTTAGAAACCAGGTGTAAGGTCACATTCCTTGAGTCTGCTGTTAGAAACTAGGTGTAAGGTCACATTCCTTGAGCCCACTCTTTGTTAGAAACTAGGCAAAAGGGCCTTGAGTATATGATCCTGGCCCCATAAGGGGAAATGAGCTAACTAGATGCTATCTTGCTTCTATAGGAAACTGATTGGTCATTGGAGCACAGGCTTGGATAATTTAAACTGATTGGCTTAGAAGCTATGAAGTGCTACAAATCGATTGGCTCTCACTGCGCAGGCTCTTGATGCTTAGGAATGATTGTTTTGTGATGCACGGGCTTTGCTGTAAACTTATAAAAGCTGTTAAGATTCTGCACTTGGGGTTCCATAGTCCTCTACCCCTGCATGGTATATGACTGTGAACCTCAGAGTCTCTGGAATAAAAATCCTCTTGCTGTTGCATCAAGACCATTTCTCACGGGTGATTTGGGTGTCACCTTCCAAGGCGTGGGGTGCTGGGGTGCCCTTGGATTTTTTTGGGTCTTACAACCTAGGATTCAAGGCTTGGATTATGTGGATTGTAGCTAACTTGAAAACCCTTTTCATGCAGTCAGTCTTTTATGGTTCCAGAAAATACTATGCAAGCTGTCAAGGGAGGGAAGCAACTAAGCAGACAAACTTAGCAGTAACTCCTATGAATCACCACAAAAACCTGCATGGCACAACATGTCAGTGGCAAAGAATAACTCTGCTTGACTCAACAGAAGGGAAATCATGCCTGGTAATGGCACCTAGCTAGCTTCCTGGAGTGAGTTCATGGACCTTAGAAAAGAATCTACTACAACAACTTTGCAAGATCCACATTATTCCATACTACATTATCAATCTTATCCTTATACCTTCAGGTAAGTATAGCTACCACCCTTCATCAAAGGAGCATCTCTTTACAGCAAATAAAGACTACTACTGAAAACTGCAACTGGACACAATGAGGAGATTAACAGACTATGAATAGCTCATCCTTAATGGATACATGTAGAGTACATCACCCTTCCTTCCTGAATCTGTGGCTCAGGGACCATGGCAGATGAGCAGCTGCTGCAAGAGTCAGAATACTAGGAGGTCTGTTGTGAAAGTCTGTCTTAGAAATGGCTGCATAAACAAGACAAGAACAATGGAGATACCAATAGACATGCTAATTTGTCAGGGTCCCACACCTAGACAAAGAACTGAGGTCAACTAATGCCTGGTGGGAGGAGGAGAATTAGTCTCTACCAGATGTAGAGAGCCTTATTGAGGTGCCATGCCACCTGGCAGGAACTTGACATGGACAAATGTGAAGTTCCTCATCCAGCCTTGAGTGGGAGCTCCTGTTTAGCCATAATGCCCTCCACCTAGGGTGGAGTGCTCAGACAAAGGAGAAGCCCATTGTTCATCAAAGGCCTGCAGTTTCCTGAGAAACACTAGCCACCTGTGGAGCAACTGAACCAGTTCTGCGGAGACACTTCCAACCCTCTCTCCCTGCCTATATATGTTGGGAGTTCTTCAATAAACTTTGAGACCTTGAATAGCAGGTATTATCTTGGTCTCTGTCTCTTTTTTGCTGCCTTCCCATACATCCCCAGCTTCCCTTCCAGGTAACCCATTTGATGTAACTACGGAAAGTTACAACCAGAGATGAGCCACTTGTTGGCTGTCCAAGTCACAGTGGTCAGGTATGACCATATATACACAAACAACAGAAAAGGACCCAGCAGGTTTTGTGTGTGTGTGTGTGTGTGTGTGTGTGTGTGTGTAAAACAATAGTAATAAAAAAGAGGCTATCAACTTGACAGTGGGGGAATATAGGAAGGATTTCAGGGAGGGTAATTGAAGGGAATAGAAGGAGGCAAGGGAGGGGGGAAAGTGAAATAATAATTCTATTTTAATTAAAATATACCTTTTCAAAAAGAACCTGTGTTGATGAAATGGGAAAATTGAGCATCAGAAAAAGGATGAAAAATGTTCAGGGGTGGGTAAGATGCATAAAGTTGAGACAATTTTTCTCATTAAAATTTGGGGAGTTTAAGTTGGAGGCAGCCCAAGATAACAAAATAAGTGTGAATTCTGGTCTAGAAAGACCTATTTGACCTACTATGCCCTGCCAAGGTCTTTTCTATTTCATGTTGTTTCTGAAGCTAGGCTTGGTTGGCTCTGAGTTTGTCACATCACAGCTCTTTACACTACTGGTCTTTTCTGGCAATCCCAGTTTAAGTGAAGTCATACTCCAGTGGGTCTATGAGTGTGTTTCTTGATTTCCTAGTCTACATTTCCTTCCTATGTGGTCTGCTTTTATTCATGCTAGTTCAGTTAAAAAATAGCACAACATGTGAAAATGAAAAAAAAAAAACCCTGCTGACTTTTTAAAGAACTCTGCCTGCATAGAATGTTCTCATTCTACTGTTAGCATAAAAGATCACATGAACAGAGACATTCTGATATGGCAATATGTGACTGAAATCTTTAGTTGTAACTACTCACAAAGGAAAATGATAAATAATGATGTGGGAATGCCAAGAATACAAATGCATTGAGAGATATAATATTTTGATATGCTTTTAGCTTAGGTGCAGTTCAATAGTTCATACTTTTTTATTCTTTTAAGAGGCACTCTACTATCCCCCACTAGTACCAGTGAAAGGCATCTTCCACCTCACTATGTTAGCTTCCTTCTTCCAGTTGAAATGGCTTTAGTGGGAGAGAAGAAGCCCCATAGCCAGTCTTGTATGCTACCAAACAGTCACTTTCCTATCCACTATAATATAGTGATATTCCCTTTTCACATTTTTCCCTGATTCATTATTTTCCATCCCAAATAACATTACTTTCTTAAAGTTTTTCTTTTCCAAAAAAGTACTGGTCACATTTCATAATATATTCTTGTGTTTTTTAAAAATTATTTTTAACATTTTTTATTTTCTGTATTTTTTGTTTACATTCCGAAGGCTTTCACCTTTCCCCGATTCCCCCTCACCATATGTCCCATATGTCCTCTTCCACCCCATCCCACCCCCCACCGATTCCCCAATCACCACCCCACCATTTCTCTGCTCTATTCTGGTACTCTCCTACAAAACTGGATCCAGTCCTTTCAGGACCAGGGTCCTCTCCTTCCTTCTTCTTGGGAACCTTTTGACTTGTTAATTGTTCCTTGAATATTCAGAGCTTCTGGGCTCATTAATATCCACTTATCAGTGATTGAATTTCATGTGTATTCTTTTGTGATTGGGTTAACTCACTTAGGATATTTTCCAGATCCAACCATTTGCCTATAAATTGCATGAATTCATTATTTTTAATTGCTGAGTAGTATTCCATTGTATAAATATACCACATTTTCTGTATCCATTCCTCCTTTGAGGAACATTTGGGCTCCTTCCAGCTTCTGGCTATTATAAATAAGGCTGCTATGAACATAGTGGAGCATGTGTCTTTATTGTATGCAGGGGAATCCTCTGGGTATATGGCCAGGAGTGGTATGACAGGGTCCTCTGGAAGTGTCATGCCCAATTTTCTGAGGAACCGCCAGAATGATTTCCAGAGCGGTTGTACCATCTTGCAGTCCCACCAACAGTGTAGGAGTGTTTCTCTTTCTCCACATCCTCGCCAGCACCTGTTGTCTCATAAGTTTTTAATTTTAGCCATTCTGACTGGTGTGAGGTGGAATCTCAGGGTTGTTTTGAATTGCATTTCCCTGATGACTGATGATGTTGAATATCTCTTAAGGTGTTTCTCGGCCATCTGAATTTCTTCTGGTGAAAATTATTTGTTTAGCTCTGTACCCCATTTTTTGATAGGGTTATTTGGTTCTTTGGGGTCTATCTTCTTGAGTTCTTTGTATATATTGGATATTAGCCCCCTGTCAGATATAGGGTTGGTGAAGATCTTTTCCCAATTTGTTGATGGCTGTTTTGTCCTGACTGTATCCTTTGCCTTACAGAAACTTTGTAATTTTATGAGGTCCCATTTGTCAATTCTCGATCTTAGAGCATAAGCTATTGGTGTTCTGTTCAGAAAATTTCCCCCTGTGCCCATGTCCTCCAGGGTCTTCCCCAGTTTCTCTTCTATTAGTTTCAGTGTGTCAGGTTTTATATGGAGGTCCTTGATCCACTTGGAGTTGATCTTAGTACAAGGAGATAAGAGTGGGTCAATTCGCATTCTTCTGCATGTTGACCTCCAGTTGAACCAGCACCATTTGTTGAAAAGGCTCTCTTTTTTCCACTGGATGGTTGTAGCTCCTTTATCAAAGATCAAGTGACCATAACTCTGTGGGTTCATTTCTGGGTCTTCAATTCTATTCCACTGATCTACTTGCCTATTGCTTTACCAATACCATGCAGTTTTTAACACAATTGCTCTGTAGTACTGCTTGAGGTCAGGGATATTAATTCCCCCAGAAGTCCTTTTATTGTTGAGAATAGTTTTAGCTATTCTGGGTTTTTTGTTATTCCAGATGAATTTGAGAATTGCTCTTTCTAGATCTATGAAGAGTTGATTTGGGATTTTGATGGGGATTGCATTGAATCTATAGATTGCTTTTGGCAAGATGGCCATTTTTACTATATTGTTCCTCCCAACCCAAGAGCATAAAATATTTTTCCATTTCCTGAGGTCTTCTTCTATTTCTTTCTTCAAGGACTTGAAGTTCCTGTCATACAGATCTTTCACTTGTTTGGTTAGAGTCACGTTTGCTGACCCAACATCAGATAGAGTGAAGTCAGGAGAGCAGTGCAGTTACAGATCAAGTAGGGAAGCACACAGGGAATTATTTCTACAGCATTTTCCTCATTAAAGCAAAACAAAGACAATCGGAAAAAAAATAGAAAGCTACAACATAAATAGTAGTCTTCTCAAAATGGAGGAATGATAGATGAGTATTTTAACCTCTCTATTTTATGCTTGGTATTTTTCTATAATGCACACGCATTATTTTGCAACAGGCAACAACAATAGAGCTGGAAAATGGGAAAAGTCAGTTTTTTGTTTTAGATCAGTAATGACCACACACTGTAAGAGCCTTTGACGAGTTCTCACATGGGTTATATGGGAGCAGTCTTCTCTACTGGGACTGCATTGCCACTTCTAGAATTATTCTTAATCTCTTATGCTCAGTAAAAACTGCTTTCCATTCAATTCTGTGAATGATCTTCTTCCAAGGTCATACTTGGAAATGGCACCTGAAGCTTAGAGTACTTGATCCTATTATTTTCTGTCCACAAATCTTTTTAATGGAGTGACCTCTTATCTGTAGACTGAGTCCTCACTACCCTCTGGTTTGAATGCTTTGGGCAGTGGTTAGTTACTACTTATCAGAAAAGTCTTGTACAGTAAACCTTTTCCCATGACTATGATCCTTACATTAGTTCATTTAGTAAGATTATCATCTCAGTGACTGTTCTATCACTATAAAGAAACACAGAAAATTTTATAAAGGAAAGCATTTAATGAGGGTCTTGTTTACTGTTTCAGAGAGTTAGTCCATTTTCATCATGGTGGGGAACATGGGGCCAGGCATGATGCTGGAGCAGTAGCTGAGAGCTACATTCAGATCCACAGGAGAGAGAGAGAGAGAGAGAGAGAGAGAGAGAGAGAGAGAGAGAGAGAGAGAGAGAGAGAGAGAGAGAGACTGGGCCAGGCATAGGAAACCTCAAACCTCAGGAAAACTCTAGATACTTTCTTCAACAAGGCTTTACTTTCTAATAATTTCAACCCTACCAAAGAGTTCTACTTCTTGGTAACAAAGTATGCAAATATATGAGCCTCTGGTAGCCACTTTTATTTAGACTCACTTGTATTATGATGCTTGTGGTAGCATATATATGTAATTCCAGCACTCAAGTGGTTGAAGCAGGACAATCATAAGTTAGAGGCCAGCCTTAGCTACATAGTAAGTGCCAGGAAACCCTGGTTATCAAGAAAGAACTTGTTTCAGAAAACAGAAACAGCAAAGACCAAAACCCCAAGCCAGTGTTTATAAATAGTTTTCTGCCTTCTTTTCAAAAGATCTCAAACAGACCATCAATGCCTTTCCTGAAGACACAGCACTCAGTTTACGATGTGACTATCAAGCATGATGGCAGGCACCTCTTAGGCTCTGAGGTAGGCAGAGTCCCAAGCTTCACGAACAGTGTTTCTTCCTATTTGCAATGTCCCTATCCAGTCAATAAAATGCTTTCTTTTTGTAAAATCAATTAGCAAACATGTTCTTACTCTCAATCCAGCACTTAAAATTCTTGCTGATATTCAGTGAGCCCAGACTCATAATAATTACTAAGGCATTAAGTAACACCCAGTAATGTCTTTATCTGTTTGCATTTGTCTTTCATCATTTCCATCTTTTTGTCCCATAGGGTTTTCCTTTCCATCCCATCCTTCTCTCTTGGCCTTCACTCCATGATCAATCCATAAGTTCTGGTCCAGTCAGTCTATTCCAGACATTCTCCACTGGTCAAACATTGGATATGCTGAGCATCCATTTTTGCACTGAATTTGAGTTCTTCAAAAATTATAATAATAAAACTGGGCTTTGACTCTGAAGTATCATTTACAGATTACAGTGTCTCCCCAAGCCAAACAGTTTCCACAAAGCTCCCTTCATGTCTTTGTTCCTCAAGCTATAGATAAAAGGATTGAGCATGGGGGTGACCATTGTATAAACAATGGATGCCACTATTCCAGTATCTGCAGAATAGGAGGATGATGGCTGGAAATATACTAGAAAGGTAGTTCCATAGAACAGAGTGACCACTGTCAGATGTGAGCCACATGTAGAGAAGACTTTATGCTTTCCCCCAGAAGAGGGGATCCTGAGGATGGTGTGCACGATATGGGCATAAGAGACTAGGACACAAGAGAGAGGGACCACACCAGAGATGGCAGCTTCAGCAAACATCATGAGCTGAAAGGTATGGGTGTCTGAGCAGGCAAGCTTGAGGAGTGGGAGAAGATCACAGAAAAAGTGTGGAATGGAATGGGAGGCACAGAAGGAGACCTGAGCCATCTGGAGTGTGAGTGAAAAGGCCAGAAGGTTGGAGCAGAGCCAGGATGTGGCCACCAGCAACAGGCATCTTTGGGGACACATGATAGTGGTGTAGTGTAGTGGAAGGCAGATGGCCACATAACGGTCATAGGCCATCACAGCCAATATGAAGTCATTAAGCATGGCCAGTGCAGAGAAGAAATACATCTGCAGCAGGCACCCAGTGTGGGAGATGGTGTGAATCTTGGTTTGGATGTTGGTCAGCACTTTGGGGACAATGGTGCAGGTGTAGCAGGAATCAATGAAAGACAGGTTGGCTAGGAAGAAGTACATGGGTGTATGAAGATGCTGGTCAGAGAAAATGGCCAGGATGATGCACATATTCCCCAACAGGGTCACTAGGTACATTCCCAAGAAGAGTGTGAACAGGAGAGGCTGCTGCTCGGGGTGGTCAGAGAAGCCCATAAGGAGGAAGTCGGAGATGATGGTTTGGTTTGTAGTTTCCTTCTAAGGCAGATAAATTGGCAAGGATTCATACTTAAATATACTGGCATTTAAAAAGTTCAGAGATTCCAAAGGCTTCGGTCAGAATATCATTTAGCTTCTCCAAAACTGTCTTATTGCAAGTTCTCCCCAAAGATTGTTTGAATGATTCTCAACCTAAATTTTTCTCATGGTCTTTCTCCCTCTCCCCCTCTCTCCTTCCCTCTCTGTCTCTCTCCCTCTCTGTATGAATGTTTTACCTGCTGCATTTATGTGTACGGTATGCATGCTTGCTTCCCACAGAAGCCAGAAAAGTGAATTGGATGCCCAGGACCTGGAATCAGGCAACTGAGGGCTGCTCTCTTAGTGCTAGGAACTGACAAGGTCCTTTGGTAGAGAATCCAGTGTTTTTAACTCTTTAGCCAACATTCCAGTTCCTAAATGGGAATTTATACCTCCTTAATCTTGTCTCCTTTATAAAGGCCCCCAAGATTGCAGTTGCAACTTGAGTTGGCACAATTTATTTCTAAAATTTAGTAGACAGTACTACAGGTTCTTTTTTTTCTCTCACCCTCAGATCCCTTCCTTTGTTTTTATCTCCCCACTTCTTTTATTCTTTATGCATTTAAAGGAAGACAGAAAGAATAATTTCTTCACAGAGATGCTAGCTGGGACTCAAACATGCTCTCATGCTTAACCCTTTTGTGTCCTATCACCAGGTAGTGAGTTAATGCAGTTGTGAACCTGAAAAGCACATCATCATCAGGATGTGACATTTTCACTTCATCCTTAACATCATCACCATCATCATTCATACTAGTATATGAACTCCCTAGAGATCATAAATAGCATCCTCTCTGTGCTCCTCATTCTCAGGCTGAACACCTTGGTTCCTTTAGTCTCTGAATCTCTGATTTCAGTTGAACTTTGGACTTCTCCATAGTATATTTTTATTATGGAGTCAACACCTATGAAAATTTGTCTGTCTGTCTGTCAGTCTATCTGTCTGCCTGTCTCTCTGAGTGTGGGTGTTTGTGTGATTGTCAGGATTAGCAGTCACTGGTGAATTGGGAGCCTGGGACACAATGCAGGGCACAACTAGAAGCATTAGCTCATTAGCTTCTAATTCTGTTCCTCATGTGCGTTGTAATTTTGTGGGAGTTACTTACTCATTTTTAATTTTGCTTTTCTGACCCACAAATGTAGATAACAACCTTACTTGAGAAGTCTGTTGAGAAGGCCAAATGCTGGGATCATCTGAAGTTTCTTCATGAACCATAGGGTCTAACCTAAAGGAGAAATTTCAGGATTTCTCTTCAATTGTGTGGAGAGACAAAAGAAGTGACCATTCAGTAACAGCTGTTGCGAACGTCATATGCATTTAGTTTCTCCCAGTGTGTCAAGATTTCCCTCCTCTTTTCTCTGTGGACAGATGTTGCAAACATCATTTAACATTTCTGCCTTTGTTTTAAAATCTACTTAAGTGGGATAATAATGTGGAGTCATAGAATGTCATGACAATTAAATTTGATAGTGACTGTAAATAACTTAAAATAGATCTAGCACATAGGATGAACTCAGTAAAATATTATTGGAGTAATTCATAATTTTAATAAAAGGTGCTTATTTTTTTTTTAGTTTTTATTGCCTGAACATTGGGTTTATTCATTGTAAGTGTCAATATTAAGTGGGAATTATTGGCATCACCCCCATTATTCCCTTCACCTTTGAGTAGTTGTGAGTCTTAGAACAATCCATGGGAAAGCATTCATTTCTTGTCATATAAATAGCACACATCTACTTGTCAAGTAATTTAATTGTCATGGCCCAAATAGTATTATTATATACCAGTAATGAATAGTATAGGTTTCAGCTTTTGCCAGGTAAATGCTCTACCAAGAAAGAACTCATGATTATCAGACATTTTGACTAATATAAATTGAAATTGAAGACTGAGGTGATCCTAGGGTTGTCATGTTATGTTAGACCCCTCATATGCTAATCAGAACAGCCAGGAAATGGTTGCCAAAAAGGAAGAAGGGCAGAAAGAAAAGAGTTTATGCACAGTGTATGTGTCTGTGAAGACATGTTCCATGAGTCATAGGTAGATTCTATCCTCACCCTCCACTGTATCTCAGTCTTACCTGGAGATCTGGCCAGTGTCACATTGGACCTTTCCTACCAAGGTAGTTGAATTCCTGTCTCATTGTCACCTCAAGAAAACATGAATGTAGTCACAGTGTCTGTCTTGTTTGTAGATGCAGTGCAGACTGAAGCCTCAGGTCTGTAATGACCCGTGAGTAGCAAGAAGATCTGGTGATTTTCATATGTAATGTCTGCTGGGCCCAGTCCCAGACCTGCCATTTAGACAAGATAGGGCAATCATCCAATGACCAGAAGTCTCCTCTGGGTTACAGTCCCATGAGTCTCATCTATGTTACTAATAACTCCATTCAGAGTGACCATGGCTACAACGCACTGGGCTTTTTTGCTTGCTGTTCTCCTGGGCTTCAGGCTGACATCATCATTGCCATTATCTCTTATGCTGAGCATTGTCTTCCTTCTTATGGAGGCCATGATTTCTAATAAGAGTTGAGTCCTTATACATAAAGTATTCATGCTCCAGAAAATAACAAGTGAATAATAAAACTGATTAGGAATCTCAAATTCCTGCAAAAGGCATGCAAAAGAGAGGCAACTCTTACTTACTTTCTTTTTATTTGTTTTTTTAATTTTCTATATTCTTTGTTTACATTCCAAAGGCTTTCCCTTTTCCCAGTTCCTCCCTCACCATATGTCTCATAAGTCCTCTCCCCCCCATTCCCCAATCACCCCCCACCTTCCATTTCTCTGTTCTGGTATTCTCCTACAAAACTGGATCCAGTCTTTTAGGGACCAGGGTCCTCTACTTCCTTTTTCTTGGGGATCTTTTGGTTTGCTAATTGTGCCTTGAGTATTCAGAGCTTCTGGGCTCATTAATATCCACTTATCAGTGACTGCATTTCATGTGAATTCTTTTGTTATTGGGTTAACTCACTCAGGGTGATATTTTCCAGATCCAACCATTTGCCTACAAATTGCATGAATTCATTATTTTTAATTGCTGAGTAGTATTCCATTGTATAAATATACCACATTTTCTGTATCCATTCCTCCTTTGAGGGATATCTGGGATCCTTCCAGCTTCTGGCTATTATAAATAAGGCTGCTATGAACATAGTGGAGCATGTGTCTTTATTGCATGTAGGGAAATCCTCTGGGTATATGCCCAGGAGTGGTATGACAGGGTCCTCTGGAAGTGTCATGCCTAATTTTCTGAGGAACCGCCAGAGTGATTTCCAGAGTGGTTGTACCAACTTGCAATCCTACCAACAGTGGAGGGGTGTTCTTACTTTCTATGGCGCTGGGTGATAATACTAATTAATGTGTAGCCTCTGTATTTGGCATGGATACTGTGTCTGACCTTTATTATTTGTTTGTTTGTTTTTGCATAGAATATGGATTCTGAGGGTGTGACTGAGAGGGTGATAATGTGTCTAGCATGTTGCAAAGCCCCAGATTTGGGTTTATACATAGTTTATTCCTAGATTATTTCTACTGAGTTCCCAATTTCAAACATATAGGAATTTCTACTTGCATTTGTGTGTGTGTGTGTGTGTGTGTGTGTGTGTGTGTGTGTGTGTGTGTTTAGACCAATGGTCAACATTATTTAATGCCCATCACCCCACAATTCAGTTTAGGTAGTATGTGGTGTAGTGATCTCACACTGAGATCCTAAGTTATGCTACTTAAATTGTGAAGGAATACACATTAAGTTGTCAATTAAACAGTTTGCTTCTTTCCAATCCATGTCCCATTTCTCCTTCTCTACTATAGACTCTAAGGAATTACTGGCAGTGGGCCTGATGCCTTTCAGTTCTCTTTCTTGGCCTTTTCTGTTATGGTCTATTCTATTTGCTCAAGTTTTGTTCTCCTGTGCTTTGTTTTTCTTCCTTTATCTTACTATGTTTAGTTTATTCATTTTCTTATAAGATCTTAAAATGAAAGGTTAGCTCATAAGTTTACAGCTCTATTTTTCAGTGTTATAAACTTTTTTATTAGATGTATTATTTATTTACATTTCAAATGTTTTCCTGGTTTCCCTCCTGAAAATCCCAAAACTTATCTCTAATCTCCTGTTCCCCAATCAACCCACTCCAGCTTCTCTGTCATGGTATTCCCCTACACTGCAGCATCCAGCCTTCCCAGGACCAAGGGCCTCTATTCGCTTTGTTGGCCAACAAAGCCATCTTCTGCTGCCTATGCATCTGTAGCAATGGGTAATTAACTCCATGTGTACTCTTTGGTTGATGGTTTTGTCCGTGGGTGCTCTAGAGCTACTCGGTGGCTCATACTGTTGTTCCTCCTTTGGTGCTTCAAACCCATTCAGCTCCTGGGTCCTTTTGCTAGCTTCTTCATTGGGGACCCTGTGCTCAGTTCAATGGCTGGCAGAGAGTGTCCCGCTCTGTATTTGTCATGCACTAGCAGAGCCTCCCACTTGACAGCTACATCAGGCTCTGGTCAGCAAGCACTTGTTGGCTTCTACAATAAGGTCTGGGTTTTGTAACTGTATATGGGATGGTTCCCTAGGTGGTGCAGTCTCTGTATGGTCTTTCCCTCGGGCTCTGCTCCACACTTTGTATCTCCTTTGGTGAGTATTTTGTTGCCACTTAGAAGAATGACTATAGCATCCATAGTTTGTTCTTCCTTCTTCTTGAGTTTCATTTGATCTGTGAATTGTGTCTTGGGTATTCCAAGCTTCTGGGCTAATATCCACTTATCAGTGAGTGTATACCACGTATATTCTTTTGTGATTGGGCTACCTCAGTCAGGATGATATTTTCTAGTTCAACCCATTTGCCTAAGAATTTCATGAATTCATTGTTTTTTAATAGCTGAGTAGTATTCCATTATGTAAATATACCACATTTTCTGTATCCGTCCTTCCATTGAGGGATATCTGTTTTTTTCCAGATTCTGGATATTATAAATAAGTCTGCTATGAACATAGTGGAGCATGCGTCATTATTACATGCTGGAGAATCCTCTGGGTATATGCCCAGGAGTGGTATAGCAGGGTCCTCTGGTAGCATTATGCCCAATTTTCTGAGGAACTGCCAAACTGATTTTCAGAATGATTTTACTAGTTTGCAATCCCACCAGCAATTGAGAAGTGTTCCTCTTTCTTCACATCCTCTCCAGCATTTGCTGTCCCCTGAGATTTTAATCTTGGCCATTCTTACTGGTGTGAGGTGGAATCTCAGTTTTGGTTTGATTTGCATTTCCCTGATGATTAAGGATGTTGAACATTTCTTTTGTTGTTTCTCAGCCTTCCAGTATTCCTCATTTGAGAATTCTTTGTTTATCTCTGTACTCTAATTTGTATAGTGTTATTTGGTTCTCTAGAGTCCAACTTCTTGAGTTCTATCTGTTGGATATTAGCCCTCTTTTGGATGGAGGATTGGTAAAGATCTTTTCCCAATTTATTGGTTGCCATTTTGTCCTATTGACACTGTCCCTTGCCTTACAGAAGCTTTGCAATTTTATGAAGTCCCATTTGTCAATTCTTGATCTTTGAGCATAAGGTATTGGGAATTCAGGAAATTTCCTCCTGTGCCCATGTGCTCCAGGTTCTTCCCCACTTTGCCTTCTATTTCATTTTCTTTTTTTTATCGAATATATAATCTTCATTTACATTTCAAATGCTAAAACCTTTCCCAATTTCCTCCCCTCCCCCAAAACCCTCAACCCCTCTTTCCACCCCTTTCCTCCAAGTATATGCTCCTCCACCTGACCCACTTACCACCTCCCCCTAGCCCCCCATTTCTCTTTGTTGGGGTATCTATTGAGCCTTCCCAGGACCAAGGACCTCTTCTCCCACTGATGCCTGACAAGGCATTCCTCTGCCACATTTTTGGCTGGAACCATGTGTGTCCCTTGATTGATGGTTTAGTCCCTGGGAGTCCTGGGAAGTCTGGGTAACCAATTTCATTGTTTTTCCCATGGGACTGTAAACCCCTTCAGCTCCTCCAGTCTGCCCTCCAACTCCTTCATTGGGGACACCACGCTCAGTCCAATGGTTGGCTGCTAGCAACTGCCTCTGTATTTGCAAGGCTCTGGCAGTGCCCCTCCCGATACAACCATAACAGGCTCCTTTTCGTATGCACTTCTTGTTGTCCATAATTGAGTCGTGATTTGGTGACTGTTTATAGGATGAATCCTGAGGTAGGGCAGTCTTTGAGTGGCCTTTCCTTCAGTCTCTACTCCACACTTTGCCTCCATTATTGCTAGTGTGAGTATTTTGGCCCCTTTCTCAGAGGAATCTAAGCACCACCACTTCAGTCCTCCTTGTTCTTGAGCTTTGTGTGGTTTGTGAATTGTAACTTGTTTATTTTGAGCTTTTGGGCTAACATCCACTTATCACTGAGTACATACCACGTGTGTTCTTTTGAGATTGGTTACTTCACTCAGGATGACACTTTCTAGTTCCATCCATTTGCCTAAGAATTTCATGAATTCATTGTTTTTAATAGCTGAATTGTATTCCATTGTGTAAATGTACATTTTCTGTATCCTCTTCTCTGTTGAAGGACATCTAGGTTCTTTCCAGCTTCTCGCTAGTATAAATTTGGCCACTACCAACATAGTGGAGCATGTGTCTTTATTACATGTTGGAGCATCTCTGAGTATATGCCCAGGAGTGGTATAGCTGGGTCCTCAGGTAGTACTATGTCTAAGTTTTTAAGGAACTGCCAAACTGATTTCCAAAGTGGTTTTACTAGCTGGCAATCCCACCAGCAAATGAGAAGTTTTCCTCTTTCTCCAGCATCTGCTGTCCCCTGAATTTGTTATCTTAGCCATTCTGACTGGTGTAAGGTGGAATCTCGGTGTTGTTTTGATTTGCATTTCCTTGATAAATAAGGATGGTGAATATTTCTTTAGGTGCTTCAGTGCCATCAGTTGAGAATTCCCTGTTTAGCTCTGTACCCCATTCTTTAAAATTATATTTATTTATTGAAAAGAGAAGTAAGGGGAAGTAAAAACACTTTATGATAAAATTAAAGATTTACATGGAAAATATTTCAGATAAACATGTTAAAATTAACAATTTTTATGGAAAATTAAGGAGTAAAGTGGTAGACATGTAAAACATTGTAAATTATTTGAAATATGGAATAGAAACATTTTATGATAGAATTGAAGATTTACATTGACAATATTTCTAATAAAACTGTAGAAAAATGTAGAAAAACATGTTAGAATTAAAGATTATCATGGAAAATTTTATATAGATATAATAATGGTAGGCATAAAAGTATTCCTGAGTTGATTGAAAGTGGAATTATAAACATTTTCTGATAAACTTGAAGATTTATATGGAAATTATTTCTGATAAAATTGTAGAAATATATAGAAAAACATGTTAAAATTAAAGATTATCATGGACATTGTATAGATAAAATGAGAGGCATAAAGATGATTCTAAATTTATTGAAGTGCAATTATAAATATTTTCAGATAACATTGAAGATTTACATGGAAAATATTTCTGGTAAAAATGAAGAAATAAACAGACAAACACGTTAAAAGTAACTATTTCATGGAAAATTTTACATAAAGAATGGTTGATGTAAAAACTGTTTCTAAATTAATTGAAGGTGGAATTAGAAACATTTGTGATAAAATCAAAGATTTACATTGAAAACATTTCTGATAAAATGGAGGAAGTATATAGAAAGACTTAAAATAGTTATATATAGTATATATATTACATATAGTATTATATATAATTACATATAGTATTTATAATATATATTATATGTAGTATATAAAAAGATGTATATAGAAAGAATTAAAATTGAAGATTATTATGAAAAATAATGCAGATAAAATGGTAGACACAAATGAAATTACTAAATTAAAAGGGGAATTGCAAACATTTTATGATAAAATTGAAGATTTACTTGAGAAATATTTCATTAGTCTATCTCTTTTTATTGGGGAGTTGAGTCCATTGTTGTTAAGAGATATTAGGCAATAGTGATTGTTGCTTCCTGTTATTTTTGATGTTGTTTTTATGTTTGTGTGGGGATCTTCTTTCGGGTTTGCTGGAAGAAGATTAATTTCTTGCTTTTTATAGGGTGTATTTTCCCTTCTTGTGTTGGCATTTTCCATCAATTATCCTTTGTAGGACTGGATTTGTAGACAGATATTGTGCAAATTGGGTTTTATCATGGAATATCTTGGTTTCTCCATCTATGATGATTGAGAGTTTTGCTGGGTATAGTAGCCTGGGCTGGCATTTGCATTCTCTTAAGGTCTGAATGAGGTCTCCCAAGGATCTTCTAGCTTTCATCGTCTCTGGTGAGAAGTTTGGTGTGATTCTGATAGGTCTGCCTTTATAAGTTACTTGCCCTTTTTCCCTTACTGCTTTTAATATTCTTTGTTTGTTTAGTGAATTTGGTGTTTTGATTATTATGTGCCAGGAGGATTTTCTGTTCTGGTCCAGTCTATTTGGAGTTCTGAAGGCTTCTTGTATGTTCATGGGCATCACTTTCTATAGGTTAGGGAAGTTTTCTTCTACAATTTTGTTGAAGATATTTACTGGGCCTTTAAGATGTAAATCTTCACTCTCTTCTATTACTATAATCCTTAGGTTTGGTCTTCTCATTGTGACCTGGAGTTCCTGGATGTTTTGAGTTACCAGCTTTATGCATTTTGCATTTTCTTTGATTGTTGAGTCAATATTTTCTATGGTATCTTCAGCACCTGATGTTCTTTCTTCTATCTCTTGTATTCTGTTGCTGATGCTTGTGTCTATGACTCCTTAATTCCTTCCAAGTTTTTCTATCTCCAGAGATGTCTCACTTTGTGATTTCTTTATTGTTTCTATGTTCATTTTTAGATCCTGGATGGTTTTGTTCAGTTCCTTCACTTGATAGTTCATGTTTTCCTGTAATTCTTTAAGGGATTTTTGTGTTTCTTCTTTAAGGGCTTCTGCCTGTTGACCCATGATCTCCTGTATTTCTTTAAGGGATTTTTGTGTTTCCTCTTTAAGGGCTTTTACCTGTTGACTGATGTTCTCCTGTATTTCTTTAAGAGAATTACTTATGTCTTTCTTGAAGCCTTCTATCAGAATCATGAGATATGATTTTAAATCCAACTCTTGCTTTTCCAGTGTGTTGGGGGTATCTGGGACTTGCTGTGGTGGGAGAACTGGGTTCTGATGTTGCCATGTGGCCTTGGTTTCTGTTGGTAGGGTTCTTGTGTTTGCCTTTCATCATCTGGTGTTGGTTGGTATTCTTATCTCTGGCTGGAGTTTGTTCCTACTATGGGCCTGTAAACCTGTGTCCTTACTCCTCTGAGCTCAAAAGTGAAAGCACTGCTGGGAGATCTCTCTCTCCTGGTGGGCTATGCACAGAAGACTGTGGAGTTTCCCAGCTCCCCAGTGCAGATGGCAGTGGGTAGGAAGACTTCCATCCCAGCTGTTCCACTGATCTTAGGCCCTGTGTGCTCCTAGCTGGATCCCCTCCAGAGAGAAGATGAAGATCTCACCTTTGTGCTCAAAAGTGAAAGCCTGTTGGAAGATTACTCCCTCCTGGTGGGCTATGCACAGAAGGCTGTGGAGTCTCCTGGCTCCCTGGTGCAAATGGCAGCAGGAAGACTTCTGTCCCAGCTGTTCCACTGATACCTAAGGCTGTGGAGTGTACCAGTTCCTTGGTGCAAAGGTGTTGGTGGGGGGGGGGACAGGAAGACTTCAGTCCCTGTTCCACTGATCTTAGGCCCTGTGTGCTCCTAGCTGGGTCCCCTCCAGAGAGTATACCCCATTTTTAATAGGGTTATTTGACACTCTGGAGTCTAACTTTTTGAGTTTCTTTTGTAAATATTGGATATTAGCCCTCTATCAGATGTATGATTGGTAAGGATCTTTTCTTAATTTCTTGGTTGCCATTTTGTCCTATTGATAGTGTCTATTGCCTTACAGAAGCTTTGCCATTTTATGAGGTTCCATTTGTCTATTCTTGTGCTTAGAGCATAAGCCATTGGTGTTCTATTCAGGAATTTTTCTCCTGTGCCCATGTGTTTAAGGTTCTTCTCCTCTTTCTCCTCTTTAAAATTCAGTGTGTCTGGTTTTATGTGTAGGTCCTTGATCCACTTGGCCTTGAGTTTTTCACAAGGAGATATGAATTGATGGATTTGCATTCTTCTGCATGCTGACCTCCCATTTGTTAGAAATGCTGTCTTTTTCCCACTGGATTTTTTAACTACTTTGTCAAATATCAGGTGACCATACCTGTGTGGGTTCGTTTCTGGGTTTTCAATTCTATTCTATTGGTCTTCCTGCCTGTCTCCATACCAATACCAGGCAGTTTTTATTATTATTGCTCTGTGGTATAGCTTGAGGTCAGGTATGGTGTTTCCCCCAGGAGATCTTTGTTGTGGAGAATAGTTTTTGCTATCCTAGGTTTTTTGTTATTCCAGATGCATTTGAGAATTGCTCGTTCTAGATCTATGAAGAATTGATTTGGAATTTTGATGGGGATTGCACTGAATGAATCTGTAGATTGCTTTTAGCAAGATGGCCATTTTTTACTGTTAATCCTGTCAACCCATGAGCATGGGAGATCTTTCCATCTTCTGAGATCTTTGTTTCTTTCATCAGTGGCTTGAAATTCTTGTCATACAGATCTTTCACTTGCTTTTGTTACTTTGGATACTCTCTCTGTGCCTTCTGGCTGGTCTGGCTAAGGGTTTATCTATCTTGTTGATTTTCTCAAAGAACCAGCTCCTGGTTTTGTTGATTCTTTGTATGGCTTTCTTTGTTTCAACTTGATTGATTTCAGCCCTTATTTTGATGATTTCCTGTCTTCTACTCCTCCTGGGTGAATTAACTTCTTTTTATTCCAGGGCTTTCAGGTATGCCATTAAGCTGCTAGTGTATGCTCTCTCCAGTTTCTTTCTGGAGGCACTCAGGGCTATGAGTTTTCATCTTAGCACTGCTTTTATTGTGTCACATAGATTTGGGTAGGTTGTACCTTTATTTTCATTAAATTCTAAAGTCTTTGATCTCTCTCTCTCTCTCTCTCTCTCTCTCTCTCTCTCTCTTTCTCTCTCTCTCTCCCAAGGTGTCATTGAATAGAGTATTGTTTAGTTTCCATGTGTATGTGGGCTTTCTGTTTTTTTTTTTTCTGAGACAGGGTTTTTCTGTGTAGTCCTGGCTCTCCTGGAACTCACTCTGTAGGCCAGCCTGGCCTTGAACTCGGAAATCTGCCTGCCTCTGCCTCCCAAGTGCTGGGATTACAGGCATGCACCACCATGCCTGGCATTTCTGTTGTTTTTGTTGCTATTGAAGACCACTCTTACTCAATTGTGATCTGATAGGAGTCATGGGATTAGTTCGGTCTTCTTGTATTTGTCGACATCTGTCTTGTGACCAATTATATGATCAATTTTGGAGAAGGTGCCATGTGGTGCTGAGCAAAAGGTATATTCTTTTGCTTTAGGATGAAATGTTCTATATATATCTGTTAAATCCAATTGGTCCAAAGTTTCAATTAATTTCACTGTGTCCTTGTTTAGTTTCTGCTTTCCTGATTGGTCCATTGAGGATAGTGGAGTGTTGAAGTCACCCACAATTATTGTGTTAGGTGCTTTAAGCTTTAGTAAAGTTTCTTTTATGAATGAGGTTGCCCTTTCATTTGGAGCATAGATGTTCAGTATTGAGAGTTCTTCTTGGTGAATGTTCCCTTTGACCAGCAAGAAGTGACCTCCTGTGTCTCTTTTGATGACTTTAGGTTGAAAGTAAATTTTATCTGATATTAGAATGGCTACTCTGGCTCGTTTCCTGAGACCATTTGCTTGTAAAATTGTCTTCCAGCCTTTTACTCTAAGGCTTTGTTTGTCTTTGACACTGAGATGTGTTTCCTGTATGCAGCAAAATGTAGGGTCCTGTTTCCATAACCAGTCTGTTAGTCTATATCTTTTTATTGGGGAATTGAGTCCATTGATGTTAAGAGATATTAAGGAATAGTAATTATTACCTCCTGACATTTTTGAAATTATTTTTTATATTTGAGAGGTTATTTTCTTTTGGGTTTGATGAGAGGAGGTTTCTATCTTGCTTCATCTGCGGTGTAGTTTCCCCCCTTGTGTTAGTGTTTCCCCCCTATTATCCTTTGTAGGGCTGGGTTTGTGGAAAGATATCGTGCAAATTTGGTTTTGTCATGGAATACCTTGGTTTCTCCATCTGTGGCGATTGAGAGTTTTGCTGGGTATAGTATTTTTGGCTGAAATTTGTGTTCTCTTAGAGTCTGCATGATATCTGCCCAGGATCTTCTAGCTTTCATGGTCTCAGGTGAGAAGTCTGGTGTAATTCTGAGTGGTCTTCATTTATATGTTACTTGGCCTTTTTCTCTTACTGCCTTTAATATTCTTTCTTTGTTTAATACATTTGGGGTTTTGATTATTATGAGACAGGAGGTATTTCTGTTCTGGTCCAGTCTGTTTGGAGTTCTTAGTCTTCTTGTATATTCCTGGGCATCTCTCTCTTTAGGTTGTAGAAGTTTTCTTCCATAATTTTGTGGAAGATATTGCTGGCCCTTTAAATTGTAAATCTTCCCTTTCATCTATACCTATAATCCTTAGGTTTGGTCTTCTCATTGTGTTCTGGATTTCCTGGATGTTTTGGGTTACAAGCTTTTTGCATTTAGCATTTTCTTTGACTGTTGAATCGATTGATCCTATGGTATCTTTGGCATCTGAGATTCATTCTTCTCTCTCTTGTATTCTATTGTTGATATTTGCATCTATGGCCCCTGATTTCTTCCCAAGGTTTTCTATCTCCAAAGTTGTCTCCCTTTGTGGTTTCTTAGTTGTTTCTACTTCTGTTTTTAGATCCTGCATGGATTTGCTGAGATCTTTTGCTTGCTTGTTTGTGTTTTCATGTAATTCTTTAAGAGATTTTTGTGTTTCCTCTTTCATAACTTCTACTTGTGGACCTACATTCTCCTGTATTTCTTTAAGTGATTTTCATATTTCCTTCTTTATTGGATTCTATTTTTTGATCCATATTCTCCTGAATTTCTTTAAGTGATTTTTGTGTTTGCCTTGTAAGGGCTTCTAACTTTTGATCCATTTTCTCCTGTATTTCTTTAAGAGATTTATCTATGTGTTCTGCTATCAGCATCCTGACCAGTGATTTTAGATCCTAATCTTGTTTTTCTGATGTGTTGGGGTATCTAGGAATTCCTGTTGTTGGCAACTGGGTTCGGATACTGCCATGCTGTCTTGATTTCTGTTAATAACGTTTCTATGTTTGCCTTTTGCCATCTGGTTATCTCTGGCATTAGTTGGCCTTGTTGTCACTGGCTGGTGTTTGAATGTCCCGTGAGGCTGGGCCCATCTGTTGGTTCTCTACTGATGACCAGGCGGCAAGATGGAGACTGCCTCTGTGAGTGCTGAGAGGACCTCAGGGTAGGCAGTTCCCAACCTAGTTGGTGCACAGCCTAGTGGCTGTGGAGATGTCAAGCTGAGCCGCCCAGGCAGTGGCTACTGGCGAGGGCCTGGCAGGTTTCCACCTGAGTGATGGTAGTCACAGATTAAGTGCATACCTGGGCCTCTCTACCGGTGGTCTGGTGGCAAGATGGAGATGGACCGCCACTATTAAAGCACTTAAGATTCATTTTAAAGCTATACTTAAACAATGCTTTCCATATCACAATGTCAAAACCACCTTCGTCTACACACGCATAGCCATACAAATTCATATGTTGTTGGGAGTTTATCAATGTATTTATGTTATAGTTATATATCTGATCATGAAGCAAAGCATTGAGTTTCTATGAAGAGAGGTTATGGCCAGTGCCTGTACTTCACAGAGTTGACTTTCATTCAACTTTCTCCCTTGGATACTCATGGTCCAGGCTATCAAGAACATCTCGTGAATATAGAAATAGAATAGAGGAAAATCAAACATGCAAGACTGCTATGAGAATTTCAGCTCAATATTTCTCTGGCTAGAGAGGTCCACAACTGATTTCCCCAGGAGACCTTCCCACCTTGGAATCAACGCCTCTGTGGAACTTGTCACACAGAATCTACTGGAGTTGGTGTGACACTGGTTCTTTGAGAAAATCAACAAGATAGATAAAACCTTAGTCAAACTAACCAGAGAGCATAGACACAGTATCCAAATTAACAAAATCAGAAATGAAAAGGGATACAAAATCAACAGAACCTGAGGAAATTAAAAAACACATCAGATCCTACTACAGTGGCTTATACTCCACAAAACTGGAAAACCTCAATGAAATGGATAATTTTCTAGAAAGATACCAGTTAACAAAACTAAATCAGGATCAGATAAACCATCTAATCAGTTCCAAAAGTCCTAAAGAAGTAGAAGCAGTCATTAATAGTCTCCCAACAACAACAACAACAACAACAACAACAACAACAACAAAAAGAAATAAAGAAAGAAAACCCCAGGGCCAGATGGTTTAGTGCAGAATTCTATCAGACCTTCAAAGAAGACATAATACTAATGCTTCTCAAACTATTCCACAAAATAGAAACAGAGGGTACACTACCTAGTTCATTCTATGAAGCCGAACTGAAAATTAAACCACAAGAAGCCCCAACAAAGAAAGAATTTAAGAGCGGTTTTACTCATGAATATCAATGCAAAATTATTCAATAAAATTCTGGCAAACTGAATTCAAGAACAGATCAAAATAATCATTCACCATGATCAAGTAGGCTTCATCCCAGAGATGCAGGGATCGTTCACTATATGGAAATCCATGTATGTAATCCACAATAGAAACAAACTCAAAGTAAAAATCACATGATCATCTTGTTAGATGCTGAGAAACCATTTGACAAAATACAACACCCCTTCATGTTAAAAGCCTTGAAAGATCAGGAATTCATGGCCCATATCTGTACATAATGAAAGCAATATACAGGAAACCAAGAGCCAATATCAAACTAAATGGGGAGAAACTTGAAGCAATCCCACAAAAATGAAAGACAAGACGAGGTTGCCCACTCTTCTCTCCCTATTAATTCAATATAGTACTCAAAGTTCTACCCAGAAACATTAAACAAAAGGTTTCAAGAGGTTACAAATTGGAAAGGACAATCTGAATTATCACTATTTGCAGATGATATGATAGTATATGTAAGTAAACACAAAAATTCCCCTAGTGAATTCATACATTTGATAAACAACTTTTAGTAAAGTAAGCCAATCACAAAAAGAACAGACATGGTATGCACGCACTGATAAGTGGATATTAGCCCAAAAGCTAAGAATACTCAAGCTACAATTCACAGAACACATGAAACTCAAGAAGAAGGAAGACCAAAGTATGGGTACTCTGGTCCTTCTTAGAAGTGGCAACAAAATACTCACAGCAAGAGGTACAGAGACAAAATGTGGATCAGAGACTGAAGGAAAGACCATCTAGAGACTGTCCCACCTGGGGATCCATCCCATAAACAGTTACCAAACCCAGACACTGTTGTGGATGCCAGTACGTGCTTGCTAACAGGAGCTTGATATAGTTGTATACTGAGAGGCTCTGCCAGTGCATGAGAAATACAGAGGGGGATGCTTTCAGCCAACCATTGAAATAAGCACAGAGGCTCCAATGGACAAGCTAGAGAAAGGACCCAAGAAGCTGAGGCTGTTTGTAACCCCAGAGAAGGAACAACAGTATGAACCACCAAGTACACTCAGAGCTCCCAAGGACTAAACCACCAAAGAGTACACATGGAGGGACCCATGGCTCTAGATACATTTGTAGCAGAAGATGGCCTTGTTGGAAATCAAAGGGAGAAGAGGCCCTGAGAAAGCTTGATGACCCTGTGTAGGGGAATGCCAGGACAGGGAAGCAGGAGTGGGTGGATTGGTGAGCAGGGGATGGCGGATGGGTTAGGGTGTTTTCTGGGGGTGTGGGGGTGGGAACAGGAAAGGGGACAACATTTAAAATGCAAATAAAGAATATATCTAATATTAAAGAAATACACCTCAATAATAAAGACAGACACTATCTCAGGGTAGAAAGATGGAAAAAAATCTTTCAAGCAAATGGTCCCAGGAAACAAGCAGGAGTTGCCATTCTAATGTCCAATAAAATAGATTTTCAACCAAAAGCTATCAAGTTTGATAAAGAAGGACACTTCGTATTCATCAAGGGGAAAATCCACCAACAGAAAGTCTCATATATGAACATCTATGCCCAAAATGTAAGTGAACCCACATTCTTAACAGAAACTTTAGTAAAGCTCAAAAAACACATTGAACCCCACATAATAATAGTGGGAGACTTCAACACCCCACTCTCATTAATGGCAGGTCATTGAAACAGAAACTAAACAGTGACACAGTGAAACTAAGAGAGGTCACCTAAACAGAAGAATACAACATTTTTTCAGCACCTCATGGTACCTACTCCAAAATCGACCATATATCTCATCACAAAAGGACCATCAACTGACACAAGAAGATTGAAATAATGCCATGCATCCTATCTGATCACCATGGCCTAAGGGTGGTCTTCCAAAATAGCAAAAACTACAGAAACCTCAAACAAATATTGAAACTGAACAACTCTTTACTCAACGATAACTTGGTCAGGGAAGTAATAAAGAACAAAATTAAGGACTTCCTGGAATTTGATGAAATTGTTGACACATCATACCCAAAGTTATGGGACAGAATGAAAGCAGTATCAAGAGGAAAGTTCATAGTACTTAGTTCTCAGGTAAAGAAACTGGAGAGATCTTATACTAATACTGAACAGCACACCCGAGAGCTCTAGAACAAAAGCAAACTCACACAAGAGGGGTAGAAGGCAGGAAATAGTCAAACTCAGGGCTGAAATCAACCAAACAGAAACAAAGAAAACAATACAAAGAATCAACAAATCCACAAGCCGGTTATTTGAAAGAATCAACAAGATACATAAACCCCTAGCCTAAATAACTAAAGAGCCAAGAAGCAGTATCCAAATTATCAAAATCAGAAATGAAAAGGGAGACATAATAACAGAAACTGAGGAAATTCAGAAAATCATCAGAGCCTATTATAAAAGCGTATACTCAACTTTTCAACTGGAAATCTAGATGAAATGGAAGGATATCTAGACAGATACCACATACCAAAGTTAAATCAAGAGCAGGTAAACTATCCAAACAGGCCCATATAGCACAAGGAAATAGAAGTCATTAAAAACCTCCCAACCAAAAAAAGCCCAGGGCTAGATGGTTTTAGTACAGAATTCCATAGCCATTCAAAGAAGACCTGATACCAGTTTTTCTCAAACTACTCCATAAAACAGAAGGAGAGGAACACTACCTAACTTGTTCTATGAAGCCATAATTACTCTGATATCTAAACCACACAAGTACCCAATCAAAAAAGAGACCTTCAGACCAATCTCACTTATGAATATCAATGCAAAAATACTCAATAATATTCTTGCAAACTGAATCCAAGAACACATTAAACTCATCATTCACCATGATCAAGTAGGATTCATCCAAGGGATGCAACATTGGTTTAATATACAAAAATCCATTAATGTAATCCACTATACAAACAAACTCAAAGGAAAAAAGTTCACATGTTTATCTCCTTAGATGCAGAATAAGCATTTGACAAAATACAACACCTCTTCATGTTAAATGTATTGGAGAGATCAGGAATTCAAGTCCCATACCTAAATGTAATAAAAGCAATATACAGCAAACCAACAGCCAATATCAAATTATATGGAGTCATACATGATGCAATCCCACTGAAATCAGGGACAGGATAAGGATGCCTATTCTCCCCATATCTATTCAATATAGTATTTGAAGTGCTAGCTAGGACAATAAGACAAGAAAAAGAGATCAAGGGGATACAAATTTGTAAAGAAGAAATAAAGGTATCACTATTTGCATATGATATGATCGTATACATAAGCAAGCCCAAAAATTCTACCAGAGAACGTCTCCAGCTGATAAACAACTTCAGCAAAGTAGCCAGACATAAAATTCTTTCAAATAAATCATTAGCCATCCTTTATACAAATGATAAACAGGCTGAGATAGAAATTAAGGAAACAACTACCTTCACAATAGCCACAAATTACATAAAATATGTTGGGATAACTCTAACCAAATAAGTGAAAGACCTGTATGACACTAACTTCAAGTCTCTCAAAAAGAAATAGAAGATTTCAGAAAATGGGGTGATCTCCCATTTGGCAGAATTAACAGAAAAATAGCAATTCTTCCAAAGGCAATCTATAGATTCAATGCAATCTCCACAAAAATTCCAGCACAATTCTTCAAAGACATGAAAATAGCAATTCTCAAATTCATCTGGAAAGGCAAAAAACCCAGAATATCAAAAACAATTCTTAACAATAAAAGAACTTCAATGGGACTCACCATCCCTGACTTCAAGCTTTACCACAGAATAATAGTGATTAAAAACTGCATGGTATTGGTACAGAGATAGACACATTGAACTGTGGAATAGAATTAAGACCAAGAAATAAAACCACACACTTATGGACACTTGATCTTTGACAAAGAGGCCAAAAATATACAATGGAAAAAAGGAGGCATCTTCAATAAATGGCGCTGGTCTAACTGGATGTCTGTGCATAGAAAAATGAAAAAAGATCCATATTTGTCACCTTGCACAAAGATCAAGTTCAATTGGATCAAGGACCTCAACATAAATCACTGAGTCTATTAGGAAAGAAAGTGGGAAAGAACCTTGAACTCATTGGCACAGGGGGAAATTTCCTAAACAGAACTACAATGGCTCATGCTCTAAGATCAAGAATTGATGGATGGGATCTTATGAAACTGGAAAACTTCTGTAAGGCAAAGGACATAGTCATCAAGACAAATCAGTAACCTACAGATTGGGAAAAAAAATCTTCACTAACTCTGCATCCGATAGAGGGTTAATATCCAAAATCTATAAAGAACACAAGAAACTAATCACTACAAAACCAACAACCTAGTCAAAAAATGGGGTATAGAAGTAAACTGAAATTTCACAACTGAGGAATCTCAAATGGCTTAGAAGTGGATCAAAGTCCTTAGTGATCATAGAAATGCAAATGAAAACGACCCTGAGATTCCACCTTACACCAATCAGAATGGCTAAGATCAAAGGCTCAGGTGACAACACAGGTTGGAGTGGAGAAAGGAAAACCCTCCATTGCTGGTGGGATTGCAAACTTGTACAACCACTTTGGAAATCAGTCTGGAGGTTCCTCAGAAAATTGGAAATAGATTTACCTTAAGACCCAGCTATACTACCACTCTTGGGAATAGTTCCAAAAGATAACCCACTATGCCACAGGGACACATGTTCCACGATGTTCCTAGCTGCTTTATTTGTGATAGCCAGAAACTGGAAACTGCCCAGATGTCCCATGACAGAAGAATAGATACAGAAAATGTGATTCATTTACAAAATGGAATACTACTCAGGTATTAAGAACGAGGATACCCTGAGTTTTGCAGGCAAATGGATGGAAGTAGAAATTATTATCCTGAGTGATAATAACTCAAACTTGTTGCTACTTTGTTTCCAACCCAATTACCGGGTAAACGAAATCTCAACTTAATCAGTAATAATACAAGCTATAAGCCTGGATTGGGCAGATCTCCCACTATACTACTATATCCCTATCTGTATCATCCCATATAACTTGTGGTTTCTCCAGGCCACAAGCTTCTCTTCAGCCTCTCCCCTGTAACTTTTCGCCCTTTCTGTTAATCCTCTGTACCTCCTCCTCTTTTCTGTTGATCCTTTTCTCCTTCCCCAAACCCTCAGCTCCTCCTCTTTCCTTCTGCCCAATCATTGGCTCAAGCCTTTATTTGACAAGCCTTTATTTGAGATGGTTCACAGGACAACTCCTCATCTGTAGCCCCTCCTGTGATGGAATTAGCACCAAAATACAATCCCAGGGCTATCCACAACACAAACCTAAAATGACATGCATGGTGTGTACCCACTAATAAGTGGATATTAACCACAGAACTAAAAAAGGTCAACAAGCTGATGTCCCCAAGTTAGGAAGTGTGACAAGTCAGTCACACTTGGGAGGGAGAACCAAGAAATCACAAGTGGGGACGGAGGGAGGGAGGGAAGGAGAGAGAGACCTGAGAGAGAAAGTGGAAGGCACTGGGAAGTGGAGGGGAGAGGGGAACCTGATCTGGTATTGGTTGAGGTAATAGGACTGAAGCCCTGAGGGCCAGAAGAAAGAATGGGAGTAGGCTATCTGGGGAGATAGGAGGTTGGGGGGGGGGCTCCAGAATGCATCAGAGACCTGGGAAGTGAGCAACTCAGGACTCAAAGGTAGGGACCTTAGAGGAAATACCCAGCAGTAGGTAGAGGGAACTTATAGAGCCTATCTCCAGCAGGAAGACAGGGCATGAAATGAGGAAGAGGGGTGCCATCCCACAGTCACAACTCTGACCCATAATTGTTCCTGTATAAAAGAACTGCAGGGATGGAAATGGAGAGAATCCTGAGGAAAAGAAGGTCCAGCGACAGGTCCAAAGTGCGATCCAGCTCAAGGGGAGGTCCCAAGGCCTGACACTATTACTGAGGCTATGGAGCACTCACAAAAAAGGACCTAGCATGACCGCACTCCAGAAGACCCATCAAACAGCTGAAAGAATCAGATGCAGGTGTTTGCACCTGACTAATGGACCAAAGCAACTAACCCCTGTTAGATTAGAGAAGGCTGAAAGAAGCTGAGGATAAGGGCAATCCTGTGGAAGGACCAGCAGTCACAATTAATCTGGACCCTCAAGATCTCTCAAACACTGGACCACCAAACAGGCAGCATACACCAGCTGATATGAGGCCCCCAACACATATACAGTAGAGGACTGCCAGGTCTGTGTTTGGGTCTATGTTCATTCAGAGATGATGCACATAACCCTCAAGAGACTGGAGGCCCCATGGAGTTTAGAGGTGGGGCTAGGGGTGGGGATATCCATGTAGAGACAGGGGGTGGGGAGGAGGTATGGGATGTGGAACAGTTGGATGGTGGATTGGGGTGGGGGTATAAAATATGGCGTATAAAAATAAACAAATATCCCAATAATACATGGGAACAAATCAATGAATTGCATACTTTAAAAGAATGAATTTCATGGTATATGAATTATATTACAATAAATTATTTACTAATGAGTAGCACATCACACAAAAGGAAAAAATAGTATCGTATGAACCATGTACTGGGAATTTATTTTGATAGTATTTTCCCAGTTTAAGGGTTAGAAATACTGTAAAGATTTTTAAAAAATTTCAATGTATTTTATGGGTATTAGTGTTTTGTTTGCATGCATATATGTGTACTATGTTTGTGCCTGGTACTGGTGGAGGCCAGAGAGAGTGTCAGATTCTCTGGAACTGAATTTACAGATGGTTTGTGGGTGTTGACAACCAAATCTTGCTCTGTAAAAAGCAATGAGTGCTCTTTACCCCTGAGCCATCTCTCCAGCTCCAGAAATGTTTTAAAATTATAATATTGGTGGAGGTACAAGAATGAAGCTTACTGGCTTAACTGAATGTTTATTTAAAACTTTTTATGCAATGAACAAAATAAAGCAAAGTTTTTCTATGTCGAAAAAGTTGAACCAAGCTAATGAGATGGCTCAGTAGGTCAAATTCTTGATGTTGAATCTGAAAATCTGAGCTTGATATCTCTAATCTTCATGGTGGATGGAAAGAATGGACTTCTCAAAATGACTTCTGACTTCAATACTTGCCCTGTGATGAATGTTCTTACACAAAACAAACAAACAAACAAACAAATAAAAGGTGATTTTTTTGAAAAACAAAATTTAATGAGGAAGAAGTGATTGAGAACATTTGGACAAAGAAAAGTTAATTTTTTTTGTTCTCTTTTTTGAGATGGAGTTTCTCTATGTGGCTCTGACTATCCTGCAACTCATTCTGTAGACCAGAGTTGCATTGCACTCAAGAGATGGGGAATCTCTTTACCTCTCAAAAGCTGGGATTAAAGGCATGAACTACCATCACTCAGTGAAAAGTTAAAGTTTGTAATTAAAAGAGATCTAAACATATCACTGAAACAATAAATTAAAAAATGTTAGAAGCACAATTAATTTTTAAACAGATCAAACATAAATAACTAAAAAAATGGATTTTTTTGTCATTTATGTTAACAATATTGAGTCCACAAATGATTGGTGAGGATATCAAGACAGACAGTATGACTCAAAATCTATGGAGACTGGAGGTAGGGACCAAGTACTCATGCCCAGTTTGGGAACTATTGGCAGCTGATAGTGATGGATGTAGGAGAGTCACCCTTCTTTAGGAATGTGGCCCCTGGTCAATTGACCATGCTCCAGGGTAGAGATTCATACCCAAGAGTGTTCAGGCTTCAGGAGTCAGACTTGATGGGCTTTGAAAGGAAAGACCAACGTTTGCTTGGGGAGGGAAGGGAGTAAATCTGGGGAGAATTGGGAGAAGGGATGAACATATATTATCAAAATACATTGTACAACATTCTCAAAGAACTTATAAAAATTCAAAGGAGAAAAATGAAAACATAATATATAGTTGCTTGGAATGTGTATTGCTAACAGTTTGCAAATGATTTTGGCAACATGAATCATGCGCCTGAAAAGATGCTCCAGCAGGCTGAAAACTCCTCTTGCTGAGGATTTGACATTTAAGGTGGATAAGATTGGAGAGGCAGCAATTATCAGAGGGGGAAAAATAGAATAAGAAGGAAAGGACTGAGGGGAAATGCATATTGTAGTATGAGCACATATAAATTTATTTTGAGTTGGGCATTTAGATATGGTGGTATGTAAAGAACTGTATTGTATCACAATTGGAAAAAAGTAAAAACATTGAAAGACATGATTGTTTCTGTTATACTATATATATATATATATATATATATGTATACACATACACATATATATGTATGTATATATTTAAATTTTCTGAGAAATGATTTCTCTCTGTATCCCTGGCTGTCCTGGAACTCACTCTGTAGACCAGGCTGGCCTTTAACCCAGAAATCTGCCTGCTTCTTCCTCCGAAGTGCTGGGAATAAAAGCATGCACCACCATTGCCCAGCCTGTTATTATGTTTTAAGATATTATATGATATTATTATTGTGGTATGACATTAATTGTTTAAGTGTTAAAGTAACTTTCCCCTCAGCAGAACAAAGTATTGTCATAATTAACAAAGAAGAAACCAATTCATCAGCCAGAGCATTAGTTTTAATCCCAGGATTATTTAGTCTTTCTGTACTTATGTTGTGGATGGCCCTGGTGCTGTTGTATTTTGATGTTAATTCTGCTTTCCCAGTTGGGGTTGTGGGGACCAAGGAAGGACTTATTGTCTTGCCAACAATACATGTTCTTTAGAACAATTCTGTCTTATTACCCAGTGAACATAAAAGGCTTACTGAGTGAGCCAGGTTTTTTGCCTGTTAACATTTTGTGGCCATTATCTTGGATTAAATTCTCTTCCTAGCTAAGTAGTCTCCTTGACTCCAAGTCTCATTCATGTCTTTGTTCTTTAGCCTGTAGATAAAGGGTTTAGCATAGGAGTGATTATTGTATATACCACAGAAGCCACCATTTCCAAATCTGTGGAGTAGGAAGATGGTGGCTGGAAGTATACCAGAAGAGGGTTTCCTAGAGGAGGGTGACCATTGTCAGATGAGAGTTGCACATAGGGATGAGTCTGTGTTTTTCCCTGCTGAAAGCATCATCTTCAGAATGATTAGTCTCGGTCATCCAAGTGACTCTAAAACAAAATAGATTACTGATGCAGTCCCTGGCTGCTTCTCAGGGGTAGAAGGCAGTTTCTAATCCTGAAAACACCATGCCATACCTAGGATTCAAGGCGTGTATTATGTAGATTATAGCTGACTTGAAAACCCTTTTCCTGCAGTCAGTCTTTTATGGGTCCAGAAAATTCTATGCAAGCTGCCAAGGGAGGGAAGCAATTAAACAAACAAACTTAGCAGCAACTCCTATGAATCACCACAAAAACCAGCATGGCACCACATGTCAGTGGCAATCAATAACTCTGCTTGACGAAACATTGACTCAACAGGAGGGAAATCATGCCTGGTAATGGCACCTAGGTCATGGACCTTAGAAAAGAATCTACTACAGCATTTGCAATTATTTCTTACTACATTGTCAGTCTTATCCTTATACCTTCAGGTAAGTACAGCTACCACCCTTCATCAACAAAGCATCTCTTTACAGCAAATAAAGACTACTACTGAAAACAACAATTGGACAGAATAAGGAGATCAACAGATCATGAATACATGGTTACATGAATTCATGAATACATGAATTCATCTCATCCTTAATGGATACATGTAGAGTACATCACCCTTCCTGAATCTGTGGCTCAAGGACCATGGCAGATGAGCAGCTGCTGAAAGAGTCAGAATACTAGGAGGTCTGTTGTGAAAGTCTGTCTTAGAAATAGCTGCATAAACAAGACAAGAACGACAGAGATACCAATAGATATGCTAATTTGTCAGGGTCCCACACCTAGACAAAGAACTGAGGTCAATTAATGCCTGCTGGGAGAAGGAGAATTAGTTTCTACCAAAGATGAGCCACTTGTTGGCTGTGCAATGCACAGGGGTCAGGTATAACCATATATACACAAACAACAAAAAAGGACCCAACAGATTGTGTGTGTGTGTGTGTGTGTGTGTGTGTGTGTGTAAAACAGTAGTAATAAAAAGATGCTATCAACTTGACAGTGGGGGAATATAGGAAGGACTTTAGGGAGGAGAGAAAGTGACATAATAATTCTATTTTAATTAAAATAAAGCTTTTAAAATAGAACCTGTGTTGATGAAATGGGAAGATTGTACCTCAGAAAAAGGATGAAAAGTGTCCAGGGTTGGGTAAGATGCATAAAGTTGAGACAATTTATCTGATTAAAATGTGAGGAGTTCAAGTGGGAGGCAGCACAAGATAACAAAATAAGTGTGAATTCTGATCTAGAAAGACCTATTTGACCTACTATGTCCTGCTAAGGTCTTTTCTGTTTCAAGATGTCTCTGAAGCTAGGCTTGGTTGGCTCTGAGTTTGTCACATCACAGCTCCTTACAGTACTGGTCTTTTCTAGTAATCCCTGTTTAAGTGAAGACATACTCAACTAGGTCTATGAGTGTGTTTCTCGATTTCCTAGTCTACATTTTCTTCCTATGTGGTCTGCTGTTATGCATCCTATTTCAGTGAAAAAATAACCCACCATGAGAAAATGGAAAAAAATACTGACTTTTAAAAGAACTCTACTTGTATAGAATGCTCTCATTCAATTGTTATCATAAGCGATCACATGGAGGGAGATATTCTGATATGACAATATGGAACTGAAAACTTTAGATGTATCTACTCACAAAGGAAAAAGATAAATCATGATGTGGGAACACCAAGAAAACAAATGCATTGAGGGATATATTTTAATATTCTTTTAGCGGAGGTGTAGTCCAATAGTTCATACTTTTTTATTCTTTTAAGAGGCACTCTACTATTCCCTACTAGTGCCCATTGAAGGCATCTTCCACCTCACTATGTTAGCTTCCTTCTTCCAGTTGAGATGCCATAGTGGGAGAAAAGGAGGCCCACAGCCAGTCTTGTATGCTACCAAATAGCGTTTTGCCATCCCTATAGCACAGTGATATTTCCTTTTCACATTTTCTCCTGATTCTTTTCCATCCCAAATAAGATTACTTTCTTAAAGTTTTTTCCAAGAAACTATTGGTCACAATTCATAATATCTTCTTAAGGTTTGCTAGACCCAACATCAGATATAGTGAACTTAGGAGAGCAGTGCAGTTACAGATCAAGTGGGGGAAGCACACAGGGAATTATTTCTATAGTATTTTCCTCTTCATAGCAAAACAAAGACAGTCAAAGAAAAAAAAAAGAACAGAAAGCTACAACATCAACAGTAGTCTTTTCAAAATGGAGGAATGATGGATAAGTTTTAACCTTTCTATTTTATGCCTTGTATTCTTACTATAATGCACACACATCATTTTGCAACAGATAACCACAATAGAGAGGGAAAATGAAAGAAAAAAACCCCAGTTTTTCCTAGATAAGTTATGACCACATGTTATCAGATCCTTTGAAGTGATCTTATATGGGTGATTTGAGAGCAGTTTTCTCCTCTACTGGGACTGCATTTCCACTTCTAGAATTATTCTATCTCTCTTATTCTCACAAAAAGTGTATTTTCCATTCAATTCTGTGAATGAACTACTTCCAAGGTCATACTTGGAAATGGTCTCTGAAGCTTAGAGCACTTGATAATATAACTTTCTGTCCACATGTCTTTTTAATGGAGTGACCTCTTATCTGTAGACTGAGTCCTCACTACCCTCTGGATTGAATGCTTTGGGCAGTGGTTAGTTACTACTTATCAGAAAAGTCTTGTTCAGCAAACCTTTTCCCCTGACTTCAATCCTTACAGTAGTTCATTTAGTAAGATTATTGTCTCAGTCACTGTTCCAAAACTATAAAGAAACACAGCAAATCTTATAAAGGAATGCATTTAATGAGGTGCTTGTCTATTGTTTCAGAGGCTTAGTACATTTTCATCATGATGGGGAACATGGGGGCATACATGATGCTAGAGCAATAGCTGAGAGCTACAGAGAGCTACATCCTGATCCACAGTGGGGGTGGAGAGAGAGAGAGAGAGAGAGAGAGAGAGAGAGAGAGAGAGAGAGAGAGAGAGAGAAGGAGAGACACACACAGACAGAGCGAGAGAAGAGGGGAGAGAGGGACACAGAGACACAAAGAGAGATAGAGACAAAGAAAGAGACAGACAGAGAGGGACAGAGAGGGACAGATACTGAGTCACAGACAGAGAGAGACACAGAGAGACAGAAAGCGACAGAATGACAAAGAGAGACTGGGCCGGGCATGGGCTTTGGAAATCTCAAACCCCAGAAAAACACCAAACTTTCTTCAACTAAGCCATATTCTCTAATCATTTTAACCCTGCCAAAGAGTTGTACTTGGTAACAAAGTATTCAAATGTATGAGCCTCTGATAGCCACTTTGATTCAGACTCAGTTGTATTATGCTGCTTGTGGTAGCACATACCTGTAATTCCAGCACTCAAGAGGCTGAAGCAGGAGGATCATAAGTTTGAGGCCAGTCTCAGCCACATAGTAAGTGCCAGGAAACCCTGGTTATCAAGAAAGATCTTGTTTCAGAAAACAGAAACAGCAAAGACCAAAACCCCAAGCCAGTGTTTATAGTTTTCTGCCTTCTTTTCAAAAGATCTCAAACAGACCATCAATGCCTTTCCTGAAGACACAGCACTCAGTTTACGATGTGACTACCAAGCATGATGGCAGGCACCTCTTAGGCTCTGAGGTAGACAGAGTCCCAAGCTTCACGAACAGTGTTTGTTTCTATTTGCAATGTCCCTATCCAGTCAATAAAATGCTTTCTTTTTGTAAAATCAATTAGCAAACATGTTCTTATTCTCAATCCAGCACTGAAAATTCTTGCTGATATTCAGTGAGCCCAGATTCATAATAATTACTAAGGCATTAAGTAATACCCAGTAATGTCTTTATCTGTTTGCATTTGTCTTTCATCATTTCCATCTTTTTGTCCCATAGGGTTTTCCTTTCCATCCCATCCTTCTCTCTTGGCCATCACTCCATGCTCAATCCATAAGTTCTGGTCCAGTCAGTCCATTCCAGGCATTCTCCACTGGTCAAACATTTGATATGCTGAGCATCCATTTTTGCACTGAATTTGAGTTCTTCAAAGTTGTAATAAAAAACCTGGGCTTTGACTTTGAAGTATCATTTACCGATTACAGTGTCTCCCCAAGCCAAACAGTTTCCACAAAGCTCCCTTCATGTCTTTGTTCCTCAAGCTATAGATAAAAGGATTGAGCATGGGGGTGACCATTGTATAAACAATGGATGCCACTATTCCAGTGTCTGCAGAGTAGGAGGATGACGGCTGGAAATACACTAGAAAGACAGTTCCATAGAAGAGTGTGACCACTGTCAGATGTGAGCCACATGTAGAGAAGACTTTATGCTTTCCCCCAGAAGAGGGGATCCTGAGGATGGTGTGCACGATATGGGCATAAGAGACTAGGACACAAGTGAGAGGGACCACACCAGAGAGGGCAGCTTCAGCAAACATCATGAGCTGAAAGGTATGGGTGTCTGAGCAGGCAAGCTTGAGGAGTGGGAGAAGATCACAGAAAAAGTGTGGAATGGAATGGGAGGCACAGAAGGAGACTTGAGCCATCTGGAGTGTGAGTGAAAAGGCCAGGAGGTTGGAGCAGAGCCAGGATGTGGCCACCAGCAACAGGCATCTTTGGGGACACATGATAGTGGTGTAGTGTAGTGGAAGGCAGATGGCCACATAACGGTCATAGGCCATCACAGCTAATAGGAAGTCGTCAAGCATGGCCAGTGCCATGAAGAAATACATCTGCAGAAGGCACCCAATGTGGGAGATGGTGTGATGCTGGGTTTGGATGTTGGTCAGCACTTTGGGGACAATGGTGCAGGTAAAGCAAGTATCAATGAAGGACAGGTTGGCTAGGAAGAAGTACATGGGTGTATGAAGATGCTGGTCTGAGACAATGGCCAAGATGATGACCAGATTCCCCAACAGGGTCACTAGGTATATTCCCAAGAAGAGTGTGAACAGGAGAGGCTGCTGCTCGGGGTGATCAGAGAAGCCCATAAGGAGGAAGTCGGAGATGATGGTTTGGTTTCTAGTTTCCTTCTAAGGCAGATAAATTGTCAAGGATTTATAGTTAAATATACTGGCTTTTAGAAGTGTCAGATATTGCAAAGACTTTTAGAGTCCCCTGCTCCTTGTAGAGGCCATTGGCAATGACTACTGCTTATAACTTTCAATTTGTAAATACATATGACTAGTAGGAGTGTCTAGTCATGATGTCATAAGGCTTCTCCAAAATCGTATTATGGCAAGTTCTCCCCAAAGATTGTTTGAATGAGTTTAAGGTGAAATTTTTCTTATATTCCCCCATCTCCCTCTGTATGAGTGTTCTACCTGCTTGCATGTATGTGTACCACATGCATGCTTGGTGCCACAGAGGCCAGGAAAGGGCTGTGGATACTCAGGAACTGGAATCATAGACAGCTGAGATCTGCTCTGTGAGTGCTGGGAACTGAAATTGGAATTTATTCCTCCTCAATCTTGACTCCTTTACAAAGGCCCCTAAGATTGCAGTTTTAGCCTCAGTTCCTTAGGTTATGGTTCATTTGGTGCAAATTGTTTCAACATTTAGTAGACAGCACTAAAGGTTGTTTTTCTTTTTCCCACCCTCAGACCCCCCCCTCTCCTCCCATTTCTTTCTTTCTGTATGCATTTTAAGGAATACAGAAAGAGGACAATTTCTTCACAGAGATGCTAACTGGGACTTAAACATGCTCTCATGCTTAGCCCCTTTGTCTCCTATCACCACATAGTGAGTTGATGCAGTTGTGAACCTGAAAAGCACATCATCAGGATGCAACATTTTCACTTCATCCTCATTGTCATTACCAACACCATTCACTCTAGGATATGAACTTCCTAGAGATTAGAAATGGCATCCTCTCTGTGCTCCTCATTCTCAGTCTGGCCTCCTTGGCTAGTTTACTCTCTGAATCTTTCTTTTCACTTGTATGTGCAACTTCTCCATAGTGTATTTTTATTATGGAGCCAGCACCTATGAAAAGCTGTCTGTCTGTCTGTCTGTCTGTGTGTGTGTGTGTGTGTGTGTGTGTGTGTGTGTGTTTGTGCGATTGTCAGGATTAGCAGTCAGTGATCTGGGAGCCTGTGACACAATGCAATGGGAAGCGTCAGCTCATTAGCTTCTAGTTCTGTTCTTAATATTTCTTGTACCTTTGGGGGAACTATTTACTCATTTTGAATTTTGCTCCTCTGACCCCCAATATGTAGATAACAACCTTACTTGAGAAGTCTGTTGAGAAGCCCAAATGCTGGGATCGTCTGAAGTTTCTTCATGAACCATAGGGTCTAACCTAAAGGAGAAATTTCAGGATTTCTGTTCAACTGTGTGGAGGGGAAAATGAAGTGACCATTCAGTAACAGCTGTTGCGAATGTCATATGCATTTAGTTTCTCAAAGTGTGACAAGGTTTTCCCCCTCCTTCCTCTGTGGATAGATGTTGAGAACATCATTTAACATTTTGACTTTGTTTTAAAAATCTGCTTAAGTGGGCTAATAATACAGAATCATAGAATGTCATGAAAATTAATTTGATAATGACTTTAAATAACTTAAATCTAGCATATAGGAAGTACTCAGTAAAATATTTTTGGTGTAATTTATAATTTTAATAAAAGAAATTACTTATTTTTATCATACTTTTTATTGCTTGTACATTGAGTTTGTAGGTTGTGAAGTATAAATATTAAGTCAGAATTTTTGGCATCACCCACATTATGCCCTTCATCTTTGAATAGTTATGAAAAATCATGAAAATACATGGAAATGGATTCACTTCTTAGCATATGAGTAGCACACACCAACTTGTCAAGTAACTTAATGTCATGCCCAAGTAGTATTATTATACACCACTAATGAATTGTATAGGTTTCAGTCTTTGCCAGGTAAATGCTGGACCAAGAAAGAACTCATGATTATCAAGTATTTTGACTAATATAAATTAAAATTGAAGACTGAGGTAATCCTAGGAGTGTCATGTTATGTTAGACCCCTCATATGGTAATCAGAGGAGCCAGAAAATGGTTGCCAAAAATGAAGAAGGGCAGAAAGAAGAGATTATGCACAGTGTGTGTGTCTGTGAAGACATGTTCCATGAGTCATAGGTAGATTCTGTCCACACCGTCCACTGTATCTCAGTCTTACCTGGAGCTCTGTCCAGTCTCACATTGTGCCTTTCCCACCAAGGTAGTTGTATTTACTGCCTCACTGTCACCCCAAGAAAACATGACTGTAGTCACAGTGTCTGTCTTGTTTGTAGATGCAGTGTAGACTGAAGTATCTGGTCTGTAATGACCTCTCAGGCCTGAGAAGCAAGAAGAGCTGGTGATTTTCATATGCAATATCTCCTGGGGCCCAGTCCCAGACCTTCCATTTAGACAAGATAGGGCAATCATCTAATGACCAGAAGTCTCCTCTGGATTACAGTCCCATGAGTCTCATTTATGTTACTAATAATTCCATTCAGAGTGACCATGACTACAATGCACCGGGCTTTTGTGCTTGCTGCTCTCCTGGGCTTCAGGTTGACATCATCATTGCTATTATCTCTTATGCTGAGCATTGTCTTTGTTATGGAGGCCATGATTTCTAATAAGAGTTGAGTCCTCATACATGAAGTATGCATGCTCTAGAAAATAACAAGTGAATAATAAAACTGATTAGGAATCTCAAATACCTGCAAGAGGCATGCACAAGAGAGGAGAACTCTTACTTTCTATGATGCTAGGTGATAATATGAATTAACATGTAGCCTCTGTATTTGGCATGGGTACTGTGTCTGATCTTTATTATTTGTTTGTTTGTTTATGTATAGATTATAGATTCTGAGGGTGTGGTTGAGAGGTAGAGAGCATGTCTAGCTTGTTGCAAAGCCCCAGATTTGTGTTCATATGTAGTTCTTTCTTAGACTATTTCTACTGAGTTCCCAATTTCCAAACATGTGGGAATTTCTAGTTGTATTTGTGTGTGTCTCTCTCTCTCGTGTGTGTGTGTGTGTGTGTGTGTGTGTGTGTAGACCAGAGGTCAACATTATTTAATGCCCATCCCCTCACAATTCAGTTTAGGTCATACATAGTGTGATTTCACACTGAGATCCTAACTTATTGACCATGTGCTACTTAAATTAAATTGTGAAGGAATGTACATTAAGTTGTCATTTAAACAGTGTACTTCTTTCCAATACATGTCCCATGGATTGGACCTCTGCTAGAGATTGCATCTGTACTAGAGATTCTAAGGAACTTTAGGTAGGAGCCCTAATGCCTGGTTGTTTGCTTTCTTGGCCTTTTCTGTCATGGTCTACTCTGTTTGCTCAAGTTTTATTTTCATGTGCTTTGTTTTTCTTCCTTTATCTTACTATGTTTAATTTATCCATTTTCCTCTTAAGGTCTTAAAATGAAAGCTTAGCTCATAATTTTACAGCTCTATTTTTAATTTCTAACATTTGTAATATAAAATTTTTATAAATAACCTTATATTGGTATTTAATCCATCGAAAATATTTTCTAATGAATAATCATTATGTTAGCTTTTTTGTTTATTCTTATTTTCTTCTTAATTAATTAATTAATTAATTAAAATCCCCATTGCTGTTCCCCCTCCTGGACCCCCCTCACAGAGTTCCTCCCCATTCCTCTTCCCCTTTGCCTCTGAGTGGGTACCCCCAAAAAACTTGGGTATCTTCCCACCCTGGTGCATCAAGTCTCTGTAGGATTAGGTGGATCCTCTTCCATCAAGGACAGAAAAGATAGCATAAGATTTCACAGATAGGCAACAGCTTTAGGGACAGCCCCCACTTCAGTTGTTGGAGAACCTGCATGAAGATTGAGTTGCACATCTGCTACATATGTGCAGGGGGCCTCTGACCAGCATTTTGGTGCCTCAGTCTCAGAGTGCTCCCAGGTTAGTTGACACTATTGGTCTTCCTGAGGGATTGCCATTCTCTTTTGAGATTTCAAGCTTCCTCTAACTCTTCTATAGGGGTTCCGGAGCCCTGTCCAATGATTGGCTATGAATGCCTGCATCTGTCTCAGTCAGGATTCTGTCTTCTAGCACAACATGGCACTCCTAAGAGTGTTCTGGATTGGTGTCTGCCCATGGGTCTCAAGTTTGGGCTGGTCACTGGTCGGCCATTCCTTCAATCTCTGCTCCATTTTTATCTCTGAATTTCTTTTAGACAGGATCAATTTTGGTCAAACATTTTGTAGGTGGTATAGTGTCCCCATTCTTCCACTAGGGGTCCTGTCTGGCTACTGGAGGTGGTATTTTCAGGTTTCCTTTCTTCACTGTTGCGTATTTCAGCTAAGGTCACATTGATCCCTGGAAGCCTCCAACAGCCCAAGTCTCTACGACTTCCTAGAGATTCCCCCCATCCCCTACCTCAGGCATATTTTTTAATCTCCTGGCCCCCTGTGCCTCTCTTCTTTCCCTTCCCCCACCTGATCTTGCATCTATTCCCCTTTCTCCCTCTTCCCATTCAGGTCCTTCTATCCCTCTGCCACACATGACTATTTTGTTCCAAGTGGGATTTAAGCATCCTCACTTGGGCCTTCCCTCTTGTTTAACTTGTTTGGCTCTATGGGATGTATTATGGGAATTCTGTACATTTTGGCTAATATCTACTTATCAGTGAGTATATACTATGTGTGTCCTTTTGGATTTGGGTTACCTCACTCGGGATATTGTCCAGTTCCATCCATTTGCCAGCAAAATTCATAATGTATTTGTTTGTAATAGCTGAATAGTATTCTATTGTGTTAATGAACAATTTCTGTATCCATTCTTTGTTTCAAGATCATCTAGGCTGTTTTTAGTTTCTGGCTATTATAAATAAAGCTGCTAAGGAAGATAGTGCAGCAGAAGATAGTGCATCATACCTTGTGGTATGATGATTTGCATTTTACTGTTGACTAAGGATGTTGAACATGTTTTAAGTGTTTCAGCCATTTGAGATTCCTCTGTTGAGAATTTTTTGTTTGGCTCTTTACCCCATTTTACCCTGGGTTATTAGGATTGTTGGTGTCAAACTTCTTAATATCTTTTTTTAAAAATTGAATATATTCTTCATCTACATTTCAAATGTTATACCCTTTCCTGGTTTTCCCCCTCCCAGAAAACCCCCAACCCATCCTCCCACACTCTGCCTCCAAGAAGATGCCCCTCCATCTAACCCACTCCTACCTACCCCGCTCCCCCATCCCCAATTTCCCCACAGATGCCTGACAAAGCATTCCTCTGCCACAATTGTGACTGGAACCATGTGTTCCCCTTGGTTGATGGCTTAGTCCCTGGGAGCCCTGGGGGGGTGTCTGGTTGGCCAACATCAGCATTCTTCCCATGGGGCTACAAACCACTTCAACTCCTTCAGCCCTCCTCCAACTCCTCCATTGGTGACCCTGTGGTCAGTCTAGTGGTTGGTTGCTAGCATCTGCCTCTGTATCTGTAAGGCTCTGGCAGGTCTCCACAGGAGACAGCCATAATAGGCTCCTTTTGGTAAGCACTTCTTGTCATCCAAAATAGTGTCGGGTTTGGTTACTATTTATAGGATGAATCCCCAGGTAGGGTTGTTGGTGTCAAACCTCTTGAATTCTTTATAAATTTTGGATATTAGCCTTCTGTCAGGTAGAGGGTTGGTGAAGACCCTTTCCCAATCTGTAGGCTGCAGTTTGTCCTATTAACAGTGTCCCTTGTCTTAATAAGCTTTTCAGTTTCACGAGATACCATTTATACATTGCTTATCCTAGAGTCTGAGCCGTTGATGATCTGTTTAGGAAATTTTCTCCTGTGCCAATATAATGAATGCTATTTCCTACTTTCTTTTCTGTTAGATTCAGTATATATAGTTTTATGTTGAGGTTTTTGATCGACTTGGACTTGAGCTTTGTGCAGGGTGATAAATATGTATCAATTTTCATTCTTCTACATGCAGACATCCAGTTAGACCAGCACCATTTGTTGAAGATGCTTTCTTTTGTCCATTGTATGGTTTTGGCTTCTTTACCAAAATTCATGTGACTTTTTTCTTTGAGTTTGATTATATAGTGGACAACATTGATGGATTTTTGCGTGTTTAACCATCCCTGCATTCCTGGGATGAAATCTACTTGATTGTGGTGAATGATTGTATTGATGTGTTCTAGGATTCAATTTGAGAGAATTTTTTCTTTTATTGGATATTTTCTTTATTAACATTTCAAATGTTATCCCCTTTCCAGGTCTCCGTTCTAGAAGCTTCCTATCCCATTCCCAACACCCCTGCCTGTATGAGGGTGCTCCCCTACCCACCTACCCACTCTCGACTTCCTGCCCTGTTATTCTCCTACAGTTGGGTATCGAACCCCCTCAGGCCCAAGAACCACTCCTCCCACTAACGTCCAACAAGGCAATCCTCTGCATATATGAGGCTAAAACCATGGGTCCCTTCATGTATATACTTTGGTTGGTAGTCCAGTCCCTGGGAGCTTCAGGGTATCTGGCTGATTGACATTGTTGCTCCCCTGTGGGGCAGCAAACCCCCTCAGATCTTTTTATTTGTTTTTGAGACAGGGTTTCTCTGTGTAGCTTTGGCTGTCCTAGAACTCATTCTGTAGACCAGGCTGGCCTCAAACTCAGAAATCTGCCTGCTTCTGACTCCCAAATGCTGAGATTAAAGGCGTGTGCCACCACTGCCCAGCCCCCCTCAGATCTTTAAGTCCCCTCTCCAACTCCTCCATTGGGGACCAGGAGCTCTATAAAATGGTTGGCTGCAAGCATATACATCTGTATTTGTCAGGCTTCTTCCAGTAAGCACTTCCTGGCATCCACAATAATGTTCTGATTGGCAACTGTATATGAGATGGAGCCCCAGTTGGGGCAGTCTCTGGATGACCTTTCCTACAGTCTTTGCTCCACACTTTGTCTCCATATTTCCTCCTGTAAGTATTTTGTTCCCCCTTCTAAGAAGCACTGACACATCCACACTTTGGTCTTCCTTCTCCTTAAGCTTCATATGGTCTGAGAATTGTATCTTGGGTATTCTGAACTTTTGGGCTAATATCCACTTATCAGTGGGTACATACCATGCGTGTTCTTTTGTGACTGGGTTGCCTCAGGATGATATTTTCAAGTTTCATCCATTTACTTGTGAATTTCATGAAGTCATTGTTTTTAATAGCTGAATAGTATTCCATTGTGTAAATGTACCACATTTCTGTATCCATTCCTCTGTTGAGGATCTGGGTTGTTTCTGGCTTTGGGCTATTATAAACATGGTTGCTATGAACATAGTGGAGTATGTGTCCATATTATATGTTGGAGTCTTCTGGATATATGCCCAGGAGTGATATAGCTTGGTCCTCAGGTAGGACTATGTCCAATTTTCTGCAGAACTGCCAGACTGATTTCCAAGTGGTTGTACCAGCTTTCAATCCCACCAGCAATGAAGGAAATGTTCCTCATTCTCTGCATCCTCACCAGCATCTGCTGTCACCTGAGTTTTTTATCTTAGCCATTCCGACTGGTGTGAGGTGAAATCTCAGGGTTGTTTTGATTTGCATTTCCCTCATGACTAATGATGTTGAACATTTTTTTAGGTGCTTTTCGGCCATTCAAGTATCCTCAGTTGAGAATTCTTTGTTTTGCTCTTTACCCCATTTTTAATAGGGTTATTTGGTTCTCTGCAGTCTAACTTCTTGAATTCTTTGTATATATTGGTTATTAGCCCTTTATTGGATGGTAAAGATCTTTTCCCAATCTGTTGATTGCTGCTTTGTCCCATTGACAGTGTCCTTTGCTTTACAGAAGCTTTGCAAATTTATGAGGTCCCATTTGTCTATTGTTGATTTTAGAGCATAAGCTATTGGTGTTCTCTTCAGGAAAATTTCTCCTGTGCCCATGTGTTTGAGGCTCTTCCCCACTTTTTCTTCTTTATATTCAGCATATCTGGTTTTATGTGAAGGTCCTTGATTCACTTAGACTTGAGCTTTGTACATGGAGATAAGAATGGATCAATTTACATTCTTCTATATGCCAGCACCATCTGTTGAATATGCTGTCCTTTTTCCACTGGATGGCTTTGGCTTCTTTGTCAAAGATGAGGTGACTGTAGATGTTTGGGTTCATTTCTGTGTCTTCAATTTTATTCCATTGATTTACCTGTATCTCTCTGTACCAATAGCACGAGGTTATAATCACTATTGCGCTGTAGTATAGCTTGAGGTCAGGGATGGTGAATCCCTCAAATTTTCACTTATTGTTAGAATAGTTGTCACTATCCTGGGTTTTTTGTTATTTCCAATGAATTGAAGAATCACTCTTTCACTCTCTCTGAAGAATTGAGTTGGAATTTTGATGGGGATTGCATTGAATCTGTAGATTGCTTTCGGCAAGATGGCCATTTTTACTATCTTAATCCTGATGATCCATGAGCATGGGCGATCTTTCTATCTTTTGAGGCCTTTGATTTCTTTCTTCAGAGATTTGATGTTCTTTTTTTCTTATTTTTTCACATTTTAATGGAATAAATTCTTCATTTACATTTCAAAAATGTTATACCCTTTCCTGGTCCCCCCCCCCAGAAAACTCCCAATCCATCCTCCCACCCCTGCCTCCAAGAAGATGCCCCTCCACCCAACTCACTCCCACCTACCCCCCCTATTTCCCCACACTGGAGCATCTATCAAGCCTTCATAGGACCAAGGACCTCTCCTCCCACTGATGTCCAACAAAGCATTCTTCTACCACACTTTTGACTGGAACCCTTTGTTGACAACTTAGTCCCTAGGAGTTCTGGGAGGGTCTGGTTGGCCAACATCCTTGTTCTTTCCATGGTTATGCAAATACCTTCAGTTCCTCCAGTCCTCCCTCCATCTCCTCCATTGGGGACTCTGCACTCAGTCCAATGGTTGGTTGCTAGCATCTGCCTCTGCATCTGTAAGGCTCTGAGAGGGCTCCTCCAGAGACAACCATAACAAGCTCCTTCACTTGTCTTCACACACTTCTTGTCATCCATAATAGTATCAGGGTTTGGTGACTGTTTATAGGATGAATCCCCAGGTAGGACAGTCTCTGGGTGGCCTTTCCTTCAGTCTCTGCTCCACACTTTGTTTCCATAATTGCTCCTGTGAGGATTTTGTTCCCTTTCTCAGAAAAACCAAAGCAGCCCAATCTTGGTCTTCTTTCTTCTTGAGCTTTGTGTGGCCTGTGAATTGTAACTTTATTTTGAGCTTTTGGGCTAATATCCACTTATCAGTGAGTATATACCATATGTGTTCTTTTGTGATTGGGTTACCTCACTCAGGATGACACTTTCTAGTTCCATCCATTTGCCTAAGAATTTCATGGATTCATTGTTTTTAATAGCTGAATAGTACTCTACTGTGAAGATATACCACAGTTTCTGTATCCATTCCCCTGTTGAAGGACATCTGGGTTATTTCTAGCTTCTGGCTATTATAAATAAGGCTGCTATGAACATAGAGGAGCATGTGTCCTTATTACATCTTAGAGCATCTTCTGGATATATATATTATATATATTATATATATATATAATCTATAAGAGTGGTATAACTGGGTCCTCAGGTAGTACTGTGTCAATTTTCTGAGGAACTGCCAAACTGATTTCCAGAGTGGTTTTTAACAGCTTGCAATCCCACCAACAATGAAGAAGGGTTCATCTTTTGCCACATCATTGCCAGAATCTGCTGTCCCCTGAGTTTTTGATATTAGCCATTCTGACTGGTATGAGGTGGAAACTCAGGGTTGTTTTGATTTACATTTCCCTGATAACTAATGATGCTGAACATTTCTGTAGGGTCTTCAGAGCCATTTGAGTTTCCTCTGTTGAGAATTCTCCGTTTAGCTCTCACCCCATTTTTAATTTTTTTTAAATTTTATTTATTGAAAAGGGAAGTAAAGGAAGTAAAAACACTTTATGATAAAATTAAAGATTTACATGGAAAATATTTCAGATAAACACATAAAATTGACAATTTTCATAGAAAATTAAGGAGTAAATTGGTAGACATGTAAAACATTGCTAAATTAATTGAAATATGGGATAGAAACATTTTATGATAAAATTGAAGATTTATGTGGAAAATATTTCTGATAAAATTGTAGAAAAATGTAGAAAACATGTTAGAATTGAAGATTATCATGGAAAATTTTATGATAATGGTAGGCATAATAGTATTCCTAAGTTGATTGAAAATGGACTTATAAGCATTTTCTGATAAACTTGAAGATTTACATGGAAACTATTTCTGATAAAATTGTAGAAATATATAGAAAAACATGTTAAAGTTAAAGATTATCATGGAAACTATATAGATAAAATAATAGGCATAAAGATAATTCTAAGTTGATTGAAGGTGGAATTATAAACATTTTCAGATAACATTGAAGATTTACCTGGAAAATATTTCTGGTAAAATTCAAGAAATAAATAGTCAAACACATTAAAATTGACTATTTCATGGAAAATTTTACATAAAAAATGGTTGATGTAAAAACTTTCTAAATTAATTGAAGGTGGAATTAGAAACATTTGTGATAAAATCAAAGATTTACATTGAAAACATTTCTGATAAAAATGGAGGAAGTATATAGAAAGACATATTAAAATTGAAGATTATCATGAAAAATAATGCAGATAAAATGGGAGACATAGAAGAAATTACTAAACTAATTAAAAGGGGAATTACAAATATCTTCTGATATAATTGAAGATTTACATGAGAAATATTTCATTATTCTATGTCTTTTCATTGGGGAATTGAGTCCATTGTTATTAAGATATATTAAGGAATAGTGATTGTTGCTTTCTGTTATTTTTTATGTTGTTTTTATATTTGTGTGAGCATCTTCTTTTGGGTTTGTTGGAAGAAGATTACTTTCTTGCTTTTTCTAGGGTGTAGTTTCCCTCCTTGTGTTGGCATTTTCCACCAATTATCCTTTGCAGGGCTGTATTTGTGGACAGATATTGTGCAAATTGGGTTTTATCATGGAATATCTTGGTTTCTCCATCTATGATGATTGAGAGTTTTGCTGGGTATAGTAACCTGGGCTGGCATTTGCCTTATCTCAGGGTATGTATGAGGTCTGCCTAGGATCTTCTAGCTTTCATCATCGCTGGTGAGAAGCCTGGTGTGATTCTGATAGGTCTGCCTTTATAAGTTACTTGCCCTTTTTTCCTTACTGCTTTTAATATTCTTTGTTCGTTTAGTGAATTTGGTGTTTTGATTATTATGTGCCAGGAGGATTTTCTGTTCTGGTACAGTCTATTTGGAGTTCTGAAGGCTTCTTGTATGTTCATGTGCATCTCTTTCTCTAGGTTAGGGAAGTTTTCTTCTACAATTTTGTTGAAGATATTTATTAGGTCTTTAAGATGTAAATCCTCACTTTCTTCTATACCTATAATTCTTAGGTTTGGTCTTCTCATTGTGTCATGGAGTTCCTGGATGTTTTGAATTACCAGCTTAATGCATTTTGCATTTTCTTTGAGTCAATGTTTTCTATGGTATCTTGAGCACCTGAGGTCCTTTCTTCTATCTCTTGTATTCTCTTGTTGATCTATGACTCTTGAATTTTTTCCAAGGTTTTCTATCTCCAGAGATGCCCCACTTTGTGATTTCTTTATTATTTCTACTTCCACTTTTAGATCCTGGGTGGTTTTGTTCAGTTCCTTCATTTGAGTGTTTGTGTTTCCCTGTAATTCTTTAAGGGATTTGTGTGTTTCTTCTTTAAGGGCTTCTGCCTGTTGACCCATCATCTCCTGTACTTCTTTAAGGGATTTTTGTTTCCTCTTTAAGGGCTTTTACCTGTTTTGACTGATGTTCTCCTTTATTTCTTTAAGGGAGTTATTTAAGTCTTTCTTGGAGCCCTCTATCGGCATTGGGAGATAAGATTTTAAATCCAACCCTTGCTTTTCTGGTGTGTTAGGGTACCCAGAACTTGCTGTGGTGGGAGAACTGAATTCTGATCTTGCCATGTGGCCTTGGTTTCTGTTGGTAGGGTACTTGTGCTTGCCTTTTGCCATTGGGTACTAGTTGGTATTCTTGTTTCTGGCTGGAGTTTGTTCCTCCTGTGGGCCTGTAACCTTGTGTCCTTATTCCTCTGAGCTCAAAAGTGAAAGCACTGTTGGGAAATCTCTCTCTCCTGGCGGGCTATGCACAGAAGACTGTGGAGTCTCCTGGCTTCCCACTGCAAATGACTGTGGGCAGGAAGACTTCCGTCCCAGCTATTCAACTGATCTTAGACCCTGTGTGCTCCTAGCTGGTCCCCTTTAGAGAGAAGGTGGAGATCTCACCTCTGCACTCAAAAGTATAAGCCTACTGTGAGATCACTCCTTCCTGGTGGGCAGTGCACAGAAGGCTGTGGAGTCTCCAGGCTCCCTGGTACAAATGGCGGTGGGAAGACTTCCATCCCACCTGCTCCACTTTTCTTAGGCCCTGTGTGCTCCTACCTGGTCCCCTCCAGAGAGAAGGTTGAGATCTCACCTCTGGGCTCAAAAGTGAAAGCCTGCTGGGAGATCATTCCCTCCTGGTGGGTTATGCACAGAAGGCTGTGGAGTCTCTCGGCTTCTGGTGCAAATGGCAGCAGGAAGACTCATGTCCCAGCTGCTCCACTGACCACAGAAGTCTGTGGAGTCTCCCAGCTCCCTGGTGCAAATGGAGGCAGGAAGACTTCTGTCCCAGCTGCTCCACTGATCACAGAAGGCTGTGGAGTTTCCCGGCTCCCTGGTGTGGTACCCCATTTTTTAATAGGGTTATTTGACTCTCTGGAGTCTAACTTCCTGAGTTCTTTGTATACATTGGATATTAGCTGTCTGTTAAGTGTGTTGGTAAAGATCTTTTCCCAATGTGTAGGTTGCTGTTTTGTCCTATTGGCAGTGTCCTTTCCCTTACTGAAGCTTTGCAGTTTTATGAGGCACCATTTGTAGATTCTTGTTCTTAGAGCATAAGCTATTGATGTTCTATTCAGGAAATTTTCCCCTGTGTCCATTATGTCCCTATTTTCTCCTCTATAAGCTTCAGTGAATATGGTTTTATGTGAAGCTCCTTGATCCACTTGAACTTGAACTTTTTATAAGCAGATAAGAATGGATCGACTTACATTATTCTACATGTTGATCTCTAGCACCATTTGTTAAAAATGCTGTCTTTTTTCCACTGGATGTTTTTAGCTTCTTTGTCTATTATCAAATGACCATAGGTGTGCGGGTTCATTTCTGGGTCTTCAACTCTATTCCATTGATCTTCCTGCCTGTCTCTGTACCAATACCATACAGTTTTTATAACTATTGCTCTGCAGTAGCACTTGAGGTCAGAGATGGTGATTCCCCAAGAAGTATTTTTGTTTCTGAGAATAGTTTTTGCTATTCTGGATTTTTTGTTATTCTAAATGAATTTGAAGATTACTTTATTGCTTTTTCAAGGGCATAGTTTCCCTCCTTGTGTTGATATTTTCCATCCATTATCCTTTGTAGAGCTGGGCTTGTGGAAAAAGTGTGTAAATCTAGTTTTATCATGGAATGTCTTATTTTCTCTGTCTATGGTAAGTGAGAGTTTTGCTGGGTATAGTAGCCTGGGCTGACATTTACATTCTCTTAGGGTCTGTATAACCTCTGCCCAAGGATTTTCTAGCTTTCATAGTTTCTGGTTAGAAGTCTGGTGAAATTCTGATAGGTCTGCCTTTATATGTTACTTGACCTTTTCCTCTTACTCCTTTTAATATTCTTTCTTTGTTTTGTGCATTTGTCATTTTGATTATTAGGTGACAGGAGGAATTTCTGTTCTGTTCCAGTCTGTTTTGGAGTTCTGTAAGCTTCTTGTATGTTCATGGGCATCTCTTTCTTTAGGTTAGGGAAATTTTCTTCTATAATTTTGTTCAAGATATTTACTGGACCTTTAAGTTGTAAATCTTTGCTCTCTTCTATACCTATAATCCTTTGGTTTGCTCTTCTCATTTTATCCTGGATTTTGTTGGATGTTTTGGGTTACAAGCTCTTAGCATTTTGCCTTTTCTTTGACTGTTGAGTCAATGTTTTCTATGGTATCTTCAGCACCGAGGTTCTTTCTTCTATCTCTTGTATTCTGTTCTTGATGCTTATATGTTTGACTCCTGATTTCTTTCCAAGGTTTTCTATCTCCAGAGGTATCTCAGTTTGTGATTTCTTTGTTATTTCTACTTCTACTTTTAGATCCTGGATGGTTTTGTTCAATTCCTTCACATGTTGTTTGTATTTTCCTGAAATTTAAGGGATTTTTGTATTTCCTCTTTAAGGGCTTCTACCTGTTGACCCATGTTCTCATGTGTTTCTTTAAGGGATTTTTGTGTTTCCTCTTTAAGGGCTTCTACCGTTTAATCCATGTTCTCCTGTATTTCTTTAAGGGAGTCATTTATGTCCTACTTGAATTCCTCTACCAGCATCATGAGATATGATTTTAAATTCAGCACTTGATTTTCTGATGTGATGGGGTGTCCAGGATTTGATGTTGTGGGAGAACTGGGTTTGGATGGTGCCATATTCCCTTGGTTTCTGTTGGTAATGTTCTTGTGTTTGTCTTCTGCCATTTGGCTATCTCTGGTCTTAGTTGGTCTTGCTGTCTCTGACTGTGGCTTTTCTGCCCTGCAAGCCTTTGTATCTGTACTCCCAGATTCCTGTTCTTTCTGTGCATACAGGTATGTAGTTACTCCTGGGAGACCAGCTCTTCTGTGGTGGTGTTTTTTTATGTAGCTCTGTGTCCCAGGATCAGCTCTGTGCTCTCAGGCCTCTCTACAGACCTGGGAGGTTAGCTATCTCCAAGTTCCACCTGAATATGGCTCACAGTGGTAGAGGATGTTCCTCAGCCAGAGACAGAAATGGAAGGCTCCTGTTTGAGGGTTCCTGGACTGGTTCCTCTGAGCAGTAGGGGTGTTCTTTTTTTTTAATTAGATATTTTATTTTTTCTCTATTTTATTCTGTATATTCTTTATTTACATTTCAAATGATTTCCCCTTTACTGGATCTCCCCTCCCCCAAAGTTTAATAAGCCCTATTCCCTCCCTCTGTTCCCCAATCCACCCCTTCCCACTTCCCTGTCCTGGTATTCCCTTACACTGCTGCACTGAGCCTTTCCAGAACCAGGGGCTCCTCCTTCCTTCTTCTAGGGCATCATTTGATGTGTGAATTGTGTCTTGGGTATTCCAAGCTTCTAGGTTAATATCCACTTATCAGTGAGTGCATACCATGAGTAGTCTTTTGAGACTGGGTTACCTCACTTAGGATGATGTTGTTCAGCTCCATCCATTTGTCTATGAATTCCATGAATTCATTGTTTCTAATGGCTGAATAGTACTCCATTGTGTATATATACCACATTTTATTCTGTATCCATTCCTCCGTTGAGGGATATCTGGGTTCTTTCCAGCTTCTGGCTATTATAAATAAGGCTGCTCTAAACATAGTGGAGCATGTATCCTTATTACATCCTGGGGAATCCTCTGGGTATATGCTCAGGAGTGGTATAGCAGGGTCCTCTGGAAGTATCATTCCCAGTTTTCTGAGGAACCTCCAGACTGATTTCCAGAGTGGTAGTACCAGCTTGCAACCCCACCAGCAGTGGAGGAGTGTTCCTCTTTCTCCACATCTTCACCAGCACCTGCTTTCTCCTGAGTTTTTTTTATCTTAGCCATTCTGACTGGTGTGAGGTAAAATCTCAGTGTTGTTTTGATTTGCATTTCCCTGATGACTAAGGATGTTGAACATTTCTTTAGGTGCTTCTCAGCCATTTGCTATTCCTCAGGTGAAATTTCTCTGTTTAGCTCTGTACCCCATTTTAAAGGGGTTATTTGGCTCTCTGGAGTCTACCTTCTTGAGTTCTTTGTATATCTTGGATATAAGCCCTCTGTCGGATGTAGTAAAACCAGACACACTAAAACTAATAGAAAAGAAACTGGGGAAGACCCTTGAGGACATTGGCTCAGGGGGAAAATTCCTGAACAGAACACCAATTGCTTATGCTCTAAGAGTAAGAATAGACAAATGGGACCTCATAAAATTACAAAGTTTCTGTAAGGCAAAAGACACTGTCAAAAGGACAAATCGGCAACCAACAAATTGGGAAAAGATCTTCACCAACCCCTCATCCGGCAGAGGGCTAATATCCAATGTGTACAAAGAACTCAAGAAATTAGACCCCAGAAAACCAAATAACTCTATCCAAAAATGGGGTACAGAGCTAAACAAAGACATTTCACCTGAAGAAATTCGGATGGCTGAGAAACACCTTAAAAAATGTTCAACATCATTAGTCATTAGAGAAATGCAAATCAAAACAACCCTGAGATTTCACCTCACACCAGTCAGAATGGCTAAAATCAAAAACTCAGAAGACATCAGGTATTGGTGAGGATGTGAAGAAAGAGGAACACTCCTCCACTGCTGGTGGGACTGCAAGCTGGTACAACCACTATGAAAACCAGTCTGGCGGTTCCTCAGAAAAGTGGACATGATACTTCTGGAGGACCCAGCCATACCACTCCTGGGCATATACCCAGAAGATTCCCCAGCATGCAATAAGGATACATGTTCCACTATGTTCATAGCAGCCTTATTTATAATAGCCAGAAGCTGGATGTAGTGTTGCTAAAGATCTATTTCCTAATTTGTTGGTTGTCATTTTGTCCTTTTGAAAATGTCCTTTGCCTCACAGAAACTTTGTAATTTTATGAGGTCCCATTTGTCAATTCTTGTTCTTAGAGCATAAGCTATTGGTGTACTGTTGAGGAAATTTTCCCCTGTGCCCTTTTCCTTAAGGGTCTTCCCCAGTTTCTTTTATATTAGTTTCAGTGAGTTTGGAATAGTAAAAATGGCCATCTTGCCAAAAGAAATTTACAGATTTAGTGCAATCCCCATCAAAATCCCAGCTCAGTTCTTCATAGACTTAGAGCAATTCTCAAATTCATCTGGAATAACAAAAAAGGCAGGATAGCTAAAACTACCCTCAACAGTAATAGAACTTCTGGGGGAATCAGTATCCCTGACTTCAAGCAGTACTTCAGAGCAATTGTGTTAAAAACTGCATTATTTTGGTACAGTCACAGGCAAGTAGATCAATGGAATAGAATTGAAGACCCAGAAATGAATCCAGAGAATTATGGTCAGTTGATCTTTGACAAGGGATCTACAACCATCCAGTGGAAAAAAGATAGCCTTTTCAACAAATGGTGCTGGTTCAACTGGAGGTCAGCATGCAAAAGAATGCAATTGATCCATTCTTATCTCCTTGTACTAAGCTCAAGTCCAAGTGGATCAAAAACCTCCACATAAAACCACTAGGGGTGTTCTTACCTGTGCTCCCAGGCCTCTCCACACTCCTACAGAGGGACCAAATGCCTTGAGTGCAGTGGGTTCTTTAGGATGTATCAGGAGATGGTGTCTTCATTGTGGCAGACCCTCTAAGAGTCTGCCGCAGCAGAGAGAATAGGCGGTGGAAGGAGTGGAAGGAACAGAAGGGGAGTGGTATTTGGGAAGGCAGGGATTTTGGTGATTGCTGGGTAGCAAGTCCCACTGGACCCCCAGCAGCAGCTCTGGGCCTTCAGAGGTGGGAGGGGGTTCTTAACAAATGACCTGAGTGCAGCAGTATTTCTAGGATGTATAAGGAGATAGTGTCTTCATTGTGGCAGACCTGGCAAGAGTCTGCCCCAGCAGAAATGACAGGTGGTGGTAGAAGGGGCTGAAGGAACAGAGATTTGATGTTCTTGTCATACAGATCTTCCACTTGTTTGGTTAGAGTCACACCAAGATCCTTTTATTATTCGTGACTATTGTGAAGTGCGTCATTTCCCTAATTTCTTTCTCTGCACATTTTTTCCTTTGAGCAGAGGAAGGCTACTAATTTGTTTGAGTTAATTTTGTATCCAATCACTTTGTTGAAGTTATCAGATATAGAAATTCTCTGATGGAATTTTTGTAGTTGTTTACATATACTATCATATCATCCCAAAATAGTGATATTTCAGCTTTTTCCTTCCCAATTTGTATCCCTTTGACCCCCTTTTGTTGTTTAATTGCTCTGGGTGGAACCTTGAGTACTATATTGAATAGATAGAGTGGGCAGCTTTGTCTTGTCTCTGAGTTTAGTGGGATTGCTTCAAGTTTCTTTCCATTTAGTTCGATGTTGGCTCTTGGTTTGGTGTATATTGCTTTCATTATGTTCAGATATGGGCCTTGAATTCCTGATTTTTCCAAGACTTTTAACATGAAGTGATGTTGGATTTTGTCAAATGGTTTCTCAGCATCTAATGAGGTGATTATGTGTTTTTTTTTAGTTTATTTATATAGTTATTTAGTTATATAGTTATTTAGTTTATTTATATTTACATTGATGGATTTCCATATAGTGAACCATCCATGCATCTCTGGGATGAAGCCTACTTGATCATGATGAATGATTGTTTTGACATGTTCTTGGTTTTCTTTGCCTGAATTTTATTGAATATTTTTGCATTGATATTCATGAGGGAAATTGGTCTGAAGTTCTCTTTCTTTGTGAGTCTTTTTGTGGTTTAGTTATCGGAATAAATGTGGCTTTATAGAATGAACTAGTTAGTATTACTTTTGTTTCTATTTTGTGGAACAGTGTGAGAAATATTGGTATTATATCTTCTTTGAAGGTCTGATAGAATTCTGCACTAAAACTATTTTCCCTTTTTTGGTTTGTTTTTTTGGTTGTGAGACTTTTAGTAACTGCTTTTATTTCCTCAGGGGTTATGAGACTGTTTAGATGATTTATTTGATCCTGATTTAACTTTGTTGCCTGGTATCTGTTTAGACAATCCTCCATATCATCTAGATTTTTCATTTTGTTGTGTATAGCTTTTTGTAGTAGGATCTGACAGTGTTTTGAATTTCCTTAGTTTCTCTTTTAAAGTCTCTCTTTTCATTTTTATTTTGTTAATTTGGATACTGTCTCTCTGTCCTCTGGTTAGTCTGGCTAGTTTATCTATCTTGTTGATTTTCTCAAAGAACCAGCTCTTAGTTTTGTTGATTTTTGTATAGTTCTTTTTGTTTCAACTTGGTTCATTTCAGCCCTCAGTTTGATTATTTCTTGCCATCTGCTCCTCTTGGGTATATCTGCTTCTTTTTGTTCTATAGCTTTCAGATGTGCTGTTGAGCTGCTAGTGTAGGGTTTCTCCAATTTCTTCCCAAGGTCAGTTAGTGATATGAATTTTCCTCTTAGCACTGCTTTCACTGTGTCCCATGATGGGTATGTTGTGCCTTCATCTTTGTTAAATTCTAAAAAGTCTTTAATCTTTATTTTTTCCCTGACCAAATTATCAATGAATCGAGAGTTATTCAGTTTCCATATGTATGTGGGATTTCTGTTGTTATTGAAGACAAGCTTTAGTCTGTGGTAGTCCTGTAGAATTCATAGGATTAATTCAATCTCCTTGTATCTGTTGAGGCTTGTTTTGTGTCCAATTATGTGATCAATTTTGGATAAGGTGCCATGAGGTGCTGAGAACAAGGTGTATCCTTTTGTTTCAGGGAAAAATGTTCTGAAGATATATGTTAAATCTATTTGCTTCATAACTTTTGTTAGCTTCACTGTCTCTGTTTAGTTTCTGTTTCTATGATTTGTCCATTGGTGAGAGTGGGGTTTTAAAGTCTCCTCCTACTATTGTGTGAGGTTCAGTGTGCTTGGAGTTTTAGTAATGTTTCTTTTACAAATCCAGGTGCACTTGCATTTGGGGCATAGATGTTCTAAATTGAGAGTTCATCTTGGTAGATTTTTCTTTTGATGAGTATGAAGTGCCCTTCCCCATCATTTTTGATAACTTTTGGTTGAAAGTCTATTTTATTGGATATTAGCATGGCTACTTCAGCCTGTTTCTTGGGACCATTTGCTTGGAAGACATTTTTTTTTTGCCTTTTACTCTGATGTAGTCTCTGTCTTTGCCATTGAGATGTGTTTCTTATAAGCAGCAAAATGTTGGATATTGCTTGTACATTCAGTCTGTTAGCCTATGTCTTGTTTATTGGGGAATTGAGTTCCTTGATGTTGAGAGATGATAAGGACCAATGATTGCTGCTTCCCATTTTTGTTGTTGTTGTTAGAGTGGAAATTTTGTTTATGTGGTTCTCTTCCTTTGCTTTGTTGTGAAAAGATTAATTTCTTGACTTTTCTTGAGTATAGTTTCCCTCTTTGTGTTGGAGTTTTCCTTCTACTATCCTCTGTAGGGCTTTATTTGTGGAAGGACATTGCTTTAATTTGGTTTTGTCATGGAATATCTTGTTTTCCCCATGTATATAACTGAGAATTTTGCTGGGTATAGTAGCCATTTTTGTTCTCTTAGGGTCTGTATAACATCTGCCCAAGGATCTTTTGGCTTTTAGAGTCTCTTGTGAGAAGTTTGGTATACTTCTGATAGGTCTGTCTTTATATGTTACTTGACCTTTTTCCCTTACTGTTTTTTTTAATATTCTTCCTTCCTTCCTTCCTTCCTTCCTTCCTTCCTTCCTTCCTTCCTTCCTTTCTTTCTTTCTCTTCCTTCCTTCCTTCCTTCCTTCCTTCTTTCCTTTCTTTTTTTCTTTCTTTTTTTTACCTTTGGTGTTTTGATTATTATGTGATGGGAGGAATTTCTTTTCTGTTTCCACCTGTTTTGCTTTCTGCAGGTTTCTTGTTCATTTATGGGCATCTCTTTCTTTAGGTTAGGGAAGCTTTCTTCTATAATTTTGTTGAAGATATTTACTGGCCCTTTAATTTGGGAATCTTCATTCTCTTCTATACCAATTATCCTTAGCTTTTGTCTTTTCATCGTGTCCTGGATTTCCTGGATGTTTTGAGTTAGGAGATTTTATCTTTTTGTATTTGACTGTTGTGTCACTGTTTTCTATGGTATCTTCTATGCCTGAGTTTCTCTTTTATCTCTTATAATTTGTTGATTATGCTTGCATCTGTGACTCCTGCTCTATTTCCTAGGTCCTCTATCTTTATCGTGAGATGTGAGTTTTCAGATGTATTGGGTGTATCCAGGGCTTGCTCTGGTGGGAGATCTGGATTCTGATGTTGCCAGAATGTTGTTTTTCAGATGTATTGGGTATATCCAAGGCTTGCTTTGGTGGGAGATCTGGATTCTGATGTTGCCAAGTAGCATTGGTTTATATTGCTTATATTCTTGTGCTTGTCTCTGGCCATCTGGTTATCTCTGGTGTTAACTTGCCTTGCTGTCCCTGACTGTAGCCTGTCCTTCCTGTGAGCCTCATTATGTTGGGCCTCTTTGGGTCAGGGTATCTCTTTTCAAATCTATTTGGCATTCTGTAGGTTTCTTGTATGTTTATGGGCATCTCTTTCTTTAAGTTAGGGAAGTTTTTTTCTATAATTTTGTTAAATATGTTTACTGGCTCTTTGAGTTGCTAATCTTTAGTCTCTTCTGTGAGGGTTTCTGGAGAACCCTAACTGTGAGCCTGGCTGTGTCATAACTTCTTGAGATCAAACTGTGTCAAGATGTTCTTGGGGGTGGGGAGAGCTGGCTCACAGGATCCACTCTCTGGGTGCAAGTGCAAACTGGAAGGAACATATGTCTGCCTGGACGGGAGTTCCTGTGTCCCCTTAGCCCCTGGGGGTTCCAGTTAGTACAGGTATTGTGGTGGGGCTTGGGGCCTCATCTGTATTCTAGGTGTTTCAAAATGCCTGGGAGTCAAGCTTTTTCTGGGTGTGGTTGGGTTGGGTGGACGTGGAACACAGCATCCATTGCCAGGCACAGATGTAAATCTGAAGGAACAAGTCAAGTCTGATTTCTTACAATAAACTTGCCTCAGCCCTAGTCCTTTGTGACCTTTCTGACCCTGACCTGACTGACATTTGTTTCAACCATAATCAGGTACTCTGGCTGCTTAAGTAAATGCTGGTGTTCATCCTCTCCCTGACTACCTTTGCCTATCCTAACCTGTTATCTAGTCTATAACTTCCAACTCAATTCCAATTCTGAAGAGGAAAACTGATCAATCACTAGTAGATAATAATAGTAAAGGGATGGAACAGACTTGGTCTAGGGTGGGAAAGAGAATAGTTTTCAGAGACCTACAGTGCTAGCATGTAGAAAAAAAAACATAGTAACTTGTTCTCCATGGCCACAGAACTTAGAGATAAAGTCTGAATAGGTAATAGGGCTTTTTTCTAATGCTTAAAAATGTTATTCTAATGTTTAAAGGTTATTCTAATGTTTAAAATATTGTTAAGATAGTAAAAATTCCAACAAGGATGGTAGAGGGTCCCACCAAGCCTCCTCCTAGCTGAGAGGTTACTGGCAGCTGATGTGTTCTAGGAGAAGGAACTTCAGTTTTCTTCAGGGATGCTGCTCTGGGTGGTTGCCCACATGATGACTCTATACCCATGCACATACCAGCAGCACTAACTGGACTTAATTATTTAAAAAATACATGAAATTGGGAGGGAGACATGATGAGGTGATTTGGGAGTAATTAGAGGCATGGGGCTAGGAGGCATATACATTATCAAAATATATTGTATACACATACAAGAATAGATAAAATTCTTTTTTTTTGTTTTTGGTTTTTCGAGACAGGGTTTCTCTGTGTAGTCCTGGCTGTCCTGGAGCTCACTCTGAAGACCAGAAATCTGCCTGCCTCTGCCTCACAAGTGCTGGGATGAAAGGCATGCACCACCAACGCCCGGCTGATAAAATTCTTTATAAGAAAATTTAACAATAAAATGTTAAATTAATTTATAAACATGTATAAAACATGTAGAAACAATTTCATATATTTTATCATATACCTTATACCACTACTATTAATATTTGCCTGTGTTTGTCCTTTGTATATGTCTTTAATTGGGGCTGGCTTACAGGTTCAGAGGTTCAGTCCATTTTTATCAAGGCAGGAGCATGGAAGCATCCAGGCAGACATAGGGCTGGAGGAACTGAGAGTTCTACCTTCTGCATCTAGCAGAAGACTGACTTTGAGGCAGCTAGAACAATGGTATTAAAGCCCACATGCACAGTGACACACCTACTTCTACAAGACTACACCTCTTAATAGTGCCACATGCTAGGTCAAGAATATACAAACCATCACAGTATGGATGGAGTCATTCATTCATATTTTTTCAGTCAACATGATGTTTTTAATATTCATGCTTGTATCTACAGCTATAGGTCACTTTTCCCCCACCACACTGAATTAAAATATTACAGTGTCCTTCATATTATCATTACTAGGGTATTTAAAAAGTTTTAAAATTCTCATTGCTTCCTATTTTATGAAGGAAAGAACTTTATGGGCATGTTATCTACTGTGTGGTAGGTACTACTAGTAGTTTCTAGCACACTGTCATAAAACACAATATTTTGGCAAGTAAATGCTCATATCAAATGCAATAAATAGCTACATATTAATGCTATTCAGATGTGGCTATATGGTAAATTAATTGAAACTCTGTGAATTGCCTCTCAATGATTTTTGGATTTCTGACTTGCATCTTGAAATTTATAAACTTTTTTGAGATTGCATGTGATTTAGCTAGTTATTCTTCTGTTGATGAACACTTGAGTTTGTTGTCATATTCATTCCATTATTAAAAAAATCATAACTTAAAGGGGAATACCTAACATCATAAAAATGAATAAATGTCAGTCAAATTAATATGCCTTCACTCCCCAGTTGTGTACTTTTTCTTATTTAAAAACTTGAACATGAATTGGATAAACACTTTGAAACCATTGTCCCTAAATTGTATAATGCACAGTAACAATAACACATTGTATTTTGTGCTCACTATTGCTAGTTTAGTAGTAGCCAGAAAGTTATTATTTCATTAGAGATGGCCAGGAAGTTGCCATTTTGTTCACTATTGCTCTTATATCAGGCTAGTTTTATTTTTATAGACAAGAAAGTAAAACCATAGAAATGAAGTTCAAAATATTTTTCAATGTTTAGTTTATGCTGTAAATATTTTCCACAATCTCCTGGTATTCTTGTTCAAGTTTCTTTACAGTGTGTGCCAAGGTGTAGAATTGTTCACTAGATTATTGTTTGAGTCATTGGTTAAGATCTTCAGAGAATCAGATTCCAAGCTGTAATATCTGTCTGTCTGTATATCTGTTTGTCTGTCTGTCCATCCATCTGCCCATCCATCCATCCGTCCATCCATCCATCCATTTTTCTGACACACACACACACACACACACACACACACACACACACAGAACCCCCCACCCCCACGGGGTCATCTTGAGGGGTTTCCTCATATGATTATGAAAGATAAATGGCTCTTGATTGTCTGAAAGGTAGAAACCTAGACAATCCAATGTAGTCCATTCCTAAATGCCTGAGAAAAATGGGAGTCAGTGTTGTAAATCCTAGTCTAAGTTGGAAGGATTTGAGAATTTCCAGACACCATCTAAGAAAGTCTAAGGAATGCAAGTGAACTTTCTGGAGTTGGCCACTCTTGCATGGCCTACTGTGGGTGAGCTTTGAGATGCAGGGTCCTTAGAGACTTTATCTCAGGATTTCTTCTTGTTTCTTATATCACAAAGCCTAATGATTATGGGCCCTTGATAGATTGGATGGCACCAACCCATGTGGAAGAAGCTGATATTTTTACTCTTTTCATGAACACAAGAATAGACTTTTCTAGATGCAGTCTTAAAACACATCCATAAATAACATTTTACCAGATATCTGGTTACCACACCCAAATTAACACATGGAAATGAACCTCTACATCATGTAAGAAATTTATTGGGCAGTGGGTGAATGGAAGTCTTCAGACTCAGCATGAGATCTGTGGAAGAAACCAGGGAAGGAAGGAGGGCTGGGGTAAGAAGAGAATCTAACAGTGTTACAAAGAGGCAGGAAAGGTGTAGTGACCATTTTAGAATTTTGGTTTCTTTAAAAAAATACAGAACTATCACAAGAAAGTCTTTTCATTTTAATCCCAAGTGTGGAGATATGGTGCTGCTTTGAACTGACTGAAGCAACTGACTATGATTTGCCTCATGTTCTAGCAAAGGTGTGATTTTTCTAGCTTCAGATAGTTTCTGCAATTTTGTGTTTGGAATTCTGGGAACTTTTCAGAGGTTATATAAATTCCAAGGCCCTGAGAGGTGGCGTGGTTGTTTTTCATGGTTGCTATTTCTTAATAGTCATGCTCAAGGAAGAAACAAAAGAAAATAAATTAGTTCCAGGGACTTTCCTAATCTCTCTCCCCTGTATCCTTGTTTTTCTCCTATCTAGTGTTAGTGGTTTAGCACAGGGCAGAGGGAGGTGGCATTGTATAAAGGGTAGGAGAAAGAAGAAACCACGAGGTTGCGGTCGGTCTCCATATTGCCACCAGGACACCACTAGAGAGGCCCAGGTAGACAGATTCAATCCGGGGCTACAATCACTCGGGTGGATCTGCCAGGCTCTTGCCACCAGCCGGGCCAGAGTGGTGGCTCAGCGGGACTTCTTCACGCCCTCTGGCCTTGCACCAAGGCAGCTGGGAGCAGCCTTCCCAGTGGTCACTTACAGCGGCAGTGGTCGGTCTCCATATTGCCATCAGGACACTGCTAGAGAGGCCCAGGTAGACAGACTCAATCAGGGGCTACCGTCACTTGGGTGGATCCGCCAGGCTCTTGCTACCAGCCAGGGCCAGGGCGGCGGCTCAGTGGGACTTCTCCTCACTCTCTGGCCTTGCACCAAGGCAGCTGGGAGCAGCCTGCCCCACAGTCCCTTAGAGCGGTGGTTGAGTTCGGTCTCCATATTGCCATCAGGACACCTCTAGAGAGGCCCAGGTAGACAGACTCAATCCGGGGCTACCATCGCTCAAGTGGATCTGCCAGGCTCTTGCCACCAGCCAGGGCCAGGGTGGTATCTTGGCGGGACTTCTCCATGCCCTCTGGTCTTGCACCAAGGCAGCTGGGAGCAGCCTGCCCAGTGGTCCCTTACAGTGGTGGTCGCGGTTGGTCTCCATATTGCGACCAGGATACCGCTAGAGAGGCCCAGGTAGACAGATACAATCAGGGGCTACCATTACTCGGGAGGATCCACCAGGCTCTCCCCACCAACCAGGGAAAGGGCGGCGGTTCGCGGGACATCTCCACACCCTTAGGCCTTGCACCAACTCGGTTGGGAACCACCTTCCCTGAGGTCCCCTCAGCACTCGCAGAGGCAGTTTCTATCTTGCAGTTTGGTCATCAGTAGAGAAACAACAGGTGGGCCCAGCCTCACAGAGGTTCAAACACCAGCCAGTGACAACAAGGCCAACTAACTCCAGAGATAACCAGATGTCAAAAGGAAAATGTAGGAACGTTACTAACAGAAATCAAGGCAGCATGACAGCATCTGAACCCAGATCACCGACAACAGGAAGCCCTGGACACCCCAAGACACCAGAAAAACAAGATTTGTATCTAAAATCACTGGTCAGGATGCTGGTAGCAGAACATATAGATAAATCTCTTAAAGAAATACAGTAGAAAATGGATCAAAAGTTAGAAGCCTTTAAAAGGCAAACACAAAAATCACTTAAAGAAAATTAGGAGAATATGGATCAAAAAACAGAAGCCAATAAAGGAGGAAATACTTAAAGAAATACAGAAGAACATGGGTCCACAAGTAGAAGCTATGAAAGAGAAAACACAAAAATCTCTTAAAGAATTGCATGAAAACAATCAAGCAAGCGAAAGATCTGATCAAGGTTCTAAAAACAGAAGTAGAAACAACTAAGAAATCGTAAAGGGAGACAACATTGGAGATAGAAAACCTTGGGAAGAAATCAGGGGCCATAGATGCAAATATTAACAATAGAATACAAGAAATAGAAGAAAGAATCTCAGATGCCGAAGATACCATAGGAACCATTGATTCAACAGTCAAAGAAAATACTAAATGCAAAAGGCTTGTAACCCAAAACATCCAGGAAATCCAGGACACAATGAGAAGACCAAACCTAAGGATTATAGGTATAGATGAGAGGGAAGATTTACAACTTAAAGGGCCAGCAAATATCTTCTACAAAATTATGGAAGAAAACTACCCCAACCTAAAGAGAGAGATGCCCATGAATATACAAGAAGCCTACAGAACTCCAAACAGACAGGACCAGAACAGAAATACATCCCGTAACATAATAATCAAAACCCCAAATGTACTAAACAAAGACTATTAAAGGCAGTAAGAGAAAAAGGCCAAGTAACATATAAAGCAAGACCTATCAGAATTACACCAGACTTCTCACCTGAGACCATGAAAGCTAGAAGATCGTGGGCAGATATCATACAAAGCCTAAGAGAACACAAATTTCAGCCAAAACTACTTTACCCAGCAAAACTCTCAATCACCATAGATGGAAACACCAATGATTTCCATGAAAAAAAAAACAAATTTGCCTGATATCTTTCTACAAACCCAGCCCTACAAAGGATAATAGGGGGAAAACACCACGACAAGGAAGGAAACTATACCCGGAAGAAGCAAGATAGAAACCTCCTCTCACAAAACCCAAAAGAAGATAACTTCTCAAATATAAAAAAATAATTTCAAAAATGTCAGTAGGTAATAATTATTATTCCTTAATATCTCTTAACATTAATGGACTCAATTCACCAATAAAAAGACATATACTAACAGACTGGATACGGAAACTGGACCCTACATTTTGCTGCATACAGGAAACACATCTCAGTGTTAAAGACAAACACTGCCTTAGAGTAAGAGGCTGGAAGACAATTTTACAAGCAAATGGTCTCAGGAGTAGCCATTCTAATATCAGATAAAATTGACTTTCAACCCAAAGTCATCAAAAGAGACATTGAAGGTCACTTCTTTGCTTGTCAAAGGGAAAATCCACCAAGAAGAATGGTCAGTACTGAACATCTATGCCCCAAATGCAAGGGCACCATCATTCATAAAAGACACCTTACTAAAGCTTAAAGCACACATTGGACCTAACCTAATAATTGTGGGTGAGTTCAACACACCACTCTCCTCAATGGACCAATCAGGAAAGCAGAAACTAAACAGGGACATAGTGAAACTAATTGAAACTCTGGACCAATTGGATTTAATATATATATATATATATATATATATATATATATATATATATATTATATAAACATTTCATCCTAAAGCAAAAGAATATACCTTTTTCTCAGCACTGCATGGTACCTTCTCCAAAATCAATCATATAATTGGTCACAAGACAGATGTCAACAAATACAAGAAGATCAAACTAATCCCATGCCTCCTATCAGATCACCATGGAGTAAGAGTGGGCTTCAATAGCAACAAAAACAACAGAAAGCCCACATACACATGGAAACTGAACAATACTCTACTCAATGACACCTTGCCTTGGTCAAGGAAGAAATAAAAAAATAAATCAAAGACTTTTTAGAATTCAATGAAAATGAAGGTACAACCTACCCAAATCTATGGGACACAATGAAAGCAGTGCTAAGAGGAAAACTCATAGCTTTTAGTTCATCCAAAAAGAAACTGGAGAGGGAATACACTAGCAGCTTAAAGGCACACCTTAAAGCTCTGGAACAAAAAGAAGCTAATTCACCCAGGAGGAGTAGAAGATAGGAAATTATCAAACTCAGGGCTGAAATCAATCAAGTAGAAACAAAGAGAACCATACAAAGAATCAACAAGACCAGGAGCTGGTTCTTCGAGAAAATCAACAAAATAGATAAACCCTTAGCCAGACTAACCAAAGGACACAGAAACAGTATATAAATTAACAAAATTAGAAATGAAAAGTGGAACATAACAACAGAAACTGAGGAAATTCAAAAGATCATCAGATCATACTACAAAAGTCTATACTCAATACAACTGGAAAATCTGGAGGAAATGGACAATTTCCTAGACATACCAAATACCAAAATTAAATCAGGATCAATTAGATCAGCTAAACAGTACCATAACCTGTAGAGAAACAGAAGGTGTTATAGAAAGCCTCCCAACCAAAAAAAGTACGGGACCAGATGGTTTTAGTGCATAACTCTATCAGACCTTCAAAGAAGACTTAACACCAATCCTCTTCAAACTATTCCACAAAATAGAAACAGAAGGGACACTGCCCAACTCGTTCTTCGAAGCTACAATTACGCTGATACCAAAACCACACAAAGATCCAACAAAGAAAGAGAACTACAGGCCAATTTCCCTTATGAATATTGATGCAAAAATACTAAATAAAATTCTTGCCAACAGAATCCAAGAGCACATCAAAACGATCATTCACTATGATCATGTAGGCTTCATCCCAGGGATGCAGGGATGGTTCAATATATGGAAATCCATCATTGTAATCCACTACATAAACAAACTAAAAGAAAAAACCACATGGACAGCTCATTAGATGCTGAAAAAGCATTCGACAAAATTCAGCATCCTTTTATGTTAAAAGTCTTGGGAAGAACAGAAATTCAAGGCCCATACCTAAACATAGTAAAAGCAATCTACAGCAAACTAGTAGCCAACATCAAACTAAATGGAGAGAAACTTGAAGCAATCCAACTAAAATCAGGGACTAGATAAGGCTGCCCTCTCTCTCCATATCTTCAATATATAGTACTTGAAATTCTAGCAATAGCAATTAGACAACATAAAGAATTCAAAGGGATACAAATTGGAAAGAAAGAAGTCAAATTATCATTATTTGCAGATGATATGATAGTTTACTTAAGCGACCCAAAAAACTCCACCAGAGAACTTCTACAGCTAATAAACAACTTCAGCAAAGTGTCTCGTTATAAAATCAACTCAAGCAAATCAGTAGCCTTCCTGTACTCAAAGGACAAGCAGGCTGAGAAAGAAGTTAGAGAAATAACACCCTTCACAATAGCTACAAACAATGTAAAGTACCTTGGCATGACTCTTACAAAACAAATGAAAGATCCGTATGACAGGAACTTCATGTACTTGAAGAAGGAAATCAAAGAAGACCTCAGAAGATGGAAAAATATTTCTTGCTCTTGGATTGGCAGGATCAATATAGTAAAAATGGCCATCTTGCCAAAAGCAATCTACAGATTCAATGCAATCCCCATCAAAATCCTAATTCAATTCTTCATAGGTCAAGAAAGAGCAATTCTCAAATTCATCTGGAGTAACAAAAAACCCAGGATAGCTAAAACTATTCTCAACAATAAAAGGACTTCTGGGGGAATCAATATCCCTGAACTTAAGCAGTACCACAGAGCAATTGTGTTAAAAATTGCATGATATTGGTACAGCAACAGGCAAGTAGATCAATGAAATAGGATTGAAGACCCAAAAATGAACCCACAGACTTATGGTCACTTGATCTTTGATAAAGGAGCTACAACCATCCAGTGGAAAAAAGATAGCCTTTTCAACAAATGCTGCTGGTTCAACTGGAGATCAACATGCAGAAGAATGCGAATTGACCCACTCTTATCTCCTTGTACTAAGATCAACTCCAAGTGGATCAAGGACCTCCACCTAAAACCAGACACACTGAAACTAATAGAAAAGAAACTTGGGAAGACCCTGGAGGACATGGGCACAGGGGGAAAGTTCCTGAACAGAACACCAATAGCTTATGCTCTAAGATCAAGAATTGACAAATGGGACCTCATAAAATTACAAATTTTCTGTAAGGCAAAGGACACTGTCAGAAGGACAAAACGACAACCAACAAATTGGGAAAAGATCTTCACCAACACCACATCTGACAGAGGGCTAATATCCAATATATACAAAGAACTCAAGAAGTTAGACCGCAAAGAACCAAATAATCCTATTAAAAATGGGGTATAGAGCTAAACAAAGAATTGTCACCAGAAGAAATTCGGATGGCTGAAAAACACCTTAAGAATTGTTCAACATCATTAGTCATCATGGAAATGCAAATCAAAACGACCCTGAGATTCCACCTCACACCAGTCAGAATGGCTAAGATTAAAAATTCAGGAGACAACAGGTGTTGGCGAGGATGTGGAGAAAGAGGAACACTCCTCCACTGCTGGTGGGATTTCAAGATGGTACAACCCCTCTCGAAATCAGTCTGGCATTTCCTCAGAAAATTGGGCATGACACTTCCAGCGGACCCTGTCATAGCACTCCTGGGCATATACCCAGAGGATTCCCCTGCATATAATAAAGACACATGCTCTGCTATGTTCATAGAAGCCTTGTTTATAATAGCCAGAAGTTGGTAAGAGCCCAGATATCCCTCAAAGGAGGAATGGGTACAGAAAATGTGGTATATTTATACAATGGAATACTACTCATCAATTAGAAATAATGAATTCATGCAATTTGTAGGCAAATGGTTAGATCTGGAAAATATCATCCTAAGTGAGTTAACCCAATCACAAAAGAATACACATGAAATGCAATCACTGTTAAGTGGAAATTAATGAGCCCAGAAGCCATGAATATTCAATTAACAAGTCAAATGATTCCCAAGAAGAGGAAAGGAGAGGACCCTGGGCCTGAAAAGTTTGGATCCAGTTTTGTAGGAGAGTACCAGAACAGAGAAATGGTGGTGGTGGTGATGACTGGGGAATAGTTGGGGGGGCAGGACATATGGGACATATTGTGGTGGGGAAAACTGGGAAAGGGGAAAGCCTTTGGAATCTTTGGAATGTAAACAAAGACTATAGAATAAAAAATTATAAAAAAAGAAGAAACCACGAAGTAGTAAAGACCAGGTAGAGAAAGATTTGGCTATTTAGGCAACGTATACTTTAAGTGGTCCTTCAAAATAGCCCCATGAGTTTCTGGAATGAACTGTCATTGTATATGTGCCATCCTCTAATGTTCTATCATTGTCTAGAAACAGACACGCCACAAACACAGCCAACACATTGGTGAATGGTTGATTTAATTCCGACAAGTAGTGAATTATACATATTCTACTCTGTTCTTTTAGCCAGTTTCCTCAAGGCCTGTTTCATGTCTTTGTTCCTAAGGCTGTAGATGAAAGGATTTAGCATGGGGATAACTACTGTATAGATGACAGTGATCACTCGATCCTTTGTCACTGAGTAGGTGGATGAGGGGCGAATATACACTGATATTATGGTTCCGTAGAACAGTGCCACAACTGTGAGGTGAGACCCACAGGTAGAGAAGACTTTGTACCTTCCTTCCCCTGAGGGGACCCTCAGAACAGTTCGAGTGATATAGACATAAGAGATAACAATAAAGATGAAAGGGCTCATGATCACAACTGAGCCCTCTGTGAAGGCCAAAAGCTCATTGATAGAGGTGTCAGAGCAGGAGAGTGTCAGCAGTGGCTGGACATCACAAAAGAAGTGATGAATGACATTGGGTCCACAGAAAGAGAGGTGGCCCATGAGAACTGTGTGGGCGAGGGAGTGAAGATGGGACACTGCCCAGGATGCCACCACCAGCAAGCGACAGCGCTGAGGACTCATGGCTGTGTTGTAATGAAGTGGATTGCAGATAGCAACATAGCGGTCAATGGCCATTGCAGCCAAGAGGAAACTGTCTGTAATACCAAAGGCCACAAAGAAATACATTTGAGTGAGGCACTGGGCCAAGAGGATTGTCTTTCTCTGTGTCAACAAGTTCACTAACATCTGTGGCACGATGACAGTGGTAAAGCAGATGTCCACCAGGGAGAGGTTGGAAAGAAAGAAGTACATAGGAGTGTGTAGATGTGTATCTCTCTGGATGGATGCAATGATGACTGAGTTGCCAATCACATTGACCAGGTACATGGCAAGGAAGCTGGCAAAAAGCCATACCTGTTGTTTGGGGTCACTTGTCAGTCCTAAAAGGAGGAATTCTGTCATGTGGCTCTGGTTTTCCCGGAACAATACTGTCCTGCAAGCAAAATATATATAAGGAATGTTAGATGTACATTTTGGTTTGGAGTCTTCAGCCTGATGGAGGGGATTCCTCATGAGATATTTCTGTTCATGCATTGTGTAAGGAAGCTGCTGATACTGGTTGCCATATTGTCTGTAATATGACTTCACAGAACTGGTATTATGGTGCTTTGGGTTCACTTCCAATTTTTTGACTAATTTTGTGGATTCAAATGAAGTGCCTCAACTCTTGTTCTTTGTCTAGAAGACAATACTTATGATAACCACATTCCGTTTTAATCATAGGAAAGGTAGATAGAAAAACAGTCATTTTGTTCAATTTTCAATGACATCAAATGTCAATTTCCATATCTCTTTGCTCTGTCTTAGTTCTTCCTTCTCTGTGCAACATCAGTCTCTACTTAATGCTTCTTGTTTCAAACCAGGGTTTTCCTCTCCCTTTGTAAGGAGATTATGGGTCCCAGGATTTCTTTGAAGAAATCCTAGACACAGTGTAGAAATGTGTTCCTGGGCCAAACTCTTCTAGAGGAAAACATGCCTTTGTAATTCGCCTGGTAGATTAAAATGTGGGCCCAAAGTTCAGGGTAGGTGTGGCTTGCTCTGGAACTTTCACGTGTCAAGCAGGATGAGTACCATCTAAGGTGAGGGGGAAGGTGAAGAACTACTTCCCATAGTACTCTGTTTTATTAACATTGTGCTTGGTGTTCCACACAGATGGTGTCTCATGTTGGACATGAGTAGACAGTGTCAAGCTTAGCTGGAGAGGAAAGAGGCAGAGAGGAAAGTGGTAAACACAGGCTTAGGTATAGGATTATATACAGATGTGGAGATTGGTTGGGGCATTGCCTCCAAGGATAAAAAGTATAACTTCTAAGCTGGGATTTAAAAAATCTGGACTTGTAAGTTGAGTCTGAGAGACCAACACAGAGATATCAAAGCATAGAAGCCTCAGAAGTATTCTTAGCCAAAGGCTTAAGAATTCCAAAGACTTAGAGAAAGATATAAGGGCAAGAAGAATCTTATAGCTTATAGGGAAATGACATAAAAGATAGATAGACAGTATATAGGAGCAAATACCTCAATAAGTATACTTTTTCATAAAATATCCCATAAGCATCTATGCACTGATGAAATAAAAAAATGAAGGTTAGGTGTGTAAATGCAAGCCTGCATTTCCAGATGCTCACCATGGGTAAGAAGATCTTAATTCCTTGGTCAGCCAAGGCAATTTAGTGAGACTTTATATTTCAATAAAAAATGTAAAATGGCTTGAGAATGAAACTCCATAATAGAGTGCTTTTCTAGCATGCATGAGGCTCTGGGTTCAATTTCCAAATGAAAAAAGAAACCTAACAAACCAAACCAAACAAAAATAAAAGTAAAAAGAGAAAAGACAATGTATCTATTACAAATAAAAAATGTGGAAAGTGGTCAGGAAAGATGGCTCAGCAGATAACAACTGTTCTTTCAGAGGACCTGGGTTCAATTCACAGTACCTACATAGCAGCTCACAACTGTCTATGGCTCTAGTTCTTGTGGATCTGACTCCCTTACACAGACATATATGTAGATCAAACACTAAATGTACATAAAATAAATCAGTGAATAATTAAATAAATGATAAAAAATGTAGAAATCAAAGAGCTTTATAAAATATGGATTAGGAGGGAAATGATAGTATGGGTAATGGGGAAGAAATTAGGGGAGTGAGAGAGCATCATATTTGCCAAAATGTGTTATATGCAAGCAACAAAAAGCTGAACAACAAAGAATACATAGAAAATACTTCTTTTGGAAATTAAGGCAAACAAGGACTTTAATAACACCAAATACTGTGTTTTAGTGCAAGAACAGACAATAGACCAGTAGAAAATTTTAGATAAAATGTAGATCAGAATATACTTAGAAGCTAAGTTGATTTGGGAGTGTGAATGTATTAGTTTCTCTTGTAAGGTCTACAGCTTTACAGCCATGGATAGTTGGCTAAGTGTACAGTGTCTGACATTGGTTTCCTCCTTAAGTCCAATTCAATAGCTGGAATGTTGTGCCTATGAAATATCAGTATTGTTACCTAAATTAGGCCTGCATAATGATCACACTAGTTGATATGTCAACATGGATGGGGAATTTCACAAAGCCTTAGCACTAAATGGAATTTCAGGTAGTTATATGATCCACCCTGTGGGTGGTGGGACTCAAACTTGTGTCCTCTACAGAGGAGCCCCTTCCATTGACCCCTCCTGCTAGCCCTACCCCAATTCCAAACTGAACCCCCAAACAGACTCCTACTCCTACCACTACCTCTACTTATACAACTTTCCCTACTTCTACCCCAACCTCATTCCTACCACTAACTTTACTGCTACAGCTTTTCTTACCAATTGCCTCACCCATACCTTTGCACTTACACTTATACTGACCCCTACCTAACTCCTAAGCTTACCTTTGTACCTGCCCCTACTCCAACCCCTATGCCTACACCTACCCCTTTCCTTACACTTATGCTTACCCTAACCCTGATATGGACCTTAACCCTAATGCTAACACCCAAACCCTTACCCTAATCCCAACTCTAACCCTAAATGTAAGTCCAACCCTATCCTTAACCCTACCCCTAAACCAACACTTAAGCCTACCCCACCTTTACCTTTACCCCAGTCTCTACACCTATACTTTAGAAATACCCCTACTCCTACCTCTACCCTTAACCTTAACCCCAACACTAATCCTTACTCTATGCCAAACCCTAATTCTAACTCTAACCATTACCATAACCTTAACCCTAGCCCTAAACCTAACCCAAATCCTAACCCTAACCCTAACCCTAAACCTAACTATAACCCTGAAAAAGACCTTAAGTTTCCTGTAGAGAAAAAGAAAAAGAATGTCATGTCTTAAATAGAACTTGGGATTTTTTTCCATTTTGTTTCCCAAAGTATGAGCCTACCAGGAACAGAGGTATCAAACCATCCAGCTCAAGTATGGTAAGTAAGGAGAGCCTGCCATTTTCTAAATCAGAACCTCTGAAATCTACATAAGATGGATTGAAATTCAAGAGTGGAACCTACTAAGCCTGGGAGCAGAAGCTAACCAGCCTCTTATCTGGTATCACTGCTTCCTGGAGATATTGGTGTTCTTTTTTCTTAAGCTAACTGATCCAGAATCCACTCCACTGTGGGCTCCATTTCAGGATACTAGGGACAGAGAAGAACCTCTTCATGTGATAAAGCATTTCAAGTTACAATGTAAAATCATGGGGAATAGAATATAACATATGACTCCTGGACTATATGAACTATCTTAGAACTTGTCTATTTCATGTTTCCAAATTGTGCTCCCTCTGAGACTCAGAGAGCACCTGGGAAAGGTTACAAGGCTGATAGAAATGCTGGATGGAAAGGTCGTAGGTGTTTTCTTTAACTGTGGAAATTCTATTTATGTATTTCATATATTGAATGACCACATAAGATATATAAAAATTAAAATAATGTTTTTTCTCTATGTTTTAAGCAAGATTCTTAGGTTGTTATCTAGGCTGGCCTCAGATTTGCTTTGTAGCCCAGAATATCCTCAAATTCTTGATACTCGTGTTGACTACAGGTATGTATCACTGTGCCAGTTGATATTAATATGCTTTAATAGAAAAAATTGAAGTTCAGTGAGGGAATGTTTTCCCTGAGGTAATATATCAGTTGGAATTTTATGACAAGTCAGTCTTACCAGAAGCTGAAGGAATTTCTTACATGAGCACACCATGCATGTTTCTCTGAAACATGTTTAGAGGTTGGGAGGAGGCCAGAGAATCTGGAAATTTTCCCCAGCAGTTCTGGGTTTAGGGACAAGTAGATAGGGCTGGGTTAGTAGAAGCTGGATTTTGCCTGTCATCTTCATGACTCCTACAATTTTTTCTTACAAAGTATTGAGACTCTTATATAAACCAAATCCTTCCTGTGTTGTGTATGTATGCTGTAGTATTAGACGTTTAAGGGTCATGCTCAAAATCTAGGAAGCATAGGCAAACAACTTGGTCTGTAGTCTCAGCCATGGTCAGTCCCAAATTTCATACTTATAAAAAGAGGGCATCACAAACATAAATAATTTCCATCTATAACATGCTGTGATTGTAGGACTTGTGGGTAATAGTGGGGTTAAAGGTAACAAACACTTACTCAGATAAAGGTTGATGACTTCCAGAGTACCCAATTAAGCGTCCAGGCATCTTCACATCAGTATCATTGGTAGTGGTGATTACAAGAGGAAGAGGGGTTCTGAAGACAGAGCTTTTATGTCAGGCTAGAAAGTAAAAGCCTTTCCAGGTATGATGTGTGAGATGACACCCTTTGTGTGTGTGTGTGTGTGTGTGTGTGTGTGTGCGTGCACACCTGTATGAAACACATTTATCTTTGTCTTTTCACCATTTTTCTATCTTTCTTTAGAGTAGTAATCTTTCAAATGTGGCTCCAGACATGATTAATGTATGGCTTTCTCCCACCAGAGCTACCACCACTGGCCTCTTTAGATTTCATTAATGGTGAAGAAGGGGTGGGGACCCGGAAAGAGATTATTTACCCTTCACATGACCTAACTCCAAGGAGACAGTTTTTCCATCTACCAACTCCAGGGATCTCATTAAGAAGGGAGACTTGTGAGAGTAGACCCCATGGAACCTCAGGATTCACAAGTTTCTTCACATCTCAAATAATTAGTGGCTTGTTGTTATTGAGATTTTGAAGAAAACTGAGGTACATGGAAGGCTGGGGGATGTTGCCAGAGGATGTCTTTTGCTGGGAGGAAAATGCTGGGAGTGGAGATACCTGGACTTGAGTCAGTTAATGAAAAGCCATGATTTGGGGCAAACGTGGTTTCTCTAGATTTCAAGGTCTTCATTTAGAGGTTTACTAATATAAGCTGTAAGAGAAGGTTGCCTGGAGAATCAAACAGCCTCCGTGATAAGAACATGGTTACATGATGGCAATCAACTGGGTAGTTATGTGACTCTTTGTGTAGATGTTTGAAAGTATAGTGTTCTTTATATTTTCACATATTTTTAATTTTTGAGATTATAGTATAATTATATCATTTCCCCTTTCCTTTCTCTAGCATCTCTCAGGTACCCCCTTGTTCTTATTCAAATTCATGGCCTCTTTTTCTTTAATTTTTGTACACACACACTTTCTTTTTCACACACACACACACACACACACACACACACACACATATATATATATATAGTGAAATATCATTCTTGAAACATTTTTTACATACATATTGTGAAATATAATTCTCAAAACATTTTTTATTTTTAATTAGATATTTGCTTTATTTACACTTCAAATGGAATTCCCCTTCCATGTTACCTCTCCAAAAACTCCCTATCATATCTCCCCTCTCCCTGCTAACCCTGGCCCCCAATTTCCTGACATGCATTCTCCTGTTCTGGTGAATCAATCCTTCACAGGGCCAATGGCCTCTCTTCTCATTGATGTCTGAAATGGTCATCTTCTGCTACATATGTAGCTGGAGCCATGGGTCCCTCCATGTGTACTCTTTGGTTGGTTGTTTAGTCCCTGGGAGCTCTGGCGGTACTGTTTGGTACATATTATTATTCCTTCTGCAGGGATGAAAAACCTCTTTAGTTCCTTGGGTCCTTTTTCTAGCTGCTCCATCAGGGACACTATGCTCATTCTAATGATTGGCTGTGATCCATTTGTATTTTGATTCACTTTCCAATCAGTATCAAAGTATCTACACTTTGGTCTTCCTTCTTCTTGAGCTTCATGTGGTCTGTGAGTTGTATCTTGGATATTCTAAACTCTTGGACTAATACCCACTTATCAGAGAGTGCATACCACGTGTGTTCTTTTGTGATTGGGTTATCTCACGCAGGATGATATTTTCTAGCTCCATCCATTTGCTTAAGAATTTCATGAATTTATTGTTTTTAATATCTGAGTAGTACTCCATTGTGTAAATGTGACACATTTTCTTTTTTTTTGTTTTTTTGTTTTTTTGTTTTTTGTCTTTTTTTCTTTTTTTATAGTTATTTTTATTTTCTATATTCTATGTTTACATTTCAAAGGCTTTCCCCTTTCCCAGTTCCCACCCACCATAGTTCCCATAGTTCTTCTCCCCCCCAACTATTCCCCAATCATTCCCCCTCCCCCCTCGGTTTCTTTACTAAACTGGATGCAACCTTTACATGCCCAGGGTCCTCTCCTTTCTTCTTCTTGGGAATCATTTGACTTGCTATTTGTGTCTTGAGTATTTAGTGCTTCTGGGCTCATTAATATCCACTTATCAGTGATTGCATTTCATGTGCATTCTTTTGTGATTGGGTTAGCTCACTCAGGATGATATTTTCCAGGTCTAACCATTTACCTACAAATTGCATGAATTCATTATTTTTAATTGCTGAGTAGTATTCCATTGTATAAATATACCACATTTTCTGTATCCATTCCTCCTTTGAGGGATATTTGGGCTCCTTCCAATTTCTGGCTATTATAAACAGGGCTGCTATAAACATAGTGGAGCATGTGTCTTTATTGCATGCAGGGGAATCCTCTGGGTATATGCCCAGGAGTGGTATGCCAGGGTCCTCTGGGAGTGCCATGCCCAATTTTCTGAGGATCCGCCAAACTGATTTCCAGAGTGGTTTTACCATTTTGCAATCCCACCAACAGTGGAGGAGTGTTCCTCTTTCTCCACATCCTCGCCAGCACTTGTTATCTCTTGAGTTTTTAATCTTAGCCATTCTGACTGGAGTGAGGTGGAATCTCAGGGTTGTTTTGATTTGCATTTCCCTGATGACTAATGATGTTGAACATCTCTTAAGGTGTTTCTCGGCCATCCGAATTTCTTTTGGTGAAAATTCTTTGTTTAGCTCTGTACCCCATTGTCTTCAAACACCCCAGAAGAGGGCATCAGATCTCATTATGGATGCTTGTGAGCCACCATGTGGTTGCTGGGATTTGAATTCTTTTTGATAGGGTTATTTGGTTCTTTGCGGTCTAACTTCTTGAGTTCTTTGTATATATTGGATATTAGCCCTCTGTCGGATGTGGGGTTGGTGAAGATCTTTTCCCACTTTGTTGGTTGCCGTTTTGTCCTTCTGACAGTGTCCTTTGCTTTGCAGAAACTTTGTAATTTTATGAGGTCCCATTTGCCGATTCTTGATCTTAGTGCGTACGCTATTGGTGTTCTGTTCAGGAACTTTTCCCCTGTGCCCAAGTCCTCCAGGGTCTTCCCAAGTTTCTTTTCTAATAGTTTCAGTGTGTCTGGTTTTATGTGGAGGTCCTTGATCCACTTGGAGTTGATCTTAGAGCAAAGAGATAAGAGTGGGTCAATTCGCATTCTTCTGCATGTTGACCTCCAGTTGAACCAGCACCATTTGTTGAAAAGGCTATCTTTATTCCATCGGATGGTTGTGGCTCCTTTATCAGAGATCAAGTGACCATAAGTCTGTGGGTTAATTTCTGGGTCTTCAATCCTGTTCCATTGATCTGTTTGCCTGTTGCTATACCAATACCATGCAGTTTTTAACACAATTGCTCTGTAGTACTGCTTGAGGTCAGGGATATTGATTGCCCCAGAAGTCCTTTTATTGTTGAGAATAGTTTTAGCTATCCTGGGTTTTTTGTTGCTCCAGATGAATTTGAGAATTGCTCTTTCTAGATCTATGAAGAATTGAGTTGGGATTTTGATGGGGATTGCATTGAATCTGTATATTGCTTTTGGCAAGATGGCCATTTTTACTATATTGATCCTGGCAATCCAGGAGCAAAAAATATTTTTCCATCTTCTGAGGTCTTCTTCGATTTCTTTCTTCAAGGACTTGAAGTTCCTGTCATACAGATCTTTCGCTTGTTTGGTTAGAGTTACGCCAAGATACTTTATGTTGTTTGTGGCTATTGTGAAGAGTGTTATTTCCCTAATTTCTTTCTCAGCCTGCTTGTCCTTTGAGTACAAGAAGGCCACTGACTTGCTTGAGTTAATTTTATAACCTGCCACTTTGCTGAAGTTGTTTATCAGCTGTAGAAGTTCTCTGGTGGAGTTTTTTGGGTCGCTTAGGTAAACTATCATATCGTCTGCAAATAATGATAGTTTCACTTCTTCCTTTCCAATTTGTATCCCTTTGACTTCCTTATGTTGTCTAATTGCTCTTGCTAGAACTTCAAGTACTATATTGAAAAGATATGGAGAGAGAGGGCAGCCTTGTCTAGTCCCTGATTTTAGTGGGAATGCTTCAAGTTTCTCTCCATTTATTTTGATGTTGGCTACTGGTTTGCTGTAGATTGCTTTTACTATGTTTAGGTATGGGCCTTGAATTCCTGCTCTTTCCAAGACTTTTAGCATGAAAGGATGCTGAATTTTGTCGAATGCTTTTTCAGCATCTAATGAGATGACCATGTGGTTTTTTTCTTTCAGTTTGTTTATGTAGTGGATTACATTGATGGATTTCCGTATATTGAACCATCCCTGCATCCCTGGGATGAAGCCTACTTGATCATGGTGGATGATCGTTTTGATGTGCTCTTGGATTCGGTTAGCAAGAATTTTATTTAGTATTTTTGCATCTATATTCATCAGAGAAATTGGCCTGAAGTTCTCTTTCTTTGTTGGATCTTTTTGTGGTTTAGGTATTAGCGTAATTGTGGCTTCGAAGAATGAGTTGGGCAGTGTCCCTTCTGTCTCTATTTTGTGGAATAGTTTGAAGAGTATTGGTGTTAAGTCTTCTTTGAAGGTCTGGTAGAATTCTGCACTAAAACCATCTGGTCCCGTACTTTTTTTGGTTGGGAGGCTTTCTATAACCCCTTCTATTTCTTTAGGGGTTATGGGACTATTTAGCTGGTCTACTTGATGCTGATTTAATTTTGGTATTTGATATCTGTCTAGGAAATCGTCCATTTCCTCCAGATTCTCCAGTTGTTTTGAGTATAGACCTTTGTAGTAGGATCTGATGATCTTTTGAATTTCCTCAGTTTCTGTTGTTATGTCTCCCTTTTCATTTCTAATTTTGTTAATTTGTATACTGTCTCTGTGTCCTTTGGTTAGTCTGGCTAAGGGTTTATCTATCTTGTTGATTTTCTCAAAGAACCAGCTCCTGGTCTTGTTGATTCTTTGTATGGTTCTTTTTGTTTCTATTTGATTGATTTCAGCCCTGAGTTTGATGATTTCTTGTCTTCTACTCCTCCTGGGTGAATTAACTTGTTTTTCTTCCAGGGCTTTAAGGTGTGCCGTTAAGCTGCTAGTGTATGCTCTCTGCAGTTTCTTTTTGGATGCACTTAGAGCTATGAGTTTTCCTCTTAGCACTGCTTTCATTGTGTTCCATAGATTTGGGTAGGTTGTACCTTCATTTTCATTGAATTCTAAAAAGTCTTTGATTTCTTTTTTTATTTCTTCCTTGACCAAGGTGTCATTGAGTAGAGTATTGTTCAGTTTCCATGTGTATGTGGGCTTTCTGTTGTTTTTGTTGCTATTGAAGACCACTCTTACTCCATGGTGATCTGATAGGAGGCATGGGATTAGCTCGATCTTCTTGTATTTGTTGACATCTGTCTTGTGACCGATTATATGGTCTATTTTGGAGAAGGTACCATGCGGTGCTGAGAAAAAGGTATATTCTTTAGCTTTAGGATGAAATGTTCTATATATATCTGTTAAATCCAATTGGTCCAGAGTTTCAATTAGTTTCACTGTGTCCCTGTTTAGTTTCTGCTTTCCTGATCGGTCCATTGAGGAGAGTGGGGTGTTGAAGTCACCCACAATTATTGTGTTAGGTGTAATGTGTGCTTTAAGCTTTAGTAAGGTTTCTTTTACAAAGGAGGGTGCCCTTGCATTTGGAGCATAGATGTTCAGTATTGAGAGCTCTTCCTGGTGGATTTTCCCTTTGGCCAGCAAGAAGTGACCTTCTGAGTCTCTTTTGATGATTTTAGGTTGAAAGTCAATTTTATCTGATATTAGAATGGCTACTCCAGCTTGTTTCCTGAGACCATTTGCTTGTAAAATTGTCTTCCAGCCTTTTACTCTAAGGCAGTGTTTGTCTTTAACACTGAGATGTGTTTCCTGTATGCAGCAAAATGTAGGGTCCTGTTTCCATATCCAGTCTGTTAATCTATGTCTTTTTATTGGGGAATTGAGTCTATTGACGTTAAGAGATATTAAGGAATAGTAATTATTACCTCCAGACATTTTTGAAATTATATTTATTTATCTTATTTATTTTTTATATTCGAGAAGTTATCCTCTTTTGGGTTTGATGAGAGGAGGTTTCTATCTTGCTTCTTCCCCGGTGTAGTTTCTGTCCTTGTCTTGGTGTTTTCCCCCTATTATCCTTTGTAGGGCTGGATTTGTGGAGAGATATCTTGCAAATTTGGTTTTGTCATGGAATACCTTGATGTCTCCATCAATGGCAATTGAGAGTTTTGCTGGGTAAAGTAGTTTTGGCTGAAGTTTGTGTTCTCTTAGAGTTTGCATGATATCTGCCCAGGATCTTCTAGCTTTCATGGTCTCAGGTGAGAAGTCTGGTGTTATTCTGATAGGTTTTCCTTTATATGTTACTTGGCCTTTTTCTCTTGCTGCCTTTAGTATTCTTTCTTTGTTTATTACATTTGGAGTTTTGATTATTATGTGACGGGATGTATTTCTGTTCTGGTCCAGTCTGTTTGGGGTTCTATAGGCTTCTTGTATATTCATGGGCATCTCTCTCCTTAGGTTGGGGAAGTTTTCTTCCATAATTTTATAGAAGATATTAGCTGGCCCTTTAACTTGTAAATCTTCACTCTCGTCTATACCTATAATCCTTAGGTTTGGTCTTCTCATAGTGTCTTGGATTTCCTGGATGTTTTGGGTTACCACCTTTTTGCATTTAGTATTTTCTTTGACTGTTGAATCGATGGTTCCTATGGTATCTTCGGCTTCTGAGATTCTGTCTTCTATCTCTTGTATTCTATTGTTGATACTTGCGTCTATGGCCCCTGATTTCTTCCCCAGGTTTTCTATCTCCAATGTTGTCTCCCTCTGTGATTTATTAGTTGTTTCTACTTCTGTTTTTAGTATCTGGATGGATGTGCTCAGATCTTTCACTTGCTTGATTGTGTTTTCATGTATTTCTTTAATAGATTTTTGTGCTTCCTCTTTCATAGCTTCTACTTGTTGGCCCACATTCTTCTGTAGTTCTTTAAGTGACTTTTGTCTTTCTTCCTTATTGTCTTCTTCTCTTTGATCCATCTTCTCCTGCATTTCTTGAAGTGATTTTTGTATTTGCCTCGTAAAGGCTTCTAACTTTTGATCCATTTTCTCCTCTATTTCTTTACGAGATTTTTCTATGTGTTCAGCTACCAGCATCCTGACCAGTGATTTTATATCCAAGTCTTGTTTTTCTGGTGTTTTAGGGTATCCAGGGATTCCTGTTGTTGGAGAACTGGGTTCGGATGCTGTCATGTTGCCTTGATTTTTGTTAGTAACGTTCCTTCGTTTTCCTTTTGCCATCTGGTTATTTCTGGTTTTAGTTGGCCTTGTTGTCAGTGGCTGGTGTTTGAATCTCCTGTGAGGCTGGGCTCACCTGTTGTTTCTCTACTGGTGAATATGTGTGACTGCTGCTTTAAGGGATCATAAGCTGGCTGCCACCCATGCGGTTGTAGCCCCTGTTGGAGTCTGTCTACCTGGGCTTCTCCAGCTGTTTCCTGGTTGCAAGGAACTCCGAGAGCCTAGCAGAACCCCCGTGAGGGTAGCCCTGGAAGGGGTGTTTACCTGGGCCTTTCCAGCTACGTCCTGGTTGCAATATGGAGGCCCGCCGCTACTGCTGGTCCAGGGGCCGGCGAGCTGGTTGCAGAACGCAGCCTTGGTGCTCGCCAGAGGCCTCGGGGATGTCCCACAGAGCCTAGGCGGGGCTCCACCTGCTTGGCTCCGAGACCCTAGCAGATACCCCCGTGAGTGTAGCCCTGGAAGGGGTGTTTACCTGGGCCTTTCCAGCTGTGTCCTGATTGCGATCGTGACACATTTTCTGTATCCATTGCTCTGTTGAGGGATATTTGGTTTCTTTCCAGCTTCTGTCTATTACGAATAAGAGTTCTATGAACATAGTGGAGCATGTGTCCTTATTACATGTTGGAGCATCTTCTGGACATATGCCCAGGAGTGGTATAGCTGGGTCCTCAGGTAATGCTATGCCCAATTTTCTGAGGAATCGCCAAACTGATTTCCAGAGTGGTTTTACCAGCTTGCAATTCCACCAGCAATCCCACCTATTTTTCACACCCTCTTAAGCATTTGTTGTCCCCTGAGTTTTTGATCTTGGCCATTCTGACTGGTGTAACATAGAATATCAGATTGTTTTGATTTGCATTTCCCTGATGGTTAAGGATGTTGAACATTTTTTTTAGGTGTATCTTAGGCATCTGCTATTTCTCAGTTGAGAATTCTTTGTTTAGCTCTGTACCCCATTTTTAAAAAAGATTTATTTATTTATTTATCTCTTTATTTATTACATGTAAGTATACTGTGGCTGTCTTCAAACACCCCAGAAGAGGGCATCAGATCTCATTATGGATGCTTGTGAGCCACCATGTGGTTGCTGGGATTTGAATTCAGGACCTTTGGAAGAGCAGTCAGTGCTCTTAACCACTTAGCTATCTCTCCAGCCCATGAACCCCATTTTTAATAGGGTTATTTGGTTCTCTGGAGTCTAACTTCTTGAGTTCTTTGTATATATTGGATATTAGCCCTCTATCAGATGGAGGATTGGTAAAGATCTTTCCCCAAACTGTTGGTTGCCATTTTATCCTATTGACAGCGTCCTTTGCCTTCAGAAGCTTTGAAATTTTATGAGGTTCCATTTGTCAATTCTTGATCTCAGAGCGTAAGTTATTGGTGTCCTATTCAGGAAAATTTCCCTGTGCCCATGTGCTTCAGGTTCTTCCCCAATTTCTCTTCTATTAGATTCAGTGTATCTGGTTTTATGTGGAGGTCCTTGAAGCACTGGGACTTGAACTTTGTACAGGGAGATAAGAACTGATCAATTCGCATCCTTCTACATGTTGACTGCCAGTTGACACAGCACCATTTGTTGAAAATGCTGTCTTTTTTCCACTGGATGTTTTTAGCACCTTTGTCAAAGATCAAGTGACAATAGGTGTGAGGGTTCATTTCTGGGTATTCAATTCTATTCCATTGATCTACATGCCTGTCACTATAACAATACTATGCAGTTTTATCACTATTGCTCTGTAGTATAGCTTGAGGTCAGGGATGGTGATTCCTCCAGAAGTTCTTTTATTGTTGAGAATAGTTTTCGTTATCCTGGGTTTTTTGTTATTCCAGATGAAATTGGAAATTGTTCTTTCTAACTCTATAAACAATTGAGAATTTTGATGAGGATTGCATTAAATATATAGATTGCTTTTGGCAAGATGGTCATTTTTGCTATATAAACCCTGCCAATACATGAGTATGGGAGATCTTGTCATCTTCTGTGATCCTCTTCAATTTCTTTCTTCAGAGACTTGAAGTTCTTGTCATATAGATCTTTCACTTGCTTGGCTAGAGTCACAACAAGGTATTTTATATTATTTATGACTATTGTGAAGGGTGTCATTTTCCTAATTTCTTTCTCAGCCTGTTTATCCTTTGAGTATAGAAAGGCTACTGATTTGTTTGAGTTAATGTTATATCCAGCCACTTTGCTGAAGTTGTTTATTAGGTTTAGGAGTCCTGTGGTGAAATTTTTGGGGTCACTTATGTATACTATCATATCATCTGCAAATAGTGATACATTATAAACATTTTCTGAAAAACTTGAAGATTTAAATGGAAAATATTTCTGATAAAATTGAAGAAATATATAGAAAAACATGTTAAAACTAAAGATCATCATGGAAATTATACAGATAAAATGATAGGCATAAAGATAATTCTAAGTTGATTGAAGGTGGAATTATAAACATTTTCAGATAACGTTGAAGATTTCCATGGAAAATATTTCTGGTAAAGTTCAAGAAATATACAGACAAACATTTTAAAATTGACTATTTCATGAAAAATTTTACATATAAAATGGTAGATATAAAATTCTTTCTAAATTAATTGAAGGTGGAATTAGAAACATTTGTGATAAAAATCAAAGATTTACATTGAAAACATTTCTGATAAAATAGAGGAAGTGTATAGAAAGACATATTAAAATTGAAGATTATAATGAAAAATAATGCAGGTAAAATGGTAGACATAAAAACATTATTAAATTAAAGGGGAATTACAAACATTTTCTTATAAAATTGAAGATTTACATGAGAAATATTTCATTATTCTATGTCTTTTTATTGGGGAGTTGAGTCCATTGTTGTCAAGAGATATTAAGGAATAGTGATTGTTGCTTCCTGTTATCTATGATGATTGAGAATTTCGCTGGGTATAGTAGCCTGGGCTGGCATTTGTGTTCTGTTAGGGTCTGAATGAGGTCTGCTCAGGATCTTCTAGCTTTCATGGTCTTGGGAGAGAAGTCTGGTGAGATTTTGATAGGTCTGCCTTTATAAGTTACTTGCCCTTTTTCCCTTACTGCTTTTAATATTCTTTCTTTGTTTAGTGAATTTGGTGTTTTCGTTATTATGTGCTGGGAGGACTTTCTCTTCTTCCAGTCTGTTTGGAGTTCTGAAGTCTTCTTGTATGTTCATGGACATCTCTTTCTCTAGGTTATGGAAGTTTTCTTCTATATTTTTGTTGAAAATATTTACTGGGCCTTTAAGATGTAAATCCTCGCTCTCTTCTATACCTATAATCCTTAGGTTTGGTCTTCTCATTGTGTCCTGGATTTTCTGGATGTTTTGGGTTAAAAGCTTTATTCATTTTGCATTTTCTCTGACTGTTGAGTCAATGTTTTCTATGTTATCTTCAGCACATGAGGTTCTTTCTTTTTTGCATTTTGTTGTTGATGCTTGCATCAATAACTCCTGAATTCTTTCCAAGGTTTTCTATCTCCAGAGATGTCTCACTTTGTGATTTCTTTATTGTTTCTACTTCCACTTTTAGATCCTGGATAGTTTTGTTCAGTTCCTTCACTTGATTGTGTTTTTCTGTAATTCTTTAAGGGATTTTTGTGTTCCTTCTTCAAGGGTTTCTACCTGTTGACCCATGATCTCTTTATTTCTTTAAGGGGTTTTTGTGTTTCTTCTTTAAGGGCTTTTACCTGTTGACTGATGTTCTCCTGTATTTCTTTAAGGGAGTTATTTAAGTATTTCTTAAAGCCCTCTATCAGCATCATGAGATATGATTTTAAATCCAACTCTTGCTTTTGTGGTGTGTTGGGGTATCTGGGACTTGCTGTGGTGGGAGACCTGCGTTCTGATGTTGCCATGTGGCCTTGGTTTCTGTTGGTAGGGTTCTTGTACTTGCCTTTTGCCATCTGGTGCTAGTTGGTGTTCTTGTCTCTGGCTGGAATTTATTTCTCCTGTGGACCTATAAGCCTGTGTCCTTACTCCTCTGAGCTCACAAGTGAAAGCACTGCTGGGAGATCTCTCTCGCCTCGTGGGCTATGCACAGAAGGCTGTGGAGTTTCCCAGGCTTCCTGGTGCAAATGGCGGTGGGAAGACTGATAAAACTGTAGATTTACATGGAAAATATTTCTATAAAATTCAAGAAATATATATAAAACATATATATATAAATATATATATATAAATTTGAAGATTGTCATGGAAAAATTATACAGATAAAATGGTAAGCATAAACATATTTCTAAGTTGATTGAAAGTGGAATTATAAACATTTTCTGATAAAACTGAAGATTTACATGGAAAATATTTCTGATAAAATTCAAGAAATATATATAGAAAAACACGTTAAAATTGACCATTTCATGGAAAATTATAGGCATAAATATATTTCTAAGTTGATTGAAAGTGGGATTATAAACATTTTCTAATAAAATTGAAGATTTATATGGGAAATATTTCTGATAAAATTGAAGAAATATATAGAAAACATGTTGAAATTGACTATTTCATGGAAAATTATACAGATAAAATAGTAGGGATAAAAATATTTTGAAGTTGATTAAAAGTGGAATTATAAACATTTTCTGATAAAATTGAAGATTTACATGAAAAATATTTTTGTTAATTTATGTCTTTTTTAAAATTTTTATTTTCTTTTTTTTTTCTTTTTTTTATTTTCTATATTCTATGTTTACATTCCAAAGGCTTTCCCCTTTCCCAGTTCCCCCCTTCCCTATGTCCCATAATTCCTCTCCCCCCCAAATATTCCCCAATCATTCCCCCTCCCCCCACGGTTTCTCTACAAAACTGGATCCAATCTTTACAGGCCCAGGGTCCTCTCCTTTCTTCTTCTTGGGAATCATTTGACTTGCTAATTGTGCCTTGAGTATTTAGGGCTTCTGGGCTCATTAATATCCACTTATCAGTGATTGCATTACATGTGTATTCTTTTGTGATTGGGTTAGCTCACTCAGGATGATATTTTCCAGGGTCTAACCATTTACCTACAAATTGCATGAATTCATTATTTTTAATTGCTGAGTAGTATTCCATTGTATAAATATACCACATTTTCTGTATCCATTCCTCCTTTGAGGGATATTTGGGGTCCTTCCAATTTCTGGCTATTATAAACAAGGCTGCTATAAACATAGTGGAGCATGTGTCTTTATTGTATGCAGGGTAATCCTCTGAGTATATGCCCAGGAGTGCTATGACAGGGTCCTCTGGAAGTGACATGCCCAATTTTCTAAGGAACTGCCAAACTGATTTCCAGAGCGGTTTTACCATTTTGCAATCCCACCAACAGTGGAGGAGTGTTCCTCTTTCTCCACATCCTCGCCAGCACTTGTTGTCTCTTGAGTTTTTAATCTTAGCCATTCTGACTGGTGTGAGGTGGAATCTCAGGGTTGTTTTGATTTGCATTTCCCTAATGACTAATGATGTTGAACATCTCTTAAGGTGTTTCTTGGCCATCTGAATTTCTTCTGGTGAAAATTCTTTGTTTAGCTCTGTACCCCATTTATGATAGGGTTATTTGGTTCTTTGGGGTCTAACTTCTTGAGTTCTTTGTATATATTGGATATTAGCCCTCTGTCGGATGTGGGGTTGGTGAAGATCTTTTCCCACTTTGTTGGTTGTCGTTTTGTCCTTCTGACAGTGTCCTTTGCCTTGCAGAAAATTTGTAATTTTATGAGGTCCCATTTGTCAATTCTTGATCTTAGAGCATAAGCTATTGGTGTTCTGTTCAGGAACTTTTCCCCTGTGCCTATGTCCTCCAGGGTCTTCCCAAGTTTCTTTTCTAATAGTTTCAGTTTGTCTGGTTTTATGTGGATGTCCTTGATCCACTTGGAGTTGATCTTAGTGCAAAGAGATAAGAGTGGGTCAATTCGCATTCTTCTGCATGTTGACCTCCAGTTGAACCAGCAGCATTTGTTGAAGAGGCTATCTTTATTCTACTGGATGGTTGTGGCTCCTTTATGAAAGATCAAGTGACCATAAGTCTGTGGGTTAATTTCTGGGTCTTCAATCCTATTCCATTGATCCACTTGCCTGTTGCTGTACCAATACCCTGCAGTTTGTAACACAATTGCTCTGTAGTACTGTTTAAGGTCAGGGATATTGATTCCCCCAGAAGTCCTTTTATTGTTGAGAATAGTTTTAGCTATACTGGGTTTTTTGTTGCTCCAGATGAATTTGAGAATTGCTCTTTCTAGATCTATGAAGAATTGAGTTGGGATTTTGATGGGGATCGCATTGAATCTATAGATTGCTCTTGGCAAGATGGCCATTTTTACTATATTGATCCTGGCAATCCAGGAGCAAGAAATATTTTTCCATCTTCTGAGGTCTTCTTCGATTTCTTTCTTCAAGGACTTGAAGTTCCTGTCATACAGATCTTTTGCTTGTTTGGTTAGAGTTACGCCAAGGTACTTTATGTTGTTTGTGGCTATTGTGAAGGGTGTTATTTCCCTAACTTCTTTCTCAGCCTGCTTGTCCTTTGATTACAAGAAGGCTATTGATTTGCTTGAGTTAATTTTATAACCAGCCACTTTGCTGAAGTTGTTTATCAGCTGTAGAAGTTCTCTGGTGGAGTTTTTTGGGTCACTTAAGTAAACTATCATATCATCTGCAAATAATGATAGTTTGACTTCTTCCTTTCCAATTTGTATCACTTTGACTTCCTTATGTTGTCTAATTGCTCTCGCTAGAACTTCAAGTACTATATTGAAAAGATATGGATCGAGAGGACAGCCTTGTGATTTTAGTGGGATTGCTTCAAGTTTCTCTCCATTTATTTTGATGTTGGCTACTGGTTTGCTGTAGATTGCTTTTACTATGTTTAGGTATGGGCCTTGAATTCCTGCTCTTTCCAAGACTTTTAGCATGAAAGGATGCTGAATTTTGTCGAATGCTTTTTCAGCATCTAATGAGATGACCATGTGGTTTTTTTCTTTTAGTTTGTTTATGTAGTGGATTACATTGATGGATTTCCGTATATTGAACCATCCCTGCATCCCTGGGATGAAGCCTACTTGGTCATGGTGAATGATCATTTTGATGTGCACTTGGATTCGGTTGGCAAGAATTTTATTTAATATTTTTGCATCGATATTCATAAGAGAAATTGGCTTATAGCTCTCTTTCTTTGTTGGATCTTTTTGTGGTTTAGGTATTAGCGTAATTGTGGCTTCAAAGAATGAGTTGGGCAGTATCCCTTCTGTTTCTATTTTGTGGAATAGTTTGAAGAGGATTGGTGTTAAGTCTTCTTTGAAGGTCTGGTAGAATTCTGCACTAAAACCATCTGGTCCCGTACTTTTCTTGGTTGGGAGGCTTTCTATAACCCCTTCTATTTCTTTAGGGGTTATGGGACTATTTAGCTGATCTATTTGATGCTGATTTAATTTTGGTATTTGGTATCTGTCTAGGAAACTGTCCATTTCCTCTAGATTCTCCAGTTGTTTTGAGTATAGACCTTTGTAGTAGGATCTGATGATCTTTTGAATTTCCTCAGTTTCTGTTTTTATGTTTCCCTTTTCATTTCTAATTTTGTTAATTTGTATACTGTCTCTGTGTCCTTTGGTTAGTCTGGCTAAGGGTTTATCTATCTTGTTGATTTTCTCAAAGAACCAGCTCCTGGTCTTGTTGATTCTTTGAATGGTTCTTTTTGTTTCTATTTGATTGATTTCAGCCCTGAGTTTGATGATTTCTTGTCTTCTACTCCTCCTGGGTGAATTAGCTTCTTTTTCTTCCAGGGCTTTAAGGTGTGCTGTTAAGCTGCTAGTGTATGCTCTCTGCAGTTTCTTTTTGGATGCACTTAGAGCTATGAGTTTTCCTCTTAGCACTGCTTTCATTGTGTCCCATAGATTTGGGTAGGTTGTACCTTCATTTTCATTGAATTCTAAAAAGTTGTTGATTTCTTTTTTTGTTTCTTCCTTGACCAAGGTGTCATTGAGTAGAGTATTGTTCAGTTTCCATGTGTATGTGGGCTTTCTGTTGTTTTTGTTGCTATTGAAGACCACTCTTACTCCATGGTGATCTGATAGGAGGCATGGGATTAGCTCGATCTTCTTGTATTTGTTGACATCTGTCTTGTGACCGATTATATGGTCTATTTTGGAGAAGGTACCATGCGGTGCTGATAAAAAGGTATATTCTTTAGCTTTAGGATGAAATGTTCTATATATATCTGTTAAATCCAATTGGTCCAGAGTTTCAATTAGTTTCACTGTGTCCCTGTTTAGTTTCTGCTTTCCTGATCGGTCCATTGAGGAGAGTGGAGTGTTGAAGTCACCCACAATTATTGTGTTAGGTGTAATGTGTGCTTTAAGCTTTAGTAAGGTTTCTTTTACGAATGAGGGTGCCCTTGCATTTGGAGCACAGATGTTCAGTATTGAGAGCTCTTCTTGGTGGATTTTCCCTTTGGCCTGCAAGAAGTGACTTTCTGAGTCTCTTTTGATGATTTTAGGTTGGAAGTCAATTTTATCTGATATTAGAATGGCTACTCCAGCTTGTTTCCTGAGACCATTTGCTTGTAAAATTGTCTTCCAGCCTTTTACTCTAAGGCAGTGTTTGTCTTTAACACTGAGATGTGTTTCCTGTATGCAGCAAAATGTAGGGTCCTGTTTCCATATCCAGTCTGTTAATCTATGTCTTTTTATTGGGGAATTGAGTCTATTGATGTTAAGAGATGTTAAGGAATAGTAATTATTACCTCCAGGCATTTTTAAAATTATATTTATTTATTTTATTTATTTATTTTTTATATTCGAGAGGTTATCTTCTTTTGGGTTTGATGAGAGGAGGTTTCTATCTTGCTTCTTCCCAGGTGTAGTTTCTGTCCTTGTCTTGGTGTTTTCCCCCTATTATCCTTTGTAGGGCTGGATTTGTGGAAAGATATCGTGCAAATTTGGTTTTGTCATGGAATACCTTGCTGTCTCCATCTATGGCGATTGAGAGCTTTGCTGGGTAAAGTAGTTTTGGCTGAAGTTTGTGTTCTCTTAGAGTTTGCATTATATCTGCCCAGGATCTTCTAGCTTTCATGGTCTCAGGTGAGAAGTCTGGTGTTAATTTGATAGGTCTTCCTTTATAAGTTACTTGGCCTTTTTCTCTTGCTGCCTTTAATATTCTTTCTTTGTTTAGTACATTTGGAGTTTTGATTATTATGTGACGGGATGTATTTCTGTTCTGATCCAGTCTGTTTGGGGTTTTGTATGCTTCTTGTATATTCATGGGCATCTCTCTCTCTTTAGGTTGGGGAAGTTTTCTTCCATAATTTTGTAGAAGATATTTGCTGGCCGTTTAACTTGTAAATCTTCACTCTCGTATATACCTATAATCCTTAGGTTTGGTCTTATCATTGTGTCCTGGATTTCCTGGATGTTTTGGGCTACAACCTTTTTGCATTTAGTATTTTCTTTGACTGTTGAACCAATGGTTCCTATGGTATCTTCGGCTTCTGATATTCTGTCTTCTATCTCTTGTATTCTATTGTTGATATTTGCATGTATGGCCCCTGATTTCTTCCCAAGGTTTTCTATCTCCAATCTTGTTTCCCTCTGCGATTTCTTAGTTGTTTCTACTTCTGTTTTTAGTACCTGGATGGATATGCTGAGATCTTTCGCCTGCTTGATTGTGTTTTCGTGTATTTCTTTAAGAGATTTTTGTGTTTCCTCTTTCATAGCTTCTACTTGTTGGCCCACGTTCTTCTGTATTTCTTTAAGTGATTTTTGTCTTTCTTCCTTATTGTCTTCTTCTTTTTGATCCATCTTCTCCTGCATTTCTTGAAGTGATTTTTGTATTTGCCTTGTAAAGTCTTCTAACTTTTGATCCATTTTCTCCTCTATTTCTTTACGAGATTTTTCTATGTGTTCAGCTACCAGCATCCTGACCAGTGATTTTATATCCAAGTCTTGTTTTTCTTGTGTTTTCGGGTATCCAGGGCTTCCTGTTGTTGGCGAACTGGGTTCAGATGCTGTCATGCTGCCTTGATTTCTGTTAGTAACGTTCCTACATTTTCCTTTTGACATCTGGTTATCTCTGGTGTTAGTTGGCCTTTTTGTCACTGGCTGGTGTTTGAACCTCTGTGAGGCTGGGCTCACCTGTTGTTTCTCTACTGGTGGTTATGCGTGACTGCTGCTCAAAGTGATCACAAGCTGGCTGCCACCTGCTGCCTCGGTGCATGGCCTGAGGTTGCAGGGATGTGTGGGAAATTGCAGCAGAGCCTGGGGGGGTGTGCGCCACTGGGCCTGCCTAGCAGATCCTCACCCCCTTCACCCCCTTCCCCCCGCGCGCGGTAGCCCCGGATGGAATCTGTCTACCTGTGCCTCTCCAGCTGTGTCCTGGTTGCAATATGGAGGCCTGCTGCTACTGCTGGTCCAGGGTCCTGGGAGCTGGCTGCCTCTGGCTGCCTCGGTGCACGGCCTCAGGTCGCGGGGAAGTGCAGCAGAGCCTAGGGGCGCACCGCTGGGCCTGCCTGGTGGCGAGAGCCTAACAGATCCCTCCGCGTGGTAGCCCCAGATGGAATCTGTCTACCTGCACCTTTCCAGCTGTGTCCTGGTTGCAATATGGAGGCCTTCCGCTATTGCTGGTCCAGGGTCCTGGGAGCCGGCTGCCTCTGGCTGCCTCGGTGCACGGCCTAAGGTTGTGGGGAAGTGCAGCAGAGCCTAGGCGGGCACTGCTGGGCAATTGATGTCTTTTTTATTGGGGAATTGGGTCCATTGATGTTAAGAGAGATTAAGGAATAGTCATTGTTGCTTCCTGTTATTTTCGATGTTATTTTTATGTTTGTGTGGTTATCTTCTTTTGGATTTTTTGGAAGAAAATTACTTTCTTGCTTTTTCTAGGGTTTAGTTTCCCTCCTTCTGTTGGCGTTTTATATCTATTATTCTTTGTAGGGCTGGATTTGTGGACAGATATTGTGTAAATTTGGTTTTATCACTGAATATATTGGTTTCTGCATCTATGGTGACTGAGAGTTTTGCTGGGTATAGTAGTCTGGGGTGGCATTTGTGTTCTCTTAGGGTCTGCATGAGATCTGTCCATGATCTTCTTGCTTTCATAGTCTCTGGTGAGAAGTCTGGTGTAATTCTAATAGTTCTACCTTTATAAGTTACTTGCCCTTTGCCCCTTACTGCTTTTAACCAAGTATCTGGGACTTGTTGTGGTGGGGGAACTGGGTTCTGATGTTGACAAGTAGCCTTGGTTTCTGTTGGTAGGGTTATTGTGCTTGCCTTTCACCATCTGTTTATCTCTAGTGTTAGTTGGTCTTGCTGTCTTTGGCTGGAGCTTGTCCCTCCTGTGGGCATGTAAGCCTGTGTCTGTACTCCTGGGAGACCAACTTGCTTCTGGCAGGGTCTGTGCACAGAAGGCTGTGGAGCCTCCTTGCTCTCTGGTGCAAATGGTGGGTAGAAGACTCCTGTCCTAGCTGCTCCACTGATCATATGCCCTGTGTGCTCCTAGATGTTCCCCTCCAAGAGAGAAGGTGGAGATCTCACCTCCACGCTCAGAAGTGAAAGTGCTGCTGGGAAGTTGCTCTCTCCTGGCAGGCTGAGCACAGAAGGCTGTGGAGCCACCTGGCTCCTTGGTGCAAATGATGGCTGGAGGACTCCTGTCTCAACTGCTCTACTGACTGTATGCCCTATGTGCTCCTAGCTTTTCCCTTCCAGAGAGAAGTTGGAGATCTCACCTCTATGCTTAGAAGTGAAAACACTTCTGGGAGATTCCTCTTTTCTGGCAGGCTGAGCTCAGAAGGCTGTGGTGTTGCCTAGCTCCCTGGTGCAAATTGGGAATTGTACATATCTTATAGATGGCACTATGTAACTAAGAGCTAGGTGGGATATAAATGAATTCCAGGTGAACATGTACACATGTAAAAGCTATTTCAAGTTGCATTTCATTTCTTACTTGTTGGTTATTTCCAGATTACTGAAAGATGACAAAGAGAAGCAATGGTATGAACCTTGATGTTATTCTTTAGTCTTTCTCGTGTTCCATTCTACACCATATATTTCTTGCTACACCTTTAAGGCCAAGTATCTTATATGATACTATTAAGAAGCTTCTGAACCAGAAGAACTGGTGTCTGTAAGATTTTAATGAATTTGAGAAAGATGGAGATAGATAAATGGATGGATGGATTGATAGATAGATGGATAGATAAAAAGATGGATAGATAGATGATGGATAGATGTCTGGCTGGCTGGATTGATGAATGGTTGGATGTATATATGGTTGGATAGATGGATGAATAAATGAATGGATGAATATGTAGATGGATGCATAAATGAGCGGAGATGGATCAATAAATGGAATGATAGATGGAAAACAGATAGATGATAGACAGATACATAGATCATAGATAAAATGAGTTTGTGTGTTATTACAGTTCTTTAATTGTTATTGATATTGTCACTAAATACTTCTGGGTGCCTTTTAAGAACATAGTTATATCTCATTGGATCTCTTTATTTGGATGGAATCTTGGGATGACCTGGCTAATAAATTTTGGTCATAAATGTTTGAATTACTTTTGCACAAAAGTACTTACTTGACAGTATGAATTCTTAAAGAGCTAGTCTCATCTTGGGTGAGACTAGATTTAGAATGATGATTAATGGTCACCAAGGTGATATGTAGTATTTTGGTTTCTTTGAAAATCCAGCTATATTATATTAATATGTTTTTATTTTAATTCTAGGCTTGGGATAAGATTTTTCTTCACAGCAGGTGATTATGATTTGCTTTGTGCACTAGTACTGCCATGGTATTGCCAGCTGCAGGTAGTTTCTGTGAGTTTGTGATATTTAGAATTCTAAGAACTTTTGAGAGTATCCAAATATGAGAGCCACAAGAGGTGTTATATATTTTCTGAGAAGCCATGGGTACTTTGAAGCAGCTGCTGCTCCCCCTGCTGCTCTCTTTGATGTTGTTGGTTTTGTTGTTGCATTTTATGGATTTCTAGTTTGCTATTGCAGGATTGTAGGATGGCTGGATGGCTGGATGGCAGGATGGCTGGATGTCTGGATATCTGGATGGCTGGATTGCTGGATTGCTGGGTTGCTGGATTACAGGATTGTTGGATTGCTGACTTGTCCCTAGGAACCTGATGCCTGTAATCAGCAGGAATTCTATACCCTATTTTCTCTCTAATTTCCTTTCTCTCCTACCTGGAATGGGGGTTGGAAGAGATTAGGGTGACATAGGGTTGAAATGGTGGTATATAGAAGAACCTAATAAAATAGCTAAGAAATATGCCAGCAGTGCTCTTGGATTTCTTCACTGTTCAGAATGATGATCAGTTTTCTACTTTTCTATGATGGACATATAGTGTAAATCTGAAGTAAAATGAAGGATTAAGATTTTGTGATTATTTTTCCTTGTTTCATTCCACAGCACAATTTTCCTGAATAACAAACATTGTATTCTACAGACTATGAAAGGGATCCTGTTGGCAATTCTAGACTTGAGGAATAAGAATTAAGAATGTAAGTGAGAGTGCTGGTGAGATGGCTCAGTGGTTAAGAGCACTGGCTACTCTTCCAAAGGTCCTGAGTCCAAATCCCAGCAACCATATGGTGGCTTACAACCATCCAACCATTGTAATGAGATTTGATGCCCTCTTCTGGTGTGTCTGAAGACAGCTACAGTATACTTACATATAATCAATCAATCAATCAATCTTAAAAAAAGAATGTGAGAGAATTAGAAATGGAGAGTTTGCAATGTCTTGATACTTAGATGTTTATAAGTAGAATAAATACTTTTGAAAAAATAGTCTCTCTACCTTTCTAGCTGTCATTTCTTTACACAGCTAGAAGCTGATTGAAGAAGCCTCACAAAGCTTTACTCCAATATTTATTGATCCTACATTTGGGTGAGTTTTACTTTACTGAAAATGTTCTGATCATTTGTTAATCTTTTGAAGCAACCCCTGTCAAACATCAAGTCTCATTCCTTGACTACTTCCTGTAACAAATCCTTTTCAACTCTACACCAAATCTGCATATATTCCTCATCTGGACACTAACAGCAATTTGTAACATCTTGAGTATGTGTATTGTCAAAAGTATTGAAATATTATTCATGAAAAATACTTATTGTACCACTGGGACATATACTATTGATAAATACTGGGTACCCAGTAGTATATGATATGGTATTAACATATATTTTGCCCAAACCATTGTTAGAAACCAAATATTTTATTTTTAGGTTAATGTCCTTATTGGGATCTCTGCCCACCTATGAGGAAAATGTATAGAAAGAAAGAGTAGGCTATTGATGTCTTAGATTCTATATAAACTATAACAATACCCCATTTTAAATTACTGAGATATCTCTTTAGTCCTTCATTTTGATCTTTCTATGAGTGAACTCTATCCATTAACTTTCTCAAACCTCTTTTCATATCTTTGTTCCTCAGGCTATAGATGAAAGGATTCATCATAGGTGTCACTACTGTATACATAACAGTGGCTACACGGTCCTTCACCACTGAGTACATAGACAGAGGCCTAAAGTAGACATAGATGATACTCCCATAGAACAGGGCCACTACAGTGAGGTGGGAGCCACAGGTAGAGAAGGCTTTCCATTTTCCAGCTGCAGAGGGGATCCTGAGCACAGTGACAATGATTCTCAGGTAGGAAAAGAGGATGCATAGGAAGGGGGTCACAATGACAGCCAGGGTCTCAGTCATGACTACAATCTGGCTGGAGGATGTATCAGAACAGGACAGCTTTAGCACAGGCTGAGTGTCACAGAAAAAGTGCTTAATGACATGGGAGGCACAGAATGAGAGGCGAGACATGAGGAGGACACGGAACAGTGCATGCAGATGAGAGATAGTGCAAGAACCCAGCAGCATGAGAAGGCAGCGTTGTGGCCTCATCACCACATCATAATGTAAAGGTTTACAAATGGCCACCAGTCGGTCAATGGCCATGGAGGCCAGCAGGTAGCTATCAGTGTTCCCTAAGGCCATGAAGAAGTACATCTGAACAAGGCATCCCACATAGGAGATAGTCTTTGTCTGTGAGAGCAAGTTCACCAGCATCTTGGGCACAATGACTGTTGTGAAGCAGATATCCATGAATGACAAATTACTGAGGAAAAAGTACATGGGGGTATGGAGCCTGGAGTCAGAGCGGATGGCCAGGATGATGAGCACATTCCCCACCACAGTGACCAGGTACATTATGATGAAGATGGAGAAAAGGGGTTTCTGCATCCAGGGATTGGAAGAGAGACCCAGCAAGATGAAGTCTGAGGTGCTGCTGCTGCTGCTATGGTTGTTCATGTTTTTGGTTCAGGATAGATTTTGGAGAAATTGTAGGAAAAATGTGAAAGGAATTTTCATCTGTAAAACTTCTTCCTTAACTTCAAGCCTGTTTAAAAAACCCTCATTACCATTTGTTATGAGTTTGAAGCACATTTTCTACCAATTGACAGAGAAATATATTAGATGACTATCTAACAAAGAAACACAAAGTGACACCTCTGTTATTTACTAAATTACAAACTGAAGGTCTCTCAGTCCTGCTTAGTAATGTCTGTATTACCTAATTTACCTGAGTTATTTTCATTTCTGTCAATTTGTCTTAAGTGGTTTCTTGACCAAGTCTTTAGCCTCCTCATTTTCTTCTCAGAGTAAGATGTTGTGTTTCCCTTGTAGTAGTTTATTTTATTACAACAGATCTTCATCAGTGAGGTCCTCCCATTAATGGTCTTCTTGCCATAGTTTTGGAGATGGTGGTCACAGCAGGGAAAGTAGGCAATTGAGCATCTCATTAATGCCCCATGAAATTTACAGAATTCAGATCTTTTATCTGCAGAAGAAAAATTACTATCCTTTATTTTAATGTCATTTATATATTATAATCTGGACTCTTTAATTATGTACTTCCCCCCATGGATGTCACTCAAGAAGAGTAATATAAGCCAGTACCTAGGTAATGATAGGATGTTTTAAATATTCTTCCTATCTACAAGATTACTTTGAATCTAGATAGGGGCCATTAAACAGGGAGAGGACTTAACAGAACACATGTGTTATAAACCCGGAGGGAAGGGATTACTTGGAGTGGATAATTTTAATCAGGAATGACACCATAGGAATAGGGGAGAAGAAAGAGTGGGGGAAGGGTTAAACAAAACTAAGGATGTAAGAAAAATTCCATGGGAACCTCCTATTCTGTGATTCTATTAAAATCATAAATTAAAAATGTTTGAGCAAAGACATGGTGAATGTGTGGATAATGATATTCCCAGAAGCTATGCATTATCAAATGAAAATTCCCAAAGTATGTGTGAGATATCTCCATGCAAACTCTGGGTCAAGGAGGCCCCAGAGACCTTTCAAGAATTGCTGACAATTGCCAATGATATTAATTTCCTATCAGAACTAGATCATGAGACCATTTTGTTCGAAGATACTACTTATTTGAGTTGTAAGACACTGAGAAATAAAACTCAATCTGACATTGAAGGCTTCTCCATCCTGAGTAGTTTTCCCATTGCATGCTGCTTTGGGAAAAGAGTTATCAACAGTCCTACTCTACTTGGAGTCCATGATTTCCAATAATTACCTGCCCGGTAATATATGGCTACAAGCGCTATGATGTCATTGCTATTATAGAGACAATCAGCTTCTCTCTGATTAGTTTTAAAGCCCACTATATAGGAGGGAACTTATGCCTTATACTGTAAACTTTCTAAGAGCTTGTGGCTATGAAGGTCATAGCCACATACATATTACTGTTGCTTTTCTAAATAATCATAAGGCCAAATTGCTTTCTTAACTACTAAACTTGTAAATTAGTGTTACTCCCATCCATCAGCAGTGAAGCTTCTTTTTTGTGGTGGGCAAGATTCATATCTGGTCAAAGTACAGAGACTAGCTGAATGTGGAATGATCTGGCTTAACCAGGCCATCTTTTAAACTCTTACCAAGGTCAGGGAACACTATGGAAGGTAGGGGAGAAAGATTGTAAGAGTCAAAGGTTGGAGAAAAGTGCAGTGAAACAATGCCTTAAAGCTGTAACCCAGACACTGTACTCTTGATGATGCTGTAGTTACCTGAACAAAGAATAGTCCTATTGCTATTTTTATTTGCTGGGCAGTAACTAAAAAGGCACTATCTGAAGCTAATGAGTACTGGGCAATAGTCCTTTTCTTCAACAATGTAGAAAATGTTTCTCATAGTTTGGTAAATAATATTCCACTCATGGTCATACAAACAACTAACAATTCAGCTCAGTGGGTCAAAAACAAAAGAACATCAAAGTACAAAGATTATTGGGAACAGGAAACATTTCAGTGAGATATAGGAAAGGAGATAGAAATGGGAAGTGAAAATGCCCAAAACTCAGTAAACGTGCATAAAATTATCAAAGAATTAAAAATGCTGCTATGAAGTCCTCATTCTAAACTTTCATGTAGCAATATAAAGTTTACTGTGTAAAAGTACAATCCACACTAATATTTAGGAAACAAGACAAAGGGATGACACCTATTGGCACTGTGAAGCCATCTGGCTCAGATAACAGACTAAGACAGTACACAAGAGAAATCTGGAGAAACATGGGACATAAATATTTAAAAAGGTTGAAGCTGCCGCCCTTTGCAGGCAATATGATGGTTCAACTAGAAAATACAGGAAACAGTGTCTCCTGAGAGGCTCTGCCAGTGCCTGACAAATACAGAGGCAGATGCTCACAGCCATTCATTGGACTAAGTACAATGTCCCCAATGGAGGAGCTAGAGAAAAGACCCAAGGATTTGAAGGAGCTTGCAGCCCCATAGGAGGAACAACAATATGAACCAACCAGTACCCCATGAGATCCCAGTGACTAAATTACCAACCAAATAGTACACATGGAGGGACCCATGGCTCCAGCCACATGTGTAAGAGAGGATGGCCTTGTGGGACATCAATGAAAAGAGAGGCCCTTGGTCCTGTGAATGCCCCACTATAGGGGAATGCCAGGACAGGGAATCGGGTGAGTTGGTGAGCAGAGGGAGGAGGGATGGAAAATGAGGAAAGTTTATAACATTTGATATGTAAATAAAGAAAATATCTATAAAAAAGAAAATACAGGAAAACAACTTGTAACCATCAAGACTTCACCAAGTCATCAGATTCAGAAAAATCTAAAGACATTAACAGGCTTTCTGAATTACAAAAGTGTATACCAAGAAAACTCCAAACTGACATTAAAAAGGCAGAGAATTAGTTGAAAACAATCCTGAGGGGATGAAAGAAATGAGTGAGAAAGTGTAACAGAGCATAATGGAAGATCTGAAAAAAAGTCATACCATAAATCTAAAAAGAAAGGATTTTGAGAACATGAGTCTTCTCAAATCATGAAAATTTAATGTATGTCTTAATGAGACCACAAGGGAATTTTTAATGGAATTTGAGAGAATTGTGCTAAGATTTACCTAGAGGAGCAAATGCCTGAGAATAGACAAGATAATTCTGAAAAAATTGTAATATCAACAAGAAACTTTCTTAATCAAAAATTAAAGCATGTAATAAATAAAATAAAACAGTGAGGGCATATCTAGAGAAAAATAATTGAACCACTGTAGTGAACTATATACATCTGTATTTGCATGTAGAAAGGGATTTTGATATAGCGTTAATAGATAATAAAGATTATTTTCATAGCAACAGAAACAGATGAAGTATTAATTACATCAGTGCTATTTTTGACAATTAGCTGAATTTGTAAAAATAAGGCTATCTATATAACTCATACATACACAGAAAAGTCAGAAAACTAAACTAAAAGTATAAGTTCTAAATCATGAAATAAGTTTTAGCTCCGATGAAAGAAGGATCTTTTGAGGTTCTACAAACGGATATTAATCGAAGCGGGAAATGAACTCTGGAAGAATGATGGAATATTATACTCTGAACTTTGAACACCATGCTGGATGAGATCATAAACAAAGCTAAAATATAACCTCCTGGTCATAGAAAACTCTTGCAACACATTTACTAATGAACTAGCTCCTCCCCACTGCTAACTAGAAAACACAAATTAGACTCAATTCAATTCTCGCCAATCAGAATTTCTTTCTGCATGCCTGAAGAGAAACAGGCCATATAAACACTGGAAATGATTGGGTAAATCAGAACATCTTTTTTAGACCCCATACCATGGATGAAAGATTGTACTACTCTTTATTTTTGCTTTTATTGAAAGCAGATTTTCTTACACAATATACCCTGATTATGGTTCCCCTCCCCACTTTCTTTCCTATCCAGATCAACACGTTTCTGTCTCTTATTAGAAATGTAGAAGCTGGCATTATTTATCCAATAACTTTACTTAAGACATGTATTCTGCTGAAATAATCACTTTTGTGTAGAACAAAAATTTGTATATGTAGTTTTATTGGCAAGTTTCCCATTGTATCAAACAAACCAAACCAAACCAAAGAATAGAAGGTTGGAATCACTAAAATATTGACCAAAATGTGAATTATTATATGTTATTAAATAATTAATTATATAAATTATTAAATAATTTATAGTGTATTCCTTTTTTTTTAACATCATGTTGAGGATATGAAGTGACTGATGCCTACTAATATTCATTAGTACATATACACAGCAAATGATTAGCTAAAAACTTTTAATTAAAAAAATCATTTTATGTTCTCCAAAATTATGTTTCTTGAGAGAAAGACACTGTTATTTTGCTTTCCATAGACAAAAAAATAAGAGTTTGGCAAGGTTGAGTAATTTAGCAGATTATGCTTCTGGACGTTATAGAGCTATTTTTTCTTTTCTTTTTAGGATATTTTCTTTATTTACATTTCAAATGTTATCTCCTTTCCTGGTTTCTACCATGGAACCCCCTATGCCATCTCCCCTCCCCCTGTTTCTATAAAGGTACTCCCCTACCCACCCCATCCCCACTTCAGCCTCTCTGCCCTGGCTTTCCCCTACATTGGAGCATCTAGTCTTCACAGGACCACTGGTGCCTAGCAAGGCAATCCTATGCTACATATGTGGCTGGAGCCATAGGTCCTTCCATGTGTACTTTTTGATTGGCAGTTTAGTCCCTGGGACCTTTGGGGGGTCTGGTTGGTTGATAATGTTGTTCTTCCTATGAGGTTACAAACCCCTTCTAGAGCTGGGTTTGTAACCTCATAGGAACCCCTCTAGAGCTGAATGCAGGTAGATCTGAGGACAGAGCTTAGCTTTCCTGGAAGAACTGGATTATTTTGTTATTGTACTATCTGTAATGGTGTGTTCATTGAAAAAAGCAAGCTGTAGAACAATCAAATACAACCAATGCAGTTCTGTACAATGGGATTCCTTACATGTTGTTATATGCATGCATGTGCATGTTGATGTCTTCTGGAATGAGATTAGAAGGCTGGAGCAATATCTAGATTTAACTCTATTGTTTTTAATGAGCATATTTTCAATGAGCATATTTTTCCTCCTTATTTACTTATACCCATGCAATAAATGCATTTGGGGTCATATTACTCATAGTTTTTGTCTCTCCTTGACTTTTAGAGAAGATTGTGTCTTTCTCTGTGTGGGAGTTTGTTTTGATACTTTTGAGAATTATCACGGCATCATGTAGATTCTGAAATGTGAGACTGTATATTAGAACATTGAAAAGAATAAGATATGTTCTCAACTTGAGACCACCACTTACTCTACTCTTTATTAAAAGTTGTCATTTTACCTTGTGACAATCATTTCCTTAAATCTAGCAGCTTACCTTAGGATATGTATATATGTACTAAGTGTACTGGGCAGGTTTTATGCTATCTCTTGTCTTATGTAATCCTCAGTATAATATTATGATGGAAACACCACTTCCACATTCACTAAATAAAGAGACTGAAGTTAATATTCACAGAGCTGGTGAGGGGTATACCCAATCTTCAAACACAGGCAGTCCCTGCTCTGTTTCATGTTTCATTTTCCCCACTTTCCCCAAACATACACAAGCCTAGAGAATTAAGCCTGTATTAGTATATATATATAGATCTTTTTTAATCTCCGAGTTCCTCAGGGGTTCATACTGATCACTCGTTGTGTTCTATCATTTGTTCTGGATTTGCCTTGGGTTTGGGTCATTAGGTCTCAGCTGTCTGTATCATTTTTCACACTTATAACAGTGATGGAGTAGAATAATCTCAAAGAGATACATTCTGCTTAGAAATATTGCTGGGTCCTCTTTTCAGCACTGAAATCTTCCTCTTCTGTGTGTTTGAGGAGATCTACAGTTCATGGTTTTTGTCTCCATAGAAGGTGGGTTTTTTTGTCCAAATTTATATTCCACTTATTTTTATTTGTGAGCTTTCAGGGTAGTCTTAAACCATCAGACTCCTTATCCAACACAATGCACCTGCCTTTAAACATCTCATACTCCTTCTGCTCCATTTCTTGTTTCTTTTTTCTACTCCTCATCACTAGTTTCTTAATTGCCTGGCTCTGTCCCTCTCAATCATTCAAAGAATTAAAGTTGAGAGATGTCAGTTGTATTGATGTGTATGTAGTTTAACTGTAATCAGGCAGAAATCATAAATGCTACTGGTAAAGAACATACACTGCCTTCTGCAACATAGGGCAATGTGGCTTCTCAAAGACTGTTACTAGACTGGTAGCCACAGATCTTTAATTTGTCTGCTATTCACCTCTGCCACTTTTGTTTCACATGATTGCAATCATCTGCTTCCCACAATTACATAGAAAATGGGTTTAGAATCTTTGAAAGCTACCCAGTCTCTTGTGGAAAGGGCTCTGACTTTCGATCATGAGCTCAAATTTGTCTCCCTGTGTTTGGCAGAAGATGATATAAATATTCCACTCACAGATAGTTAGTTTTTACAACACTCCATGTTCCATGGAACAAATATGACATTCAGAGAACTAAAGTGAGTAGGCATGTGCTGCAGAGTTCAGTCAAGAATGTGCCATCATGAGATCTGCAAAGCCTTCACTGGTCTCATCACCCAGGTTCAGAGGACAATCTAGTTGTAGCATAGGTGATGGGCCCTTTAAGGCTTTCTCTTTGGTGACGTCTTTCATATTTATCAATATCAAGGGTTTGATATTTAATCAAAGTACAATTTCATATGATTTACAGGGAAGGGTCATGTTTCTTGGCTTTTTTGATAGAATAGAGAAAATGGGACAGAAACGGGAGAAAGACATGTCCATTTTTTATATTGCCAAATTTACCCTGCAGCTTACCTGTAGAAGTGACCAGACTTGGAGGCTTACCAGGTAGGCTTAGAATATCTGAAGAAAGAACATTATAAACTGCTTATTTAGTTTTAGAGATGTGGTGACTCTGCCTACCCTGGGAATTGGTGACAGAAAGGGAGACCCAGGGGCCAGGTCTATCTGCATGCCAGAGCCCTGAGAGGGTTGGCCCTGAAGTTCTCCCCAGAGAGGAGGACATTTCTGATACTCTCTCTAAGAAGTGGGATATCTGGGTTCCAAAAGGGTCATTTGTAATATCTAAGAAGAGAATTAGATCCATGTAGCAGCAAAATGGAGTGTACGCATGCATATGTGTGTTTAGGTCCTACTCCAACAAGGCCACACCTTCTAATAGTGCCACTCTCTGGGCTAAGCATATTTAAATTACCACAGTCCTCTCTCATCATACATATTCCAACAGAAGGACTTATGCTGACACAGCATTATCGCCTATTACTAGAGTTTGTTCACATTGAGGTTCAACTTCAGTTTAAATTTGTTAGTTTGGTGTCAGTGTATAATGACACCAAATAATGACAACTGCATAATGACATGTATGCAGTACTGCTGTGTACAGAAATAATGACAACTGCATAATGACATGTATGCAGTACTGCTGTGTACAGAATGCTTTCACTGCCCTAATGAGTTGTACATCCTTCGCAGGTTCACACATCCTGGTTGTCAGGTTCCTGGGATCAACTTCTTCACTTTTTAAGTTTCTTCATAGGTTTGTATTCACCAAGTGAGTATTTAGGACCACATGAGGTACAACTTTTACTATCTCTAGAACATAGCTTCTTTGTGCTCTCAGAAAACACTTGCCAGATTTACCTCAGTGATGCTGGTCTTTTCTTAAACACTGTTAATTTCTTAGCTCCAGCTAACTAACATCAATTGTTCCAGTACTCCCTTCTATTTTTAACTCTAGCTCCAGAGCCACATGGCTGAAGCTGCCAAGTTCTGCTGTCCATTTGAGCTGGAACATGACCACATTGTTCTATTACATTATTACCTTTCTGTTTTCCAACTCCTTCACTGCCTAAGCTTGGCTGTTAGGGAACTTGCTCTGTAGATAGACCTTGAACTCAAGAGATATACATGGCTCTGTCTCCTGAAATCTTGGATTAAATCTATGTATCACCATACCTGGACCTAAGCTTTTCTCTACTTGGAACTTGTTCTATCTCAAGCTGGCCTTGAACTCAGAGATTTGTTTGCCTCTGCCTTCTAGGATTAAAAGTATGTGCCATCCTGCTTGGGCCTAAGCTTTTCATGGCCACTATTTCTCAAGATCCAGATCAAAAGTGTATGCCTTTAGGCCTCAGGATCTGGATCCCAGATGTACTCTCCATTTCTGGATTGTAGTTCATTTCAGATTAAAAGTCCAAATGAAAACAACAACCAAGTCCCTTGTTCAACTGCAAAAGCATAAACAATAAGCTTAGCAGGGTGAGATCTTGCTTAGTGGTTACCATTCCTTAACTTGATTATCTCCATGAGCATAAGATTCAGCTCCATTCTACTTCCTGGTGGTACCCCTTTACTTTTTGAACCACGCATTTTTGTACTTTTTCTTTCTAAGCTTGCTATGGTTCATCAAAGCTCTTTTAAAATTTTTTTCCGAGACAAGGTTTCTCTGTGATGCCCTGGCTGTCCTGGAACTCACTCTGTAGACTAGGCTGGCCTTGAACTCAGAAATCCACCTGCCTCTGCCTTCCAAGTTCTGGGATTAAAGGCGTGCACCACCACCGCCCCATCAAGAGCTTTTTATGAGAATAAATCACAGAATAGTGTCTAAACTGAATTGTTTTGAGACCTCTTTTGTCAATTCAATTAATTTGTTTCCCTTCAACTTAACCTAAGGCAGAATCTTAAGACAAGGGCAAAGAGCAGCCATATTAGAGAGACTTGAAGCAATCCCACTGAAATCAGGGACTAAACAAGGCTGTCCACTATCTCACTACCTGTTCAATATAGTACTTGAAATTGTAGCCAGAACAATTAGACAACAAAGAAAGGTTGGGTGGATGCAAATTGGAAAGAAAGAAGTAAAAGGAAGAAATAAACAACTTGAGTAAAGTGGAGAGATATAAAATTAATCCATACAAATCAGTAGCCTTCCTCAAATGATAAAGAGGCTGAGAAAGAAATTAGGGAAACAACACCCTTCACAATAGTCACAAATAATATAAAATAGTTGGTATTACTCTAACCAAGCAAGGGATAGATCTGTATGACAAGAACTTCAAGTCTCTGAAGAAAGAAATTGAAGAAGATCACAGAAGATGGAAAGAACTCCCATGCTCATAGATTGGCAGGGTTAATATACTAAAAATGGCCACCTTGCCTAAAGCAATCTACAGATTCAATGCAATCCCCACCAAATTCCAACTTAATTCTTCATAGAGTTAGGAAGAGCAATTTGGAAATTTGTCAGGAATAACAACAACAACAACAACAAAAAACCCAGGATAGAAAAAAATATTCTTAACAATTAAAGAACCTCTGGTGGAAACACCATCTTTGACCTCAAGCTATGCTACAAAGCAACAGTGATAAAAACTGCATGATATTGGTAGAATGACAGGCAGGTAGGTCAATGGAATAGAATTGAAGACCCAGAAATGAACCCACATACCAATGGTCACTTGATCTTTGACAAAGGAGCTAAAACCAGCCAGTGGAAAAAAGATAGCATGTTCAGTGAATGGTGCTGGTTCAACTGGCAGTCAACATGTAGAAGGATGCAAATTGATCTATTCTTATTTCCCAGTCAAAGCTCAAATCTAAGTGGATCAAGTACTTCCACATAAAGCCAGATATACTGAATCTAACAGAAGAGAAACTGGGGAAGAACCTGGAGCACATGGTCACAGGGGAAAATATCCCAAATAGAACACCAATAGCTTATGCTCTAAGATCAAGAATTGACATATGGGACCTCATAAAATTGCAAGGTTTCTGTAAACCAAAGGACACTGTCAATAGGACAAAATGGCAACCAACAGATTGGGAAAAGATCTTTACCAATCCTCAATGTGACAGAGGGCTAATATCCAATATACAAAGAACTCAAGAAATTAAACTCCAGAGAACCAAATAACCCAATTAAAAGGGAGGGACAGGGCTCCCAGACAGACAGGACAGGCAATACCAGGTACCCAGAGATATCGCAAGTTTAACATTGCTTGGGACACAGCCCGCTGAGTTTCTGCCTGCACCCAAGTCCTGGGCAGCTCTGTGGGTTGTCTGTGTGCCAGCTCTGTCATGGGTCCTTTGCTCTGCAGATTAATCGGCACTTGGAGGGGCTCCCTGCTGCCATTTTTGCTCCCAGATGGACAGGACAGGCAGGTCCAGGTACACAGATACAACCCCAAGTATACCATTGGTTGGGGCAAGGCACAACAGGGCTCCAAAGGCACCCAAGAGTAGGGCAGCCCATCAGCAATCTATGCAAGAGGAATCCCAGTCATCCAGAGGATCAGAAATAGTTTTAAAGGATTACAGGAGATTCAAGCACTAGACAGTGACAACTAACGCCAGAGATACATAGCTAGAGAACCAGCATTAGCAGGACCTTCGAGAACCAGCAGCTTGCAGGGCATTCCACCCTTGCCAAGTCTGCCATAGGGAAGACCCCATCTCCTGATACTTCCTGGAGAACCAGCTGTATGCAGGTCATTTGAGAGAAAGGGAATCCTAGGAGTAAAGATACACAGACCCGCAGGACAGAGAAGTCACAGTCAGAGACAGCAAGACCAGCTAACACCAGAGATAACTAGATGGTCAAAGGGAAATGCAAGATCATTACCAACAGAAACCAAGGCAACATGGCAACATCAGAACCCAGTTCTCCCACAACAGCAAATCCTGGATACTCTATCACATTGGGAAAGCAAGAGCTGGATTTAAAATCACATCTCATGATGCTGATGGAGGACTTCAAGAAAGACATAAATAACTCCCTTAAAGAAATACAGGAAAACATGGGTCAACAGGTAGAAGTCCTTAAAGAGGAAACACAAAAATCCTGTAAAGAAATAGAGGAGAATATGGATCAACAGGTAGAAGCCCTCAAAGAGGAAACACAAAAATCCCTTTAAAAATACAGGAGAATATGGATCAACAGGTAGAACCCCTAAAAGAGGCAACACAAAAATCCAATAGGGAATTATAGGAGAACATGGGTCAACATGCAGAAGCCCTTAAAGAGGAATCACAAAAATCACTAAAAGAAACACAGGAGAATATGGGTCAACAGATACAAGCCCTTAAAGAGGAAACACAAAAATCCCTTAAAGAACTTCAGGAAAACACAAACAAACAAGTGGAGGAACTGAACAAAACTTCCAAGGATCTAAAAAAGTAAATAGAAACAATAAAAAAATTGCAAAGTGAGACGTCTCTGGAGATAGAAAACCTTGGAAAGAATTCAGGAGTCATAGATGCAAGCATCAACAACGGAATACAAGAGATAGAAGAAAAAATATCTGATGCTGAAGATACCATAGAAAACATTGACTCAACAGTCAAAGAAAATGCAAAATGCAAAAAGCTTGTAACCCAAATCATCCAGGAAATCTAGGACACAATGAGAAGACTAAACCTCAGAATTATAGGTACAGAAGAATGTGAGGATTTACATCTTAAGGGTGAGTAAATATCTTCAACAAAATTATAGAAGAAAACTTCCTTAACCTAAATAAAGAGATGCCCATGAATATACAAGAAGCCTACAGAACTTCAAACAGATTTGGACCAGAACAGAATTTCCTCTTGTCACATAATAATCCAAACACCAAATGTACTAAACAAGAAAGAATATTAAAAGCAGTAAGGGAAAAACGTCAAGTAACATATAAAGGCAGACCTATCAGAATTACACCAGACTTCTCACCAGAAACTATGAAAGCTGGAAGATCCTGGGCAGATGTCATACAGACCCTAAGAGAACATAAATGTCAGCCCAGACTACTATACCCAGCAAAACTTTCAAATACCATAGACTGAGAAAACAAGACATTCCATGACAAAAGGAAATTTACACAATATTGTTCCACAAATCCAGCTCTGCAAAGGATAATGGGTGGAAACTATCAACACAAGGCAGGAAACTACACCTTAGAAAAAGCAATAAAGTAGTCTTTCAACAAACCTAATAGAAGATAGCTACACAAACAGAATTTTGCCTTTAACAAAGACAATAACAGTAAGCAACACTCACTTTTCCTTAATATATCTTAATATCAATGGTCTCCATTCCCTAATAAAAAGACATCGACTAACAGACTGGATACATAAATAGGACCCAAACTTTTGCTGCATATAGGAAACCCATCTCAGTAACAAAGGCAGTCACTACTTCTGAGTCAAAGGTTGGAAAATAATTTTCCAGGCAAATGGTCCTAAGAAACAAGCTGGAATGGCCATTCTTACATAGGATAAAACTGACTTTCAACCAAAAGTTGCTAAAAAGATAAGGAGGGACTCTTCATACTGGTCAAAGGAACTCTCAATTCTGAACATCTATGCTCTGAACACAAGGGCATCCACATTCATAAAAGAAACTTGACTAAAGCTCAAAGCACACATTGCATCCAATATAATAATAGGAGGAGACTGCAGTACCCCACTCTCAACAGTGGAGAGATCATGGAAACAGAAACTAAACAGAGACACAGTGAAACTAATTGAAGTTATGGACCAAATGAATCTAACAGATATTTATAGAACATTCCACCCTAAAGCAAAAGAATATACCTTCTTCGCAGCACCTCATGGTAGCTTCTCCAAAACTGACCATATAATTGGTCACAAAACAGGCCTCAACAGATACAGAAATATTGAAATTATTCCATGTACCTTATCCAATCACCATGGCCTAAGGCTGCTCTTAAGCTCAAACAAAAACAATGGAAAACACACATATACATGGACTTTGAACAATGCTCTTCTCAATGATAGCTTGGTCAAGGAAGAAATTAAGAATGAAATTAAAGACGTTTTAGAATTTAATCAAAATGAAGACACATCATACCAAAACTTATGGAACACAATGAAAGCAGTGCTAAGAGGAAAACTCATAGTTCTGAATTCCTCCAAAAAGAAAATGGAGAGATCTTACACTAACAGCTTGTCAGTGCACTCGAAAGCTCTGGAAAAAAAAGAAGTAAATACACCCAAGAGGAGTAGATGGGAGGAAGCAATCAAACTCATGGCTGAAATCAACCAAACAGAAACAAAAAGAACTATACAAAGAATCAACAAAACAAGGAGCTGGTTCTTTGAGAAAATCAGCAAGATAGATAAACCCTTAGCCAGACTAACCAGAGGGCACAGAGGCACTACCCAAATTAATAAAATCAGAAATAAAAAGGGAGACATAACAACAGAAACTGGAAATTAAAAAAATCATCAGATCCTACTACAAGACATTTTACTCAACAAAGTTTGAAAATCTGGATGAAATGGACAACCTTTTAGATACACAACCATCCAAATTGTCCCATAAGTCCTGAGCAAATAGAAGCAGTTGTTAATAGTCTCCCATCCAAAAAAAGAAAAAAAAAAGAAAAGAAAAGGAAAGAAAAGAAAAGAAAAGAAAAGAAAGAAAAGAAAAGAAAAAAAAAGAAAAGGAAAAAGCCCAACACCAGATAGGTTTATTGGGGAATTCTATCAGGTCTTCAAAGAAGAGCTAATTCCAATACCCTTCAAACTATTACATGAAATAGAAACTCAATGAACACTATCCAACTTATTCTATGAAGGCACAATAATGCTTATACGTAAACCAAACAAAGACCAAAGAAGGAAGGAGAACTTCAGACCAATCTCCCTCATGAACATCGATGCCAAAGTACTCAACAAAATTTAGGTCAACATAATCCAAGTTTGCATCAAAGCGATAAACCAGACAGCAAAAGGAGGTCAAAGGTATACAAATTGGAAAGGGAGAAGTCAAAATATCACTATTTGCAGATGATATGATAGTATAACTAAGCAACCCCAAGACTTCCACCAGAGAACTCTTAAAGCTTCAGCAAAGTGACTGGATATAAAATTAACTCAAGCAAACTAGTAGCCTTCCTCTACTCAAAGGTTAAACAAGAGGAGAAAGAAATTAGGGAAACGACACTCTTCACAATAGTCTCAAATAATATTTCATACCTAGGTGTGACTCTAACGAAGCAAGTGATAGATTTATATGACACAAACTTTAAGCCTCTGAAGAAAGATATTGAAGAAAGTCTCAGAAGGTGGAAAGATCTCCCATGTTCATGGATTGGTAGGATCAATATAGTAAAAATGGCCATCTTGCCGAAAGCAATCTACAGCAATGCACTCCCCATCAAAATCCCAACTCAATTCTTCATAGATCTAGAAAAAGCAATTCTCAAATTCATCTGGAATAACAACAACAACAAAAAAACCCAGGATAGCAAAAACTATTCCCCACAATATAGACCTTCTGGGGGAACCACCATCCCTGACCTAAAGCTTTCTACAGACAAAGTGATAAAAACTGGTAGCCAGAGGTGGTGGCACATGCCTTTAATCCCAGCACTTGGGAGGCAGAGGCAGGCATATTTCTGAGTTCGAGGCCAGCCTGGTCTACAGAGTGAGTTCCAGGACAGCCAGAGCTACACAGAGAAATCCTGTCTCGAAAAACAAAACAAAACAAAACAAAACAAAACAAAACAAAACAAAACAAAAAACCACCACCATCACCACCACCAACAACAAAAAAACCCAACAACTCCCCTGCCCCCCCAAAAAATCTGTTTGATATTGGTATGCAGACAGGCAGGAAGATCAATGGAATAGAATTGAAGACCCAGAAATGGACCCACACACATATGGTCACTTGATATTTGAAAAAGCAGCTAAAAAATGCAGCGGAAAAAAAGACAGCATTTTTTAAACATTTTTTATTGGATATATTCTATATTTACATTTCATTTCCCTTTTTCTGGTTCCCCACCCCCAAAGGTCCCACATGCCCTTTTCCATCACTCTGCTCCCTCATCCACCTCTTCCCACTTCCCTGTTCTGGTATTCCCCTACACGGATGCTTTGAGCCTTTCCAACACCACGGTCCACTCTTTCCTTCTTGTCGGACATCATTTGGTATGTGAATTGTGTCTTGGTGTCCCAAGATTCTAGGCTAATATCCACTTATCAGTGAGTGCATACCATGGGTATTCTTTTGAGACTGGGTTACCTCACTTAGTATGATGTTCTCCAGCTCCATCCATTTCTCTAAGAATTTCATGAATTCATTGTTTCTAATGGCTGAATAATATTCCATTGTGTATATATACCACATTTTTTTTGTATCCATTCCTCCGTTGAGAGACATCTGGGTTCTTTCCAGCTTCTGGCTATTATAAATAAGGCTGCTATGAACATAGTAGGGCATGTATCCTTATTGCATGCTGGGGAATCTTCTGGGTATATTCCCAGGAGTGGTATGGCTGGATCCTCTGGAAGTATCATGTCCATTTGTATGAGGAACTGCCAGACTGATTTCCAGAGTGGTTGTACCAGCTTGCAGTCCCACCAGCAGTGGAGGAGTGTTTCTCTTTCTCCACATCCTTGCCAACACCTGATGTCTCCCAAGTTTTTAATCTTAGCCATTCTGAATGGTGTGAGGTGAAATCTCAGGATTGTTTTGATTTGCATTTCTCTAATGACTAATGATGTTGAACATTTTTTAAGGTGTTTGTCAGCCATCCGAATTTCTTCAGGTGAAAAGTCTTTGTTTAGCTCTGTACCCCATTTTTGGATAGGGTTATTTGGTTTTCTGGGGTCTAACTTCTTGAGTTCTTTGTATACATTGGATATTAGCCCTCTGTCGGATGTGGGGTTGGTGAAGATCTTTTCCCAATTTGCTGATTGCCGATTTATCCTTTTGACAGTGTCTTTTGCCTTACAGAAACTTTGTAATTTTATGAGGTCCCATTTGTCTATTCTTGCTCTTAGAGCATAAGCAATTGGTGTTCTGTTCAGGAATTTTCCCCCTGAGCCAATGTCCTCAAGGGTCTTCCCCAGTTTCTTTTCTATTAGTTTTAGTGTGTCTGGTTTTATGTGGAGGTCCTTGATCCACTTGGAGTTGAGCTTAGTGCAAGGAGATAAGAGTGGATGAATTCTCGCGGGCACACTGGACGCAGTGAGCGGCTGGAATCAGGTGCGTGGCCAGAGTTATAGCTTAGCTTAGCTCTGCAGGAGATCTGGGCACAGAAAGCTCAGCTGCGGGTGCAGACTAGCAGCTGGGACCAGCTCTCCGAGCAGACTAGCCGCGATGGGCCACCGGGCCGCCTCAGGGCACAGCTCGGCACTCTAGCAGCTGGAGTCAGGGGCCTGGACTCAGAGCGAGCATAGTCCAGCACAGACAACGCAGCCAGAAGGGAGCAGCAGAGCCGGGTACGAGCAGCTCAGCCAAGGACACGCAGTGCTTTCAGCAGGGGCAGCCATCTTGCCCCAGACCCCTGCGCACAAACGGCGGGCACACTGGACACAGTGAGCGGCTGGAATCAGGTGCGTGGCCAGAGTTATAGCTTAGCTGAGCTCTGCAGGAGATCTGGGCACAGAAAGCTCAGCTGCAGGTGCAGACTAGCAGCCGGGACCAGCTCTCCGAGCAGACTAGCAGCGAGGGGCCACCGGGCCGCCTCGGGGCACAGCTCGGCACTCTAGCAGCTGGAGTCAGGGGCCTGGACTCAGAGCGAGCATAGTCCAGCACAGACAACGCAGCCAGAAGGGAGCAGCAGAGCCGGGTACGAGCAGCTCAGCCAAGGACACGCAGTGCTTTCAGCAGGGGCAGCCATCTTGCCCCAGACCCCCGCGCACAAATGGCGGGCACACTGGATGCAGTGAGCGGCTGGAATCAGGTGCGTGGCCAGAGATATAGCTTAGCTTAGATCTGCAGGAGATCTGGGCACAGAAAGCTCAGCTGCGGGTGCAGACTAGCAGCCGGGACCAGCTCTCCGAGCAGACTAGCAGCGAGGGGCCACCGGGCCGCCTCGGGGCACAGCTCGGCACTCTAGCAGCTGGAGTCAGGGGCCTGAACTCAGAGAGAGCATAGTCCAGCACAGACAAGCTGCCAGAAGGAATCTGTCTCCTGGGGACAGGCGTGCTGTGCTTTCAGCAGGGCGCCATCTACAATAAGACCAACTAACGCCAGAGATAAAGAGATGGCAAAAGGCAAACGTAGGAACGTTATTAACAGAAATCAAGGCAATATGGCACCATCTGAACCCAATTCGCCAACCACAGCAAGTCCAGGATACCCCAGCACACCAGAAAAACAAGAGTTAGATATAAAAGCACAGGTCATGATGCTCCTAGAGGAACACAAAAAAGACATAAACAAATCTCTTAAAGAAATGCAGGGGAACATCAATAGAGTAGAAGCTCTTACAATCCAAACACAAAAAACACTTAAAGAACTCCAGGAGAATATGGGCCATCAGACAGAAACCAATAAAGAGGAAGTGAGAAAATCAGTTAAAGAAATGCAGGAGAACTTGAAACAACAGGCAGAAGTCATAAAAGAGGGAGCACAAAAATATATTAAAGAATTACATGAAAACACAAACAAACAAATGATGGAACTGAGCAAAACCATCCAAGATCTGAACACAGAGGTAGAAACAACTAAGAAATCACAAAAGGAGGCAACCTTGGAGATAGAAAACCTTGGGAAGAAAACAGGGGTCGTAGATGCAAACATAAACAACAGAATACAAGAGATAGAAATAAGAATCTCCGATGCTGAAGATAACATAGTAACCATTGACTCCACAGTCAAAGAAAATGCAAAATCCAAAAGGCTTGTAACCCAAAACATCCAGGAAATCCAGGACACAATGAGAAGACCAAACCTAAGGATTATAGGGATAGATGAGAATGAAGATCTACAACTTAAAGGGCCAGCAAATATCTTTAACAAAATTATGGAAGAAAACTTTCCTAACTTAAAGAGAGAGATGCCCATGAATGTACAAGAAGCCTACAGAACTCCAAACAGACTGGACCAGAACAGAAACACCTCCCGTCAAATAATAATCAAAACCCCAAATGTACTAAACAAAGAAAGAATATTAAAGGCAGTAAGAGAAAAGGGCCAAGTAACATATAAAGGAAGACCTGTCAGAATCACACCAGACTTCTCTCCAGAAACCATGAAAGCTAGAAGATCCTGGGCAGACATCATGCAGACCCTAAGAGAACACAAATGTCAGCCAAGACTACTATACCCAGCAAAACTCTCAATCAACATAGATGGAGAAATCAAAATATTCCATGACAGGACCAAATTTACACAATATCTTTCCACTAACCCAGCTCTACAAAGGATAATAGGAGGAAAACTCCAACACAAGGAAGGAAATGGCACCCAAGAAAAAGCAAGACAGTAAACTTCTTCCATCAAACTCAAAGGAAGATAACTACTCAAAAACAAAAATAACATCAAAAATGTCAGGAAGTAATAATCTCTATTCCTTAATATCTCTTAACATCAATGGACTCAACTCCCCAATAAAAAGACATAGACTAACAGACTGGATACGGAAACAGGACCCTACATTTTGCTGCTTACAGGAAACACACCTCAGAGTCAAAGACAAACACTACCTTAGAGTAAAAGGATGGAAGACAATTTTGCAAGCAAATGGTCACAGGAAGCAAGCTGGAGTAGCCATTTTAATATCAGATAAAATTGACTTTCAACCCAAAGTCATCAAAAGAGACACAGAAGGTCACTTCCTGCTAGTCAAAGGAAGAATCCACCAAGAGGAACTCACAATTCTAAACATCTACGCTCCAAATGTAAGGGCACCCTCATTTGTAAAAGAAACCTTACTAAAGCTCAAAGCACACATTGCACCTAACACAATGATTGTGGGGGACCTCAATACTCCACTATCTACAGTGGACCGACCAGGAAAACAGAAACTAAACAGAGACACGGAGAAACTCATCGAAACTTTGGAGCAATCAGATTTAACAGATATATATAGAAGATTTCACCCTAAAGCAAAAGACTATACCTTCTTCTCAGCCCCTCATGGTACCTTCTCCAAAATCGACCATATAATTGGACACAAGACAGATCTCAACAAATATAAAAAGATCGAACTAATCCCATGCCTCTTATCAGATCACCATGGAGTAAGAGTGTTCTTCAATAGCAACAAAAACAACAGAAAATCCCCATACGCTTGGAGGCTGAACAATATTCTACTCAATGATACCTTAGTCCAGGAAGAAATAAATAAAGAAATCAAAGAATTCTTAGAACTTAATGAAAATGAAGGCACAACATACCCAAATCTATGGGACACAATGAAAGCAGTGCTTAGAGGAAAACTCATAGCCCTGAGTGTCTCCAAAAAGAAACAGGAGAGAGCATATACCAGCAACTTAATGGCGCACTTGAAAGCTCTGGAACAAAAAGAAGCAATTTCACCCAGGAGGAGTAGAAGACAGGAAATCATCAAACTCAGGGCTGAAATCAATCAAGTTGAAACAAAAAGAACCATACAAAGAATCAACAAAACCAGGAGCTGGTTCTTTGAGAAGATCAACAAGATAGATAAACCCCTAGCTAGACTTACTAAAGGGCACAGAGACAGTATTCAGTATTCAAATTAACAAAATTAGAAATGAAAAGGGAGATATAACAACAGAAACTGAGGAAATTCAAAAAATCATCAGATCCTACTACAAAAACCTATACTCAACACAACTGGAGAATCTGGAGGAAATGGACAATTTCCTCGACAGTTACCAAATACCAAAATTAAACCAGGATCAAATAGATCGTCTACACAGACCCATAACCCCCAAAGAAATAGAAGGGGTCATAGACAGTCTTCCAACCAAAAAGAGCACAGGACCAGACGGTTTTAGTGCAGAATTCTATCAGACCTTCAAAGAAGTCCTGATACCGATACTCTTCAAATTATTCCACAAAATAGAAACAGAAGGAACACTACCCAACTCATTCTATGAAGCCACAATTACCCTGATACCAAAACCACAGAAAGATCCAACTAAGAAAGAGAACTACAGGCCAATTTCTCTTATGAATATCGATGCAAAAATACTAAACAAAATACTTGCCAACCGAATCCAAGAACACATCAAAACGATCATTCACCATGATCAAGTTGGCTTCATCCCAGGGATGCAGGGATGGTTCAATATATGGAAATCCATCAACGTAATCCACTACATAAACAAACTCAAAGAAAAAAACCACATGGTCATCTCATTGGATGCTGAAAAAGCATTTGACAAAATTCAGCATCCTTTCATGCTAAAGGTCCTAGAAAGAACAGGAATTCAAGGCCCATATCTAAACATAGTAAAAGCAATATACAGCAGACCAGTAGCCAACATCAAGGTAAACGGAGAAATACTCGAAGCAATCCCTCTAAAATCAGGGACTAGACAAGGCTGTCCCCTCTCGCCATATCTCTTCAATATAGTACTTGAGGTACTAGCTAGAGCAATTCGACAACAGAGGGAAGTCAAAGGGATACAAATCGGAAAGGAAGAAGTCAAACTATCACTATTTGCAGATGATATGATAGTTTACTTAAGTGACCCAAAAACCTCCACCAGAGAACTCCTGCAACTGATAAACAACTTCAGCAAAGTGGCTGGCTATAAAATCAACTCAAGTAAATCAGTAGCCTTCCTATACGCGAAGGATAAGCAGGCCGAGAAAGAAATTAGGGAAATGACACCCTTCACAATAGCCACAAATGATATAAAGTATCTTGGAGTGACGCTAACCAAACAAGTGAAAGATTTATACGACAAAAACTTCAGGTCTCTGAAGAGGGAAATTGAAGAAGACATCAGAAAATGGGAAAATCTTCCATGCTCATGGGTTGGCAGGACTAATATAGTCAAAATGGCAATCTTGCCCAAAGCAATATACAGATTCAATGCAATTCCCATCAAAATCCCAACTCAGTTCTTCATAGAGCTAGAAAGAGCAATTCTCAAATTCATCTGGAATAACAAAAAACCCAGGATAGCTAAAACTATCATCAACAGCAAAAGAACTTCTGGGGGAATCAATATCCCAGACCTCAAGCAATATTACAGAGCAGTGGTATTAAAAACTGCATGGTATTTGTTCAGTGACAGGGAAGCGGATCAATGGAATAGGATCGAAGACCCAGAATTGAACCCACACATCTATGGCCAATTGATCTTCGACAAAGGAGCTGAAAACATCCAGTGGAAAAAAGACAGCCTTTTCAACAGATGGTGCTGGCTCAACTGGAGGTCAACATGCAGAAGAATGAGAATTGATCCACTCTTATCTCCTTGCACTAAGCTCAACTCCAAGTGGATCAAAGACCTCCACATAAAACCAGACACACTAAAACTAATAGAAAAGAAACTGGGGAAGACCCTTGAGGACATTGGCTCAGGGGAAAAATTCCTCAACAGAACACCAATTGCTTATGCTCTAAGAGCAAGAATAGACAAATGGGACCTCATAAAACTACAAAGTTTCTGTAAGGCAAAAGACACTGTCAAAAGGATAAATCGGCAACCAACAAATTGGGAAAAAATCTTCACCAACCCCACATCCGACAGAGGGCTAATCTCCAATGTATACAAAGAACTCAAGAGGTTAGACCCCAGAAAACCAAATAAACCTATCCAAAAATGGGGTACAGAGCTAAACAGAGTCTTTTCACCTGAAGAAATTCGGATGGCTGAGAAACACCTTAAAAAATGTTCAACATCACTAGTCATTAGGGAAATGCAAATTAAAACAACCCTGAGATTTCACCTCACACCAGTCAGAATGGCTAAGATTAAAAACTCAGAAGACATCAGGTGTTGGCGAGGATGTGGAGAAAGAGGAACACTCCTCCACTGCTGGTGGGAATGCAAGCTGGTACAACCACTCTGGAAATCAGTATGGCGGTTCCTCAGAAAACTGGGCGTGATACTTCCGGAGGACCCAGCCATACCACTCCTGGGAATATACCCAGAAGATTCACCAGCATGCAATAAGGATACATGCTCCACTATGTTCATAGCAGCTTTATATATAATAGCCAGAAGCTGGAAAGAACCCAGATGTCCCTCAACAGAGGAATGGATACAAAAAATGTGGTATATATACACAATGGAGTACTATACAGCCATTAGAAACAATGAATTCATGAAATTCTTATAGAAATGGATGGACCTGGAGAATGTCATACTAAGTGAGGTGACCCAGTCTCAAAAGAATACCCATGGTATACAGTCACTGATAAGTGGATATTAGCCTAGAAGCTTGGAACACCAAAGACACAAATCACATATCAAGTGATGTCTCACAAGAAGAAAGGAGTGGACACTGGTGCTAGAATGGACCAAAACATCATTGGGGGAGAGTACAAGAACAGTAAAGTGGGAGGGGGTGGATGCGGGAGCAGGGGGAGGGAAAAGGACATGTGGGACCTTTGGGGGTGGGGAACCAGAAAAAGGGAAATGAATTGTAAATATAGAATATATACAATAAAAAAAATCAAAAAAAAAAAAGAGTGGATGAATTCTCATTCTTCGGCATGTTGACCTCCAGTTGAGCCAGCACCATTTGTTGAAAAGGTTTTTTTTTTCCCCCACTGGATGTTTTCAGCTCCTTTGTCGAATATCAATTGGCCATATATGTGTGGGTTCAATTCTGGGTCTTCAATCCTATTCCCTTGATCTACTTCCCTGTCACTGTACCAATACCATGCAGTTTTTAACACTACTGCTCTGTAGTATTGCTTGAGGTCCGGCATATTGATTCCCCCAGAAGTTCGTTTACTGTTGATGATAGTTTTAGCTATCCTGGGTTTTATATTATTCCAGATGAATTTGAGAATTGCTCTTTCTAACTCTATAAAGAACTGAGTTGATATTTTGATGGGGATTGCATTGAATCTGTATATTGCTTTTGGCAAGATTGACATTTTAACTATATTAATTCTGCCAACCCACGAGCATGGAAGATTTTTCCATTTTCTGAGGTCTTCTTCAATTTCCTTCTCCAGAGATCTGAAGTTTTTGTCATATAAATGTTTCACTTGTTTGGTTAGAGTCACAGCAAGATACTTTATATTGTTTGTGGCTATTGTGAAGGGTGTCATTTCCCTAATTTCTTTCTCAGCCTGCTTATCCTTTGCATATAGGAAGGCTACTGATTTGCTTGAGTTTATTTTATAACCAGACACTTTGCTGAAGTTGTTTATCAGCTGTAGGAGTTCTCTGGTGGAGATTTTTGGGTCACTTAAGTATACTATCATATCATCTGCGAATAGTGATAGTTTGACTTTTTTCTTTCCAATTTGTATCCCTTTGACTTTCTTATGTTGTCGAATTGCTCTAGCTAGTACCTCAAGTACTGTATTGAAGAGATATGGTGAGAGGGGGCAGCCTTGTCTACTCCCTGATTTCAGTGGGATTGCTTCACGTTTCTCTCCATTTACTTTGATGTTGGCTATCAGTCTGCTGTCAATTGCTTTTACTATGTTTAGATATGGGCCTTGAATTCCTGTTCTTTCCAAGACTTTAAGCATGAAAGGATGCTGAACTTTGTCAAATGCTTTCTCAGCATCCAATGAGATGACCATGTGGTTTTTTTTCTTTGAGTTTGTTTATGTAGTGGATTACGTTGATGGATTTCCATATATTGAACCATCCCTGCATCCCTGGGATGAAGCCAACTTGATCATGGTGAATGATCGTTTTGATGTGTTCTTGGATTCGGTTGGCAAGTATTTTATTTAGTATTTTTGCATCAATATTCATAAGGGAGATTGGCCTGTAGTTCTCTTTCTTAGTTGGATCTTTCTGTGGTTTTGGTATCAGGGTAATTGTGGCTTCAAAGAATGACTTGGGCAGTGTCCCTTCTGTTTCTATTTTGTGGAATAGTTTGAAGAGTATTGGTATTAGGACTTCTTTGAAGGTCTGATAGAATTCTGCACTAAAATCATCTGGTCCTGTGCTGTTTTTGGTTGGAAGACTTTCTATGACCCCTTCTATTTCTTTGGGGGTTATGGGTCTGTTTAGATGATCTATTTGATCCTGATTTAATTTTGGTATTTGGTTTCTGTCTAGGAAATTGTCCATTTCCTCCAGATTCTCCAGTTGTGTTGAGTATAGGCTTTTGTAGTAGGATCTGATGATTTTTTTGAATTTCCTCAGTTTCTGTTGTTATATCCCCCTTTTCAATTCTAATTTTGTTAATTTGAATACTGTCTCTGTACCCTTTGGTAAGTCTGGCTTGGGGTTTATCTATCTTGTTGATTTTCTCAAAGAACCAGCTCCTGGTTTTGTTGATTCTTTGTAAGGTTCACTTTGTTTCAACTTGATTGATTTCAGCCCTGAGTTTGATGATTTCCTGTCTTCTACTCCTCCTGGGTGAAATAGCTTCTTTTTGTTCTAGGGCTTTCAGGTGTGCCATTAAGTTGCTAGTGTATGCTCTCTCCTGTTTCTTTTTGGAGACACTCGGGCCTATGAGTTTTCCTCTTAGCACTGCTTTCATTGTGTCCCATAGATTTGGGTATGTTGTACCTTCATTTTCATTAAATTCTAAAAAGTCTTTGATTTCTTTCTTTATTTCTTCCTTGACTAAGGTATCATTGAGTAGAATATTGTTCAGCCTCCACGTGTATGAGGATTTTCTGTTGTTTTTGTTGCTATTGAAGAACACTCTTACTCCATGGTGATCCGATAGGAGGCTTGGGATTAGTTCGATCTTTTTATACTTGTTGCGGTCTGTCTTGTGACCAATTATATGGTCGATTTTGGAGAAGGTGCCATGAGGTGCTGAGAAAAAGGTATAGTCTTTTGCTTTAGGATAAAATGTTGTATATATATCTGTTAAATCCAATTGATCCAACGTTTCAATGAGTTTCCCTGTGTCTCTGTTTAGTTTCTGTTTTCCTGATCGGTCCATTGAGGATATTGGAGTGTTGAGGTCCCCCACAATTATTGTGTTAGGTGCAATGTGTGCTTTGAGCTTCAGTAAAGTTTCTTTTACAAATGAGGGTGCCCTTGTATTTGGAGCGTAGATGTTTAGAATTGTGAATTCTTCTTGGTGTATTCTTCTTTGACTAGCAAGAAGTGACCTTCTGTGTCTCTTTTGATGACTTTGGGTTGAAAGTCAATTTTATCTGATATTAGAATGGCTATTCCAGCTCGCTTCCTGCGACCATTTGCTTGCAAGTATGTCCTCCAGCCTTTTACTCTAAGGTAGTGTATGTCTTTAACTCTGAGGTGTGTTTCCTGTATGCAGCAAAATGTAGGGTTCTGTTTCTGTATCCAGTCTGTTAGTCTATGTCTCTTTATTGGGGAATTGAGTCCATTGATGTTAAGAGATATTAAGGAATAGTGATTATTTGTTTCTGTCATTTTTGATGTTATTTTTGTTTTTGAGTAGTTATCTTCCTCTGAGTTTGATGGAAGCAGGTTACTATCTTGCTTTTTCTTGGGTGCAGTTTCCCTCCTTGTCTTGGAGATTTCCTCCTATTATCCTTTGTAGAGCTGGGTTAGTGGAAAGATATTGTGTAAATTTGGTCCTGTCATGGAATATTTTGATTTCTCCATCTATGTTGATTGAGAGTTTTGCTGGGTATAGTAATCTTGGCTGGCATTTGTGTTCTCTTAGGGTCTGCATGAGATCTGCCCAGGATCTTCTAGCTTTCATGGTTTCTGGAGAGAAGTCTGGTGTGATTCTGATAGGTTTTCCTTTATATGTTACTTGGCCTTTTTCTCTTACTGACTTTAATATTCTTTCTTTGTTTAGTACATTTGGGGTTTTGATTATTAAGTGACAGGAGGTATTTCTGTTCTGGTCTAGTCTGTTTGGAGTTCTATAGGCTTCTTGTATATTCATGGGCATCTCTCTCTTTAAGTTAGGGAAGTTTTCTTCCATAATTTTGTTAAAGATATTTGCTGGCCCTTTAAGTTGTAGATCTTCACTCTCATCTATCCCTATAATCCTTAGGTTTTGTCTTCTCATTGTGTCTTGGATTTTTCGGATGTTTTGGGTTACAAGCCTTTTGGATTTTGTGCTTTCTTTGTCTGTGGAGTCAATGGTTACTATGTTATCTTCAGCATCTGAGATTTTTTTTAATTTTTATTTTCTATATTCTATGTTTACGTTCCAAAGGCTTTCCCCTTTCCTAGTCCCCCCCCCATACGTCCCATAATTCCTCTCCCCCCAACTATTCCCAAATCATTCCCCCTCCCCCCACGGTTTCTCTACAAAACTGGATCCAATCTTTACAGGCCCAGGGTCCTCTCCTTTCATCTTCTTGGGAATCATTTGACTTGCTAATTGTGCCTTGAGTATTTAGGCCTTCTGGGCTCATTAATATCCACTTATCAGTGATTGCATTTCATGTGTATTCTTTTGTGATTGGGTTAACTCACTCAGGATGATATTTTCCAGGTCTAACCATTTACCTACAAATTGCATGAATTCATTATTTTAAATTGTTGTGTAGTATTCCATTGTATAAATATACCACATTTTCTGTATCCATTCCTCCTTTGAGGGATATTTGGGCTCCTTCCAATTTCTGTCTATTATAAACAAGGCTGCTATAAACATAGTGGAGCATGTGACTTTATCGTATGCAGGGGAATCCTCTGGGTATATGCCCAGGAGTGGTATGCCAGGGTCCTCTGGAAGTGACATGCCCAATTTTCTGAGGAACCGCCAAACTAGCATCTGAGATTCTTATCTCTATCTCTTGTATTCTGTTGTTGATGTTTGCATCTATGACCCCTGATTTCTTCCCAAGGCTTTCTATCTCCAAAGTTGCCTCCTTTTGTGATTTCTTAGTTGTTTCTACCTCTGTGTTCAGATCTTGGATGGTTTTGTTCAGTTCCTTCATTTGTTTGTGTTTTCTTGTAATTCTTTAAGATATTTTTGTGTTTCCTCTTTTATGACTTCTGCCTGTTGTTTCAAGTTCTCCTGCATTTCTTTAACTGATTTTCTTATTTCCCTTTTATTGGTTTCTCTCTGTTGGCCCATATTCTCCTGGAGTTCTTTAAGTGATTTTTGTGTTTGCATTGTAAGAGCTTCTACCCTATTGGTGTTCCCCTGCATTTCTTGAAGAGATTTGTTTATGTCTTTTTTGTGTTCCTCTAGCAGCATCATGACTAGTGCTTTTATATCCAACTCTTGTTTTTCTGGTGTGCTGGGGTATCCAGGACTTGCTATGGTTGGCGAATTGGGTTCAGATACTGCCATATTGCCTTGATTTTTGTTTGTAATGTTCCTACGTTTGCCTTTTGCCATCTGTTTATCTCTGGAGTTAGTTGGTCTTGTTCTTAGTGGTTGGTGTTTGAGGCTCCTGTGAACCTGGTGTTTGGCGCTGCTGTTGTAGAGGGCGTCTGAGCTCCCGAGGTGGAGACCAGGAGATTTCAATTGCTGGGCTCTCAGTTACTTCCTCAGCTCTGCTGTGCTGGATCTAAGTCTTCCCGAGGCTAGCTGCTGGACCTGCAAATGGCCTCCCGCTGTCTCCTCCTGGCCTGCTTAGTTGCTAGCTCTTAAGAATCAGATTTTTTTCCTCCACTGATCTGAGCTAGTCTGTTAGCTCTTTATAGTGTCCTGGGTTCCTTTGTTGGTTCTCTATGGTGACCTGTTCAGGCCACCAGCTCCAAAATGGTGGCGGGTCTCAGGGCTCTTAACCAGTGGGTTCCCTACAGGACTGGAGGTTCCCTGGTTGGGCCACTAGAACCTAGATGGTAATACTCTCAGTCCACAGGGCTCTGTCATGTTAGCTGTCTGTGGTGTCCTGGGGCACGATGTCAGCCTCTGGCTGTACTCCAGGCACCGACCCACTAGCAGGTTGGTGCCCCCTTGGGTTGGTGCAGAGACCAACAAATTGGGAAAAGATCTTTACTAACCCTATATCTGATAGAGGGCTCATATCCAATATATACAAAGAACTCAAGAAGTTAGTCTCCAGAGAGTCAAATAACCCTATTAAAAATGCGGTACAGAGCTAAACAGGGAATTCTCAAGTGAGGAAACTCAAATGGCTCTAAAGCACCTAAAGAAATGTTCAGCATCACTAGTTATCAGGGAAGTATAAAACAAAACAACACTGAAATTCCACCTCACACCAGTCAGAATGGCTAAGGTGAAAAACTCAGGGGACAGCAGATGCTGGGGAGGATGTGGGGAAAAAGGAACACTACTCCATTGTTGGTGGGATTGCAAGCTGGTAAAGCCACTCTGGAAATAAGTTTGGCAATTCCTCAGAAAATTAGACATAGTACTACCTGTGGAATGAGCTATATCACTCCTGGACATATACCTAGAAGATGCTCCTACATGTAATAAGGACACATGCTCCACTATGTTCATAGCTGCCTTATTTATAACAGCCAGATGCTAGAAAGAGCCCATATGTCCCTCAACAGAGGAATGGATACAGAAACTGTGGTATATATACACAATGGAGTACTATTCAACTTTTAAAAACAATGAATTCATGAAATTCTTAGGCAAATGGATGGAATTAGAAAGTGTCATCCTGAGCGAGACAACCCAATCACAAAAGAACACACATGGTATGTACTCACTAATAAGTGGATGTTAGTCCAAAAGCTCAAAATAAACAAATTATCATTCACCCAGAACAGGAAGCAAGGAGGAGGACTTAAGGGAGGGTGCTTTGGTTCCTCTAAGAAAGGGAACAAAATAGCAACAGGAGCAATAAGGGAGACAATGTGTGGAGCAGAGACTGATTTTTTTTATTTATTTTTATTTATTTATTTTTTTCTATATTCTTTGTTTACATTCCAAAGGCTTTCCTCTTTCCCAGTTACCCCCCACCATATGTCCCATAATTCCTCTCCCCCCATGCTATTCCCCACTCTTTCCCCCCCCCCCCCACGATTTCACTGTTCTGGGTCTACAATACTGGATCCAATCTTTACAGGACCAGGGTCCTCTCCTTTTTTTCTTCTTGAGAGTCATTTGACTTGCTAATTGTGCCTTGAGTATTTAGGGCTTCTGGGCTCATTAATATCCACTTATCAGTGATTGCATTTCGTGTGTATTCTTTTGTGATTGGGTTAGCTCACTTAGGATGATAGTTCCCAGATCTAACCATTTACCTACAAATTGCATGAATTCATTATTTTTAATTGCTGAGTAGTACTCCATTGTATAAATATACCACATTTTCTGTATCCATTCCTCTTTTGAGGGATATCTGGGCTCCTTCCAATTTCTGGCTATTATAAACAAGGCTGCTATAAACATAGTGGAGCATGTGTCTTTGTTGTATGCAGAGGAATCCTCTGGGTATATGCCCAGGAGTGGTATGCCAGGGTCCTCTGGGAATGGCATGCCCAATTTTCTGAGGAACCGCCACACTGATTTCCAGAGTGGTTTTACCATTTTGCAATCCCACCAACAGTGGAGGAGTGTTCCTCTTTCTCCACATCTTTGCCAGTACTTGTCTCTCGAGTTTTTAATCTTAGCCATTCTGACTGGAGTGAGGTGGAATCTCAGGGTTGTTTTGATTTGCATTTCCCTGATGACTAATGATGTTGAACATCTCTTAAGGTGTTTCTCGGCCATCCGAATTTCTTCTGGTGAAAATTTGTTTAGCTCTGTACCCCATTTTTTGATAGGGTTATTTGGTTCTTTGGGGTCTAACTTCTTGAGTTCTTTGTATATATTGGATATTAGGCCTCTGTCGGATGTGGGGTTGGTGAAGATCATTTCCCACGTTGTTGGTTGCCGTTTTGTCCTTCTGACAGTGTCCTTTGCCTTACAGAAACTTTGTAATTTTATGAGGTCCCATTTGTCAATTCTTGATCTTAGAGCATAAGCTATTGGTGTTCTGTTCAGGAACTTTACCCCTGTGCCCATGTCCTCCAGGGTCTTCCCAAGTTTCTTTTCTAATAGTTTCAGTGTGTCTGGTTTTATGTGGAGGTCCTTGATCCACTTGGAGTTGATCTTAGTACAAGGAGATAAGAGTGGGTCAATTCGCATTCTTCTGCATGTTGACCTCTAGTTGAACCAGCACCATTTGTTGAAAAGGCTATCTTTTTTCCACCGGATGGTTGTGGCTCCTTTATCAAAGATCAAGTGACCATAAGTCTGTGGGTTCATTTCTGGGTCTTCAATCCTATTCCATTGATCTACCTGCCTGTTGCTGTACCAATACCATGCAGTTTTTAACACAATTGCTCTGTAGTACTGCTTGAGGTCAGGGATATTGATTCCCCCAGAAGTCCTTTTATTGTTGAGAATAGTTTTAGCTATCCTGGGTTTTTTGTTGCTCCAGATGAATTTGAGAATTGCTCTTTCTAGATCTATGAATTGATTTGGGATTTTGATGGGGATTGCATTGAATCTGTAGATTGCTTTTGGCAAGATGGCCATTTTTACTATATTGATCCTGCCAATCCAGGAGCAAGAAATATTTTTCCATCTTCTGAGGTCTTCTTCGATTTCTTTCTTCAGGGACTTGAAGTTCCTGTCTTACAGATCTTTCACTTGTTTGGTTAGAGTTACGCCAAGATACTTTATGTTGTTTGTGGCTATTGTGAAGGGTGTTATTTCCCTAACTTCTTTCTCAGCCTGCTTGTCCTTTGAGTACAAGAAGGCTACTGATTTTCTTGAGTTAATTTTATATCCAGCCACTTTGCTGAAGTTGTTTATCAGCTGTAGAAGTTCTCTGGTGGAGTTTTTTGGATCGCTTAAGTAGACTATCATATCATCTGCAAATAATGATACTTTGACTTCTTCCTTTCCAATTTGTATCCCTTTGACTTTCTTATGTTGTCTAATTGCTCTCGCTAGAATTTCAAGTACTATATTGAAAAGATATGGAGAGAGAGGGTAGCCTTGTCTAGTCCCTGATTTTAGTGGGATTTCTTCAAGTTTCTCTCCATTTATTTTGATGTTGGCTACTGGTTTGCTGTAGATTGCTTTTACTATGTTTAGGTATGGGCCTTGAATTCCTGCTCTTTCCAAGACTTTTAGCATGAAAGGATGCTGAATTTTGTCAAATGCTTTTTCAGCATCTAATGAGATGACGATGTGGTTTTTTTCTTTTAGTTTGTTTATGTAGTGGATTACATTGATGGATTTCCGTATATTGAACCATCCCTGCATTCCTGGAATGAAGCCTACTTGATCATGGTGAATGATCGTTTTGATATGCTCTTGGATTCGGTTGACAAGAATTTAATTTAGTATTTTTGCATCAATATTCATAAGAGAAATTGGCCTGTAGTTCTCTTTCTTTGTTGGATCTTTTTGTGGTTTAGGTATCAGCGTAATTGTGGTTTCGAAGAACGAGTTGGGCAGTGTCCCTTCTGTCTCTATTTTGTGGAATAGTTTGAAGAGTATTGGTGTTAAGTCTTCTTTGAAGGTCTGGTAGAATTCTGCACTAAAACCATCTGGTCCCGTACTTTTTTTGGTTGGGAGGCTTTCTATAACCCCTTCTATTTCTTTAAGGGTTATGGGACTGTTTAGCTGGTCTACTTGATGCTGATTTAATTTTGGTATTTGGTATCTGTCTAGGAAATTGTCCATTTCCTCCAGATTCTCCAGTTGTTTTGAGTATAGGCCTTTGTAGTAGGATCTGATGATCTCTTGAATTTCCTCTGTTTCTGTTGTTATATCCCCCTTTTCATTTTTAATTTTGTTAATTTGGATACTATCTCTGTGCCCTCTGGTTAGTCTAGCTAAGGGTTTATCTATCTTATTGATTTTCTCGAAGAACCAGCTCTTGGTTTTGTTGATTCTTTGTATGTTTCTCTTTGTTTCTGCTTGATTGATTTCAGCCCTTAGTTTGATGATTTCCTCTCTTCTACTCCTCCTGGGTGAGTTAGCTTCTTTTTGTTCCAGGGCCTTCAGGTGTGCCATTAAGTTGCTAGTGTATGCTCTCTCCAGTTTCTTTTTGGAGGCACTCAGGGCTATGAGTTTTCCTCTTAGAACTGCTTTCATTGTGTCCCAGAGATTTGGGTAGGTTGTACCTTCATTTTCGTTGAAGTCTAAAAAGTCTTTGATTTCTTTCTTTATTTCTTCCTTGACCAGGGTGTCATTGAGTAGAGTATTGTTCAGTTTCCTTTTGTATGTGGGCTTTCTGTTGTTCTTCTTGCTATTGAAGACCACTTTTACTCCATAGTGATCCGATAGGAGACATGGGATTAGTTCGGTCTTCTTGTATTTGTTGAGGTCTGTCTTGTGACCAATTATATGATCAATTTTTGAGAAGGTACCGTGCAGTGCTGAGAAAAAGGTATACTCTTTTGTTTTAGGATGGAATGTTCTATATATATCTGTTAAATCCAATTGGTCCAAAGCTTCAATTAGTTTCACTGTGTCCCTGTTTAGTTTCTGCTTTCCTGATCGGTCCATTGAGGAGAGTGGAGTGTTGAAGTCACCTACAATCATTGTGTTAGGTGCGATGTGTGCTTTAAGCTTTAGTAAGGTTTCTTTTACGAATGAGTGTGCCCTTGCATTTGGAGCATAGATGTTCAGTATTGAGAGCTCTTCTTGGTGGATTTTCCCTTTGGCCAGCAAGAAGTGACCTTCTGAGTCTGTTTTGATGATTTTAGGTTGGAAGTCAATTTTATCTGATATTAGAATGGCTACTCCAGATTGTTTCCTGAGACCATTTGCTTGTAAAATTGTCTTCCAGCCTTTTACTCTAAGGCAGTGTTTGTCTTTAACACTGAGATGTGTTTCCTGTATGCAGCAAAATGTAGGGTCCTGTTTCCGTATCCAGTCTGTTAGTCTGTGTCTTTTGATTGGGGAATTGAGTCCATTGATATTAAGAGATATTAAGGAATAGTAATTACTACTTCCTGACATTTTGGGCATTATTATTATTATTTGTATTTGAGTGGTTCTCTTCTTTTGGGTTGGATGAGATGGGGTTTCTATCTTGTTTCTTCTGGGGTGTTGTTTCCCCCCTTGTGTTGGTATTTTTCCCCTATTATCCTTTGTAGGGCTGGGTTTGTAGATAAGTATCTTGCAAATTTGGTTTTGTCGTGGAATATCTTGGTTTCCCCATCTATGGCAATTGAGAGTTTTGCTGGGTATAGTAGTCTTGGCTGAAGTTTGTGTTCTCTTAGGGTCTGCATGAGGTCTGCCCAGGATCTTCTAGCTTTCATGGTCTCAGGTGAGAAGTCTGGTGTAATTCTGATAGGTCTTCCTTTATATGTTACTTGTCCTTTTTCTCTTACTGCCTTTAATATTCTTTCTTTGTTTAGTACATTTGGGGTTTTGATTATTATGTGATGGGAAGTATTTCTGTTCTGGTCCAGTCTATTTGGGGTTCTATAGGCTTCTTGTATATTCATGGGCATCTCTCTCTTTAGGTTGGGGAAGTTTTCTTCCATAATTTTGTAGAAGATATTTGCTGGCCCTTTAAGTTGTAGATCTTCCTTCTCATCTATCCCTATAATCCTTAGGTTAGGTCTTCTCATTGTGTCCTTTATTTCCTGAATGTTTTGGGTTACCAGCTTTTTGCATTTTGCATTTTCTTTAATTGTTGAATCCATGGTTCCTATGGTATCTTCAGCATCTGAGATTCTGTCTTCTATCTCTTGTATTCTATTGTTGATATTTGCATCTATGACTCCTGATTTCTTCCCAAGGTTTTCTATCTCCAACGTTGTCTCCCTTTGCGATTGCTTAGTTGTTTCTACTTCTGTTTTTAGATTTTGTATGGTTTTGCTCAGATCTTTCAGTTGCTTGTTTGTGTTTTCCTGTAATTCTTTAAGGGATATTTGTGTTTCCTCTTTTATGACTTCTACTCGTTGACCCATGTTCTCTTGTATTTCTTTAAGTGATTTTTGTTTCTCCCCCTTATTGGGATTCATTTTTTTGCTCTATATTCTCCTGGATTTCTTTAAGTGATTTTTGTGTCTGCCTTGTATGGGCTTCTAGTTTTTGATCTATTTTCTCCTCTATTACTTTAAGAAATTTATCTAAGTGATCCTCAATCTGCATCTTTACCAGTGATTTTAGATCTGAGTCTTGTTTTTCTGGTGTGTTGAGATATCTGGGATTTAATTGTTTGCCTTGCAATGGCTTCTAGCTTTTGATCTATTTTCTCATGTATTACTTTAAGAGATTTATCTAAGTGTTCCTCTATCAGCATCCTGACCAGTGATTTTAGATCTGAGTCTTGTTTTTCTGGTGTTTCGGGGTATCCAATATTTATTGCTGTCAGGGAACTGGGTTCGGATGCCGCCATACTGCCTTGATTTTTGTTAGTAGCGATCTTACATTTGCCTTTTGCCATCTGGTTAACTCTGGTGTTAGTTGGTCCTGTAGATACTACCTGGTGCTTGACCCTCCTGTGGGGTTGTAAGGCTATTTTCCAGCGACTGGGATACCTGAATCACTGTCCTGCGGGGGTCTTGCTCACAGATTGCTGACAGGTGGCCTGAGTCCCCCGAGGTCTTAAACTCAGGATATCCCAGGTATTTGGTTCCGCCTGTTGGGCGGCTGCTCTGCACTGCTCCTGCTCAGGGTTTGCTGTCTGGTATCCTGTTTCCCCAGGGGTCTTAAAGTTGGGATATCTCAGTTATCTGGTTCTGCCTGCTGGTCCCAAGCTGCTGGGAAGCTGGCTGGGTCTGGTTTCCGGCTTCCCTGCCACCGGCTGGATGGGAGGCTGGTTCCGCCTCCGGCTGGGTCTGGGCACCTGGCACGCTGGCTGACTCCAGCTTCCCCACCATCAGCTGGATGGGAAGATGCATGCAATATGGCAGCTGCCTGCAGGGAGCTTGGGGTCCACCCAGCCAGTGCAGAGTGCAGCCGCTACTCTGTGCCCAACTCCCACTCCAGGCCTGAGTCCCCGAAGGTCTTAAGCTCGGGCTGTCTCGGGTACCTTGTTCCACCGCCGGCTGGGCCTGAGCACCTGGTATGCTGGTTGGGTCCGGCTTCCCCACCACCAGCTGGGTCGCAGAGACTGAATTAAAGGTCACCCAGAGACTGCCCTACCTAGGGATTCATCCTATAAACAGTCAACAAACCTTGCCACTAGTATGGATGAGAAGAAGTGTATACCAGTAGTAGCATGCCTTGGGTGTCTCTGGAGGGACCCTGCCAGAGCCTTACAAATACAAAGGGAGATGCTACCAACCAACTATTGGACTGGGAATGGGGTTCCCAATGGAGTAGCTGGAGGGTGGTCCAGAGGAGCTGAAGGGGTTTACAGCCCCATGGGAACAACAATGATTTCAGCCACCCAGATGCTCTAAGACTCCTAGGGACTGAACCATCAACCAAGGGGCTCACGTGGTTCCAGCCAAAAATGTGGCAGAGGAAGGCATTGTTGGGCATCAGTGGGAGGTATGGTCCTTGGTTAGAGATGGAAACACATAGATTCAAGCATATTTGAAAATGCTGAGCAAGCAGATGTCAGCCACCCATATGCCCCAGGACTCCCAAGGACTAAACCAACAATCAAGGGGTACAATTTTTTTGCAGTCAAAAATGTAGCAGAGGAATGCCTTGTAGGGCATCAGTGGGAAGAATGGTCCAGTGAAGGCTCAATAGATGCCCCAACAAAGGGAAATTGAGGGTGGGGGAGGTGGGAGTGAGTCAGGTAGAGGAGCATATACTTTGAGCCAAGGGGAAGGAAGAGGGCTTGGAGGTTTTCAGGGAGGGGGAAATTTGAAAATGGTTTACCATTTGAAATGTAAGCAAAGATTATATTAAATAAAATAAAAAAGAAAGAAAGAAAAAGACAAACAGTATCAACTAACCTGGACCCCAGAGACCAAGCCACCACCCGAATAGCATACATAGGCTGGTTCATGGCCCTGGGCACATAAGTTGCAAAGGACTACCCTGTCTGGCCTCATTTGAAGAGGATGCATCAACCCTGTAGAGACTTGATATCCCATGGAAGGGGAATGTTGTGCATGAGTAGGTGTGGGTTGGTAGGTCTGTGAGGGGGGGTTAGGGGTATGGTGGTGAGGGCCCTCTCAGAGGCAATGGGGAGGGGGAACTTGGAGAGAGTACTGGGACTGAGGTTCAAATTTGGAATGTAAATAAACACAATGATAAAAAAGAGTGGAATATAAACATAAACTCCAGTTGCTGACCCCATAGTCTTACTCCATTCAGCCCCATCAATCTACCTCCCTTTCTAATCTCTTTTATAAACTCATTAACATCAGTGGCTGATACATCACAAAAAATTGTGGTTAATGTCTCAGGCTTACTTTGTTTAAACTGTAATCATATTTTGATGCTGGTTGTTAATCATGGCATCTTAAAATTCTTTTCTTGACGTTCATGACTATTCTTTGACATATGGTTCTTCAATGGCAGAAATTTGTTGCACTGTTTCTCATTTCCTCTTTATCTAGATTCTTTACTTAGAATTTGCTCTATTAGATTGGAAATATGTTCAATGAACTAAATTTTCTGCTTAGGTATTAAGTAAAATTTCCAAGATTATTGTGTATTTAATGAGTTCATCCTTTAATGATTTAATATTCTACCTTTTAAAGGTTTCTTATCAAAGGACAAGACTCTAGGATTTTTCTCCTCTGTAGTCATCCAGCCTTTGTGGTGAAGACTATATACAGCAAGAGCAAGGAGATCTGTCATCTATTCTCAAAGCCCAAGAGGAACCTTTCTATTCAATTTTTGGTTTAGTAAAAATCTTCCTAAGGTATTCAGTGACTAATTTCTCTCTGTACTCACTTCTTCTGAAGGTGAAGAGAATGTTTTGTGGGAGGTAGTCTCCTGTTCTGACAGTGATGACATCCCAGACCCTACTGAGAATCTGAGGACTTAGAAAAACCAGACTGGGTGTTCTTAGCACCTATAGATATAATTTATAATTCCACATTATTTAGAATTCTTTTTAGTTTGAACTTTTGTAAATATGAGACTGAAGTGGAAATTTCTTGTTTCTTTGGAGACTATTGTGTCTTGTAATTTTTTTGAAAAACCATCTTATGAAAGGATGTTTTGCTGAGAACAGACATGTAGTGCTGTGCTGGAAGCTGTCTTGTGAGAAGGCATATGATGATTTTTTAAAACTAAAATTAAAATATTTTACACAATATAATCTGATCACTCTTTGCTTCCCCCAAATATTCTCAACTTCTCCTCAATCTATATCCACACTTCTTTTTTAATAGATATATTCTTTATTTATGTTGTCCCTTTCTTGGTCCCCCCCCCAGAAATCCCATCACCCATCTCCCCTTCCCCTGTTCCCCAATCAACCCTCTCCTGCTTCCCATTCAGCTACACTGGAGCATTGAGCCTATCCAGAACCGGGAGCCTCTCCTCCCTTTGATGTCCAACAAGGAAATCCTCTGCTGCCTATGCATCTGGAGCCATGGGTAACTCCATATGTAATCTTTGGTTGATGGTCTTGTCCCTGGGAGCTCTGGGAGTACTGGGTGACTCATAATGTTCCTCCTATGGTGCTGGAAATCCCTTTACCAGGGATTCGGGTCCTTTCTCTAGCCCCTCCATTGGGACTCTGTGCTCAGTTCAATGGCTGGCTCAGAGTGTCCCCCTCTGTATTTCTCATGCACTAACAGGGCCTCCCAGGTGACAGCTATATCTGGCTCCAGTCAGAAAGTACTTGTGGGCATCAATGAAAGTGAGTGGGTTTTGTAACTGTATATGGGATGGATCCCTATGTGGGGTAGTCTCTGGATGTTCTTTCCCTCAGAACCTGCTCCAACCTTTGTCTCTGCATCTCCTTCTGTGGGTATTTTGTTCCCCTTTCTATGAAGGACCAGAGTATCCATACTTTCTTCTTCTTCCTTCTTGGGCATCATTTGATATGTGAAATGTGTCTTGGTTATTCCATGCTTCTGGGCTAATATCCACTTATCAGTGAGTGCATACCATGTATGTTCTTCTGTGATCAGTTTATCTCACCCAGGATGATATTTTCCAGTTCCATCCATTTGCCTAATTGAATGAATTCATTGTTTTTAATAGCTGCATAGCATTCCATTGTGTAAATATGCCACATTTTCTGTGTCCATTCCTCTGTTGAAGGACATCTGGGTTCTTTCCAGCTTCTGGCTATTATAAATAGGGCTGTTATAAACATGGTGGAGCATGTGGCCTTATTACATGCTGGAGAGCCCTCTGAGTATATGCCCAGGAGTGGTATTACAGGGTCCTCCAGTAGTATTATGCCTAGTTTTCTGATGACTCCACCAAATGGATTTCTAGAGTGGTTGTACCAGCTTGCAATTCTGCCAGGAGTGGAGGAGTGTTCCTCTTTCTCCACAACCTCTCTAGCACCTGCTGTCCCCTGAGTTCTTTATCTTATCCATTCTGACTGGTGTGAGATGAAATCTCAGGGTTGTTTTGATTTGCATTTCCCTGATGATTAAGGATGTTGAACATTTCTTTAGGTGTTTCTCAGCCATTCGATATTCCTCAGGTGAAATTTCTTTGGCTCTGTACCCCATTTTTTAATAGTGTTATTTTGTTCTCTGGAGTCTAACTTGAGTTCTTTGTATATATTGGATATTAGCCCTCTGTCAGATCTGGGGGTAGTAAAGATCTTTTGCCAATCTGTTGGTTGCCAGTTTATCCTATTGACAGTGTCCTTTGCCTTACAGAAACTTTGTAATTTTATGAGGTCCCATTTGTCAATTCTTTTTTTAATTTAATTTTTATTTTCTATATTCTATGTTTACATTCCAAAGGCTTTCCCCTTTCCCAGTTCCCCCACCACCATATGTCCCATAATTCCTCTCCCCCCCAACTATTCCCCAGTCATCCCCCCCACAATTTCTCTGTTCTGGGTCTACAAAACTGGATCCAATCTTTACAGGCCCAGGGTCCTCTCCTTTCTTCTTCTTGGGAGCCATTTGACTTGCTAATTGTGCCTTGAGTATTTAGGCCTTCTGGGCTCATTAATATCCACTTATCAGTGATTGCATTTCATGTGTATTCTTTTGTGATTGGGTTAGCTCACTTAGGATGATATTTGTAGGTAGATTTATCATGTAGGTAAATGATCTAACCATTTACCTACAAATTGCATGAGTTCATTATTTTTAATTGCTGAGTAGTACTCCATTGTATAAATATACCACATTTTCTGTATCCATTCCTCTTTTGAGGGATATCCTGGGCTCCTTCCAATTTCTGGCTATTATAAACAAGGCTGCTATAAACATAGTGGAGCATGTGTCTTTATTGTATGCAGGGGAATCCTCTGGGTATATGCCCAGGAGTGGTATGCCAGGGTCCTCTGGAAGTGACATGCTCAATTTTCTGAGGAACTGCTACACTGATTTCCAGAGCGGTTTTACCATTTTGCAATCCCACCAACAGTGGAGGAGTGTTCCTCTTTCTCCATATCCTTGCCAGCACTTGTTGTCTCTTGAGTTTTTAATCTTAGCAATTCTGACTGGTGTGAGGTGGAATCTCAGGGTTGTTTTGATTTGCATTTCCCTGATGACTAATGATGTTGAACATCTCTTAAGGTGTTTCTCGGCCATCTGCATTTCGGCTGGTGAAAATTCTTTGTTTAGCTCTGTACCCCATTTTTTGATAGGGTTATTTGGTTCTTTGGGGTCTAACTTCTTGAGTTCTTTGTATATATTGGATATTAGGCCTCTGTCGGATGTGGGGTTGGTGAAGATCATTTCCCACGTTGTTGGTTGCCGTTTTGTCCTTCTGACAGTGTCCTTTGCCTTACAGAAATGAGGTCCCATTTGTCAATTCTTGATCTTAGAGCATAAGCTATTGGTGTTCTGTTCAGGAACTTTCCCCCTGTGCCCATGTCCCATTTGTCAATTCTTAATCTTAGAGTGTATGCTATTGGTGTTCTGGAAATTTTCCCTTTGTCTCTGCATCTCCTTCAGGAAAATTTCCCCTGTGCCCAGTTGCTCAAGGCTCTTCCCCAGTTTCTTTTCTATTAGTTTTAGTGTGTCTGGTTTTATGTGAAGGTCCTTTATCCACTTGGACTTGAGCTTAATACAAGGATAAAAGAAAAGATTCATTTGTATTCTTCTGCATGCTAACCTCCAGTTGAGCCAGGATTATTTGTTGAAAAGGATTTCTTTTATCCACTGGATGGTTTTGCCCCTTTGACAAAAGTCAAGTAACCATAGGTGTGTGGGTTCATTTCTGGGTCTTCAATCCTATTCCACTGATCTACCTGCCTGTCACTGTACTAATACCATGCAGTTTTTAACACTATTGCTCTGTAGTATTGCTTGAGGTCTGGGATACTGATTCCCCAGAAGTTCTTTTACAGTTGAGAAAGAATAGTTTTAGCTATCCTGGTTTTTTTGTTATTCTAGATGAATATGAGAATTGCTCTTTCTACTTCTATGAAGAACTGAGTTGGGATTTTGATGGGGATTGCATTGAATCTGTATATTGCCTTTGGAAAGATGGCCATTTTAACTATATTAATCCTGCCAATCCATGAGCATGGAAGATTTTTCCATTTCCTGAGGTCTTCTTCAATTTCTTTCTTCAGAGACCTGAATTTCTTGTCATACAGATATTTCACTTGTTTGGTTAGAGTCACACCAAGATACTTTATATTGTTTGTGGCTATTGTGAAGGGTGTCATTTCCCTTCTTGCCATCCATAGTGGTGTCAGGGTTTGTTGACTGTTTATAGGATGAATCCCTAGGTAGGGCAGTCTCTGGGAGGCATTTACTTTAGTCTCTGCTCCACACAGTGTCTCCCTTAGTGCTCCTGTGGCAATTTTGTTCCATTTCTTAGAGGAACCAAAGCACTCTCACTTAAGTCCTCCATCTTGAGCTTGGTGAATTATAACTTGTTTATTTTGAGCTTTTGGGCTAACATCCATTTATTAGTGAGTGAATACCATGTGTATTCTTTTGTGATTGGGTTGCCTTGCTCAGGATGACACTTTCTAGTTCCATCTATTTGCCTAAGAATTTCATGAATTCATTGTTTTTAAAAGCTGAATAGTACTCCATTGTGTATATATACCACAGTTTCTGTATCCATTCCTCTGTTGAGGGACATCTGGCTTCTTTCCATCTTCTGGCTCTTATAAATAAGGCAGCTATGAACATAGTGGAGCATGTGTCCTTATTATATGTAGGGGCATCTTGTGAGTATATACCCAGAAGTGGTATAGCTGTGTCCTCAGGTAGACTGTCTAATTTTCTGAGGAATTGCTAAACTTATTTCCAGAATGGGTTTTACCAGCTTGCAATCCCACCAACAATGGAATAGTGTTCTTTTTTCCCCACATCCTCTCCAGCAACTACTGTCCCCTGAGTTTTTCATCTTAACCATTCTGACTGGTGTGAGGTGGAATCTCAGTGTTGTTTTGATTTGCATTTCCCTGATAACTAATGATGCTGAACATTTCTTTAGATGCTTTAGAGCCATTCAAGTTTCCTTAGTTGAGAATTCCCTGTTTAGTTCTGTACCCCATTTTAAAAATAGGGTTATTTATTTTTGCATTGATATCATAAGTGAAATAGGTCTGTCATTCTCTTTCTTTGTTGGATCTTTGTGTGGTTTTTGTATCAGAGTAATTGTTGCTTCATAGAACAAGTTGGGTAGTGTTCCTTCAGTTTCTATTTTGTAGAATAGTTTGAAGAGTATTGTTGTTAGGTCTTCCTTGAAGGGCTGATAGAATTTTGCACTAAAACCATCTGGTCCTGTGACTTTTTTCTGGTTTGAAGATTTTTAAGGATCATTTCTATTTCTTTAGTGGTTATGGACTGTTTAGATAGTCTATCTGATCCTGGTTTAACTTTTGTATTTGTTATCTGTCTAGGAAATTGTTCATTTCCTCCAGATTTTCCAGTTGCTTTCAGTATAGGCTTTTGTAGTAGAATCTGATTATTTTTTTAATTTCCTCAGTTTCTGTTGTTATATCTCCCTTTTCATTTCTGATTTTGTTAATTTGGATACTGTCTCTGTGCCTCTGGTTAGTCTGGCTAAGGGTTTATCTATCTTATTGATTTTCTCAAGGAACCAGCTCCTTATTTTGTTGATTCTTTGTATGGTTCTTTTTGTTTCTGCTTGGTTATTTCAGCCCTGAGTTTGATGATTTCCTGCCTTCTACTCCTATTGGGTGTATTAGCTTCTTTCTGTTCTAGATCTTTCAGGTATGCTGTTAAGCTGCTAGTGTATGCTCTCTCCAGCTTCTTTTTCGATTATCTCAGAGCTATGAGTTTTCCTCTTAGCACTTCTTTCATTGTGTCCCTTAAATTTGGTTATGTTGTGTCTTCATTTTCATTAAATTATAAAAAGTCTTTGATTTCTTTCCTTATTTCTTCCTTGACCATCTTATCATTGAATAGAACATTGTTCATCTTCCATGTATATGTGGGCTTTCCATTTTTTGCTGCTATTGAAGACCACCCTTTGTCTAAGAATTTCATGAATTCATTGCTTCTAATGGCTGAATAGTACTCCATTGTGTATATATACCACATTTTTTGTATCCATTCCTCCGTAGGAGGGACATCTGGGTTCTTTCCAGCTTCTGACTATTATAAATAAGGCTGATAAGGCTGCTATGAACATAGTGGAGCCTGTATCCTTATTACATGCTGGGGAACTTCTGGGTATATTCCCAGGAGTGGTATGGCAGTGTCCTCCAGAAGTATTGTGTCCAATTTTCTGAGGAACTGCCAGACTGATTTCCAGAGTGGTTGTACCAGCTTGCAATTCAGCTATTAGAAACAATGAATTAATGAAATTCTTAGACAAATGGATGGAGCAGGAGAACATCATGCTAAGTGAGGTAACCCAGTCTCAAAAGGATACCCATGGTATGCACTCACTGACAAGTGGATATTAGCCTAGAATCTTTGAACACCAAATACACAATCCACATACCAAATGATGTCCTGGAAAAAGGAAGGAGTGAACCCTGGTTCTGGAAAGACTCAATGCATCAGTGTAGGGCAATACACTGATGCATTGAGGAGAGTGGGGTGTTGAAGTCACAATTATTGTGTGAGGTACAATCTGTGCTTTGAGTTTTAGTAAAGTTTCTTTTATGATTGAGGGGACCCTTGTATTTGGAGCATAGACAGAACAGGGAAGTGGGAAGGGGTGGATGGGGGAACAGGGGGAGAAAAAGGGCATATGGGACCTTTGTGGGGTGAGGAATCAGGAAAAGGGAAATGATATGTAAAAAAAGAATATATCCAATAAAAAAATAAACAGAAGACCACCCTTACTCCATAGTGATCTGATAGGAAACATGGGATTAGTTCAATCTTCTTATTTCTGTTGAGGTCTGTTTTGTGACCATTTATATGGTTGATTTTGGAGAAGGTACCATGAGGTGCTGAGAATAAGGCATATTCTTTTGATTTAGGATGAAGTGCTCTCTATATATCTGTTAAAACATTTTGTTCCAAAACTTCAATTAGTTTCATTGTGTCTCTGTTTAGTTTGTGTTTCTGTGATCTGTTCATTGAGGAGAGTGGGGTGTTGAAGTCACAATTATTGTGTGAGGTACAATCTGTGCTTTGATTTTTAGTAAAGTTTCTTTTATGATTGAGGGGACCCTTGTATTTGGAGCATTGACCTGTGGTGTTGTGTTGGAAGCTGTCTTGTGGGAGGGCATATGTTCTTTTGTTTGAACTGATGCTTGAAATGCCACATATTTAGAAAGATTATAAATATGACTCCACACACTGTAAGAGGAGGCTCTTGCATTAACCTGCATTGCAACACTTTGCCAGATTTGCAGATTTGTCAGAGCCTTTTGTCTGCTTCTGAATCAAACCACTGGTACTGATTGATGTTTCATGTTTGTCAATTGGAGTAGATTGCTGATATCCTCACAATGAAGATTAGAATCGCCCCCAAAGAATTACTTTTATACAGTTCCACAACTCCATTTCCTATTAATCTTTCTCCCCCTACTTCTGGTATTTGGGCTAAAGGGAGATGGAAGTGTGTAAGAACCTTTATTAAAGTAGGTTTTGAAAAATGTAAACTGAGTCTGGTGAGATGTTTCAGTGGTTAAGAGGACTGACTACTCTTTCAGTAGTCATGATTTCAATTCCAAGTAACCACATGGTGGCTTACAACCATCTATAATGGTATCCAATGCTTTCTTCTGTTGTGTCTGAAGACAACAACAGTGTACTCAAATGAAAAAAAACTTACTTAAATTAATTTAGCCATGATTATTTGGTCTTTCCTCCTATCTTCTTTGGGATTAACAGGCACGTGGTGTAAATAAGAATTAAAGATACTTTTGGGTTGTTTACTTGTACAGCACAAACTTGCTTGTATCCTTCCTGATACACTAACAGTCTGACATGTGTAGCTTATTAAGAAACCTTAGTGAAGATTCTTGACATGCAGGGAAACAAAGAATTAAAAAAAATGGAAAGGAATTGTGTCCCAAGAATTCACTCTTGTGATAGAATTAATGGTGAAACCTGGGTGAGATCTATGAATATTTTTGAAATTTCTTCCTTTCCAACTTTATTTTCCTTATTCTTAAACTGAATAACTAACACCCACTGGCTCCCTCACCATCTGCCAGATGTACTACCATGTTATCTTCCTCCATACAAGATGTCTCCACCATTTGAAATGTGCTGCCCATTTTTTCACTTTTGAGTCCCTTTTTGGGTCTATGTTCAATATGTCTTTAGAATGATGTCAACTCATAAGATCAGAATGCCTTTTTCAATTTTCCACTAAGAACACTTTATTCTACTGAACACTGATCAATTTAAAATTCCCATGTCTGAGAACATGAACATGCTTATTGAAGGTATAATTGCCAATCTATTGAGTTTGACAAAATTCTGAAATTTGGATTACTGTAGTATACAGTCTGAGAATGGTCAAGATAATTTACAGAGCACTGTCTTGCTTCCAGATCAGTGATGCTGGTAGTTAACATAACTTCACAGAGTATAATACAGAGATGTAGAGAAAGGAAGTGTAGCCTGAAAATGTCTTAGGTTATCTCTAAGTTATATGCTTCATAATTTTACATTTCTACGAGTGAAGTCTGTCCCTTAACTTCCTTAAACCTCTCTTCATATCTTTGTTCCTCAGGCTATAGATGAAAGGATTCATCATAGGTGTCACTACTGTATACATAACAGTGGCTACACGGTCCTTCACCACTGAGTACATGGACAGAGGCCTAAAGTAGACATAGATGACACTCCCATAGAACAGGGCCACTACAGTGAGGTGGGAGCCACAGGTAGAGAAGGCTTTCCACTTTCCAGCTGCAGAGGGGATCCTGAGCACAGTGATAATGATTCTCAGGTAGGAAAAGAGGATGCATAGGAAGGGGGTCACAATGACAGCCAGGGTCTCAGTCATGACCACGATCTGGCTGGAGGATGTGTCAGAACAGGACAGCTTCAGCACAGGCTGAGTGTCACAAAAAAAGTGCTTAATGACATGGGAGGCACAGAATGAGAGGCGAGACATGAGGAGGACACGGAACAGTGCATGCAGATGGGAGATGGTGCAAGAACCCAGTAGCATGAGGAGGCAGCGTTGGGACCTCATCACCACATCATAATGTAAAGGGTTGCAAATGGCCACCAGTCGGTCAATGGCCATGGAGGCCAGCAGGTAGCTATCAGTGTTTGCTAATGCAATGAAGAAGTACATCTGAACAAGGCATCCCACATAGGAGATAGTCTTTGTCTGTGAGAGCAAGTTCACCAGCATTTTGGGCACAATGACTGTTGTGAAGCAGATATCCATGAATGACAAATTACTGAGGAAAAAGTACATGGGGGTATGGAGCCTGGAGTCAGAGCAGATGGCCAGGATGATGAGCATATTCCCCACCACGGTGACCAGGTACATGATGATGAAGATGGAGAAAAGGGGTTTCTGCATCCAGGGATTGGAAGAGAGACCCAGCAAGATGAAGTCTGAGGTGCTGCTGCTGTTCATTTCCCTGTCTCTGGATATGGTTGGAAGACTTTGGGAAAGATGTAGACAAATTGATCAAGACAAAGTCTCTCCTATCCTCTGTCCTGCAATGAAATCCCAATGCCATACATTATGATTTAAAAAAATATATTTAGTTGAAGAAATTATATTAAAAACAAAAGCAAGAACAATAATATCAAAGAAGGAACAAGTTGAAAAATTCTAAACTGCCTCCTACATTAGAAGATGAAAGATGTTCTTTTATTGGAAGAAACTTCTGTTGCTTAACATGTTGGAGTTCTCAGTGCTATCTCTATATATACATATATATGTATATATACATGTATGTATAACATATATGTATAATTGGTTCTTGCCCAGCTCCTTAGCTTCCATTTCACACTGGTTTTAGGGACCAAGTGCTGATTTCCATTTTGAGTGAGGATGTTCTTGTCAAGCCCTCTACATTCCATGAGATCTTCTTATGAAGCTCTTCTCCCCAGAATTCTGAAATGATGACGATGATATAGATAGTACAATAATAAACATTTCTATTAATTAGTGGTACTTATTCTACATTCATTCAAGATAAACATCCCCTAGTTGTTTTAGAGAGAAACATAACTAATGTTTAATGTTTTCATTCATAAAATATGAATTTTTTTTATTGTTAACCTTTAAGCTAGATGTCTTCCTTAATATAGAAATATTATTACAGGAATGGAATTTGTTACTGAAATTACTCAAAATTTTACTTTTTTATTTTAGCAAACTCATCTTTTCATGCTAAATATTTAAATATTACAATAACATAAAATTTAGAATATTAGAGACCTTTTCTACCAACCTCACATATGTGATAAAGGCAAGGACACCCCATCATTACTATCAAGCTATTCTGCTTATACTACTAAATGACTTTGTATATTAAGCTGTTGATAAATAAAAACTAAAAAAAAAGATACACTGTAGGTATCCATCGATGGATGACTAGACAAAGGGAAGCTATGTGTATACATATTGTAGTTTAATTCAGTTCTATATAAAAACATTCAATGTTATCAGGAAACTGGGTAAAACTGGATATAAGCCAGTTTTCTTCATATGTGGACTCGGGGGTGGGGGGTGGGAAAGAAGATGTGAAAATATATGGAAGCTACAAGAGAAATAGAAGAGGAACAGGCATGTGAGAGGGCAGAACATGATTATGGTCAAATTAGATCCTATGCATGTATGATGATGCCACAGTGAAACCCATTTTTTTGTATAATCAATATATCCCAATAAAATGCTAAGGAAAAGGGGCATAAACATTGGGAAAGATGCAATTTTCATTATTTTTAAGCAACTTGAGTATGTGTATTAAGGAATTGAAGATAGTCACTTAAAGACTACGTAAACCTTATGAAGTTTTTAATAATCTGTCTAGATATTAGATAAATATAAAAAGATTCATACTGTTTTTATTTTTCAGACAGGGTCCGGGTGTGCACCTGAGCCTGACCCTGAGGTCAATTTTATCTTAAGCTGTTTGAGAAGTTACAATCTCCCTGGCTCCACTCTTAAATTCCTGAGATTACATGTGTTTGCTATCATATGTGGCAAGAAAATATTCATACTCTTCTCATATTAGACAATGTAACAGAGAAAAGTGTTTTAGTTTAAAATGGTCAGAAGATCTAACAGACACCTGGAAATAAATCTCAGGAAATGAAAGGGACGATTTCAAAAAAACAATATAAACAACTTAAAAACCAATATAATGGAAAAAAAAAGAGGAGTAAGTAGCCTAATTCAGACAAAGCGTAATTTTACAAGAAATCACACTTGTAAAATGAATACATAATGATAAAAATTAAAACAATTTGTAGTATACTGTTATTACTCAAGATTATGTTGTATTTGAAGAAATAAGTTTGCTAATGTACCCTAACACTTCAATCACTATTCAAGTCATTGCAATACTGCAATAATGTGTATGTTAAATGCCTTTTAAATAATATTTCCTGTTTCAATACTAAGAAGCAACATTTTTATTATTCTTATTTGTATGAATAAAAAAATACAGTTTGACAACTTTAAGCAGCTTACCAGAATGCACACTTAGCAAGCAGCTGAGCTGTGGTTTCAATACAGGATGTCTAAGGGAAGATCTGGAACTATTTCTGGTCAGGCCAGTGTATAATTGTTTACTGTAGTATCTGTTGTTTTTTTTAAGTGCCAAGAGTAAGTTGTAGTCTGATGATAATGTATCCAGAAAAACCTTGTTTTGTAAAAATAAAGATCACCCTCATATATGTTATGTTTATGTTGGTATGTGCACAGATACATGTGATTATCTTTTATTTATTTTATCTTTGAGACAGGGTCTTGTATCCCAGTCTGTCTGGACCATTCTTTGCAGTCAAAGATGATGATGAATTTCTAATCTTCATGTGTCATCTTTCTGAGTACTGCAACTATAGGTGTGTGCTACCATTCTGGGCTTATGGGGGCTGGAGATTGAACACAGACCTTCCTGAGGGCAAGACAAGCACTTCACCAATGGAGCGATATCCCAAGCTGTTGGGGGCATAGAGGTCTTTGCACTCAAAGAGAGGCTCTAAGAGAACCAGGAATGTTAATCATTCAGGGGTTCTCCTCAATGGAGGAGACAAAATCAAATACCTGCATTCTATCCAGCAAGCTAAGAATGGAGGTTGCTAACATCATGGTGACCTTTTTGCTATCTTGAAGGGACAGACCTCACTAAAATTCCCCAGAATGATTTTTCCAGACCCTTTTCTCTTTACCATTACCTATCCTTATGGGAGATGCCACAAGTACTTTATGGCCTGCTGACCTCTATCTTATTAGTCAGAGACCACTTTAGATTCTAGCCTTTTGGCTGTAGAACCCATGCTCATGCTTACATTTACTTTGCAAAAGAATTTCTATGTACTCCCACCTTAAGCTTTACTGTGTACCTGGAATTGAGCTAATTATTGCCTAGAAACATTTCTCAAAATTGGACTTTGCTTTAAATATGCTGACAATGAACTGCCTAGCATTAGTTTCTCTGAAGTCTGATTCAGATTGACAAAGTTAATCTGCACCTGAGTTTTCTTTCTTTTTCTTTTTTCCTTTTGTTTTCAAGAGAGGGTTTCTCTGTATAGCCCTGACTTTCCTGGAACTCACTCTGTAGACCAGGCTGGCCGCAAACTCAGAAATCTGCCTGCCTCTGCCTCCCAAGTGCTGGGATTAAAGGCATGTGCCACCACTGCCTGGCTACACTGGGTTTTCATTCTTGTCTCTTTGTGTTCTTTCCTTCACTGCTTGTATACTTACAAGGGATCTCTCACCTGGCCCTCTGATTGTCTTCTGAAGTGATATGAGTGAAAACCAGTTTTCATATATAACTTTATGCTATATGTAGCTCATTTATTATTTGATAGCTACTTTAAAAATTACATATGTGTATTGTCCAAAACTGTGAAATGGAATTAGCTAACATTGCAGGATCTCACATTTCTGTGATAAGATCATATTGCTTGTTTTCAAGAAATAATGAACATACTATTTTCATAATTTTATAATTAAATAGGTGGAATTGCCCTGTAATTGTACTTCATAGGGAACCAGACCTAGACTTGTGTACATATTTTAAGGGTTTACTCTTTGATAAACATGGTAAATACATTAGGTACAGGGGTGTATGCTATCTGTGATGCTGTAGTTTTCCTTCACAGACTGTTACTATGTATACACACATATATACAAATAGACTATGAACTATGATGAGTTATGTTGGAGTTTATGAGCACTGAAAACCATTATGTATACTTTCAACCTGAAACAACTACCTTACTCCTGGTCAGTGTGCTCATTTTATTCTCCAGATATACTTCACTTCCCCTCAGGGCCTTTTGCCATCATGCTTGGGACATTGTTTGCATTGGTATTAATACACTATTTTATCATCTCTGTTTAAACTTATGTAAATAAATTGGTGTCATGTTCCCAGGGGCAAGGATTCAGCCTCTTTTCATCTAGCTAGACCTAATATCATTGTATATTTTTTCATGTTTTGGGAAAGTCATTTGATGTCTGCATATCTATCAATAATGATACACATGCATGTAAGTATGTATATACATGCTACTTTCTACTCACCTGTGTCCTTTGGAAATATACATGTCACTTGGGATAGAGTCTGAAAATTTTTTCTCCATGTGGATGGTAGCACTGTTTATGCCACATTTCCAAATCTGTTAGCTGTTCCTTTCCATTCTTTGGGAGAAATGACAGCCATATAGGTCTTGAACTAACTTCAGCTCTGTTGGGTTCTCACAATAGCTCTCAGACTTCCTAACCTCATCCCATGACCTTTGGGTCTATCTTGAATCCTGAATTTTAGAAACCTAAATCTTGGCGTTTGTCCACTTTTCACACCCAGCTTCAAGCAAACAGATCTGTGGTGGTGGGTGCACAGCCCTCTTTAAGTACCTACTCAGCTTAGGATCCTGCAGAGTCCAGTGCAGGATGGGTTCCTCTCTTTCAGCATTGAAATACCTGCCTCTACCCTGTTTTCACTCCTGTGTCAGATTAGAGTTACAGCTTTTGTCTTTTGATTATAGAGAAGGGGAAAATTGTTCTAATATTTATTTCCTGCTCATTTCATGTTGAAAACCTTTGAAGCACCATCAGATTCTTTGATGTAAACAATCCACCCATTTTAGGGTGTTCTCTGTTTCTTCTGTCCACGTCTTACTTCTGCTTTAATTCTTTTAGAAATCATTATTTCAAGGATTCTTACAACTGTGTCTTTTTTTTTAATTCTGTGGTTATGTGTGAAAGTTTTATGTTCTTCATGGTGCCTTGCTTAGGTGTGACCAGCGAGTGTTTATAAGTGTAGTTGTGAATATATAGATTACAGACTGTGACTTCTTGGTCTCAGCATGGAGGTCTGACACAAAGGCTTTGCCTGTATTAGAGTCACATTTTTCACCGTTCCAGAGGTGGTATGTTCATAATATCCAGAGGGGCTTGCTTTCTTGGGAATGGCTCTTTCTCACCATGAGTTGAAGCTACCTCCAAGTTGGGATCTCTCTTCAATTATTTTTAAAAATGGATTTGCAGGGGTATTCTAGCTGTACTCACATTCTAGGGATATGCATTCAATTGTGAAATCACACTCCAAGTCCCTTCAATTATTCTGGGATATTTATGGAAAGGCTCTTCTTAGTATTGAAGAGAGTCTGCTAGACTTATATTCACAAGAACTTGTTTTTGGGTTTGACTGCGCTGTTATCTAATTGGCATGAACTTTGGTTTTATTCATATCGAAGATATAGCATTTGGCTAGTTGATTTGCTAGCTTTAAGAGAATGTCTAAATTATATAGAATGTTAGAAGTAAGATACTTCCTAAATTGATTGTGTTACACAACACATGGGTGAAGGATGAATCCTTAGGTCATCTACTTGTTCATTGCTCCATGATGACCTCTTTACTGTCTTCAAATCCTATGAGTAGCAGGTTGTTTGAATGTCTCTCTGCTGAATAAATCAGTGTCTCCTCTTAAGGCTTTTTTCCTTACCTATCAGGTCCTAAGAGCCTCACTTACTAACCTTAAATTGTCTGGCATATGATGTCAGGGCCATCTCTGATAATGAATTGGAAGGGTTCATGTTTGTTCCTCTTTGTGGATGTTCTAGAAAGTATTAGGATTAGTGTTAGGGTCATATTTCCATCCCATCTGTGATGAGCACTTTTCACTCCACACACAACCACAGAATTAATAAGAAAGAGGCAGGTGTAAGAACCCTTGAAATAATGATTCCTAAGAGAATTAAAGCAGAAGTGAGAAGTGGACAGACGAAATAGAGAACACCCTAAAAATGGGTCGGTTGTTTACATCAAAGAATTTCTATGTTAGTGATGGTAGGTCATTTTCCTAACCATTCCTGGCTATAAAAGTATAAATTCCAGGAAAATGAACAACTGAAATACACCTTTAACTCACAGTTGCATCACTGTGACTATCAAAGCTGCACAAAGTGGTATTTCTGAAAAGTAGCTTTTTTCTTTTACCAAGTTGGCTGTACCTGATCCAGATCCCAAGTGGCAAACACCGCCTTTACTGCACCCTCATCCTGTGGGTGATTCTCAGTGACAACAATGTAGGTAATTACCCAATACCTACATGTGCTGGGCATTGCTATAAGAACTTCACATATATTGATCCATTCCATCTTCACAATACCCCAGCTTACAGGTAACAAAATCAAGTGGAGGCATCTCACTGGCGTAGAACAGCTGCAGAGTGCTGCTCTTCTCATTGCAGCACGTTCAGTTTTTTCTTGGCCTTGCCTCATTTCCTGGACAAAAACATTCTATGGGTCACTAATTCTAGGATGTGGACTGCACTCTTTAAGAACTCATGGCAGTGCCTCGGTTCGTGTTTTACACAGAGGAAGTACTTCAAATATTTTACTCAAAAAACAAAAGGAGAGATACACAGCACACATACACACACATGCACACACACACACACACACACACGCAAACACACACACACACACACACACACACACACACTCCTCTACTTGTAAAGACAGCCAGAGAGAAACAGAAAAGGAAGAAAAAGCACAAGGAGAAAGATGGAGAAGAGGCAACAGCAGGATTTGGATAGGGAGGACAGTCACTAGAATACATTGAAATTAGTGTCTTGTTTTCAAAGACCACCTCCAACAACCTACCTACCTACCGGTGAGAAGATCAAGGTTTAAAATTGGTTCCATGGACAGCCAGTCTCTATCCTCCTGAAGGCATCCTGAAATGTTAATCTAGCTTCAGAGATGTGATTTTTCCCCCTACACTGGGGACTAGTAGTGGAAAGAGACCCAGGGGCTTGTCCTGTCTCATGCCAGAACCCTAGAGAATTGCTCTTAGGATCTTCCCAGGAGGGAGAACATCACTTTGAGAATCACAGACTCCAGAGTGTATCCTCTGACACTGGGGAAAGTAATTAGTATCATGCAGTAGCAAACTGGAAGTGAACTTGTGCTCATATATACACTCCAAAAGCTTGCATTTACTTGTGTGTGTGTGTGTGTGTGTGTGTGTGTGTGTGTGTGTGAGTGTGTGTGTGTACACGTGTGCACACACACACATGCACACACTCACTCTCATGCATGTACTTAAGTTTAAGCTCTGATGTTTTTGAGGCTCTGTGTCTGGTTGTAGAACATGATCTAGATACACATGTCACTGGTATTATCACAAAGGAGTACAGTTTCTGGCCCCAGACTAACTAGATTCTTACATTGGAGAGTCCTGATTCCCTGAGGTGGTAGAAGAGGGAAGACACATCCAACCTAGACCCTTCTCTAACAATTCCCCACCAGTTGGATCCACCTGGGACACATCCAGCAAAGGTTAGCTGCATGCCGTGCCATGACCTCCATCTTTGGACCCAGCTCTCTCCCTGCCTTCCCAAGGAATGTTGTGGGGAACCCAGGAGCACTGAGCTAGACTGCTCCCTAGCCAATCTTCTGCCTGCCAGGTCTGTCTGGGGCACAGACAGCAGAGGTGGATAGAATCTTTTTAGTTTGGATCCATTGTCAGGTTGTGCCTTTCTCCCTAATAAGTCCTGTTGGCATCAGTGACATCCAGCCAATGTCAGGGACAACCTGATTTCTAAGGAACAGTGTAAAAACACAACCACCAAGAGACAGGGTGATAGGGCAACACCAGAGCCCAGCTATCTTTTTATAGCATTCAAGGATGGATGGATGGATGGATGGATGGATAGAGCAGAGATTCCCCAAGCCAAACCACCCAACCAACAGCTTTATTTCTTTTTCTTTTATTTCTTTTCTCCTGCCTTTTTATGTCTACTTAGACAAAAAGTTCTTCAGAAAATTACCTCAGAGATAAAATGTCACATAAAATGGAAGTTCCAGAACAATGTTGATATTAAGCTTAAAGCAGTTTGTTTCATTGTAATATGCTCATTATAAGTTCAAATCAAAAGTTTTTTAAAATATAGCCTTTCCGTATCATAGTGCACACCTGTGGTTTCATCCTTGGGCCTAAATGCTTTTCCCTGAACACAAAGTTATCCCAAGTCTATTTTTATGTGATTATGAAAGATTATTGTATTTTCTTTTTATGTAGCCTTTACTTACTATATTAGGAGTGGGCACATTCTATTCTTGATTCTGACATTGTTACATTTTTTTTCTAGCAAAGTGACTAAGACCATCTCTTAAAATTTCTTCCTGAAATTATTTTAATCAAATCAGAAATTCTATAGAATCATTAATTTATCAAAACAGCATTGGTTTGTGAAAGTTTATCTTTTTGTTGATCTGCAGAAATCTGATCAATAGGGTGAGCTAATGCCCAGGGATTATTATATTAATTTAATAATGACAGGAAAGGCATATCTGCTGCAAGAAGCAATCCTGAGATAAAGTCTCTTTGGGACCTTGCCATCGAACTCACCCATTGCAGATCATACAAAAATGGTTGGCCACCTCTTGCTAGTCTTTGACTATACTAGATGACACTCTACTCAATGAAACTGGGTCAGGGAAGAAATAAAGAAAGAAATGAAAGGCTTTTTAGAATTCAATAAAGATGTATGCACAACATACACAAACTTATGGGTCACAATGGAAGCAATGCTAAAAGGAAAGTTCATAGCACTAAATGCCTTTATAAAGAAATTGGTGAGATCTCATACTAGCAATTTAAAAGTACAACTGAAAGCTGTAGACAAAAGGAGCAAACACACCCAAGAAGAGTAGGAAATAATCAAAGATGGAGGAAAAAAATCAAACTCAAGGCTGAAATTAATAAATTAAAGCAAAAAATCCCACCCACGATATTGCCTGCAGCTTCCTGCCCAGCTGGTGGTGGGGAAGCCGGAGGGTCACCCAGCGTCCCAGGTGCTCAGAACCATCCGGCGGCGGCGGCAGAACCAGGTACCCGACACAGCCCGAGCTTAAGACCTTCGGGGACTCAGGCCTGGAGTGGGAATTGGGCACAGAATAGCGGGTGCACTCTGCACTCGCGCGCGGGGCAGACCCCGAGCTCCCTGCAGGCAGCTGCCATATTGCCTGCAGCTTCCCGCCCAGCTGGCGGTGGGGAAGCCGGAGGGTCACCCAGCGTCCCAGGTGCTCAGAACCATCCGGCGGCGGCGGCAGAACCAGGTACCCGACACAGCCCGAGCTTAAGACCTTCGGGGACTCAGGCCTGGAGTGGGAATTGGGCACAGAATAGCGGGTGCACTCTGCACTCGCGCGCGGGGCGGACCCCGAGCTCCCTGCAGGCAGCTGCCATATTGCCTGCAGCTTCCCGCCCAGCTGGCGGTGGGGAAGCCGGAGGGTCACCCAGCGTCCCAGGTGCTCAGAACCATCCGGCGGCGGCGGCAGAACCAGGTACCCGACACAGCCCGAGCTTAAGACCTTCGGGGACTCAGGCCTGGAGTGGGAATTGGGCACAGAATAGCGGGTGCACTCTGCACTCGCGCGCGGGGCGGACCCCGAGCTCCCTGCAGGCAGCTGCCATATTGCCTGCAGCTTCCCGTCCAGCTGGTGGTGAGGAAGCCAGAGTCAGCCAGTGTGCCAGGTACCCAGACCCAGCCGGAGGCCGAACCAGCCTCCCATCCAGCCAGTGGCAGGGAAGCTGGAAACCGGACCCAGCCAGCTTCCCAGCAGCTTGGGACCAGCAGGCGGAACCAGATAACTGAGATATCCCAACTTTAAGACCCCTGGGGAAACAGGATATCAGACAGCGAACCCTGAGCAGGAGCAGTGCAGAGCAGCCGCCCAACAGGCGGAACCAAATACCTGGGATATCCTGAGGTTAAGACCTCGGGGGACTCAGGCCACCTGTCAGCAATCTGTGAGCAAGAGCCCCGCAGGACAGTGATTCAGGTATCCCAGTCACTGGGAAATAGCCTTACAACCCCACAGGAGGGTCAAGCACCAGCTAGTATCTACAGGACCAACTAACACCAGAGTTAACCAGATGGCAAAAGGCAAACGTAAGATCGCTACTAACAAAAATCAAGGCAATATGGCGGCATCCGAACCCAGTTCCCCAACAGCAATAAATATTGGATACCCCGAAACACCAGAAAAACAAGACTCAGATCTAAAATCACTGGTCAGGATGCTGATAGAGGAACACTTAGATAAATCTCTTAAAGTAATACATGAGAAAATAGATCAAAAGCTAGAAGCCATTGCAAGACAAACACAATTAAAACCCAGATATCTCAACACACCAGAAAAACAAGACTCAGATCTAAAATCACTGGTAAAGATGCAGATTGAGGATCACTTAGATAAATTTCTTAAAGTAATAGAGGAGAAAATAGATCAAAAACTAGAAGCCCATACAAGGCAGACACAAAAATCACTTAAAGAAATCCAGGAGAATATAGAGCAAAAAGTGAATCCCAATAAGGGGGAGAAACAAAAATCACCCAAAGAAATACAAGAGAACATGGGTCAACGAGTAGAAGTCATAAAGGAGGAAACACAAAAATCCCTTAAAGAATTACAGGAAAACACAAACAAGCAACTGAAAGATCTGAGCAAAACCATACAAAATCTAAAAACAGAAGTAGAAACAACTAAGCAATCGCAAAGGGAGACAATGTTGGAAATAGAAAACCTTGGGAAGAAATCAGGAGTCATAGATGCAAATATCAACAATAGAATACAAGAGATAGAAGACAGAATCTCAGATGCTGAAGATACCATAGGAACCATGGATTCAACAATTAAAGAAAATGCAAAATGCAAAAAGCTGGTAACCCAAAACATTCAGGAAATCCAGGACACAATGAGAAGACCAAACCTAAGGATTATAGGGATAGATGAGAATGAAGATCTACAACTTAAAGGGCCAGCAAATATCTTCTACAAAATTATGGAAGAAAATTTCCCCAACCTAAAGAGAGAGATGCCCATGAATATACAAGAAGCCTTTAGAACCCCAAATAGACTGGACCAGAACAGAAATACTTCCCGTCACATAATAGTCAAAACCCCAAATGTACTAAACAAAGAAAGAATATTAAAGGCAGTAAGAGAAAAAGGACAAGTAACATATAAAGGAAGACCTATCAGAATTACACCAGACTTCTCACCTGAGACCATGAAAGCTAGAAGATCCTGGGCAGACCTTATGCAGACCCTAAGAGAACACAAACTTCAGCCAAGACTACTATACCCAGCGAAACTCTCAATTGCCATAGATGGGGAAACCAAGATATTCCACGACAAAACCAAATTTGCAAGATACTTATCTACAAACCCAGCCCTACAAAGGATAATAGGGGAAAAATACCAACACAAGGGGGGAAACAACACCCCAGAAGAAACAAGATAGAAACCCCATCTCATCCAACCCAAAAGAAGAGAACCACTCAAATACAAATAATAATAACAATTCCCAAAATGTCAGGAAGTAATAATTACTATTCCTTAATATCTCTTAATATCAATGGACTCAATTCCCCAATCAAAAGACACAGACTAACAGACTGGATACGGAAACAGGACCCTACATTTTGCTGCATACAGGAAACACATCTCAGTGTCAAAGACAAACACCTCCTTAGAGTAAAAGGCTGGAAGACAGTTCTACAAGCAAATGGTCCCAGGAAACAAGCTGGAGTAGCCATTCTAATATCAGATAAAATCGACTTTCAACCTAAAGTCATCAAAAGAGACACAGAAGGTCACTTCCTGCTTGTCAAAGGGAAAATCCACCAAGAAGAATTCTCAATACTGAACATCTATGCACCAAATGCAAGGGCACCCTCATTCGTAAAAGAAACTTTACTAAAGCTTAAAGCACACATCGCACCTAACACAATGATTGTAGGTGACTTCAACACTCCACTCTCCTCAATGGACCGATCAGGAAAGCAGAAACTAAACAGGGACACAGTGAAACTAATTGAAGCTTTGGACCAATTGGATTTAACAGATATATATAGAACATTCCATCCTAAAACAAAAGAGTATACCTTTTTCTCAGCACCGCACGGTACCTTCTCAAAAATTGATCATATAATTGGTCACAAGACAGACCTCAACAAATACAAGAAGACCGAACTAATCCCATGTCTCCTATCGGATCACTATGGAGTAAAAGTGGTCTTCAATAGCAAGAAGAACTACAGAAAGCCCACATACACATGGAAACTGAACAATACTCTACTCAATGACACCCTGGTCAAGGAAGAAATAAAGAAAGAAATCAAAGACTTTTTAGACTTCAATGAAAATGAAGGTACGACCTACCCAAATCTCTGGGATACAATGAAAGCAGTGCTAAGAGGAAAACTCATAGCCCTGAGTGCCTCCAAAAAGAAACTGGAAAGAGCATACACTAGCAACTTAACAGCACACCTGAAGGCGCTGGAACAAAAAGAAGCTAACTCACCCAGGAGGAGTAGAAGAGAGGAAATCATCAAACTAAGGGCTGAAATCAATCAAGCAGAAACAAAGAGAACCATACAAAGAATCAACAAAACCAAGAGCTGGTTCTTCAAGAAAATCAACAAGATAGATAAGCCCTTAGCTAGACTAACCAAAGGGCACAGAGATAGTATCCAAATTAACAAAATTAAAAATGAAAAGGGGGATATAACAACAGAAACAGAGGAAATTCAAAAGATCATCAGATCCTACTACAAAGGCCTATACTCAAAACAACTGGAGAATCTGGAGGAAATGGACAATTTCCTAGACAGATACCAAATACCAAAATTAAATCAGCATCAAGTAGACCAGCTAAACAGTCCCATAACCCTTAAAGAAATAGAAGGGGTTATAGAAAGCCTCCCAACCAAAAAAAGTACGGGACCAGATGGTTTTAGTGCAGAATTCTACCAGACCTTCAAAGAAGACTTAACACCAATACTCTTCAAACTATTCCACAAAATAGAGACAGAAGGGACACTGCCCAACTCATTCTTCGAAACCACAATTACGCTGATACCTAAACCACAAAAAGATCCAACAAAGAAAGAGAACTACAGGCCAATTTCTCTTATGAATATAGATGCAAAAATACTAAATAAAATCCTTGCCAACCGAATCCAAGAGCATATCAAAACGATCATTCACCATGATCAAGTAGGCTTCATTCCAGGAATGCAGGGATGGTTCAATATACGGAAATCCATCAATGTAATCCACTACATAAACAAACTAAAAGAAAAAAACCACATGGTCATCTCATTAGATGCTGAAAAAGCATTTGACAAAATTCAGCATCCTTTCATGCTAAAAGTCTTGGAAAGAGCAGGAATTCAAGGCCCATACCTAAACATAGTAAAAGCAATCTACAGCAAACCAGTAGCCAACATCAAAATAAATGGAGAGAAACTTGAAGCAATTCCACTAAAATCAGGGACTAGACAAGGCTGTCCTCTCTCTCCATATCTTTTCAATATAGTACTTGAAGTTCTAGCGAGAGCAATCAGACAACATAAGGAAGTCAAAGGGATACAAATTGGAAAGGAAGAAGTCAAAGTATCATTATTTGCAGATGATATGATAGTCTACTTAAGCGATCCAAAAAACTCCACCAGAGAACTTCTACAGCTGATAAACAACTTCAGCAACGTGGCTGGTTATAAAATTAACTCAAGCAAATCAGTAGCCTTCTTGTACTCAAAGGACAAGCAGGCTGAGAAAGAAGTTAGGGAAATAACACCCTTCACAATAGCCACAAACAACATAAAGTACCTTGGCGTAACTCTAACCAAACAAGTGAAAGATCTGTATGACAGGAACTTCAAGTCCCTGAAGAAAGAAATCGAAGAAGACCTCAGGAGATGGAAAAATATTTCTTGCTCCTGGATTGGCAGGATCAATATAGTAAAAATGGCCATCTTGCCAAAAGCAATCTACAGATTCAATGCAATCCCCATCAAAATCCCAAATCAATTCTTCATAGATCTAGAAAGAGCAATTCTCAAATTCATCTGGAGCAACAAAAAACCCAGGATAGCTAAAACTATTCTCAACAATAAAAGGACTTCTGGGGGAATCAATATCCCTGACCTCAAGCAGTACTACAGAGCAATTGTGTTAAAAACTGCATGGTATTGGTACAGCAACAGGCAGGTAGATCAATGGAATAGGATTGAAGACCCAGAAATTAACCCACAGACTTATGGTCACTTGATCTTTGATAAAGGAGCCACAACCATCCGGTGGAAAAAAGATAGCCTTTTCAACAAATGGTGCTGGTTCAACTGGAGGTCAACATGCAGAAGAATGCGAATTGACCCACTCTTATCTCCTTGTACTAAGATCAACTCCAAGTGGATCAAGGACCTCCACATAAAACCAGACACACTGAAACTATTAGAAAAGAAACTTGGGAAGACCCTGGAGGACTTGGGCACAGGGGAAAAGTTCCTGAACAGAACACCAATAGCTTATGCTCTAAGATCAAGAATCGACAAATGGGACCTCATAAAATTACAAAGTTTCTGCAAAGCAAAGGACACTGTCAGAAGGACAAAACGGCAACCAACAAAGTGGGAAAAGATCTTCACCAACCCCACATCCGACAGAGGGCTAATATCCAATATATACAAAGAACTCAAGAAGTTAGACCGCAAAGAACCAAATAACCCTATCAAAAAATGGGGCACAGAGCTAAACAAAGAATTCTCACCAGAAGAAATTCGGATGGCCGAGAAACACCTTAAAAGATGTTCAACATCATTAGTCATCAGGGAAATGCAAATCAAAACAACCCTGAGATTCCACCTCACACCAGTCAGAATGGCTAAGATTAAAAACTCAAGAGACAACAAGTGCTGGCGAGGATGTGGAGAAAGAGGAACACTCCTCCACTGTTGGTGGGATTGCAAAATGGTAAAACCGCTCTGGAAATCAGTTTGGCGGTTCCTCAGAAAATTGGGCATGTTACTTCCAGAGGACCCTGGCATACCACTCCTGGGCATATACCCAGAGGATTCCCCTGCATGCAATAAGGACACATGCTCCACTATGTTTATAGCAGCCTTGTTTATAATAGCCAGAAATTGGAAGCAGCCCAAATATCCCTCAAAGGAGGAATGGATACAGAAAATGTGGTATATTTATACAATGGAATACTACACAGCAATTAAAAATAATGAATTCATGCAATTTGTAGGTAAATGGTTAGACCTGGAAAATATCATCCTGAGTGAATTAACCCAATCACAAAAGAATGCACCTGAAATGCAATCACTGATAAGTGGATATTAATGAGCCCAGAAGCCCTAAATACTCAAGACACAAATAGCAAGTCAAATGATTCCCAAGAAGAAGAAAGGAGAGGACCCTGAGCCTGTAAAGATTGCTTCCAGTTTAGTAAAGAAACCGAGGGGGGAGGGGGAATTATTGGGGAACAGATGGGGGGGAGAGGAACTATGGGAACTATGGTGGGTGGGAACTGGGAAAGGGGAAAGCCTTTGGAATGTAAACATAGAATATAGAAAATAAAATTAAAAAAAAAAAATCCCACCCACTCACCCACCCAACAAAACAATATGAAAAAATCAATGAAACCAAGAAACCAAGAGCTGATTCTTTGAGAAAATAAACAAAATCACCAATCCCCCAGCCAAACTCACTAAAAGACAGGCAGACAGTATACAAATAAATAAAATCATAAATGATAAAAGAGACATAGCAACAGACTCTGAGGACATTCAAAGAGTCATTAGTTCTTACTTCAAAGCCTATAAAAATCTAAACAAAATGAATGATTTTGTAGATAGATATTACTTTCCAAAGTTAAATAAAGATCAGGTAATCTATTTAAGTAGTGTTTATGTCCACCAAGGACATAGAAGCAGAAATTAAAAGTCTCCAAACAAAAGAAAAGAAAAGAAAGAAAAGAAAAGAAAAGAAAAAAGTAAAGAAAAGACAAAACACCCAGAGCAAGATTGTTTTTGCACAGAATTCTATCAGACTAATAAAGCCAACACTCCTTAAACTATTCCATAAGAAAAACAGAAATAACATTATTAAACTCATTCTGTGAGGTCAAATTTATCCTGATACCTAAACCACACAATGATTAATCAAAGAAAGAGAATTTTAGATAATTTTCTCTTATAAACATTGGCACAAAAATACTTAATAAAATACTTGCGAGCTAAATCCGAAACCACAAAAAAGATCATCCACCATTAACAATTAGGATTCACCCCAGAGATGCAGGTGTGGTTCAATATATAAAAATATATCCATGTAACCTACCTATAAACAAACTGAAAGAAACAAATCACATGGTCATCTAATTAGATGCTGAAAACCCTTTGATAAAATCCAACACCCTTTCATATTGAAAGTCTTAGAGGGCTCAGGGATACAAGGTGCATACCTAGACATAATAAAGCCAATATACAGCAAACCAATAGCCAACATCAAATTAAATGGAGGGAAACTTAAACCAATTCCACTAAAGTCAGGGAGAAGGCTATCCACTCTGTCTCAACTATTCAACATAGTACTTGTTGTTCTAGCTAGAGCAATAAGGCAACTGAAGGAGATCAAGGAGGTACAAATTGGAAATGAAGTAGTCAAGATATTTCTATTCACAGATGATATGACAGTATATGTGTATGTGTGTTTGTGTCCTCAAAAGTTCTATCAGAGAACTCTGATAGCTGATAAACACCTCCAGAAAAGTGGCTGTGTCTTAGAGTTTTATTGATGTGAACAGCCACCATGACAAAGGCAACTCTTATAGGATCAACATTTAATTGGGACTGGCTTACAGGTTCAGAGGTTCAATTCAGTATCATCAAGGTGAGAGTATGGCAGTATCCAAGAATGTATAGTGCAAGTAGAGCTTAGAGTTACATTAAGATATTTTGTATTATTTTTGGTTATTGTAAATGGTGTTATAGCCATAATTTCTTTCTCAGCCTGTTTATCATTTGTGTAAGGGGTTACTGCTTTTATTTGGGGTGTATTGCAATACAGAGCAATACATCTTTATCTGAAGGCTGCTGGAAGACTGCTTCCAGGAACCTAGGATAAGTCTTTTAAACCCATGTTCACAGTGACACACCTATTCCAAAAAGGCCACTCCTCCTAATAGTGCCACTCCCTGGGCTAAGCACATACAAACCACCATAGGGTGGATAAAAAATTACTCGCACCCCAAATAAAACCAGTAACCCTTTACACAAATGATAAACAGGCTGAGAAAGAAATTATGGCCATAATACCATTTACAATAGCCAAAATAATATAAAATATCTTAATGTGCCGCCATCCTTGCTGCTGACTGGACTAAGCAAGCAGAACCAGGTACCCGTGATATCCTGAATTTAAGATCTCTGGGGAATCAGGCTACCAGGCAGCGATCTGTGAGCAGGAGCTGGACAGAGCAGCGGATCCTGGGTCCCAGCCAGGCATGGGCTCTGTGCCCTGTGGGGGACCCTGTACTCCCCGCAGCCACTGCCATCTTGGCTGCTGTTTGGACCAAGCGGGCAGAACCAGGTACCCTAGATATCCTGAGTTTAATATATCTGGGGACTCAGGCCACCAGGCGGGGACCTGCACACAGGATCTGAGCAGAGATGGTTCATCTGTATGCCAGTCAGGCCTCGGTCTTGTGCCAGGCAGGGTCGTCAGCACTTGGAGGGGCTCCCAGCCACCATCTTCACTCTCTGACAGAACAGACAAGCAGCATCAGGTCCACAGAGACAACCGAATACAACATTGCTTGGAACAAGATACACCAGGGGTCCAACAGCACCCAAGAGGAGGACAGCACATCAGCAGTCTGTGCCAGTGGAAACCCAGTCATCCAGTGGTGGGGAAATAGCCTTACCAGCCCACAGGAGGTTCAAGCACCAGATAGTGACTACAGGACCAACTATCGCCAGAGATAACCAGATGGCAAAAGGCAAACATAGGAACATTATGAACAGAATTCAAGGCAATATGGCAGCATCCAAACCCAGTTCCCCAACAGCAGTAAGTCCCAGATACCCCAACACACCAGAAAAAAAAGATTCAGATCTAAAATCACTGGTCAAATGCTGTTAGAGGAACACATAGATAAATCTCTTAAAGAAATACAGGAGAAAATGGATCAAAAGTTAGAAGCCCTTTCAAGGCAAACACAAAAATCACTTAAAGAAATTCAGGAGAATATGGATCAAAAAATAGAAGCCAATAAGGAGGGAATACAAAAATCACTTAAAGAAATACAGGAGAACGTGGGTCAACAAGTAGAAATCATGAAAGAGGAAACACAAAAATCTCTTAAAGAATTATATAAAAACACAAACAAGCAAGCAAAAGATCTGAGCAAAACCATCCAGGATCTAAATACTGAAGTAGAAACAACTAAGAAATCACAAAGGGAGACAACTTTGGAGATAGAAAACCTTGGGAAGAAATCAGGGGCCATAGATGTAAATATCAATAATAGAATACAAGAGATAGAAGAAAGAATCTCAGATGCCGAAGATACCATAGAAACTATTGATTCAACAGTCAAAGAAAATGCAAAATGTAAAAAGTTTATAACCCAAAACATCCAGGAAATCCAGCACACAATGAGAAGACCAAACCTAAGGATTATAGGTATAGATGAGAGTGAAGATTTGCAACTTAAAGGGCCAGCAAATATCTTCTACAAAATTATGGAAGAAAACTTTCCTATCCTAAAGAGAGAGATGCCCATGAATATACAAGAAACCTCCAGAACTCCAAACAGACAGGACCAGAACAGAAATACCTCCCATCACATAATAATCAAAACTCCAAATGTACTAAAAAAAAAAAGAAAGAATATTAAAGGCAGTAAGAGAAAAAGGCCAAGTAATATATAAAGGAAGACCTATCAGAATTACACCAGACTTCTCACCTGAGATCATGAAAGCTAGAAGATCCTGGGCAGATCTCATGCAGACTCGAAGAGAACACAAATTTCAGCCAAAACTACTATACCCAGCAAAACTCTCAATTTCCATAGACGGAGAAACCAAGGTATTCCATGACAAAACCAAATTTGTACGATATCTTTCCACAAACCCAGTCCTACAAAGGATAATAGGGGGAAAACACTAACACAAGGAGGGAAACTACACGCCAGAAGAAGCAAGATAGAAACCTCCTCTCATCAAACCCAAAAGAAGATAACCACTCAAATATAAACAATAACTTCAAAAATGACAGGAAGTAATAATTACTATTCATTACTATCTCTTAACATCAATGGACTCAATTCCCCAATAAAAAGACATAGACTAACAGACTGAATACGGAAACAGGACCCTACATTTTGCTGCATACAGGAAACATATCTCAGTGTCAAAGACAAACACTACCTTAGAGTAAAAGGCTGGAAGACAAGTTACAAGCAAATGGTCTCAGGAAAGAAGCCGGAGTAGCCATTCTAATATCAGATAAAATTGACTTTCAACCTAAAGTCATCAAAAGAGACTTGAAAGGTCACTTCTTGCTGGTCAAAGGGAAAATCCACCAAGAAGCACTCACAATACTGAACATCTATGTTCCAAGTGCAAGGGCACCCTCATTTGTAAAAGAAACTTTACTAAAGCTTAAAGCACACATTACATCTAACGAAATAATTGTGGGTGACTTGAACACTCCACTCTCCTCAATGGACCTATCAGGAAACCAGAAACTAAACAGGGACACAGTTTAATTGAAGGTTTGGACCAATTGAATTTAACATATATATATATATATATATATATATATATATATATATATATATACCATTTCACCCCAAAGCAAAAGAATATACTTTTTCTCAGCACCACATGCTCCAAAATTGATCATATAATTGGTCACAAGACAGATGTCAACAAATACAAGAAGATTGAACTAATCCCATGCCTACTATCAGATTACTGTGGAGTAAAAGTGGTCTTCAATAGCAAGGAAAACAACAGAAAGCCTACATACACATGGAAACTGAACAATATTCTACTCACTGACACCTTGGTCAAGGAAGAAATAAAGAAATCAAAGACTTTTTAGAATTCAATGAAAACGAAGGTACAACCTACCCAAAACTATGGGACACAATGAAAGCAGTGCTAAGAGGAAAACTCATAGTCCTGAGTGCCTCCAAAAAGAAACTAGAGAGAGCATACTCTAGCAGCTTAACAGCACACCTGAAAGTCCTGGAACAAAATGAAACTAATTCACCCAGCAGGAGTAGAAGACAGGAAATCATCAAACTCAGGGCTGAAATAAACCAAGTAGAAACAAAGAGAACCATACAAAGAATCAACAAAACCAGGAGCTGGTCTTTGAGAAAACAACAAGATAGATAAACCATTAGCCACATTAACCAATGGTCACAGAGACAGTATCCAAATTAACAAAATTAGAAATGAAAAGGGGATACAACAACAGAAACTGAGGAAATTAAAAAAAAATCAGATCCTACTACAAAAGGCTATACTCGACACAACTGGAGAATCTAGAGGAAATAGATACCGAATACAAAAATTAAATCAGGTTCAATTACATCAGCTAAACAGTCCCATAAACCCTAGAGAAATAGAAGGGGTTATAGAAAGTCTTCCAACCAAAAAAAGTATAGGACCAGATGGTTTTAGTGCAGAATTCTATCAGGCCTTCAAAGAAGACCTAACACCAATCCTCTTCAAACTATTCCACAAAATAGAAACAGAAGGAGCACTGCCCATCTCGTTCTACGAAGACACATTATGCTGATACCAATACCACACCAAGATCCAATAAAGAGAGAGAACTAAAGACCAATTTCCCTCATGAATATCGATGCAAAAATACTAAATAAAATTCTTGCTAAGTGAATCCAAGAGCACATCAAAACGATCATTCACCATGATCAAGCAGGCTTCATTCCAGTGATGCAGGGATGGTTCAATATATGGAAATCCATCAATGTAATCCACTACATGAACAAACTAAAGGAAAAAAAACCACATGGTCATCTCATTAGATGCTGAAAAGGCCTTTGACAAAATCAAACATCCTTTCATGCTAAAAGTCTTGGAAAGAGCAGGAATTCAAGGCCCATAAGTAAACATAGTAAAAGAAATATACAGCAAACCAGTAGACAACATCAAAATAAATGGAGAGAAACTTGAAGCAATCCCACTAAAATCAGGGACTAGGCAAGGCTGCACTCTCTTCACATTTTTTCAATATAGTACTTGAAGTTCTAGCGAGAACAATTAGACAACATAAGGAAGTCAAAGAGATACAAATTGGAAAGGATGAAGTCAAACAATCACTATTTGCAGATAATATAATAGTATACTTAATGGACTGAAAAAACTCCACCAGAGAACTCCTACAGCTGATAAACAACTTCAGCAAAGTGGCTGGTTATAAAATCAACTCAAGCAAATCAGTATTCTTCCTGTACTCAAAGGACAAGCAGGCTGAGAAAGAAGATAGGGAAATAACACTCTTCACAATAGCCACAAACAACATAAAGTATCTTGGTGTGACTCTAACCAAATAAGTGAAAGATCTGTATGACAGGAACTTGAAGTCCTTGAAGAAAGAAATTGAAGAAGACCTCAGAAGTTGGAAAAATATTTCGTGCTCTTGGATTGGCAGGATCAATATAGTAAAAATGGCCATCTTGCTAAAAGCAATCTACAGATTCAATACAATCCCCATCAGAATCCCAAATCAATTTTTCATAGATCTAGAAAGAGCAATTCTCAAATTCATCTGGAATAACAAAAAACCCAGGATCGCTAAAACTATTCTCAACAATAAAAGGACTTCTAGGGGAATCAATATCCCTGACCTCAAGCAGTACTCCAGAACAATTGTGTTAAAAACTGCATGGTATTGCTACAGCGACAGGGAAGTAGATCAATTGAGTGGAATTGAAGACCCAGTAATGAACCCATAGAGTTATGTTCACTTGATCTTTGTTAAAGGAGCTACAACCATCCAGTGGAAAAAAGATAGCCTTTTCAACAAATGGTGTAGGTTCAACTTGAGGTCAACATGCAGAGGAATGTGAATTGATCCACTCTTATCTCTTTGTACTAAGATCAACTCCAAGTGGATCAAGGACCTCCACATAAAACCAGACACTGAAACTAATAGAAAAGAAACTGGGGAAGATCCTGGAGGACATGGGCACAGGGGAAAGTTCCTGAACAGAACAGCAATAGCTTATGCTCTTTGATCAAGAATTGACAAATGGGACCTCTTAAAATTACGAAGTTTCTCTAAGGCAAAGGACACTGCCAGGACAAAATGGCAATCAATAAATTGGGAAAAGATCTTCACCAACCCCACATTCGACAGAGGGCTAATGTGCAATATATACAAAGAACTCAAGAAGTTAGACCCAAAAGAACCAAATAACCCTATTAAAATTGGGGTACAGAGCTAAACAGTCTTTTCACCTGAAGACATTCAGATGGCTGAGAATTGCCTTAAGAGGTGTTCAACATTAGTCATCCAGGAAATGCAAATCAAGAAAACCCTGAGATTCCACCTCCCAACAGCCAGAATGGCTAAGATTAAAAACTCAGGAGACAACAGGTGCTGGCGAGGATGTGGAGAAAGAGGAACACTCCTCCACTGTTGGTGGGATTGGAAGATGGTGCAACTGCTCTGGAAATCAGTCTGGCAGTTCATCAGAAAATTGGGCATGACACTTCCAGAGGATCCTGTCATACCACTCCTGGGCATATACCCAGAGGATTCCTTTGCATATAATAAAGACACATGCTCCACTATGTTCATAGCAGCCTTATTTATAATAGCCAGAATTTGGGAAGACACTATCCCAGCTCTACAAAGGATAATAGGAGGAAAACTCCAATACAAGGAGGGAAACTGCACCCAAGAAAAAGCAAGATAGTAACATTCTTCCATCAAACTCAAAGGAAGATAACTACTCAAAAACAAAAATAACATCAAAAATGACAGGAATAAATAATCACTATTCCTTAATATCTCTTAACATCAATGCAATCAATTCCCTAATAAAAAGACATAGACTAACAGACTGGATATGAAAACAGGACCCTACATTTTGCTGCATACATGAAACACACCTCAGAGTCAAAGACAAACACTACATTAGAGTAAAAGGCTGGAAGACAATTTTGCAAGCAAATGGTCGCAGGAAGCAAGCTGGAATAGCCATTCTAATATCAGATAAAATTGACTTTTAACCCAAAGTCATCAAAAGAGACAAAGAAGGTCACTTCCTGCTAGTCAAAGGAAGAATCCACCAAGAAGAACTCACAATTCTAAACATCTATGCTCCAAATGCAAGGGCACCCTCATTTGTAAAAGAAACTTTACTAAAGCTCAAAGCACACATTGCACCTAACACAATAATTGTGGGGGACCTCAACACTCCACTATCCTCAATGAACCGATCAGGAAAACAGAAACAGGGACACAGGGAAACTCATTGAAATATTGGACCAATTGGATTTAACAGATATATATATATATATAGAACATTTAATCCTAAAGCAAAAGACTATACCTTTTTCTCAGTGCCTCATGGTACCTTCTCCAAAATCGACCATATAATTGGTCACAAGACAGACCTCAACAAATATTTAAAATATCGAACTAATCCCATGCCTCCTATCGGATCACCATGGAATAAGAGTGTTCTTTAATAGCAACAAAAACAACAGATAATCCTCATACACGTGGAGGCTGAACAATATTCTACTCAATGAATCCTTAGTCAAGGAAGAAATAAAGAAAGAAATCAAAGACTTTTTAGAATTTAATGAAAATGAAGGTACAACATACCCAAATCTATGGGACACAATGAAAGCAGTGCTAAGAGGAAAACTCATAGCCCTGAGTGTCTCCAAAAAGAAACAGGAGAGAGCATACACTAGCAACTTAATGGTGCACCTGAAAGCTCTAGAACAAAAAGAAGCTATTTCACCCAGGAGGAGTAGAAGACAGGAAATCATCAAACTCAGGGCTGAAATCAATCAAGTTGAAACAAAGAGAACCATACAAAGAATCAACAAAACCATGAGCTGGTTCTTTGAGAAAACCAACAAGATAGATAAACCCCTAGCCAGACTTACCAAAGGGCACAGAGACAGTATTTAAATCAACAAAATTAGAAATGAAAAGGGAGATATAACAACAGAAACTGAGGAAATTCAAAAAATCATCAGATCCTACTACAAAAGCCTATACTCAACACAACTGGAGAATCTGGAGGAAATGGACAATTTCCTAGACAGAAACCAAATACCAAAATTAAATCAGGATCAAATATATCATCTAAACAGACCCATAACCCCCAAAGAAATAGAAGGGGTCATAGAAAGTCTTCCAACCAAAAACAGCACAGGACCAGATGATTTTAGTGCAGAATTCTATCAGACCTTCAAAGAAGTCCTAATACCAATACTGGTCAAACTATTCCACAAAATAGAAACAGAAGGAACACTACCCAACTCATTCTATGAAGTCACAAACCCTGATACCAAAACTACACAAAGATACAACAAAGAAAGAGAACTACAGGACAATTTCCCTTATGAATATCGATTCAAAAATACTAAATAAAATACTTGCCAGCCGAATCCAAGAACACATCAAAACGATCATTCACCATGATCAAGTTGGCTTCATTCCAGGGATGCAGGGATGGTTCAATATATGGAAATCCATCAACATAATCCACTACATAAACAAACTGAAAGAAAAAAAATGGTCATCTCATTGGATGCTGAAAAAGCATTTGACAAAATTCAGCATCCTTTCATGCTAAAAGTCTTGGAAAGAATAGGAATTCAAGGCCCATATCTAAACATAGAAAAGCAATTTACAGCAGACTGATAGCCAACATCAAAGTAAATGGAGAGAAACTTGAAGTAATCCCACTAAAATCAGGGACTAGGCAAGGCTGCCCCCTCTCACCATATCTCTTTAATATAGTACTTGAGGTACTAGCTTGAGCAATTCGACAACATAAGAAAGTCAAAGGGATTCAAATTGGAAAGGAAGAATTCAAACTATCACTATTTGCAGATGATATGATAGTATATTTAAGTGACCCAAAAAACTCCACGAGAGAACTCCTACAGCTGATAAACAACTTCAGCAAAGTGGCTGGTTATAAAATCAAGTCAAGCAAATCAGTAGCCTTCCTATACACAAAGGAGAGAGAAATTAGGGAAATGACACCCTTCAAAATAGCCACAAACAATATAAAGTGCCTTGGTGTGACTCTAACCAAACAAGTGAAAGATTGATGTGATAAAAACTCCAGGTCTTTCAAGAAGGAAATTGAAGAAGACCTCAGAAAATGGAGAAATTTCCATGCTCGTGGGTTGGCAGGATTGATATCGTTAAAATGGCAATCTTGCCAAAAGCAATATACAGATTCAACGCAATCCCCATCAAAATTCCAACTCAGTTCTTCATAGAATTAGAAAGAGCAATTCTCAAGTCCATCTGGAATAACAAAAAACCCCTGATAGCTAAAACTATCATCAACAGCAAACAAACTTCTGGGGGAATCAATATCCCGGACCTCAAGGAATACTACACAGCAGTAGTGTTAAAACCTGCATGGTATTGGTACAGTGACAGGGAAGTGGATCAATGGAATAGGATTGAAGACCCAGAATTGAACCCACACATATATGGCCAATTGATATTCGACAAAGAAGCTGAAAACATCCAGTGGAAAAAAGATAGCCTTTTCAACAAATGGTGCTGGCTCAACTGGTGGTCAACATGCAGAAGAATGAGAATTGATCCACTCTTATCTCCTTGCACTAAACTCAACTCTAAGTGGATCAAGGACCTCCACATAAAACCAGACACACTAAAACTATTATAAAAGTAACTGGGGAAGAACCTTGAGGAAATTGGCTCAGGGGGAAAAATTCCTGAACAGAACACCAATAGCTTATGCTCTAAGATCAAGAATAGACAAATGGGACCTCATAAAATTACAAAGTTTCTGTAAGGCAAAAGACACTGTCAAAAGGACAAATCGGCAACCAGCAAATTGGGAAAAGATCTTCACCAACCCCACATCCGACAGAGGGCTAATATCCAATGTATACAAAGAATTCAAGAAGTTAGACCCCAGAAAACCAAATAACCCTATCCAAAAATGGGGTACAAAGTTAAACAAAGACTTTTCACCTGAAGAAATTCGGATGTCTGAGAAACACCTTAAAAAACGTTCAACTCATTTGTCATTAGAGAAATGCAAATCAAAAGAATCCTGAGATTTCACCTCACACCAGTCAGAATGGCTAAGATTAAAAACTCAGAAGACATCAGGTGTTGGCGAGGATATGGAGAAAGATATCCACTGCTGGTGGGACTGCAAGCTGGTACAACCACTCTGGAAATCAGTCTGGCGGTTCCTAAGAAAACTGGACATGATACTTCCGGAGGAGCCAGCCATACCACTCCTGAGCATATACCCAGAAGATTCCCCAGCATGCAATAAGGATGCATGCTCCATTATGTTCATAGCAGCCTAGTTTATAATAGCCAGAAGCTGGAAAGAACCCAGATGTCCCCCAACAGAGGAATGGATACAAAAAATGTGGTATATATACACAATGGAATACTATTTAGCTATTAGAAACAATGAATTCATGAAATTCTTAGAGAAATGGATGGAGCTTGAGAACATCATACTAAGTGAGGTAACCCAGTATCAAAAGAATACCCATGGTATGCAGTCACTGACAAGTATATAATAGCCTAGAATGTTGGGACAGCAAAGACACAATTCACATACCAAATGAAGTCTTACAAGAAGAAAGGAGTGGACACTGGTGCTGGAAAGGCTCAAAGCATCAGTGTAGGGGAATACCAGAACAGGGAAGTGGGAAGGTTTGGATGAGGGAGCAGGGGGAGGGAAAGGGGCATGTGGGACCTTTGGGGTGGTGGGTAACCAAACAGGAGAAATGAAATGTAAATATAGAATATATCCAATAAAAAAGAAGTTGGAAGGAGCCCAGATTTCCCTCAAAGGAGGAATGGATACAGAAAATGTGGTATATTTATACAATGGAATACTACTCAGCAATTAAATATAATGAATTCATTCAATTTGTAGGCAAATGGTTGGATCTCGAAAATATCATCCTAAGTGAGTTAACCCAATCACAAAAGAATACACATGAAATGCAATCACTGATAAGTGGATATTAGTGAGCCCAGAAGCTCTGAATACTCAAGGCTCAATTAGGAAATCAAAAGATTCCCAAGAAGGAATGAGAGGACCCTGGTCCAGAAAAGGCTAGATCCAGTTTTGTAGGAGAGTATCAGAACAGAGAAATGGTGGGGGCGGGGTGATTGGGGAATGGGCAGGGGGGAAGAGGACTTTTGAGACATATGGTGAGGGGGGAACTGGGAAAGTGGAAAGCCTTTGGAATGTAAACAAAGTATATAGAAAATAAAAAAAATCTTAATATAACTCTAACAAAAACCCATATGACAAGAATTTCAAGCCTTTGAGGAAAGAAATGGAAGAAGATATTAGAAGGTACAGCAATCTCCCATTCTCGTGGATTAGTAGGATTATCATTTTACCAAAGCAATCTACACATTCAATGCAATTCCTATCAAAATTCCAACACAATCCTTTGCAGACCTTGAAGGAGCAATTATCAGTTTCATTTAGAAAAATAAAAAAACCTAGCATAGCCAATCAATCCTGAACAATAAAAGAACTTCTGAAGGTACCACCATCTTTTATTTCAAGTAATACAGAGCAATAGTAATAAAAACACATAGAACTGTCATAAAACAGACCTGTTTATCAATTGAATCCAATAAAATTCCCAGAAATAAACCCACACTGCTATGGACACAATTTTTAACAAAGAAACCAAAACCATACAGTGAAATAATGAAAGCATCTTCAACAAATGGTGTTGATCCAACTTGAGGTTTGCATATTCAAGAATGCAAATAGACCAATATCTATCATCCTGTACAAAGCTCAAGACCAAGCAGATCAAAGACTTCAATATAAAAATGGATACAGTGAATCTAATAGAAGGAAAAGTGGGAACTACCTTGAACACCTTGGCACAGGATACAAATTTCTTTTTTTAAATTAATCTAATAAAATTTATTTTAGAACATACAACTCAGTATTGACATTTTTAAGTCATCAAAATAATTTATAATAGTTAGATGCCTCTTAAATATACAATATATCTTCTGAAGCTAAAAGTAACAGTCACTCAACTGTTTTAAAAATCTGTTTGGAACATTAAGCATGATAGAAGTAGAAAAAAATCTCTTTAGAAGTCCTCTATGGGGCATCTATCAAGCCTTCATAGGACCAAGATGCCCCAGTGTAGGGCAATTGAGGGCAGGGAGGTGGGAGTGGGTTGGTTGTTGGAGGAACACCCTCATAGAAGGAGAGGGAGGGAGAATGGAATAGGAGGCTTTCAGGAGGGGGGAATCAGGAAAGGGGATAACATTTGAAATGTAAATAAAGAAAATATCCAATAAAAAGAAGTCTATGAAAGAAAATTGTGAAAAGTTCCTGATTAGACAGAAACTCTTCCATCGTGAAGGGAGAACACTCAGCCTAACTGTGGCTTCATAGAATGAATTGGGTAGTGCTTCTTCTGTTTCTATGTTGTGGAATAGTTTGAAGAGTATTGGTGTTAGGTCTTCTTTGAAGGTCTGATGGAATTCTGCACTAAACCCATCTGGTCCTGGGCTATTTTTTTGGGGGGGGGTGGAGTTGGTTGGTAGACTTTAATCATTGTTTCTGTTTCTTTAGGGTTTATTGGATTGTTTAGATGGTTTATCTGATTCTGACTTAACTTAGGTATTTGGTATCTGTCTAGAAAATTGTTCATTTCAATTTCCCAGTTTTGTTGAATATAGGCTTTGTTAGTAGGATCTGATTTTTTGAATTTCCTCTATTTCTGTTGATATATCTCCCTTTTCATTTCTAATTTTGTTAATTTGGATACTGTCTTTGTGCCTTCTGGTTAGTCTGGCTAAGGGTTTCTCTATCTTGCTGATTTTCTCAAAGAACCAGCTCCTGGTTTTGTTGAATTTTTGTATAGTTCTTTTTGTTTGTTCTTGGTTGATTTCAGCCATGAGTTTGATTATTTCCTGAAGTCTACTCCTCTTGGGTGTATTTCCTTCTTTTTCATCTAGCGCTTTCAGGTGTGCTGTCAAGCTGCTAGTGTATATGCTCTCTTCAGTTTCTGTTTGGATGTAATGAGAGCTTTGAGTTTTCCTATTAGCACTGCTTTCTTTGTGTACCATAAGTGTGGGTATGCTGTGCCTTCATTTTCATTAAATTCTAAAAAGTTTTTGATTTCTTTATTTCTTCCTTGACCAAGTTGTCATTAAGTAGGTTATTGTTCAGCTTCCATGTGCATGTGGGCTTTCTGTTGTTTTTATTGCTATTGAGGACCAGTGGTTCATGGTGATCTGATAGGATGCATGGGATTATTTCAATCTTCTTGTATTTCAATCTCTTGTTATGGCAAGTTTTGTGACTGAATATATGGTCAATTTTGGAGAAGATACCATGAGGTGCTGCAAAAAAGATGTAGGTATATTATTTTGTTTTAGGATGAAGTGTTCTATAGATATCTGTTAAATCCATTTGGTCCATAACTTCTGTTAGTTTCATTGTGTCTCTGTTTAGTTTCTGTTTCCATTATCTGTCCATTGATGAGATTGGGTTCTTGAAGTCTCCCACTATTATTGTGTGAGATGCAGTGTGTGCTTTGAGATTTAGTAAAATTTCTTTTATGGATATGGGTGCCCTTGCATTTGAAGCATAGATGTTTAGAATTGAGAGTTATTGTTGGTAGATTTTTCCTTTGATAAGCATGAAGTGTCCTTCCTTATCCTTTTTGATAACTTTTGGTTGAAAGTTACTTTTATTTGATATTAGAATGACTACTCCAGCTTGTTTTTTGAGACCATTTGCTTGGAAAATTGTTTTCCAGCCATTGACTCTAAGGTAGTGCCTTTCTTTGACACTGAGGTGTGTTTCCTGTATGCAGTAAAATGCATTTGTGACCAGTTTGTTAGTCTATGTCTTTTAATAGGGGGAGTTGATTCCATTGATGTTGAGATATTAAGGAATAGTGTTTGTTGCTTCCTGTTATTTTTGATGCTATTTTTAGGTTTGTGTGGCTATCTTCTTTGGGGCTTGTTGAAAGAAGATTAATTTCTTGCTTTTTCTAGTGTGTAGTTTCCCTCCTTGTGTTAGAGTTTTCCATTCATTATCGTTTGTAGGCCTGGAAAGATATTGTATAAATTTATTGTGGAAATATATTGTATACATTTATTTTTGTCATGAAATATTTTGTTACTGAATCTATGGTAATTGAGAGTCTTGCTGGGTACAGTAGCCTGCACTGGCATTTGTGTTCTCTTAGGGTTTGTATGACATCAGCCCAGGATCTTCTATCTTTCATAGTCTCTGGTGAGAATTATGGTGTTATTCTGATAGGTCTGCCTTTATATTTTACTTGACCTTTTTCCCTTACTGCTTTTAATATTCTTTGTTTTGTGCATTTGGGTTTTGATTACTATGTGACAGGAGAAATCTCTTTTCTGGTCCAATTTACTTGGAGTTCTGTAGACCTCTTGTATGTTTATGGGCATCTCTTTCTTTAGGTTAGGGATGTTTTCTTCTATAATTTTGTTGAAGATATTTACTGGCCCTTTAAGTTGGAACTCTTTGTAGTTGTGGGGTGGAGCCTGGACAAAGTACCAACACCTATTATCCTTAGGTGTGATCTTCTCATAGTGTCCTGGATTTCCTGGATATTTTGGCTTAGATGCTTTTTGTATTTCACATTTTCTTTGACTGTTGTGTCAATGTTTTCTATGGTATCATCTGCACATGAGATTCTCTCTTCTACCTCTTGTATTCTGTTGTTGATGCTTGCATCTATGACTCCTGATCTCTTTCCTAGGGTTTCTATCTTCAGCATTGTCTCCCTTTGTGATTTCTTTATTGTTTCTATTTATAATTTTAGAACTTGCATGGTTTTGCTCAATTCTGTCACCCATTTTGTTGTGTTTTCCTGAAATTCTTTAAGGGATTTTTGTGTTTTCTCTTTAAGGGCTTCTACCAGTTTACCTGTGTTCCCCTGTATTTCATTAAGGGAGTTATTTATGTCCTTAAAGTCCTCTATCATCATTATGAGATGTGATTTCCATCAGAGTCTTGCTTTTCTGGTGTGTTGGGAGTATCCAGGGCTCATTGTGGTGGGAGAACTGGGTTCTGATGATGCCAAGTAACCTTGGTCTTTCTCGCTTATGTTCTTTCCCTTGCCTCTCACCATCTGTATATCTTTGCTGTTAGCTGATCTTGCTGTCTCTGAATGTGGCTTATTCCTTCTGCAAACCTGTGTGTCAGAGCTCTTGGGGACCATTTCTCTCTGGGAGGAATTTGTGTATGGACAGCTGTGGCACAAGTTCTGCTCTGGGGTGCAGACAGAAACTGGAAGGATCTGGTTCTCAGCTATTCCTTGGTTCCTGTGTTCTGATAGCTCAGATCAGGTCCCTCTTGGGCCAGGAATTTGAGAAGAACTGGTTTTCTTATCTATCCTTTCAGGCTTGACAGAATTCCTGGGAGACCAGGAATTCTAGGGTGGGGAGGTGGGAATGGGTGGGTGGGGAAGCACCCTTTTAGAAGCAAGGGGAAGGGGATGGGATAGGAGGTTTCTGGATGGGAACCTGGGAAAGAGGACAACATTTGAAATGTAAATAAAGAAAATAGCCAATAAAAGAAAAGAAAAAAATGACTCAGATTCCATCTTAACACCCACTCAGAATGCCTGAAAATGAAGCAACAGAGCATACTGTTCAAGTACTTCTAAAAGAAAATAGTTACTTCTAATGACATTCTGCTGTACTCACAGATCATGTCTTGTTCATCCATCATCAAAGAAGCTTACTCCTGTGAAAGATGGGAACAAATAGAGAGACTAAAACCATACATTGTGCAGAGAGTTACAGAGACCGTGGTATATTCAGCTCAGAATGAGATACTTTCATCAAACCTCTCTCCTCCAGATATTAATCATAGGGAATACCTCCACTGCTGGTGGGAATGCAAACTTAGTACAACCACTTTGGAAATTCATTTGCCTCTTTCTCAGAAAGTTGGGAAATATTCTACTCCAAGACCAAGCTGTACCATTCCTGGGCATGTAACCAAAAAATTCCCCACTAAACCACAAAGACACATGATCAACTATGTTCACAGATTTATTCATAACATTTTTTCATATCAGCAATCTCAATATCCGTTAACTGAAAAATGGATAAAGAAAAAAGTGGTATATCTAACACACTGGAATACTACTCAGCTATTCAAAACAATGACATCTTGAAATTTGCACGCAAATGGATGGAACTAGAAAATATGATCCTGAATGAGATAATCCAGACTGTCAAAGACACACATGGTATGTACTCACTTATAAGTGAACATTAGTCATAAACTATGGGGTATTGAAGTCTCCCACTAGCAGTGTGTGGGGATCAATATTTGGCTCAAGTTGTAGTAGTGTTTCACAAACGTGGGTGCCTTTGTGTTTGTTGAGTAGATGTTAAAAATTGCATTGTCCTCATAGGGCTTTTCCTTTGATGAGTATGTAGTGTTCCTCCTTACCTTCCCAGATTTTAGTTTGAAGTTTATTTTGTCAAATATTAAAATAACTATACTAGCTTGCTTCTTAGGTCCACTTTCTTGGAAATATCCATTTTCATTCTTTTATCCTGAGGTGATGTCTACTCTTGATATTAAGGTATGTTTCTTAGATGCAGCAGAAGGATGAATTCTGCTTTTACATCCAATTTATTAGACTGTGTCTCTTTATTAGAGCATCAAGAGCATTGCTGTTGAGAAATATCAATTATTAATGATCAGTATTCACTGATTTTTGTTATTTTTGTTGTCATTGCTGTGGTAAGGTGTGTGTGTGTGTGTGTGTGTGTGTGTGTGTGTATTTCCCCTCATTTGATTTTTCTTGTCTGAGATTATTTATTTTTTGTCTTTTTTGGATTGGAATATTCTTCCTAGAGCCTTCCATACAGCTGGATTTGTAAGTAGATACTGCTTAAATTTGGGTATATCATAGAATGTCTTAGAATAGAATATCAAGTTTTGCTGGGTGTAGTAGTCTGGATTGATATCTATGGTCTCTTAGAGCCCATAGAACATCTGTCCAGGTTCTTTTGGCTTTTACAACCTCAATTAAGAAGTCAACTATTAATAATAGGTCTGTCTTTATATGTTACTTGTTTGTTTTTTTACCTTGTAGCTTTCAATATTTCTTCTTTCTTATGTAAGTTCAGTGTTTTGACTATTATGTAGTCAGGGGACATCCTTTTCTGGCCAAATTTATTTGGTATTCTGTATGTTTTTTATAATTTGATAGGTATCTCTTTTATAGATTATGAAAATTTTCTTTTATGATTTTGTTGAAAATATTTTCTGTGCCTTTGATCCAGACTTCTTTTTCTTGTAGTCCTGTAATTCTTAGATTTGATCTTTTCATAGTATCTCAGATTTTCTGTATATTTTGTATCAGGAGTTTTTTAGATTTAACATTTTCTTTGACAAATGTACTTTTTCTTTCTTTTTCTCCATTATCTAACTAACTAACTAACTAACTAACTAACTAACTAACTAATGTATTCATTTTACATCACATTTACTGCCCCTTCTGCCCCCTCATGATTTTTTTTCCCATACATTCTTCACTTTCTCTGAAAGGGCAGGGCCCCCTGGGACATCAAGTCTTCTCAGAGTTAGGCATATGCTCTCCCACTGAGGACAGATAAGGCAGCCCATCCAGAAGAATGGATTCCACAAACAAGCAACAGCTTGTAAGAAAGAAAATCCCTCTAGAAAGTTCCAGATATCCAGGTCAGAGACTCTCAGGACTCATGAGAGATGACCCTACCCAAAATGCCCAACATTGGGGAGAGGGAACTTGAAGAGTCCACCTTTAGTAGATAGATAAGGCCTCAAGTGAAGGGACAGGGTTAGTAACATACAGTCAAACTTTTTGATCCAGAATTGTTCCTGTCTGAAAGAACTGCAGGGACAAAAATAGAGAAAAGACTGGAGGAAAGACAGTCCAATGACCATCTCAACTTGGGATCCAACTTATGGGGGTGGGTACCAAGGTCTGACACTATTTCTGATGCTATGATGTGCTTACAGATGGGAGTCTGGTATGACTATCCTCTGAGAAGCCCTGCCAGCAGCTGATTGAGTCAGACACAGAAACTTACACCCAATCGTTGGACTGAAGTTGGGGACCCCTATGGTTGAACTAGGGGAAGGATTGAGGAAACTGAAAGGGAGAGTGACCCCATAGGAAGACCAGCAGTCTCAACTAACCCAGGGTGCTCTGAGAGACTGAGCCACCAACCAGGAGCATATGCAAACTGCTTCAAAGTCCTTGGCACTTATATACTAGAGTTCTGCCTGATCTGGCCTCAGTTGGAGAAGAGTGCTTAATCCTGGAGAGACTTAAGGTCCCAGGGGTAGCCTGGTGGAGTGGGGGAGCACTCTCTTAGAGACAAGGGACGGGGGGAATGGGATGAGGAACTGTGGGAAGGGTGACTGAGGAAGGGCAACAATTGGAATGTAAATAAATAAAATAATTAAAAATGCCTTGTAAAAGAAAATAACTTAGCATAGCATAATCCACAAATTATGTGGTATTTTTATCATTCCCACCTTTAGGATGGGAGAAAAAGAATGAAGCGTACTTACTGTAGTAGACGAGGTGGAAACAATTACTGTGAGCAGTGCAATAGCCAAAATGTTCAACAAAATCAATCAGAAACATCATTTGACAAGAGTTGAAAAGTCTTAAGCTTATTGAAAGACATGACATAAGGTAATAGTATTAAACTTACTGTGCCCCAGTATCCATGCAAAATTCTTGATTATAGGAGGTAAGTTTTTTTTTTATTATCATCAGCAATTTATAAAAAAGCAGACAGCCAGAAAGCTATGTAATGTGTGCAAGACTGAGCTGATATTCAATGCCAGAGTAAATGTCTGAGTCAGGAAGCTTACCTTCTAGTTGAATCTTCTTTCATGGTATTGTGCTTTTCTTGGTGGCTGTACTGATCAATGGTCACAAAACTCATTCTGGATGTGACCAGAAATTCCCATTTTTGTATGGGAAAAGTATTCCAGTAAAAGTGTCAACTGTCCCCTAATTTATTCATCTATGCAATTGAATCTCTAAAGTATCTATGGGATTATTATTAAGACTTCAAAAGGTAAGCTTCCTAAAGTATATGGTGATACATGCTATAGCTTCAGAATTTGGAAGACTGAGGTAGGACTGTGAGTTTGAGGCCAGCCTGAACAACCTGGCAAGTACCATCTGTACTTTTCCATTGCTGTGATCAAGCATGGTGACTTTTACAACTTACACAAGTAAAGGCTTATTTTGCTTACAGTTCTAGAGGGGCAAGAGTCCATCATTATCATCACTGAGAAGCACTGAGGTACACAGGCGTGGCAATTGGGGCATCAATCTGAAATTTTACATCTTAAAAATCACAAGCAGGAAGGAGAGAGAGAGAGAGGGAGAGAGAGAGAGAGAGAGAGAGAGAGAGAGAGAGAGAGAGAGAGAGAGAGAATGTTAACTGGAATGATGGTATTTGGCTTTTGAAACTTCAAAACTCACCTCTTTCTCCAGCAAGACAGCATCTCCTTGGGGGATATTATTCAACTGACTACACTGTCTCAAAAATATATATAGGAACAGTCTTTACAAAACTCATCCAAGAAATTCTAAAGTATATTAGAGAAAGAAAATAAAGATTTATTTGTTTATGTATTTCGTATATGTGAATGATTCATCTGCATGCATGCATGCATACCATCATAGGGTATTGGGTAACATTATATATGGTTGTAAGCCATCATGTAGTTGCTGGTAACTCAGGACCTCTGGAAGAGCAGAGCATCTAGTGCTGTTAACTGTTGATCCATCTCTCCAGTCTCTAAAGAGAGAAAATGTACAAAAGAATAAAATTCTTTTGAAAAACAAAATAATACAAGGAAAGCGAGTTTTTCTTCCTAGTCAAGAAAATATACAATATGCTGTATTATTTGGGAAGGTTCAGCATTCATATAGGAATGTATAGTCAATGTGGTGGCATTTATTACCTGTACATCAAATGGGTTATAATTTCTGTGTTATCTTCAGTCAATTGTTGCTTCTTACATTGTTGTAAAGGAAACGTGGGTGTCTGTATCCTAAATGCGTATGAGAAAATCCTTACTCAGCAAAACAGAAATGACAAGCTCAAAAGGGATGGTGGATGACAAACTTGATATATAAACCTGAAAAAGTTGTGTCTGATCAGTGATGCCAGGAATAAAGCCTATAGAATAAAACTGAGCAGGGAATGTGAGTGTCCATTGAAGACTAATAAATCAGGAAGAACATAAGATATTCTAAGTTCTAGTCAAGACAGTGATGTTTATTAAATATTTCATGTGAATATTTATATTTCCCAACTTCTATTTGGTGCAAACAGATGCCCATTTCTCTAAGTTTTTCTTATTAATTACATTTGTTCCTTGACATTTGCATACATGTATAAAATACATTTTAATTACTCTCACTCTTATCAACAGCCCCCTCCCTACAAAGCTCTTTCCTACATCTGTGTCTTTTGTTTTGTAAATCATATAGCTGAACTATTGACCATAAGATCATATCTATTCAAAGAGTTATCAGTTTTAGTGATGTGTTATTTTTGAGCCTCATAATGTGCAAACCATCTCTTCCTTTCTCCACTGAGGACTCAAACTGAACAAAAAGAAAAGCTTTAATCTGTTAAGTTCTAGGTTTTAGGATCAACTTGCCTCTGCAGCAGTAAGACTATCCTAACTAATGAGAGAAGAGAAAGAAAGCAATCCAAAATAAACAAAACTATAATGACCAATAAATATATAAAATTATAGTCAAATTGATGAAATTATGAAATATTTTTGACCAATATAGTGACAAACTCAGAAGTTGCTGCTACCATACAGATGTGGTACAGAGGTAAATATGTAAGGAGCTAGAGTCTATCACAGCCCTTTTGGGGAGGGCATTTTTGATGATATCAATTAAGTTCTACTTTTACATATCCAAGAAATAGTAGATAGTTGAATGACTTGTATGGTTAAAACAGTCATCAAAACTTCTTTCCTTCCTTCCTTCCTTCCTTCCTTTCTTCCTTCCTTCCTTCCTTCCTTCCTTCCTTCCTTTGCTGCAATGAGGGAACTATATGTCAAGTAATAAGGAAATGCTTAAATAAATTATGGTAACTTCATATTTAATTAATTTATTTAGTTTTTTTTGAGACAGGGTTTCTCTGTGTAACTCTGGATGTCCTGGATTTGATATCAGATTGCTTTGAATAGAGACTTGCCTGCCTCTGCTTCCTGAGTGATAGGATTAAAGACATGTACCCAGTGTAACATATTTTAAGCTAACCCTGAAATACTATGAAGTAGTTAAAACAGTGTAGATTGTAGAAATTAGTGACTTGCAACCATCTCCAATGTATATTGTTAGAAGAAAAGTCAAGCTGCTAAAATATATTTATATAGTATGATTTGAAGGCTGTTAATATTCATATTTGTACATATAAAGAAATGATGAGCTTGTGGTAGGAATCCATGGAGACCTTATGGTGTTCATGACTTCTGTTTAAATTTTACTATTAGGTCACTTCATGATACTTGTGGACTTAGGTAACAAAATAACCAAAAACAGAAACTGGAAGACTAGAAAAACAGACTTGAAATATTTTTAACGTAGTGTCATGTTTATGTCCTCCCACAAGATAATATATTGACACATCAACTCTAAAAACAAATAAATAAGTATATTACCCACAAGAACAATAAAACAAAAAGCAAAACATAAATAAATTAATGGCTGGTAAAAACACATCTAGGAAATGAGGGAAGAGGAAACTTGAGGGATCATAAAACTGAAGCTGTTGCTCTCACAAATTTCCCAAGCCAATCACAGTCCTCTGAAGAACTCAACCTTTGCTGCTCAACATTGTCTCCTGGGAAATTTATGAGCATTATGCTCAAAAAGTCCAATTTTTTTTTTTAATTTTATTTTCTATATTCTATGTTTACATTCCAAAGGCTTTCCCCTTTCCCAGTTCCCACCCACCATAGTTCCCATAGTTCCTCTCCCCCCCATCTGTTCCCCAATAATTCCCCCTCCCCCCTCGGTTTCTTTACTAAACTGGAAGCAATCTTTACAGGCCCAGGGTCCTCTCCTTTCTTCTTCTTGGGAATCATTTGACTTGCTATTTGTGTCTTGAGTATTTAGGGCTTCTGGGCACATTAATATCCACTTATCAGTGATTGCATTTCAGGTGCATTCTTTTGTGATTGGGTTAATTCACTCAGAATGATATTTTCCAGGTCTAACCATTTACCTACAAATTGCATGAATTCATTATTTTTAATTGCTGTGTAGTATTCCATTGTATAAATATACCACATTTTCTGTATCCATTCCTCCTTTGAGGGATATTTGGGCTGCTTCCAATTTCTGGCTATTATAAACAAGGCTGCTATAAACATAGTGGAGCATGTGTCCTTATTGCATGCAGGGGAATCCTCTGGGTATATGCCCAGGAGTGGTATGCCAGGGTCCTCTGGAAGTAACATGCCCAATTTTCTGAGGAACCGCCAAACTGATTTCCAGAACGGTTTTACCATTTTGCAATCCCACCAACAGTGGAGGAGTGTTCCTCTTTCTCCACATCCTCGCCAGCACTTGTTGTCTCTTGAGTTTTTAATCTTAGCCATTCTGACTGGTGTGAGGTGGAATCTCAGGGTTGTTTTGATTTGCATTTCCCTGATGACTAATGATGTTGAACATCTTTTAAGGTGTTTCTCGGCCATCCGAATTTCTTCTGGTGAGAATTCTTTGTTTAGCTCTGTGCCCCATTTTTTGATAGGGTTATTTGGTTCTTTGCGGTCTAACTTCTTGAGTTCTTTGTATATATTGGATATTAGCCCTCTGTCGGATGTGGGGTTGGTGAAGATCTTTTCCCACTTTGTTGGTTGCCGTTTTGTCCTTCTGACAGTGTCCTTTGCTTTGCAGAAACTTTGTAATTTTATGAGGTCCCATTTGTCGATTCTTGATCTTAGAGCATAAGCTATTGGTGTTCTGTTCAGGAACTTTTCCCCTGTGCCCAAGTCCTCCAGGGTCTTCCCAAGTTTCTTTTCTAATAGTTTCAGTGTGTCTGGTTTTATGTGGAGGTCCTTGATCCACTTGGAGTTGATCTTAGTACAAGGAGATAAGAGTGGGTCAATTCGCATTCTTCTGCATGTTGACCTCCAGTTGAACCAGCACCATTTGTTGAAAAGGCTATCTTTTTTCCACCGGATGGTTGTGGCTCCTTTATCAAAGATCAAGTGACCATAAGTCTGTGGGTTAATTTCTGGGTCTTCGGTCCTATTCCATTGATCTACCTGCCTGTTGCTGTACCAATACCATGCAGTTTTTAACACAATTGCTCTGTAGTACTGCTTGAGGTCAGGGATATTGATTCCCCCAGAAGTCCTTTTATTGTTGAGAATAGTTTTAGCTATCCTGGGTTTTTTGTTGCTCCAGATGAATTTGAGAATTGCTCTTTCTAGATCTATGAAGAATTGAGTTGGGATTTTGATGGGGATTGCATTGAATCTGTAGATTGCTTTTGGCAAGATGGCCATTTTTACTATATTGATCCTGCCAATCCAGGAGCAAGAAATATTTTTCCATCTCCTGAGGTCTTCTTCGATTTCTTTCTTCAGGGACTTGAAGTTCCTGTCATACAGATCTTTCACTTGTTTGGTTAGAGTTACGCCAAGGTACTTTATGTTGTTTGTGGCTATTGTGAAGGGTGTTATTTCCCTAACTTCTTTCTCAGCCTGCTTGTCCTTTGAGTACAAGAAGGCTACTGATTTGCTTGAGTTAATTTTATAACCAGCCACGTTGCTGAAGTTGTTTATCAGCTGTAGAAGTTCTCTGGTGGAGTTTTTTGGATCGCTTAAGTAGACTATCATATCATCTGCAAATAATGATACTTTGACTTCTTCCTTTCCAATTTGTATCCCTTTGACTTCCTTATGTTGTCTGATTGCTCTCGCTAGAACTTCAAGTACTATATTGAAAAGATATGGAGAGAGAGGACAGCCTTGTCTAGTCCCTGATTTTAGTGGAATTGCTTCAAGTTTCTCTCCATTTATTTTGATGTTGGCTACTGGTTTGCTGTAGATTGCTTTTACTATGTTTAGGTATGGGCCTTGAATTCCTGCTCTTTCCAAGACTTTTAGCATGAAAGGATGCTGAATTTTGTCAAATGCTTTTTCAGCATCTAATGAGATGACCATGTGGTTTTTTTCTTTTAGTTTGTTTATGTAGTGGATTACATTGATGGATTTCCGTATATTGAACCATCCCTGCATTCCTGGAATGAAGCCTACTTGATCATGGTGAATGATCGTTTTGATATGCTCTTGGATTCGGTTGGCAAGGATTTTATTTAGTATTTTTGCATCTATATTCATAAGAGAAATTGGCCTGTAGTTCTCTTTTTTTGTTGGATCTTTTTGTGGTTTAGGTATCAGCGTAATTGTGGTTTCGAAGAATGAGTTGGGCAGTGTCCCTTCTGTCTCTATTTTGTGGAATAGTTTGAAGAGTATTGGTGTTAAGTCTTCTTTGAAGGTCTGGTAGAATTCTGCACTAAAACCATCTGGTCCCGTACTTTTTTTGGTTGGGAGGCTTTCTATAACCCCTTCTATTTTTTTAAGGGTTATGGGACTGTTTAGCTGGTCTACTTGATGCTGATTTAATTTTGGTATTTGGTATCTGTCTAGGAAATTGTCCATTTCCTCCAGATTCTCCAGTTGTTTTGAGTATAGGCCTTTGTAGTAGGATCTGATGATCTTTTGAATTTCCTCTGTTTCTGTTGTTATATCCCCCTTTTCATTTTTAATTTTGTTAATTTGGATACTATCTCTGTGCCCTTTGGTTAGTCTAGCTAAGGGCTTATCTATCTTGTTGATTTTCTCGAAGAACCAGCTCTTGGTTTTGTTGATTCTTTGTATGGTTCTCTTTGTTTCTGCTTGATTGACTTCAGCCCTTAGTTTGATGATTTCCTCTCTTCTACTCCTCCTGGGTGAGTTAGCTTCTTTTTGTTCCAGCGCCTTCAGGTGTGCTGTTAAGTTGTTAGTGTATGCTCTTTCCAGTTTCTTTTTGGAGGCACTCAGGGCTATGAGTTTTCCTCTTAGCACTGCTTTCATTGTATCCCAGAGATTTGGGTAGGTCGTACCTTCATTTTCATTGAAGTCTAAAAAGTCTTTGATTTCTTTCTTTATTTCTTCCTTGACCAGGGTGTCATTGAGTAGAGTATTGTTCAGTTTCCATGTGTATGTGGGCTTTCTGTAGTTCTTCTTGCTATTGAAGACCACTTTTACTCCATAGTGATCCGATAGGAGACATGGGATTAGTTCGGTCTTCTTGTATTTGTTGAGGTCTGTCTTGTGACCAATTATATGATCAATTTTTGAGAAGGTACCGTGCGGTGCTGAGAAAAAGGTATACTCTTTTGTTTTAGGATGGAATGTTCTATATATATCTGTTAAATCCAATTGGTCCAAAGCTTCAATTGGTTTCACTGTGTCCCTGTTTAGTTTCTGCTTTCCTGATCGGTCCATTGAGGAGAGTGGAGTGTTGAAGTCACCTACAATCATTGTGTTAGGTGCGATGTGTGCTTTAAGCTTTAGTAAAGTTTCTTTTACGAATGAGGGTGCCCTTGCATTTGGTGCATAGATGTTCAGTATTGAGAATTCTTCTTGGTGGATTTTCCCTTTGACAAGCAGGAAGTGACCTTCTGTGTCTCTTTTGATGACTTTAGGTTGAAAGTCGATTTTATCTGATATTAGAATGGCTACTCCAGCTTGTTTCCTGGGACCATTTGCTTGTAGAACTGTCTTCCAGCCTTTTACTCTAAGGAGGTGTTTGTCTTTGACACTGAGATGTGTTTCCTGTATGCAGCAAAATGTAGGGTCCTGTTTCCGTATCCAGTCTGTTAGTCTGTGTCTTTTGATTGGGGAATTGAGTCCATTGATATTAAGAGATATTAAGGAATAGTAATTATTACTTCCTGACATTTTGGGAATTGTTATTATTATTTGTATTTGAGTGGTTCTCTTCTTTTGGGTTGGATGAGATGGGGTTTCTATCTTGTTTCTTCTGGGGTGTTGTTTCCCCCCTTGTGTTGGTATTTTTCCCCTATTATCCTTTGTAGGGCTGGGTTTGTAGATAAGTATCTTGCAAATTTGGTTTTGTCGTGGAATATCTTGGTTTCCCCATCTATGGCAATTGAGAGTTTCGCTGGGTATAGTAGTCTTGGCTGAAGTTTGTGTTCTCTTAGGGTCTGCATAAGGTCTGCCCAGGATCTTCTAGCTTTCATGGTCTCAGGTGAGAAGTCTGGTGTAATTCTGATAGGTCTTCCTTTATATGTTACTTGTCCTTTTTCTCTTACTGCCTTTAATATTCTTTCTTTGTTTAGTACATTTGGGGTTTTGACTATTATGTGACGGGAAGTATTTCTGTTCTGGTCCAGTCTATTTGGGGTTCTATAGGCTTCTTGTATATTCATGGGCATCTCTCTCTTTAGGTTGGGGAAATTTTCTTCCATAATTTTGTAGAAGATATTTGCTGGCCCTTTAAGTTGTAGATCTTCATTCTCATCTATCCCTATAATCCTTAGGTTTGGTCTTCTCATTGTGTCCTGGATTTCCTGAATGTTTTGGGTTACCAGCTTTTTGCATTTTGCATTTTCTTTAATTGTTGAATCCATGGTTCCTATGGTATCTTCAGCATCTGAGATTCTGTCTTCTATCTCTTGTATTCTATTGTTGATATTTGCATCTATGACTCCTGATTTCTTCCCAAGGTTTTCTATTTCCAACATTGTCTCCCTTTGCGATTGCTTAGTTGTTTCTACTTCTGTTTTTAGATTTTGTATGGTTTTGCTCAGATCTTTCAGTTGCTTGTTTGTGTTTTCCTGTAATTCTTTAAGGGATTTTTGTGTTTCCTCCTTTATGACTTCTACTCGTTGACCCATGTTCTCTTGTATTTCTTTGGGTGATTTTTGTTTCTCCCCCTTATTGGGATTCACTTTTTGCTCTATATTCTCCTGGATTTCTTTAAGTGATTTTTGTGTCTGCCTTGTATGGGCTTCTAGTTTTTGATCTATTTTCTCCTCTATTACTTTAAGAAATTTATCTAAGTGATCCTCAATCTGCATCTTTACCAGTGATTTTAGATCTGAGTCTTGTTTTTCTGGTGTGTTGAGATATCTGGGATTTAATTGTGTTTGTCTTGCAATGGCTTCTAGCTTTTGATCTATTTTCTCATGTATTACTTTAAGAGATTTATCTAAGTGTTCCTCTATCAGCATCCTGACCAGTGATTTTAGATCTGTGTACATCTTGGATGTGGCTTTGCCATTGTAATATCTTCAAAATATCTTCAGATTATTTTAAAGGTACAGAGGAGATTAAGAATCATCACTGTTAGCCAATCACAAAGCTTTTAAATCTAGGGTTGAAATATTATGTGAAGAATTAACTTGTCTGCCTTTGAGAGTATGATCTGCAGGGACCAAAAGAGTAGCTCTGAAGCAGGCTGCTCAGCATTGCCCTGCAAGGTTGAGCTTGTGGAAGAGCTTCCTATGGGAAGAGAGAAAGTCTCTGAAATACACAGCATCTCTGTACCCTTTCTAAAACTAAAGTAGCATACGGTCCTTTGAGAATAGCCCAGCAGGAAACCCAGGAGACCCCGCTTAGAGCTGTGTCAGGGAAGTATCTAAGCCTCCATCACTGCAGAAGTTGCATCAGAGGTTTGGGCTCAACTTTAGCTCTTTTAACGAGCCTCTGGGGAAAAGTTGCCTATGAACTTCTAGGTACATTTTTCTTGATGCTAATTAACCACTCAAGTTTCTCCTGATGGCCTAATTAAACAGTCCAGAAGAGAAAGTTTTAGTTTCCCCTTGATGGATGGAGGATTGGGAATTAGCCTTGTAAACCTCAATGTAATCTTGGCTACAACTGAGTCCAACACAGTCCCATAATTGCCTAGGTACAACCGTCCCACTTTTTAGTCAGAGAAACATATTCCCCTTAGAATAAAAATGTTTAACTCTAGGTCAGAATACCAGCATATCTGAAACAGAAACTTTCTGGAATACAGAGCAAGATGGGTTCTTGGAGAGGTTCTTGATGACATTATGGTCATACAGGTTAAGGTCTGGCCTGAGACATCTTACTTTCTATCCAAAGTGTTTAGATGTCACTTGGGAGTTATAAGTAGTCATGGTGGTTATCTTACCTATACCATAACAACATAGTATACACCTGCTGTCATATTTAATATTATAGAAATTATATGATAGTATAATTTAGTATATGAAGTATGCACTAGCTATCCAGGATCTGGAAATAATTAAATTGCATTATGTCCAGGAAACAAAGAATCAAATGGTTTATTTTCCAAGGTATAAGTACCTCTTCCTATTATTCTGTTGAGAAAATCTTTCTCAGAAGCAACAGTAACCTAAAACCAAACATTTTTTTTTGTCTTCTGGACTTTGGCTCTCAAATAATTAATATATAGAACTCTGGAAGCTATAGTGTGTTGTAGGACTTCTAAATGGTCTTTTTAAGTGGCTTCAACCTGAACACATGCTTGAATGAAGCATATCTAAATTACCTGCTTAGGACAAATAAAATAAATAGCACTGTGTTCATCAAGGCCAACAGCAGTGTGTATAATAAGGTCAACAGCAGTGTGAACTGATGCTTACTGCAGGCCATGTAATGGTAAAGGACTTGATACATGCAACCCATTTAATCCTCACAATAATTCTAATGTGAGAAGGCTATCTGATCTATATCAACACAGTCAATAATGCCTTATAACAAGAAGGATCATAATGTTTGATAATAACTAACAAAATATTTCAAAATGTTAGGAGAGAATTTGAATGTTCCTAGTACAAAGAAATAATATTTATATTTATCTATATCAGATAATTAGAATGTCAATTACTCTGATCTATTACATGTTGTATGTATGCAATTATGTGCCACACATGCATAATTAAAAAGCTCAAAGTATATGGAAAGTACTAGAAGATTCTTCCAGGCCAACAAATAATTTGTTTCCATCTAGTACAAGAAGAAAGATTGATGAAGACATAATTTTTCAGTTTTATGTGTGTACTAGGAAAACTTTGGAAAGAGCGAGCCAACAATGCCTATGAGCACTTTGTGTTGGTAGGTTTATTTGAAGAGTTAACTTCAATTATCGCAAACATAGCTGTTCATACCTTTCCTTTTAAGACGCATTAACCTATTGTTGAAAGGATTTAAGTTATATAAGCAAGAAACTGTAACAAACAAATTGATCATAAAAATGTAGGTTGGAAAGGGATTAAGTTTGGCAACTTTGCCAAGATCCTTGACCTAATCAATGCTGAATTTGACTTCAGAGCCTCTGACCTTTGTCACTGCACTTTGCTTGGCCCATCCTATTTGATATCAAGTCTGCTCTCTTTATATTCTAGCTGTAAGTGGTTTATAAAATATCTAAGCTTATCCATGAATCAGAGATGTTCACATATTGTAAGATGATTTGATGGCCATAATGTAAGGTAAATACTGTAGATATTTTAGACATTAACTACCACTTACATTTTAGTTTTAATAAGCAGAGTTATCTAAAACATTGCATTATTTTGCTAGCACATGAAAAGTACTACAGTTGGAGTGACTTAAACAATAAAAATATATCTTCTCAAATTCTGAAGGCTTGAAGTCTAGAATCAGGTTTCTTCTGGGGTCTTTTCCCTTAGCTCATACATTTGTATCTTTCTGTATATCCAGTAGACAGATGTAATTTTTATGTATGTCTGTGTCCTAGAAAATTCTCAACAGTACCAGTAATATTGAATTAGAACTCATAATTTTATCCCTTTACAGAGCCTATCCTAAGAGACAATCATAGCCTGAGATATTGGGAACTTGGATTTCAATGAATACATTTGGGGAGGCATAATTCAGCCTGTCTGTCTTTCTGGCTGACTTACCCCCTTTCTCTGTCTCCGTCTCTCTCTCATATTTCTGTTATCTGTGTATATAAGCCAGCAAAATATCAACATCTTACAAATTCTTAACATTTCAGGGACAACATTTGGGATCAGGATATAACATTTGAAAAAGTCAAGATAAAAATTGAAGAGAATAAAATCCAGAGAGGTTTTTTATTCAGGTTTTAATACTGTATAGATCTAATATAGTTTGGAAAATTGCTTAGCTCAGCAAATGAGGGGTGGTTCTCTTTGTGCTTTTAGGATCGAAGGAATGATGGTAGGAAACAGTGTCATTGGATTTGCATATATCAGGGTTTTGTATATTACCCCCAAGACAATTCCTATAGATAATTCAAAGGTTTTTCAATGTTCGAAATGATCATTCAGGAGAGATGAAAATCAGGTTGATAATTGATAGTTTTGCTGGTTATAGTAGCCTTGGCTGACATTTTGTTCTCTTAGGGTCTGTATGACATCTGCTCAAGATCTGGGTTTTAGAGTCTCTGTTGAGAAGTCTGATGTAATTCTGATAGGTCTACCTTTATATATTACTTGCCCTTTCCCCATACAGCTTTTAATATTCTTTTTTTTTGTTCTGCACATTTAGTGTTTTGATTATTATATGACAAGAGGATTTTCTTTTCTGGTCCCATATATTTGGTGTTCTATAGGCTTCTTGTACATTTATGTTCATCTTTTTCTTTAGGTTGGGGATCCAGCAGGGATGATATTAGCCAAAATATCCATCAAAGAGGAGAAAGAACCTGCAGAGACCACCCCTAGTGATAGGCATGGCCCCCAGTTGAGATATGGGACCACCCACCCATGTCAAAAATTTTAACCCAGAATTGTTCCTGTGTAAAAGAAATACAGGAAAAAATTTGAGCAGAAACTGAAAGTAAAGGCCATCCAGAGACTGCCCCACCTGGGGATCCATCCCATCTGCAGACAACAAACTCAGACACTATTTGTTGATGCCAGGAAGTATTTGCTGACAGGAGCCTGGTATGGCTGTACCCTCAGAGGTTTTGCCAGCACCTGAGTAAAACTGATGCAGATAGTCACAGCCAACCATCAGACTGAGCCCTGAGACCCTAATGGTCTTTCCACAGGGGAAGGACTGAAGGAGCTGAAGGGGATTGCAATCCCATAAGAAGAACATCAACTAACTGGACCACTCAGAGCTACCAGGTACTAAACCACCAACCAAAGAGTATCCATGGCTCCAGTTACATATGTAGCAGAGGATGGCCTTACCTTGCATAAATGGGAGGGGAGGCTCTTGGTTTTATGGGAACTTGATGCTCCAGCATGGGGGGATTATAGAACAGTGAGGCAGGAGTGGGTTAATTGGTGAAGGAGCACCTGTACAGGGGATGAGGGGTTTGTGGAGGGGGAAACCAGGAAGGGAGATATAATTTGAAATGTAAATGAATAAACTGATTGATAAAATGAAAAATGATTAATAAAAACCCTAGTGAACATTAACAGAATAAAGGCAGATGTCAGCAACAGACTACAGCCTAACACCAAAGGACCAGACTAGGAAAACAAACAATAACAAGAAAACCACTAAGAGGCTATTAATCAAAACACCAATGGACAGAATAGAGAAAGAATATTAAAATCTGCAAGGAAAAAAACTAAGTAATATATAAAGGCTTCTCAATTTGTCAATAGTGATTCCAAAAGGCAGAAGGTCCTGGGCAGATGTCATGCAGTATCTAGGAGACCACAGATGCCAGCCTAATTTACTCTACCCAACAAAACTGTCAATCATCATAGATAGAGATAACAAGATAGTCTATGACAAAACCAAATTTAAATAATATCTATCTACAGATCCAGCTCTACAGAAGCTAATAGGAGGAAAACTCTAACCCAAGGAGATTAACCACACCCAAAAAAATTACAGAAAATAAATAATTTCTCACCAACAAATCCAAAGAAGGAAATCACACAACAACAACTACTACTACTACTACTACTACTACTACTACTACTATTACTACTACTACTACCACCACTACTACCACCACTGCCACTACCACCACCACCACCAATATAAAAACAAACCAGTAATTAACGATCTTTGGTTTTTAGTATCTCACCATTAATTGACTTAATTCACCAATAAAAAGACACAGACTAACAGAATTGATGCATCACTGCCCTGCATATAAGAAATATACCCAAACATCAAAGATAGACAGTACCTCAGAGTAAAGGGGTGGGAAAGATTTCCTAGGCAAACAAACCTAAGAAGCAAGTTGGAGTAGTCATTCTAATATCTAAGAAAACAGACTTTCAAAATTTTCAGGTAAAGGGTGAGTTAGAAAATATCATTCTGAGTGAGGTAACCCAGTCACAAAAGATCACACATGGTATGTACTCACTGATAAGTGGATATTAGGTAAAAAAAAAAAAAAAGCTTGGAATACCCACAATACAACTCACAGACCATGTCTTAGGGTTTCTTTTTTTTTTTAATTTTATTTTCTATATTGTATGTTTACATTCCAAAGGCTTTCCCCTTTCCCAGTTCCCACCCACCATAGTTCCCATAGTTCCTCTCCCCCCCCATCTGTTCCCCAATAATTCCCCCTCCCCCCTCGGTTTCTTTACTAAACTGGAAGCAATCTTTACAGGCCCAGGGTCCTCTCCTTTCTTCTTCTTGGGAATCATTTGACTTGCTATTTGTGTCTTGAGTATTTAGGGCTTCTGGGCTCATTAATATCCACTTATCAGTGATTGCATTTCAGGTGCATTCTTTTGTGATTGGGTTAATTCACTCAGGATGATATTTTCCAGGTCTAACCATTTACCTACAAATTGCATGAATTCATTATTTTTAATTGCTGTGTAGTATTCCATTGTATAAATATACCACATTTTCTGTATCCATTCCTCCTTTGAGGGATATTTGGGCTGCTTCCAATTTCTGGCTATTATAAACAAGGCTGCTATAAACATAGTGGAGCATGTGTCCTTATTGCATGCAGGGGAATCCTCTGGGTATATGCCCAGGAGTGGTATGCCAGGGTCCTCTGGAAGTAACATGCCCAATTTTCTGAGGAACCGCCAAACTGATTTCCAGAGCGGTTTTACCATTTTGCAATCCCACCAACAGTGGAGGAGTGTTCCTCTTTCTCCACATCCTCGCCAGCACTTGTTGTCTCTTGAGTTTTTAATCTTAGCCATTCTGACTGGTGTGAGGTGGAATCTCGGGGTTGTTTTGATTTGCATTTCCCTGATGACTAATGATGTTGAACATCTTTTAAGGTGTTTCTCGGCCATCCGAATTTCTTCTGGTGAAAATTCTTTGTTTAGCTCTGTGCCCCATTTTTTGATAGGGTTATTTGGTTCTTTGCGGTCTAACTTCTTGAGTTCTTTGTATATATTGGATATTAGCCCTCTGTCGGATGTGGAGTTGGTGAAGATCTTTTCCCACTTTGTTGGTTGCCGTTTTGTCCTTCTGACAGTGTCCTTTGCTTTGCAGAAACTTTGTAATTTTATGAGGTCCCATTTGTCGATTCTTGATCTTAGAGCATAAGCTATTGGTGTTCTGTTCAGGAACTTTTCCCCTGTGCCCAAGTCCTCCAGGGTCTTCCCAAGTTTCTTTTCTAATAGTTTCAGTGTGTCTGGTTTTATGTGGAGGTCCTTGATCCACTTGGAGTTGATCTTAGTGCAAAGAGATAAGATTGGATCAATTCGCATTCTTCTGCATGTTGACTTCCAGTTGAACCAGCACCATTTGTTAAAAAGGCTATCTTTATTCCACCGGATGGTTGTGGCTCCTTTATCAAAGATCAAGTGACCATAAGTCTGTGGGTTAACCTCTGGGTCTTCAATCCTGTTCCATTGATCTGCTTGCCTGTTGCTATACCAATACCATGCAGTTTTTAACACAATTGCTCTGTAGTACTGCTTGAGGTCAGGGATATTGATTCCCCCAGAAGTCCTTTTATTGTTGAGAATAGTTTTAGCTATCCTGGGTTTTTTGTTGCTCCAGATGAATTTGAGAATTGCTCTTTCTAGATCTATGAAGAATTGAGTTGGGATTTTGATGGGGATCGCATTGAATCTGTATATTGCTTTTGGCAAGATGGCCATTTTTACTATATTGATCCTGCCAATCCAGGAGCAAGAAATATTTTTCCATCTTCTGAGGTCTTCTTCGATTTCTTTCTTCAAGGACTTGAAGTTCCTGTTGTACAGATCTTTCACTTGTTTGGTTAGAGTTACGCCAAGATACTTTACGTTGTTTGTGGCTATTGTGAAGGGTGTTATTTCCCTAATTTCTTCTCTGCCTGCTTGTCCTTTGAGTACAAGAAGGCCACTGACTTGCTTGAGTTAATTTTATAACCTGCCACTTTGCTGAAGTTGTTTATCAGCTGTAGAAGTTCTCTGGTGGAGTTTTTTGGGTCGCTTAGGTAAACTATCATATCGTCTGCAAATAATGATAGTTTCACTTCTTCCTTTCCAATTTGTATCCCTTTGACTTCCTTATGTTGTCTAATTGCTCTTGCTAGAACTTCAAGTACTATATTGAAAAGATATGGAGAGAGAGGGCAGCCTTGTCTAGTCCCTGATTTTAGTGGGAATGCTTCAAGTTTCTCTCCATTTATTTTGATGTTGGCTACTGGTTTGCTGTAGATTGCTTTTACTATGTTTAGGTATGGGCCTTGAATTCCTGCTCTTTCCAAGACTTTTAGCATGAAAGGATGCTGAATTTTGTCGAATGCTTTTTCAGCATCTAATGAGATGACCATGTGGTTTTTTTCTTTCAGTTTGTTTATGTAGTGGATTACATTGATGGATTTCCGTATATTGAACCATCCCTGCATCCCTGGGATGAAGCCTACTTGATCATGGTGGATGATCGTTTTGATGTGATCTTGGATTCGGTTAGCAAGAATTTTATTTAGTATTTTTGCATCTATATTCATAAGAGAAATTGGCCTGTAGTTCTCTTTCTTTGTTGGATCTTTTTGTGGTTTAGGTATTAGCGTAATTGTGGCTTCGAAGAATGAGTTGGGCAGTGTCCCTTCTGTCTCTATTTTGTGGAATAGTTTGGAGAGTATTGGTGTTAAGTCTTCTTTGAAGGTCTGGTAGAATTCTGCACTAAAACCATCTGGTCCCGTACTTTTTTTGGTTGGGAGGCTTTCTATAACCCCTTCTATTTCTTTAGGGGTTATGGGACTATTTAGCTGATCTACTTGATGCTGATTTAATTTTGGTATTTGATATCTGTCTAGGAAATTGTCCATTTCCTCCAGGTTCTCCAGTTGTTTTGAGTATAGACCTTTGTAGTAGGATCTGATGATGTTTTGAATTTCCTCCGTTTCTGTTGTTATGTCTCCCTTTTCATTTCTAATTTTGTTAATTTGTATACTGTCTCTGTGTCCTTTGGTTAGTCTGGCTAAGGGTTTATCTATCTTGTTGATTTTCTCAAAGAACCAGCTCCTGGTCTTGTTGATTCTTTGTATGGTTTCCTTTGTTTCTATTTGATTGATTTCAGCCCTGAGTTTGATGATTTCTTGTCTTCTACTCCTCCTGGGTGAATTAACTTGTTTTTCTTCCAGGGCTTTAAGGTGTGCCATTAAGCTGCTAGTATATGCTCTCTCCAGTTTCTTTTTGGATGCACTTAGAGCTATGAGTTTTCCTCTTAGCACTGCTTTCATTGTGTCCCATAGATTTGGGTAGGTTGTACCTTCATTTTCATTGAATTCTAAAAAGTCTTTGATTTCTTTTTTTATTTCTTCCTTGACCAAGGTGTCATTGAGTAGAGTATTGTTCAGTTTCCATGTGTATGTGGGCTTTCTGTTGTTTTTGTTGTTATTGAAGACCACTCTTACTCCATGGTGATCTGATAGAAGGCATGGGATTAGCCTGATCTTCTTGTATTTGTTGACATCTGTCTTGTGACCAATTATATGGTCTATTTTGGAGAAGGTCCCATGTGGAGCTGAGAAAAAGGTATATTTTTTAGCTTTAGGATGAAATGTCCTATATATATCTGTTAAATCCAATTGGTCCAGAGTTTCAATTAGTTTCGCTGTGTCCCTGTTTAGTTTCTGCTTTCCTGATCGGTCCATTGAGGAGAGTGGAGTGTTGAAGTCACCCACAATTATTGTGTTAGGTGTAATGTGTGCTTTAAGCTTTAGTAAGGTTTCTTTTACGAATGAGGCTGCCCTTGCATTTGGAGCATAGATGTTCAGTATTGAGAGCTCTTCTTGGTGGATTTTTCCTTTGGCCAGCAAGAAGTGACCTTCTGAGTCTCTTTTGATGATTTTAGGTTGGAAGTCAATTTTATCTGATATTAGAATGGCTACTCCAGCTTGTTTCCTGAGACCGTTTGCTTGTAAAATTGTCTTCCAGCCTTTTACTCTAAGGCAGTGTTTGTCTTTGACACTGAGATGTGTTTCCTGTATGCAGCAAAATGTAGGGTCCTGTTTCTGTATCCAGTCTGTTAATCTATGTCTTTTTATTGGGGAATTGAGTCCATTGATGTTAAGAGATATTAAGGAATAGTAATTATTTCCTCCAGACATTTTTGAAATTGTATTTATTTATTTTATTTATTTTTTATATTCGAGAGGTTACCTTCTTTTGGGTTTGATGAGAGGAGGTTTCTATCTTGCTTCTTCCCGGGTGTAGTTTCAGTCCTTGTCTTGGTGTTTTCCCCCTATTATCCTTTGTAGGGCTGGATTTGTGGAAAGATATCGTGCAAATTTGGTTTTGTCATGGAATACCTTGATGTCTCCATCTATGGTGATTGAGAGCTTTGCTGGGAAAAGTAGTTTTGGCTGAAGTTTGTGTTCTCTTAGAGTTTGCATGATATCTGCCCAGGATCTTCTAGCTTTCATGGTCTCAGGTGAGAAGTCTGGTGTTTTTCTGATAGGTCTTCCTTTATAAGTTACTTGGCCTTTTTCTCTTGCTGCCTTTAGTATTCTTTCTTTGTTTATTACATTTGGAGTTTTGATTATTATGTGACGGGATGTATTTCTGTTCTGATCCAGTCTGTTTGGGGTTCTGTATGCTTCTTGTATATTCATGGGCATCTCTCTCTTTAGGTTGGGGAAGTTTTCTTCCATAATTTTGTAGAAGATATTTGCTGGCCCTTTAACTTGTACATCTTCATTCTCGTCTATACCTATAATCCTTAGGTTTGGTCTTCTCATTGTGTCCTGGATTTCCTGGATGTTTTGGGTTACAGCCTTTTTGCATTTAGTATTTTCTTTCACTGTTGAATCAATGCTTCCTATGGTATCTTCGGCTTCTGATATTCTGTCTTCTATCTCTTGTATTCTATTGTTGATATTTGCATCTATGGCTCCTGATTTCTTCCCAAGGTTTTCTATCTCCAATGTTGTCTCCCTCTGCGATTTTTTAGTTGTTTCTACTTCTGTTTTTAGTGCCTGGATGGATGTGCTCAGATCTTTCGCTTGCTTGATTGTGTTTTCATGTATTTCTTTGATAGATTTTTGTGTTTCCTCTTTCATAGCTTCTACTTGTTGGCCCACGTTCTTCTGTATTTCTTTAAGTGATTTTTGTCTTTCCTCCTTATTGTCTTCTTCTTTTTGATCCATCTTCTCCTGCATTTCTTGAAGTGATTTTTGTATTTGCCTTGTAAAGGCTTCTAACTTTTGATCCATTTTCTCTTCTATTTCTTTACGAGATTTTTCTATGTGTTCAGCTACCAGCATCCTGACCAGTGATTTTATATCCAAGTCTTGTTTTTCTGGTGTTTTGGGGTATCCAGGGCTTCCTGTTGTTGGTGAACTGGGTTCAGATGCTGTCATGTTGTCTTGATTTCTGTTAGTGACATTCCTTCGTTTACCTTTTGCCATCTGGTTATTTCTGGTGTTAGTTGACCTTGTTGTCACTGGCTGGTGTTTGAATCTCCTATGAGGCTGGGCTTACCTGTTGTTTCTCTACTGGTGGTTATGCGTGATTGCTGCTCAACGGGATCACGAGCTGGCTGCCACCCACTGACTTTGTGCACGGCCTGAGGTCTCCGGGAAGTGTGGGGGAGTGCAGCAGAGCCTCGGCAGGTGCTGCTGGGCCTGCCTAGTAGCGAGAGCCTAGCAGATCCCCCCACGTGGTAGCCCCTGATGGAATCTGTCTACCTGTTCCTTTCCAGCTGTGTTCTGGTTGCAGTATGGAGGCCTGCCGCTATCGCTGGTCCGGGCTCCTGGGGAGCTGGGTGGTGCTGGTTGCCTCGGTGCACGGCCTAAGCTCGCAGGGACGTGCTGCAGATCCTAGGCGCCTGGGCCCGCCTGTGGGCGAGAGCTTAGCAGCTCTCCCTGCTCTAGCCCCAGGCGGAGTCTCTATCTGCACCTTTCCAGCTGTGTCCTGGTTGCAATATGGAGGCCTGCCGCTATAGCTGGTCCTCACTCTTCTTAATAAACAAGAATTGTTGCTTATCCTGGTTCTGTGGGCAGGGTCTGAGCACCTGGCAAGCTGGCTAGGTCTGGCTGACCTGCTACCAGCTAGATGGGATGCTGCAGACAAGATGGCGCTGCCTGCAGGGGGTTTGGGGTCTGGCCTGCGAGCACAGAGCGCAGGCACGGCCGCTGTATTCCAAACCGCTAGGCTGTGTGCAGTTCCTGCCCCCGACCTGAGTCCCCGGAGGTCTTAAACTCGGGCTGTCTCTGGTACCTGGTTCCGCCGGCAGGGTCTCAGCACCTGGCAGGCTGGCTACGTATGGCTGACCTGCTACCTGCTGGATGGGATGCTGCAGACAAGATGGCGCTGCCTGCAGGGGGTTCGGGGGTCTGGCCTGCGAGCGCAGAGCTCAGGCACGGCTGCTGAACTCCAAACCGCTAGGCTGTGCGCAGTTCCTGCCCCAGACCTGAGTCCCCGGAGGTCTTAAACTCGCTGGCAGGGTCTCAGCACCTGACAGGTTGGCTAGGTCTGGCTGATCCGCTACCGGCTGGATGGGATGCTGCAGACAAGATGGCGCTGCCTGCAGGGGGTTCGGGGGGTCTGGCCTGCGAGCGCAGATCTCAGGCACGGCCGCTGAACTCCAAACCGCTAGGCTGTGCGCAGTTCCTGCCCCAGACCTGAGTCCCCGGAGGTCTTAAACTCGGGCTGTTTCTGGTACCTGGTTCCGCTGGCAGGGTCTCAGCACCTGGCAGGCTGGCTACGTATGGCTGACCTGCTACCTGCTGGATGGGATGCTGCAGACAAGATGGCGCTGCCTGCAGGGGGTTCGGGGGTCTGGCCTGCGAGCGCAGAGCTCAGGCACGGCCGCTGAACTCCAAACCGCTAGGCTGTGCGCAGTTCCTGCCCCAGACCTGAGTCCCCAAAGGTCTTAAACTCGGGCTGTCTCTGGTACCTGGTTCTGCCGGCAGGGTCTCAGCACCTGACGGGTTGGCTAGGTCTGGCTGATCCGCTACCGGCTGGATGGGATGCTGCAGACAAGATCTGTCTTAGGGTTTCTATTCCCGCACAAACATCATGACCCCAAGAAACAATTTGGGGAGGAAAGGGTTTATTCAGCTTATACCTTCCACATTGCTGTTGATCACCAAAGGAAGTCAGGACTGGAACTTAAGCAGGTCAGACAGCAGGAACTGATGCAGAGGCCATGGGGGAAATGTTACTTACTGGCTTGCTTCCCCTGGTTTGCTCAGTCTGCTCTCTGTAGAACCCAAGTCTACTAGCCCAGGGAGGACTACTACCACCCACAAGTGGCCTGCACCCCCATCGCTAAATAAGAAAATGCCCCATAGTTGGATCTCATGGAAGCATTTCCCCCAACAGAAGCTCCTTTCTCTGTGATAACTCCAGCCTTTGTCAAGTTGATACACAAAACCAGCCAGTACAGACCATATGAAGCTCAAGAAGGGAGACCAAAGTGAGGATGCTTCAGTCCTACTGAGAAGGGGGAACAAAATAATCACAGGAGGTAGAGGGTGGGAGGGACTTTGGAGGAAGAGAGGAGAGTGAGGGGAAAAAGGGGGGCAGGATCAGGTATGGGAGGAGATGAGAGAAATGTACAAAGGGTCAAGAAATTGAACAGAGGGGTATAGCAATGGGGAAAAGGGAACTGGGTCGGGGTAGCCACCACAAAGTCCCAAATGCCAAGAAAGCAAAAGGCTCCCAGGACCCAAGGGGGATGACATTAACTGAAATATTCAATAAAGGGGAGAAAGCACCTGTAGAGACATATTCAGAAGGTAGGCACAGCCCCTGGTTGGAGGATGGGGCCATCCACCCACCTCCAAAACTTTAATGTAGAATTAGGTTAAAAAGATTGGAGCAGAAGCCCTTGCAGCAGCGGTTGGTCTCCATCATGCCACCAGGCCACAGCTAGAGAGGCCCAGGTATACAGACTTAATTGGTGACTACCATCGCTTGGGTGGATCTGCCAGGCTCTCGCCACTAGCCAGGGCCAGGGCAGTGGCTCAGTGGGACATCTCCATGGACACCAGCCTTGAACAAAGGTGGCTGGGAGCAGTCTGCCCCGTGGTTCCCCCAAGCTCTTGCCGCAGCAGTCGGTCTCTATCTTGCCACTGGGCCACAGCTAGAGAGGCCCAGATATACAGACTTAATCTGTGACTACCATCACTCAGATGGAAATCTGCCAGGCTCTCACCACTAGCCAGGGCTAGGGCGGCAGCCTGGCAGGACATCTCCACAGCCACTGGCCATGCACCAACTCGGTTGGGAAACGCCTTCCCTGAGGTCCTTGCAGCACTCCCAGAGGCAGTCTCTATCTTGCAGCCTGGTCATCGGTAGAGAACCAACAGGCAGGCCCAGCCTCATGAGAGGTTCAAACACCAGCCAGTGACAACAAGGCCAACAAACTCCAGAGATAACAAGGTGGCAAAAGGCAAACATAGGAACGTTACTAACAGAAATCAAGGCAGCATTGCAGCATCTGAACCCAGTTCCCCAACAGCAGTAAGTCCCAGATACCCCAACACACCAGAAAAAAAAAGATTCAGATCTAAAATCATTGGTCAGGATGCTGTTAGAGGAACACATAGATAAATCTCTTAAAGAAATACAGGAGAAAATGGATCAAAAGTTAGAAGCCCTTACAAGGCAAACACAAAAAAAACTTAAAGAAATTCAGGAGAATATGGATCAAAAAATAGAAGCCAATAAGGAGGAAATACAGAAATAACTTAAAGAAATACAGGAGAACGTGGGTCAACAAGTAGAAGTTATGAAAGAGGAAACATAAAAATCTCTTAAAGAATTACATGAAAATGCAAACAAGCAAGTGAAAGATCTGAGCAAATCCATCCAGGTTCTAAAGACAAAAATAGAAACAACTAAGAAATTGCAAAGGGAGACAACTTTGGAGATAGAAAACCTTAGGAAGAAATCAGTGGCCAAAGATGCAAATATTAACAATAGAATACAAGAGATAGAAGAAAGAAACTCAGATGCCGAAGATACTATAGGAACCATTGACTCAACAGTCAAAGAAAATACTAAATGCAAAGAGCTTGTAACCCAAAACATCCAGGAAATCCAAGATACAATGAGAAGACCAAACCTAAGGATTATAGGTATAGATGAGAGTGAAGATTTACAATTTAAAGGACCAGCAAATATCTTCTACAAGATTATGGAAGAAAACTTTCCCAACCTAAAGAGAGAGAGATGCCCATGAATATACAAGAAGCCTACAGAACTCCAAACAGACTGGACCAGAACAGAAATACCTCCTATCACATAGTAATCAAAACCCCAAATGCACTAAACAAAGAAAGAATATTAAAGGCAGTAAGAGAAAAAGGCCAAGTAACATATAAAGGAAGTCCTATCAGAATTACACCAGACTTCTCACCTGAGAGCATGAAAGCTAGAAGATCCTGGGCAGATATCATGCAGACTCTAAGAGAACACAAATTTCAGCCAAAACTACTATACCCAGCAAAACTCTCAATCGCCATAGATGGAGAAACCAAGGTGTTCCATGAGAAAACCAAATTTGCACATCTTTCCACAAACCCAACCCTACAAAGGATAATAGGGGGAAAACACCAACACAAGAGGGAAACTACACCCCGGAAGAAGCAAGAAAGAAATTTCCTCTCATCAAACCCCCCAAAAAAAGATAACTTCTTAAATATAAAAATAATTTCAAAAATGTCAGGAGGTAATAATTACTATTCCTTAATATGTCTTAACATCAATGGACTCAATTCCCCAATAAAAAGACACAGACTAACATACTGGATATGGAAACAGGACACTACATTTTGCTGCATACAGAAAACACACCTCAGGGTCAAAGACAAACACTGCCTTAGAGTAAAAGACTGGAAGACAATTTTACAAGCAAACGGTCTCAGGAAACAAGCCGGAGTAGCCATTCTAATATCAGATAAAATTGACTTTCAACCTCAAGTCATCAAAAGAGACACAGAAGGTCACTTCTTGAGGGTCAAAGGGAAAATCCACCAAGAAGAACTCTCAATACTGAACTCTATGCTCCAAGTGCAAGGGCACCCTCATTCATAAAAGAAACTTTACTAAAGCTTAAAGCACACATTGCACCTAACACAATAATTGTGGGTGACTTCAACACTCCATGCTCCTCAATTGACCAATTGGGGAAGCAGAAACTAAACAGGGACACAGTGAAACTAATTGAAGCTTTGGACCAATTGGATTTAACATTATATATATATATACACACACACATATACATATACATATATACATATACATATATACATATACACACACATACACATACACACACATATACATATACATATATACATATACATATATACATATACACACACATACACATACACACACATATACATACACACACATATACATATACATATATACATATACATATATACATATACACACACATACACACACATACACACACACACACACACACATATATATATATATATACATATATATATATATATATATATATATATAAACATTTCATCCTAAAGCAAAAGAATATACCTTTTTTCTCAGCACCACATGGTACCTTCTCCAAAATCGATCATATAATTGGTCACAAGACAGATGTCAAAAAATACAAGAAGATCGAACTAACCCCATGCCTCCTATCAGATCACTATGGAGTAAAAGTGGTCTTCAATAGCAAGAAAAACAACAGAAAGCCCACATACAGATGGAAACTGAACAATACTCTACTCAATGATACCTTGGTCAAGGAAGAAATAAAGAAAGAAATCAAAGACTTTTTAGAATTCAATGAAAATGAAGGTACAACATACCCAAATCTATTTGACACAATGAAAGCAGTGCTAAGAGGAAAACTCATAGCCCTAAGTGCCTCCAAAAAGAAACTGGAGAGAGCATACACTAGCAGCTTAATGGCACACCTGAAAGCCCTGGAACAAAAATAGCGAATTCACCCAGGAGGAGTAGAAGACAGGAAATCATCAAACTCAGGGCTGAAGCCAATCAAGTAGAAACAAAGAGAACCATACAAAGAATCAACAAAACCTGGTGCTTTCTTTGAGAAAATCAACAAGATAGATAAACCCTTAGCCAGACTAACCAAAGGGCACAGAGACAGTATCCAAATTTACAAAATTAGAAATGAAAAGGTGTATATAACAACAGAAACTGAGGAAATTAAAAAGATCATCAGATCCTACTACAAAAGTCTATACTCAGAACAACTGAAGAATCTGGAGGACATGGACAAATTACTAGATATATACCAAATACCAAAATTAAATCAGGATCAAATACATCATCTAAACAGTCCCATAACCCCTAAAGAAATAGAAGGGGTTATAGATAGCCTCCCAACCCAAAAAAGTATGGGACCAGATGGTTTTAGTGCATTCTATCAGACCTTCAAAGAAGACCTAACACCAATACTCTTCAAACTATTCCACAAAATAGAAACAGAAGGGATACTGCCCAACTCGTTCTAGGAAGCCACAATTATGCTGATACCAAAACCACACAAAGATTCAACAAAGAAAGAGAACTACAGGCCAATTTCCCTTATGAATATCAATGCAAAAATACTAAACAAAATTCTTGCCAACCGAATTCAAGAGCACATCAAAATGATCATCCATCATGATCAAGTAGGCTTCATCCCAGGGATGCAGGGATGATTCAATATATGGAAATCCATCAATGTAATCTACTACATAAACAAACTAAAAGAAAAAACCATATGGTCATCTCATTAGATGCTGAAAAAGCATTTGACAAAATTCAGCATCCTTTCATGCTAAAAGTCTTGGAAAGAGCAGGAATTCAAGGCCCATACCTAAACATATTAAAAACAATATACAGCAAACCAGTAGCCAACATCAAACTAAATGGAGAGAAACTTGAAGAAATCCCACTAAAATCAGGGACTAGACAATGCTGCCCTCTCTCTCCATATCTTTTCAATATAGTACTTGAAGGTCTAACGAGAGCAATTAGACAACATAAGGAAGTCAAGGAGATACAAATTGGAAAGGAAGAAATCAAACTATTATTATTTGCCGATGATAAGATAGTATAATTGTGACTCAAAACACTCCACCAGAGAACTTCAACAGCTGATAAACAACTTCAGCAAAGTGGCTGGTTATAAAATCAAGTCAAACAAATCAGTAGCCTTCCTCTACTCCAAGGACAGGCAGGCTGAGAAAGAAGTTAGGGAAATGACACCCTTCACAATAGCCACAAACAACATAAAGTATCTTGGCATGACTCTAACCAAACAAGTGAAAGATCTGTATGACAGCAACTTCAAGTCCTTGAAGAAAGAAATCGAAGAAGACCTCAGAAGATGGAAAAATATTTCATGCTCTTGGATTGGCAGGATGAATATAGTAAAATTGGTCATCTTGCCAAAAGCAATCTACAGATTCAATGCAATCCCCATCAAAATTCCAATTCAATTCTTCATAGATCTAGAAAGAGCAATTCTCAAATTCATCTGGAGTAACAAACAAACAAAAAAAAACACACCTCAGGATAGCTAAAACTATTCTCAACAATAAAAGGACTTCTGGGGGAATCAATATCCCTGACCTCAAGTAGTACTACAGAGCAATTGTGTTAAAAACTGCATGGTATTGCTACAGCGACAGGCAAGTAGATCAATGGAATAGGTTTGAAGACCCGGAAATAAACCCACAGACTTATGGTCACTTGATCTTTGATAAAGGAGCTACAACCATCCAGTGGAAAAAAGATAGCCTTTTCAACAAATGGTGCTGGTTCAACTGGAGGTCAACATGCAGAAGAATGCGAATTGACCCACTCTTATCTCCTTGCACTAAGATCAACTCCAAGTGGATCAAGAACCTCCACATAAAACCAGACACACTGAACCTAATAGAAAAGAAGCTGGGGAAGACCCTGGAGGACATGGGCACAGGGGGAAAGTTACTGAACAGAACACCAATAGCTTATGCTCTAAGATCAAGAATTGACAAATGGGACCTCATAAAATTACAAAGTTTCTGTAAGGCAAAGGACACTGTCAGAAGGACAAAACAGCAACCAACAAATTGGGAAAAGATCTTCACCAACCCCACATCTGACAGAGGGCTAATATCCAATATATAGAAAGAACTCAAGAAGTTAGATCCCAAAGAACCAAATAACCCTATCAAAAAATGGGGTACAGCACTAAACAAAGAATTTTCACCTGAAGAAATTCTGATGGCTGAGAAACACCTTAAGAGATGTTCAACATTATTGGTCATCGGGGAAATGCAAATCAAAACAACCCTGAGATTCCACCTCACACCTGTCAGAATGGCTAAGATTAAAAACTCAAGGGACAATAGGTACTGGTGAGGATGTGGAGAAAGAGGAACACTCCTCCACTGTTGGTGCGATTGCAAGATGGTACAACCGTTCTGGAAATCAGTGTGGCAGTTCCTCAGAAAATTGGGCATGTCACTTCCAGAGGACCCTGTCATATCATTCCTGGGCATATACCCAGAGGATTCCCCTGTATAAAATAAAGACACGTGCTCCACTATGTTCATAGCAGCCTTATTTATAATAGCCAGAAGTTGGAAGGAGCCCAGATAGCCCTCAAAAGAGGAATGGATACAGAAAATGTGGTATATTTATACAATGGAATACTACTCAGCAATTAAAAATAACGAATTCATGCAACTTGTAGGCATATGGTTGGATCTGGAAAACATCATCCTAAGTGAGGTAACCCAATCAGAAAAGAATACACATGAAATGCAATCACTGATAAGTGGATATTAATGAGTCCAGAAGCTCTGAATTCTCAAGGCACAATTAACAAGTCAAAAGATTCCCAAGAAGGAGAAAGGAGAGGACCCTGGTCCTGAAAAGATTGGGTCTAGTTTTGTAGGATAATACCATAACAGAGAAATGTTGGGGTGGTGATTGGCAGGGGGCTGCGGGAGGACTTATGGGACAAATGGTGAGGGGGGAACTTGGAAAAGGGAAAGCCTTTGAAATGTAGACAAGGAATATAGATTAAATAATAAAAAAGATTGGAGCAAAGACTGAAGGAAAAGCCATCCAGAGAATGTCCCACCTAAAAATCCATCCCATATACGGACACCAAACCCAGACACTATTGTTGATTCCAAGAAGTGCTTGCTGACAGGATCTCCTGATCTCATACTAGTGACTTAACTGCACATCTGGAAGCTCTGGGACAAAAAGAAGCAAAGACACTCTAGAGGAGTAAGGAGGAAATTATCAAAGACAGGGTTGAAAGCAATAAAATTGAAGCAAAGTGAACAATACAAAGAATCAATGAGACAGAGAGATGGGTCTTTGAAGAAATCAACAAGATGAGGAATCTCTTAGCCATACCTCCTAAAAGGCAAAGGGACTGTATCCAAATTAAGAAATTCAAAAATGAAAATGGGAATATAACAAAATACACCTAGGAAATCCAAAGGTGTTCCTTCAAACACCTGTAGCTCACAAAATTGAAAAATCTAAATGAAACAAATGATTTTCTTTGTAGATAGCTCTTACCAACATTAAATCTAGATCAAGTAATCAATCTTAATTGACATGTAATCCTCAAGAAAATAGAAACACTCAGTGAAACTCTCCTAAGCCAAAATGATCCAGGGTCAGATGGTTGTAGTACAGAATCCTACCAGATACTCAAAAATGAGCTCATAGTAACACTTATCAAACAATTACACAAAATAGAAATGAAAAATACATTGTCAAACTCTTTTTTTATGATTTCCACAGTCACCCTGACACCTAAACTTCATAAAGAAAGAGAATTACAGCTCAATCTCCCTTATGAACATTGATGCAACATATTCAGCAAAATACTAGGAAAGCAAATCCAAGAACACATTAAAAATATCATCCACCATGATCAAGTAGACTATAAATCAGGAATGCAGAGATGGTTCAACATGAAAATCTATCAGTATAACTTACCATATAAACAAATGAAAGAAAACACACTTGATAAAAATACAATCATGTTAAATTGTTTAAAGAGATGGATACAAGTGCACACCTAAACACAATAAAGGCAATATATACAAGCCAATAGCCAACATTAAATTGAATAGAGAAAAACTTAAAGCAGACCCACTAAAATCAGAGATAAGGCAAGGCTATCCACTCTCTCTGTATTTCTTCACGATAGTACTTAAAGTTCTAGTAAGAGCAATAGCACAACTAAAGGAGATCAAGGGGATACAAATTGGAAAGGAAGAAGTGAAAGTATTCTTATTTGTAGATGATATGATAGTATAAGTAAGTGACCCCAAAAATTCTACCAGGGATCTCCTACATCTTGCAATCACCTTCAGCAAAGTGGCTGAATAAAAAATTAACTAAAAGTAGACCTACTATACATACATACATACATACATACATACATACATGCATGCATACATACATAAACTTTGGGAAAAATACCCTTCACAATATCCATAAGTAATATAAAGTAACTTGGTATAACTTTTTAACCAAGCAAGTGAAAGACCTACATAACAAAACTTCAAATCTTTGAAGAAAGAAATTGAAGAAGATATCAGAAGAAGGAAAGATCTCCAATGCTCATAGATTGGTAGGATTAACAGTAAAAAATGGCCAAAAGCAATTTACAGATTCAATACAACTCCCATCAAAATTCCAACACAATTTCTTACAGACCTTGTAAGAACAATACTCAACTTCATATGGAAAAACAAAGAATCTAGGATAGGTAAATTAGTTCTGTACAATAAAAGCATTTCTGGAGGTGTCACCATCCCTGATTGCAAGCTGTACTACAGAGCAATAGTAATAAAAACTGCATGATACTGGTATAAAAACAGATTAGTCAATGGAATTGAATCAAAGACCCAGAAATAAATCTACCCACCTTTGGCTGCTTGATTTTTTACAAAGAAGCCTACACTATACAATGGAAAAAAGAAAGAATTTTCAACAAATGCTGCTGGTCTACTTGCACGTCTGCATGTAGAAGAATGCATACAGAATTATATCTGTCACTATGCAGTAAATTTAAGTCCAAGTGGATCAAAGACTTCAGCATTAAACTAGACACACTGAACCTGATATAAAAGAAAGTGGGAAATAGCCTTTTCTGCTTTGGCACAGGAGACAATTTCTTGAACAGAACATCAACAGCTAAGACACTTATATGAATAATTAATAAATGAGAAAATGTTCTGGAAGGCTAAGGACACCATCAGTAGGATACAACAAAAGCCTATAGGAAAAGAAATGATTTTCACCAACTCCATATGTGACAGAGGGCTGAAATCCAAAATATATAATGAACTTAAGAAACCTGTCATCAACAAATCAAAATATCCAATTAAAAATGTGGTATGCTTTGAACTTAGATGAAATGCCCAACAGTGGGGAGAGGGAACTTGTAGAGTCTACCTCCAGTAGAAAAACAGGGCATCATGTAGAGGGATGGGGGTTGCCATCCCACAGTCAAAAACACTGTCCCAGTATTCCTGACTAAAAAACTGCAGGGATGAAAATGGAGAAGAGACTGAGGGAAAGGAGGTCCAGTGACCAGTCCAACTTGAGATCCATTTCAAGGGGAGGCTCCAAGGCCTGATTCTATTACTGATTCTCTGGTGGGGTGGCATGGCATGGTGGGGACATCCTCTCGGTGATAGGGGAGGAATGTAGCTGCCCCCAGCTACTGCAAACTGGGTCCCTGGAAGAGAAGCTGGGGATATATGGGAGGCAGTAAAACAATGAAGGCTAAGACAACACCACCTGCTCAAAGTCTTCGTGGTTTAATGGGGGACCCAGCGTTTTAAGGTTTCAGGCAAGACCCTCCCCAAGTTCCAGAATGTGTTCCAGGAAACTTGTCTGGCTGTTCTTTGGGTGTTGGCTCCACGCTCAGGCAGCTGGGCAGGTCACCTGCTTAATTCAGGAATTTGTAGACCTGGAGGAACAATTGAGCACTTCACCTTAGGTGGAGCAGGATCCTGAATAGCACAGGAATCCCCACTCAACCAATGCTAGGAGAGGAAGTTCACCTTGATCTATGTCGAGTTCCTACCATGTGGCATGACACACAGTTATGGCTCTGTACGCAGGAATAGGATGTGGAACTGTGTGAGGGAAGATGGGGAGGGGGTAATGACTGGACTGTAAAAAAATAAAAGTAATACAAATTTTTAAAAATGTGTTATGCTTCTAGGCAGTGAAATCTTGACAGAAGAATCTCTAATGTCCAGAAGCACTTAAAGAGATGTCGAAAATTGTTAGTCATTAGAGAAATGCAAATAAAAATGACTGAGATTCCATTTTACACTCGTCAGAATGTTTAAGATTAAAAACTCAAGCTACAGCTCATACATACACTCACTTGTGCTGGTGAGTATGAGTATCACTGATGGGAGAGCAAATTTGTACAATCACGTTGGAAATCAATTTGGTGGTTTCATAGAAAATTGGGAATATATCCACCTTAAGACTCAGCAATACCTCTCCTGGGCCTATACCCCAAAGAAGCTCCATCATACCACAGGGACCCTTGTTTAACTATGTTTACAGCAGCCGTATTTTTAATAGCTACAAAACTGATACAATCTAGGTGTACTTCAACTTAAGAATGGTTAAACAATTTTGGTAGTTTATACATTGGAGTATTACTCAGTAATTAAAATGAGTAAGATCATGAAATTTGCAGGCAAATGGATGGATAATCCTGGATGAGGTAACTGAGACCCAGAAAGACAAACATGGTATAAACTGATTTATAAGTGGATGTTCATCATAAAGTACAGGATAAACGTGCTACAAAACACAGATCCAGAGAAGCTAAATAACAAGGAGGGTCTAAAGGGAGATGATTGAATATCACTTCAAAGGGGAAATTAGACCCTAGGTGAAAATGGAGGGGGAGACTGGGTCAGAGAGAGATGGGAGCGGAACAAGAGTGGTGAGGGGTGGGAAGGCAGGGTGAGAGAGCACTGGAAGAGAAAACTAAGTTGGTGGGGAGCATCTCTTGGGTGAGCTAGAAACCTAGGACAATGGAAACTCTCAGGAATTTGTGGTGGTGAACATAGCTTGGACTCATAGCAATGGGGGATATGGAGTCTGAACTGGTAATTTTCTTTAACCAGGCAAGACTTCCAAAGGAGGGACTGGGACACAAATCTATCCACAAAACCTTAGACTTACAATATTTGTAATTACAAGATGTTCCGTGATAAGGATGGAGCAGAATTTGAGTGAAGAGCCAGCCAATCAATGACTGACCTAGCTTGTGCCTCATGCCATGAGAGGGAACTCATCCGTATTGCTATCAATTATATTCCACTCTACTTCTAGACAGAAATCTTGCATAATTGTTATCAGAGAGGATTCCCCAGGAACTTATGGAAGTTGATGCAGAGACCGCCAGCCAAACATTAAACAGAGCTTGGGAAATGGCCATGACTTACCTGTGAATTTTCATAAGTCTTTGACTTGTTGATCCCATAATATAATCACTTCAAATGTCTATCAGCTGCTGAATAAGTCAAACAACATATTCACACAACTCAATATATTACCTGTAAAAAAGAAACAAACTAAGAATTTCATGAATTCATTGTTTCTAATGGCTGAATAGTACTCCATTGTGTATATATACCACATATTTTGTATCCATTCCTCCAATGAGGGACATCTGGGTTCTGGCTATTATAAATAAGGCTGCTATGAACATAGTGGAGCATGTATCCTTATTGCATGCTGGGGAATCTTCTGGGTATATGCTCAGGAGTGGTATGGCTGGGTCCTCCGGAAGTATCACGTCCAATTTTCTGAGGAACCGCCAGACTGATTTCCAGAGTGGTTGTACCAGCTTGCAGTCCCACCAGCAGTGGAGGAGTGTTCCTCTTTCTCCACATCCTTGCCAACACCTGTTGTATCCTGAGTTTTTAATCTTAGCCATTCTGACTGGTGTGAGGTGAAATCTCAGGGTTGTTTTGATTTGCATTTCTCTAATGACTAATAATGTTGAACATTTTTTAAGGTGTTTCTCAGCCATCTGAATTTCTTCAGGTGAAAATTCTTTGTTTAGCTCTGTACCCCATTTTTGGATGGGGTTATTTGGTTTTCTGGGGTCTAACTTCTTGAGTTCTTTGTATACATTGGATATTAGCCCTCTGTCAGATGTAGGGTTGGTGAAGATCTTTTCTGAATTTGTTGGTTGCCGATTTGTCCTTTTGACAGTGTCTTTTGCCTTACAGAAACTTTGCAATTTTATGAGGTGCCATTTGTCTATTCTTGATCTTAGAGCATAAGCAATTTGTGTTCTGTTCAGGAACTTTTCCCCTGAGCCAATATCGTCAAGGGTCTTCCCCAGTTTTTTTTCTATTAATTTTAGTATGTCTGGTTTTATGTGGAGGTCCTTGATCCACTTGGAGTTGAGCTTAGTAAAAGTAGATAAGATAAGAGTGGATCAATTCTCAATCTTCTGCATGTTGACCTCCAGTTGAGCAAGCACCATCTGTTGAAAAGGCTATCTTTTTTCCACTGGATGTTTTCAGCTCCTTTTTTTTTCTTATTTTCTTTTTATTTTTTTCTTTTCTATATTCTATGTTTACATTCCAAAGGTTTTTCCCTTTCCCAGTTCCCCCCTCCCTATGTCCCATAATTCCTCTCCCCCCAACTATTCCCCAATCATTCCCCCTCACCCCGCAGTTTCTCTACAAAACTGGATCCAATCTTTCCAGGCCCAGGGTCCTCTCCTTTCTTCTTGGGAATCATTTGACTTGCTAATTGTGCCTTGAGTATTTAGGGCTTCTGGGCACATTAATATCCACTTATCAGTGATTGCATTTCATGTGTATTCTTTTGTGATTGGGTTAGCTCACTCAGGATGATATTTTCCAGGTCTAACCATTTACCTACAAATTGCATGAATTCATTATTTTTAATTGCTGAGTAGTATTCCACTGTATAAATATACCACATTTTCTGTATCCATTCCTCCTTTGAGGGATATTTGGGCTCCTTCCAATTTCTGGCTATTATAAACAAGGCTGCTATAAACATAGTGGAGCATGTGTCTTTATTGTATGCAGGGGAATCCTCTGGGTATATGCCCAGGAGTGGTATGCCAGGGTCCTCTGGAAGGGACATGCCCAATTTTCTGAGGAACTGCCACACTGATTTCCAGAGTGGTTTTACCATTTTGCAATCCCACCAACAGTGGAGGAGTGTTCCTCTTTCTCCACATCCTCGCCAGCATTTGTTGTCTCTTGAATTTTTAATCTTAGCCATTCTGACAGGTGTGAGGTGGAATCTCAGGGTTGTTTTGATTTCCATTTCTCTGATGACTAACGATGTTGAACATCTCTTAAGGTGTTTCTCAGCCATCCGAATTTCTTCTGGTGAAAATTCATTGTTTAGCTCTGTACCCCATTTTTTGATAGGGTTATTTGGTTCTTTGGGGTCTAACTTCTTGAGTTCATTGTATATATTGGATATTAGCCCTCTGTCGGATGTGGGGTTGGTGAAGATCATTTCCTACTTTGTCGGTTGTCGTTTTGTCCTTCTGACAGTGTCCTTTGCCTTGCAGAAACTTTGTAATTTTATGAGGTCCCATTTGTCAATTCTTGATCTTAGTGCATAAGCTATTGGTGTTCTCTGTTCTGGAACTTTCCCCCTGTGCCTATGTCCTCCAGGGTCTTCCCAAGTTTCTTTCCTAATAGTTTCAGTGTGTCTGGTTTTATGTGGAGGTCCTTGATCCACTTGGAGTTGATCTTAGTGCAAGGAGATAAGAGTGGGTCAATTCGCATTCTTCTGCATGTTGACCTCCAGTTGAACCAGCACCATTTGTTGAAAAGGCTATCTTTATTCCACTGGATGATTGTGGCTCCTTTATCAAAGATCAAGTGACCATAAGTCTGTGGGTTAATTTCTGGGTCTTCAATCCTATTCCATTGATCCACTTGCCTGTTGCTGTACCAATACCATGCAGTTTTTAACAAAATTGCTCTGGAGTACTGTTTAAAGTCAGGGATATTGATTACCCCAGAAGTCCTTTTATTGTTGACAATAGTTTTAGCTATCCTGGGTTTTTTGTTGCTCCAGATGAATTTGAGAATTGCTCTTTCTAGATCTATGAAGAATTGAGTTGGGATTTTGATGGGGATCGCATTGAATCTGTAGATTTCTTTTGGTAAGATGGCCATTTTTACTATATTGATCCTGCCAATCCAGGAGCAAGAAATATTTTTCCATCTTCTGAGGTCTTCTTCTATTTCTTTCTTCAAGGACTTGAAGTTCCTGTCATACAGATCGTTCGCTTGTTTGGTTAGAGTTACGCCAAGGTACTTTATGTTGTTTGTGGCTATTGTGAAGGGTGTTATTTCCCTAACTTCTTTCTCAACCTGCTTGTCCTTTGAGTACAAGAAGGCTACTGATTTGCTTGAGTTAATTTTATAACCAGCCACTTTGCTGAAGTTGTTTATCAGCTGTAGAAGTTCTGTGGTGGAGTTTTTTGGGTCACTTAATAAACTATCATATCATCTGCAAATAATGATAGTTTGACTTCTTCCTTTCCAATTTGTATCTCTTTGAGTTCCTTATGTTGTCTAATTGCTCTCGCTAGAACTTCAAGTACTATATTGAAAAGATATGGAGAGAGAGGGCAGCCTTGTCTAGTCCCTGATTTTAGTGGGATTGCTTCAAGTTTCTCTCCATTTATTTTGATGTTGGCTACTGGTTTGCTGTAGATTGTTTTTACTATGTTTAGGTATGGGCCTTGAATTCCTGCTCTTTCCAAGTCTTTTAGCATGAAAGAATGCTGAATTTTGTAGAATGCTTTTTCAGCATCTAATGAGATGACCATGTGGTTTTTTTCTTTTAGTTTGTTTATGTAGTGGATTACATTGATGGATTTCCGTATGTTGAACCATCCCTGCATCGCTGGGATGAAGCCTACTTGATCATGGTGAATGATCGTTCTGATGTGCTCTTGGATTCAGTTGGCAAGAATGTTATTTAGTATTTTTGCATCGATATTCATAAGAGAAATTGGCCTGTAGTTCTCTTTCTTTGTTGGATCTTTTTGTGGTTTAGGTATTAGCGTAATTGTGGCTTCAAAGAATGAGTTGGGCAGTATCCCTTCTGTCTCTATTTTGTGGAATAGTTTGAAAAGTATTGGTGTTAAGTCTTCTTTGAAGGTCTGGTAGAATTCTGCACTAAAACCATCTGGTCCCGTACTTTTCTTGGTTGGGAGGCTTTCTATAACCTCTTCTATTTCGTTAGGGGTTATGGGACTATTTAGCTGGTCTATTTGATGCTGATTTAATTTTGGTATTTGGTATCTGTCCAGGAAATTGTCCATTTCCTCTAGATTCTCCAGTTGTTTTGAGTGTAGACCTTTGTAGTAGGATCTGATGATCTTTTGAATTTCCTCATTTTCTGTTGTTTTGTCTCCCTTTTCATTTCTAATTTTGTTAATTTGGATACTGTCTCTGTGTCCTTTGGTTAGTCTGGCTAGGGGTTTATCTATCTTGTTGATTTTCTCAAAGAACCAGCTCCTGGTCTTGTTGATTCTTTGTATGGTTTCCTTTGTTTCTATTTGATTGATTTCAGCCCTGAGTTTGATGATTTCTTGTCTTCTACTCCTGCTGGGTGAATTAACTTGGTTTTCTTCCAGGGCTTTAAGGTGTGCCATTAAGCTGCTAGTGTATGCTTTCTCCAGTTTCTTTTTGGATGCACTTAGAGCTATGAGTTTTCCTCTTAGCACCGCTTTCATTGTGTCCCATAGATTTGGGTAGGTTGTACCTTCATTTTCATTGAATTCTAAAAAGTCTTTGATTTCTTTTTTTATTTCTTCCTTGACCAAGGTGTCATTGAGTAGAGTATTGTTCAGTTTCCATGTGTATGTGGGCTTTCTGTTGTTTTTGTTGCTATTGAAGACCACTCTTACTCCATGGTGATCTGATAGGAGGCATGGGATTAGCTCGATCTTCTTGTATTTGTTGACATCTGTCTTGTGACCAATTATATGGTCTATTTTGGAGAAGGTACCATGTGGAGCTGAGAAAAAAGTATATTCTTTAGCTTTAGGATGAAATGTTCTATATATATCTGTTAAATCCAATTGTTCCAGAGTTTCAATTAGTTTCACTGTGTCCCTGTTTATTTTCTGCTTTCCTGATCGGTCTATTGAGGAGAGTGGAGTGTTGAAGTCACCTACAATTATTGTGTTCTGTGTAATGTGTGCTTTAAGCTTTAGTAAGGTTTCTTTTACGAATGAGTGTGCCCTTGCATTTGGAGCATAGATGTTCAGTATTGAGAGCTCTTCTTGGTGGATTTTCCCTTTGGCCAGCAAGAAGTGACCTTCTGAGTCTGTTTTGATGATTTTAGGTTGGAAGTCAATTTTATCTGATATTAGAATGGCTACTCCAGCTTGTTTCCTGAGACCATTTGCTTGTAAAATTGTCTTCCAGCCTTTTACTCTAAGGCAGTGTTTGTCTTTAACACTGAGATGTGTTTCCTGTATGCAGCAAACTGTAGGGTCCTGTTTCCGTATCCAGTCTGTTAATCTATGTCTTTTTATTGGGGAATTGAGTCCATTGATGTTAAGACATATTAAGGAATAGTAATTATTACCTCCAGACATTTTTGAAATTATATTTATTTATCTTATTTATTTTTTATATTTGAGAGGTTACCTTATTTTGGGTTTGATGAGAGGAGATTTCTATCTTGCTTCTTCCCGGGTGTAGTTTCCGTCCTTGTCTTGGTGTTTTCCCCCTATTATCCTTTGTAGGGCTGGGTTTGTGGAAAGATATCATGCAAATTTGGTTTTGTCATGGAATACCTTGATGTCTCCATCTATGGCGATTGAGAGCTTTGCTGGGTAAAGTAGTTTTGGCTGAAGTTTGTGTTCTCTTAGAGTTTGCATTATATCTGCCCAGGATCTTCTAGCTTTCATGGTCTCAGGTGAGAAGTCTGGTGTTATTCTGATAGGTCTTCCTTTATAAGTTACTTGGCCTTTTTCTCTTGCTGCCTTTAATATTCTTTCTTTGTTTAGTACATTTGGAGTTTTGATTATTATGTGACGGGATGTATTTCTGTTCTGATCCAGTCTGTTTGGGGTTCTGTATGCTTCTTGTATATTCATGGGCATCTCTCTCTTTAGGTTGGGGAAGTTTTCTTCCATAATTTTGTAGAAGATATTTGCTGGCCCTTTAACTTGTAAATCTTCACTCTCGTCTATACCTATAATCCTTAGGTTTGGTCTTCTCATTGTGTCCTGGATTTCCTGGATGTTTTGGGTTACAGCCTTTTTACATTTAGTATTTTCTTTGACTGTTGAATCAATGCTTCCTATGGTATCTTCGGCTTCTGATATTCTGTCTTCTATCTCTTGTATTCTATTGTTGATATTTGCATCTATGGCCCCTGATTTCTTCCCAAGGTTTTCTATCTCCAATGTTGTCTCCCTCTGCGATTTCTTAGTTGTTTCTACTTCTGTTTTTAGTACCTGGATGGATATGCTCAGATCTTTTGCTTGCTTGATTGTGTTTTTGTGTATTTCTTTAATAGATTTTTGTGTTTCCTCTTTCATAGCTTCTACTTGTTGGCCCACGTTCTTCTGTATTTCTTTAAGTGATTTTTGTCTTTCTTCCTTATTGTCTTCTTCTTTTTGATCCATCTTCTCCTGCATTTCTTGAAGTGATTTTTGTATTTGCCTTGTAAAGGCTTCTAACTTTTGATCCATTTTCTCCTCTATTTCTTTTTTTTTTTTTTTTTTTTTTTAGCTTTTGAAAAATTTTTTTTTGATTTTTTTTTGATTTTTTTTATTGTATATATTCTATATTTACAATTCAATTCCCTTTTTCTGGTTCCCCACTCCCAAAGGTCCCACATGTCCTTTTCCCTCCCCCTGTTCCCGCATCCACCCCCTCCCACTTTACTGTTCCTGTACTCTCCCACAATGATGTTTTGGTCCATTCTAGCACCAGTGTCCACTCCTTTCTTCTTGTGAGACATCACTTGATATGTGATTTGTGTCTTTGGTGTTCTAAGCTTCTAGGCTAATATCCACTTATCAGTGACTGTATTCCATGGGTATTCTTTTGAGACTGGGTCACCTCACTTAGTATGACATTCTCCAGCTCCATCCATTTCTCTAAGAATTTCATGAATTCATTGTTTCTAATGGCTGTATAGTACTCCATTGTGTATATATACCACATTTTTTGTATCCATTCTTCTGTTGAGGGCCATCTGGGTTCTTTCCAGCTTCTGGCTATTATATATAAAGCTGCTATGAACATAGTGGAGCATGTATCCTTATTGCATGCTGGTGAATCTTCTGGGTATATTCCCAGGAGTGGTATGGCTGGGTCCTCCGGAAGTATCACACCCAGTTTTCTGAGGAACCGCCATACTGATTTCCAGAGTGGTTTTACCAGCTTGCATTCCCACCAGCAGTGGAGGAGTGTTCCTCTTTCTCCACATCCTCGCCAACACCTGATGTCTTCTGAGTTTTTAATCTTAGCCATTCTGACTGGTGTGAGGTGAAATCTCAGGGTTGTTTTAATTTGCATTTCCCTAATGACTAGTGATGTTGAACATTTTTTAAGGTGTTTCTCAGCCATCTGAATTTCTTCAGGTGAAAAGACTCTGTTTAGCTCTGTACCCCATTTTTGGATAGGGTTATTTGGTTTTCTGGGGTCTAACCTCTTGAGTTCTTTGTATACATTGGATATTAGCCCTCTGTCGGATGTGGGGTTGGTGAAGATTTTTTCCCAATTTGTTGGTTGCCGATTTATCCTTTTGACAGTGTCTTTTGCCTTACAGAAACTTTGTAGTTTTATGAGGTCCCATTTGTCTATTCTTGCTCTTAGAGCATAAGCAATTTGTGTTCTGTTCAGGAATTTTTCCCCTGAGCCAATGTCCTCAAGGGTCTTCCCCAGTTTCTTTTCTATTAGTTTTAGTGTGTCTGGTTTTATGTGGAGGTCTTTGATCCACTTGGAGTTGAGCTTAGTGTAAGGAGATAAGAGTGGATCAATTCTCATTCTTCTGCATGTTGACCTCCAGTTGAGCCAGCACCATCTGTTGAAAAGGCTATCTTTTTTCCACTGGATGTTTTCAGCTCCTTTGTCGAAGATCAATTGGCCATAGATGTGTGGGTTCAATTCTGGGTCTTCGATCCTATTCCATTGATCCGCTTCCCTGTCACTGAACCAATACCATGCAGTTTTTAATACCACTGCTCTGTAATATTGCTTGAGGTCCGGGATATTGATTCCCCCAGAAGTTCTTTTGCTGTTGATGATAGTTTTAGCTATTCTGGGTTTTTTGTTATTCCAGATGAATTTGAGAATTGCTCTTTCTAGCTCTATGAAGAACTGAGTTGGGATTTTGATGGGAATTGCATTGAATCTGTATATTGCTTTGGGCAAGATTGCCATTTTGACTATATTAGTCCTGCCAACCCACGAACATGGAAGATTTTCCCATTTTCTGATGTCTTCTTCAATTTCCCTCTTCAGAGACCTGAAGTTTTTGTCGTATAAATCTTTCACATGTTTGGTTAGCATCACTCCAAGATACTTTATATCATTTGTGGCTATTGTGAAGGGTGTCATTTCCCTAATTTCTTTCTCGGCCTGCTTATCCTTCGCGTATAGGAAGGCTACTGATTTACTTGAGTTGATTTTATAGCCAGCCACTTTGCTGAAGTTGTTTATCAGTTGCAGGAGTTCTCTGGTGGAGGTTTTTGGGTCACTTAAGTAAACTATCATATCATCTGCAAATAGTGATAGTTTGACTTCTTCCTTTCCAATTTGTATCCCTTTGACTTCCCTCTGTTGTCGAATTGCTCTAGCTAGTACGTCAAGTACTATATTGAAGAGATATGGCAAGAGGGGACAGCCTTGTCTAGTCCCTGATTTTAGAGGGATTGCTTCGAGTTTTTCTCCGTTTACCTTAATGTTGGCTACTGGTCTGCTGTATAATGCTTTTACTATGTTTAGATATGGGCCTTGAATTCCTGTTCTTTCTAGGACCTTTAGCATGAAAGGATGCTGAATTTTGTCAAATGCTTTTTCAGCATCTAATGAGATGACCATGTGGTTTTTTTCTTTGAGTTTGTTTATGTAGTGGATTACGTTGATGGATTTCCGTATATTGAACCATCCCTGCATCCCTGGGATGAAGCCAACTTGATCATGGTGAATGATCGTTTTGATGTGTTCTTGGATGCGGTTGGCAAGTATTTTGTTTAGTATTTTTGCATCAATATTCATAAGAGAAATTGGCCTGTAGTTCTCTTTCTTAGTTGGATCTTTGTGAGGTTTTGGTATCAGGGTAATTGTGGCTTCATAGAATGAGTTGGGTAGTGTTCCTTCAGTTTCTATTTTGTGGAATAATTTGAAGAGTATCGGTATCAGGACTTCTTTGAAGGTCTGATAGAATTCTGCACTAAAACCGTCTGGTCCTGTGCTCTTTTTGGTTGGAAGACTGTCTATGATCCCTTCTATTTCTTTGGGGGTTATGGGTCTGTTTAGACGATCTATTTGATCCTGGTTTAATTTTGGTATTTGGTAGCTGTCGAGGAAATTGTCCATTTCCTCCAGATTCTCCAGTTGTGTTGAGTATAGGCTTTTGTAGTAGGATCTGATGATTTTTTGAATTTCCTCAGTTTCTGTTGTTATATCTCCCTTTTCATTTCTAATTTTATTAATTTGAATACTGTCTCTGTGCCCTTTAGTAAGTCTGGCTAGGGGTTTATCTATCTTGTTGATCTTCTCAAAGAACCAGCTCCTGTTTTTGTTGATTCTTTGTATGGTTCTTTTTGTTTCAACTTGATTGATTTCAGCCCTGGGTTTGATGATTTCCTGTCTTCTACTCCTCCTGGGTGAAACTGCTTCTTTTTGTTCCAGAGCTTTCAAGTGCGCCATTAAGTTGCTGGTATATGCTCTCTCCTGTTTCTTTTTGGAGACACTCAGGGCTATGAGTTTTCCTCTAAGCACTGCTTTCATTGTGTCCCATAGATTTGGGTATGTTGTGCCTTCATTTTCATTAAGTTCTAAGAATTCTTTGATTTCTTTCTTTATTTCTTCCTGGACTAAGGTATCATTGAGTAGAATATTGTTCAGCCTCCAAGCGTATGGGGATTTTCTGTTGTTTTTGTTGCTATTGAAGAACACTCTTACTCCATGGTGATCTGATAAGAGGCATGGGATTAGTTCGATCTTTTTATATTTGTTGAGATCTGTCTTGTGTCCAATTATATGGTCGATTTTGGAGAAGGTACCATGAGGGGCTGAGAAAAAGGTATAGTCTTTTGCTTTAGGGTGAAATGTTCTATATATATCTGTTAAATCCAATTGCTCCAAAGTTTCGATGAGTTTCTCCGTGTCTCTGTTTAGTTTCTGTTTTCCTGGTCGGTCCACTGTAGATAGAGGAGTATTGAGGTCCCCCACAATCATTGTGTTAGGTGCAATGTGTGCTTTGAGCTTTAGTAAGGTTTCTTTTACAAATGAGGGTGCCCTTACATTTGGAGCGTAGATGTTTAGAATTGTGAGTTCCTCTTGGTGGATTCTTCCTTTGACTAGCAGGAAGTGACCTTCTGTGTCTCTTTTGATGACTTTGGGTTGAAAGTCAATTTTATCTGATATTAAAATGGCTATTCCAGCTTGCTTCCTGTGACCATTTGCTTGCAAAATTGTCTTCCATCCTTTTACTCTCAGGTAGTGTTTGTCTTTGACTCTGAGGTGTGTTTCCTGTAAGCAGCAAAATGTAGGGTCCTGTTTCCATATCCAGTCTGTTAGTCTATGTCTTTTTATTGGGGAGTTGAGTCCATTGATGTTAAGAGATATTAAGGAATAGAGATTATTACTTCCTGACATTTTTGATGTTATTTTTGTTTTTGAGTAGTTATCTTCCTTTGAGTTTGATGGAAGAAGTTTACTGTCTTGCTTTTTCTTGGGTGCCATTTCCTTCCTTGTGTTGGAGTTTTCCTCCTATTATCCTTTGTAGAGCTGGGTTAGTGGAAAGATATTGTGTAAATTTGGTCCTGTCATGGAATATTTTGATTTCTCCATCTATGTTGATTGAGAGTTTTGCTGGGTATAGTAGTCTTGGCTGACATTTGTTTTCTCTTAGGGTCTGCATGAGGTCTGCCCAGGATCTTCTAGCTTTCATGGTTTCTGGAGAGAAGTCTGGTGTGATTCTGATAGGTCTTCCTTTATATATTACTTGGCCCTTTTCTCTTACTGCCTTTAATATTCTTTCTTTGTTTAGTACATTTGGGGTTTTGATTATTATGTGACGGGAGGTGTTTCTGTTCTGGTCCAGTCTGTTTGGAGTTCTGTAGGCTTCTTGTACATTCATGGGCATCTCTCTCTTTAAGTTAGGAAAGTTTTCTTCCATAATTTTGTTAAAGATATTTGCTGGCCCTTTAAGTTGTAGATCTTCACTCTCATCTATCCCTATAATCCTTAGGTTTGGTCTTCTCATTGTGTCCTGGATTTCCTGGATGTTTTGGGTTACAAGTCTTTTGGATTTTGCATTTTCTTTGACTGTGGAGTCAATGGTTACTATGTTATCTTCAGCATCGGAGATTCTTATTTCTATCTCTTGTATTCTGTTGTTTATGTTTGCATCTACGACCCCTGTTTTCTTCCCAAGGTTTTCTATCTCCAAGGTTGCCTCCTTTTGTGATTTCTTAGTTGTTTCTACCTCTGTGTTCAGATCTTGGATGGTTTTGCTCAGTTCCATCATTTGTTTGTTTGTGTTTTCATGTAATTCTTTAATATATTTTTGTGCTCCCTCTTTCATGACTTCTGCCTGTTGTTTCAAGTTCTCCTGCATTTCTTTAACTGATTTTCTCACTTCCTCTTTATTGGTTTCTGTCTGATGGCCTATATTCTCCTGGAGTTCTTTAAGTGTTTTTTGTGTTTGGATTGTAAGAGCTTCTACTCTATTGATGTTCCCCTGCATTTCTTTAAGAGATTTGTTTATGTCTTTTTTGTGTTCCTCTAGGAGCATCATGACCTGTGCTTTTATATCTAACTCTTGTTTTTCTGGTGTGCTGGGGTATCCTGGACTTGCTGTGGTTGAGGAATTGGGTTCAGATGGTGCCATATTGCCTTGATTTCTGTTAATAACGTTCCTACGTTTGCCTTTTGCCATCTCTTTATCTCTGGCGCTAGTTGGTCTTATTGTAGATGGTGCCCTGCTGAAAGCACAGCACGCCTGTCCCCAGGAGACAGATCCCTTCTGGCAGCTTGTCTGTGCTGGACTATGCTCACTCTGAGTCCAGGTCCCTGACTCCAGCTGCTAGAGTGCCGAGCTGTGCCCCGAGGCGGCCCGGTGGCCCCTCGCTGCTAGTCTGCTCAGAGAGCTGGTCCCGGCCGGTAGTCTGCACCCGCAGCTTATCTTTCTGTGCCCGGATCTCCTGCAGAGCTAAGCTAAGCTATAACTCTGGCCACGCACCTGATTCCAGCCGCTCACTGCGTCCAGTGTGCCCGCTGTTTGCGCGCGGGGGTCTGGGGCAAGATGGCTGCCCCTGCTGAAAGCACCGCGTGTCCTTGGCTGAGCTGTTCCTGCCCGGCTCTGCTGTTCCCTTCTGGCTGCGTTGACTGTGCTGGACTATGCTCGGTCTGAGTCCAGGCCCCTGACTCCAGCTGCTAGAGTGCCGAGCTGTGCCCGAGGCGGCCCAGTGGCCCCTCGCTGCTAGTCTGCTCGGAGAGCTGGTCCCTGCTGCTAGTCTGCACCCGCAGCTGATCTTTCTGTGCCCGGATCTGCTGCAGAGCTAGGCTAAGCTATAACTCTGGCCACGCACCTGGTTCCAGCCGCTCACTGTGTCCAGTGTGCCCGCTGTTTGCGCGCGGGGGTCTGGGGCAAGATGGCTGCCCCTGCTGAAAGCTCCGCGTGTCCTTGGCTGAGCTGTTCGTACCCGGCTCTGCTGCTCCCTTCTGGCTGCGTTGTCTGTGCTGGACTATGCTCGCTCTGAGTCCAGACCCCTGACTCCAGCTGCTAGAGTGCCGAGCTGTGCCCCGAGGCGGCCCAGTGGCCCCTTGCTGCTAGTCCACTCGGAGAGCTGGTCCCGGCTGCTAGTCTGCACCCGCAGCTGATCTTTCTGTGCCTCTCCTCTATTTCTTTACGAGATTTTTCCATGTGTTCAGCTACCAGCATCCTGACCAGTGATTTTATATCCAAGTCTTGTTTTTCTGGTGTTTTGGGGTATCCAGGGCTTCCTGTTGTTGGCGAACTGGGTTCAGATGCTGTCATGTTGCCTCGATTTCTGTTAGTGACGTTCCTTCTTTTACCTTTTGCCATCTGGTTATTTCTGGTGTTAGTTGACCTTGTTGTCACTGGCTGGTGTTTGAATCTCCTGTGAGGCTGGGCTTACCTGTTGTTTCTCTACTGGTTGTTATGCATGATTGCTGCTCAACGGGATCAGGAGCTGGCTGCTACCCGCTGACTTTGTGTCTGGCCTGAGGTCTCCGGGAAGTGTGGGGGAGTGCAGCAGAGCCTTGGCGGGTGCTGCTGGGCCTGCCTAGTACCAAGAGCCTAGCAGATCCCCCCCACGCGGTAGCCTATGATGGAATCTGTCTACCTGTGCCTTTCCAGCTGTGTTCTGGTTGCAATATGGAGGCCTGCCGCTATCGCTAGTCCGGGGTCCTCTTTTTCAGCTCCTTTATCGAAGATCAATTGGCCATTCCATTGATCCACCTCCCTGTCACTGTACCAATACCATGCAGTTTTTTCTTAGAGAAATGGATGTATCTGGAAAGCATCATACTAAGTGAGGCATCCCAGTCTCAAAAAAATACCCATGGTATGCACTCACTGATAAGTGGATATTAGCCTAGAATCTTGGGATACCAAAGACACAATCCACATACCAAATGATGTCCGACAAGAAGAAAGGAGTGGACACTGGTGCTGGAAATGATCAAAGCATCAGTGTAGGGGAATACCAGAACAGGGAAGTGGGCAGGGTTGGATGGGGGAACAGGGGGATGGCAAAGGGCATGTGGGACCTTTGGGGGGGCAGGGAAGCAGAAAAAGGGAAATGAAATGTAAATATAGAATATATCCAATAAAAAATTAAAAAAGTAACAAACTGTTTACCTGCATAATGTAGCCCAACTTCTAAACATACAGACTTATTGAAAAAAAGCCAGAAATTTACAAAGTGCATTTATACAACTTTCTAAAAGACCCCAGTCTCAAGTGACTGAAAGAGGACTAACAGTTTGGGAACTCAGGAAGGAGTGCAGAAAGGTTTTTCCAAATGTTAGGGTGAACGTGTCTAAGTGTGGTGGGGTTTTCTCCTTTTGCTCATTCACATACATTTATACTTTTACTATGCACAGTCTGCTATGTTTCTGCTGACCTCACCTCAATAAAACAAATTTATAAACAAGACATTTTATTTTTTTTGAGAAATTCTAAAGAAGGTACAAAAACAACTGGCAGAATCCTGTTATTTTTTTAAATAAAAAAAGAAAAATTCAATCAAATACAATATTATGTTTTAGTGCATGTACCATTATTGAATGATTAAACCAGACTAATACAAAATGACCAGAAACTGTCTATTTTTGGTATTTGAGAATATTACTGTTCCTTTAGCTATTTCAAAACACACATTATTATAGTCTATAAAGTAGTTAATAGGTCAGCAATATCTTATTGTGCAATTCAAAACTTTAAAATTAACTATTTGCTCATTGACTAAATCATACTAAGAGACTAAGACCTTTGTGTCTATTACAATTAGGATACCAGGAGTATATGGCTCATAGCATCAACTCTTGTGGTTGTTTAACTTGGGGTTTTGTGTGACCCTTAACAGTGGGAGTGGGGTTGTCTCTGGCTCTTGCCTGCTCTTGGGGATCATTTCCCTCCTACTGGGTTGCTTCTTCCAGTCTTGATGTGAGGGCTTATGCCTGGTCTTACTGCATCTTCTCATGCCATGTTAGGTTGATATCCATGAGAGGCCTGCTCTCTTCTGAAGGAGTAGTGGATCTTAGGGAGGGAAGAGTGAAGAGGAACTTGGAGGAGAGGAGGAGAAGGAGTACAAGGAGGAAGAGGAGGCTGTGGTCTGGATATATTATATAAAAGAATTAAAAATATGTTTTATAAATAATACCAGATACCAGAAAGATATCACTTCATTACACTGTGTAAACGAATTCATATAATTGCATTACTAAGTTAGATAACAGATTTTATATCTATATTCAGAGACACTTTTATAACCTTTTAGTATATTAACTTTTAAAATTTAACATATAAAATTTTGATATCTTGTAGCTTTAAACTAGATTTATACAATCTCAATTTTTCAATAGACAAAAAAAAAAAAGAAAAAATGGAAGACGCCATCACAAATTCTAGCAGTTAGTAGATGGAGTGGTTATTGGGGTGAGCCAACCCAGAGTACTGATTAAGTGAATCTGGGCCTGGGTAGAAGCTAAGTTGGTCAGCCTACCAGCTCTTTTGTGCCTGTGCCGCCAAGGCCAGCACTAGGCTTCCCAGGCATGGTACAGGACAGTTTCCCAAGTGCCACAGCCATCAAGGGGCAGAGTCAGTTCTCCTGCACTGGTGCCACAAGAGACAATTTTCCCATGTGATGAGTGGGGCTAGCTCTCAGGAGTGGGATGGCCAGTGAAGGGTAGAGCCAGCTTAGCAACTTCTCAGACATTAAATGGCTTCAGGCTACCACCCAGATCAGGGATATCTTTAAGTTCTTTGGTGGTAACACAGGTCTCAGACATCAACATAGATCCTGGCTGCACTAGGACCATGGACATGGCCCCTGCAGCAGCATGGGCTCTGATGTCATCATGGTTTCAGGTGGGCAGCACATGTTATTCAGTTCGGTTTGTTCCATTCACTATGGCCATCAGGATGGTCTCAAGCAGTACCCTAGATGACTGGCCATAGGTGACAACATGAGCCTATGAGCCACAGACTCTAGCTGAGGTAGGGCCATGGACCCAAAGATAGCCTTTGGCAGCAACCTAGGTCTAGATGTAACCATGCCCTCATGTAGTTGCCAAGACTCCTAATATCTGCCCTCTTCTCAGCACCATAGAGTCTTTAGTTTCTCCCTCCTCCTTTGGCTTCACTTTCTCTCCCATTTCTTAATCAAGTAATCCATCTATCTTTCACTTCCCTCTATCACATATTTGCTCATTATGGTGGTATAGTGGTGACTGCCTTGGGGGTGGGGTGGGTACTTCTAACTGCCCCAGGCCCGTGGGGGTACAGGGAAGGGTGCTTGGGTGTCTTTACTCTGGCTGCCCAGGACCTTAGGACTGTGCTGCTTGGTGCTTTGGTGTGTCTCTTCCAGTCGTCTAGGGAACATGGGGCCATGGGGGCATGCCAACATTTTTTCTTTATGAATTAGTGGTTTAGAAAACAGAAATTAACTAGTTAATTTGCAGCACTAAATCATTTTATCATCATCATTTCAAAGCTGTATTATGAAAATTTCAATTCTGAAAGTTGCTTCAAACTTAAAGTGTTCACCAGCCATATTACGAAGGGACTTAGGTGATTATTTCTTATTTGCTTCAGGTCTGATTTAATAGTATTTAGTGTTCCCTAGCATCAATATTTGGTGAACTCATTTTTATAGTATTTTTGTTTCAGTTGTTGTGGTAAATAAAGTATATGAATGCTTATGTTGTAATTTTATTAACTGGACTTCTGAACAACTGTTACCAGAGTCAGAAACACAATTTTTGCTACCAAGGAAGATGGTATCTGTATCTGAATACTTGCTTCCATGATTTAATTTCTTGACTATAGTCTTTATTCTGTCCCAATTATAATTCTAGGAAACCCTCTTATAAATATTTAGAGATCCATTGGAATATTATCAAAACACTAACGATAAATGTGTTTCTTTTAAAGGAAATTGTGCATATTCATTTCAGCCTAGCACAGAGATGGAAGAAATCAAAGAAGTAAAGATTAAAATACCATTCATCTTTTTTAAAATTTTTTATTTTCTATATTCTATGTTTACATTCCAAAGGCTTTCCCCTTTCCCAGTCCCCCCCCATTCATCTTTTAAATATTTATTCTTGGTAAAAAATGTGTTGGAGAATGATTAGAAAGACAGAGCATTTCCTTTTGTCAGGGTATTATGGTTAATGAATTATTCCTCACTGGCTGATTAACTCCCACAATTGAGGGATTGCTTTGTGCCAGGAACTGGGCTCAACACTTGATGCAGAGGTGAATTTATTATAGATGCTTCCATCTAGAAGCATAGTCTTAGATATAGGAACTGAAGCATATACTGTGAAGCATAACCACACCTCAAAATTCTGAATTCACTTTGGTTAAAATACTTCTAATAAAACTGTATCATCAGCAGAGGAAGAAGCATAAACCTTTTACTTGTATGACCTTTTACTATGGCCAGTCTCTGCATACATGATCAATATATAATAGTACAATCTGCAAAGAATATTCATAAAAACCAGGCATTGTTAGCATATTTTGTATCAGGCTGGATTTGGGATGTTAACTAATCATCAACATCACGGAGCTTGTGTGTACTGTATCCCAGAATAATAATTTTATTCAGATCCAAAACTACTTTGAACTCTTGCATTACATGTCTTGCACAAGAAGTCAGAAAGGTGATATTTGTATTATTTGTTAGAGTAGTTATATACGGAATATTCCTGGGAATTGATTGAATAGTCCCCTCTATTCTATCAGAGTCAGTAGCATAGCATCATTAGGAGAGACTAGAAGTTATTTTAGTTCTCCCCTGAGAGCATGTCAATCTTAACTTATGGGTTGGCAAACATTGCATTTTACATCCTTTAATAGCACTAGGGAGACGATCCCTTGGATTACACAACTGTTAAATCTCACCTGGTCTTACTAGCCCTGACCTTTTACTCTGATACAGACCTGCCTTCATCACAATGGACAGGTCCCAAAAGTCAACCAGCAGACTAGTGCTCAGAGTCCACCGTCAGAGAAATGCCTTACCAGGTGAATGTGCCATGAGGAGGTAACCTTTATTCTTCATCAGATTTATCATACTGACTGTCATCTTTATCAATAACCTGTCAGTCATGCTGTATCCATCCATGCTTAACACCATCTTCTCCCTTTTATGTTCTCATGCCCATTTTATTTCTCTCTCAGTCACCTTTACCCCATTGGACATCTTTCCTTGTTTTTATATCCATCTTGTCTCATTTATTATTCTTGTTTTCTCCTTCATTAACACCCTTTCATGAGTCTTCCCTCATTTTCTCTCTATCATCTCCACATTTCTAGTCTATTATTTAATGTCCACATGTCCTTCTTATTCCCTCAAAATCACTATTTTTGCCCTAGTCATTTCCTTTAAGTCTTCTACCTCAATTCTTTTTTTAAAAAAGATATATTTATTTTATGTATTATGAGTTCACTGTTGCTGTCTTCACACACACCAGAAGAGGGCACTGGATCCCATTACAGATGGTTGTGTTCACTATGTGGTTGCTGGGCGTTGAACTCAGCACCTCTGAAAGAGCAGGCAGTGCTTTTAACCACTAAGCCATCTCACCAACCTCAACCTTAATTCTATTTCTGCCTCTCATTATTTCAAAATCCTGTCCTCTTATTTTACTTATTGAAAAACTTATATTGAAAAATAAAATTTGCATATCATTATCATATTCAACCTGGTGTTTACAAGCATCAAGTGAATTAATATAAACTATTTCAAATGCTTATTTTCTAATAAAAACACTAAATCACCTTAAATTATTTTTATAGGTTATTTTATTTATTTACATTTCAAATATTGTCCCCCATCCCAGTTTCCCCTCTGCAACAACCTCATCTCCTTAAATTCTTTTCAATAATGTTATAGATTATTATTAATTTAGTCACTATGTTGTACAATAGATTCCTTGAACTTATTTCTGTTTGTATCATTTTGAAAGTTTTAAATTATTTCTTTAATATTTGAAATTACAATTACAATACAATGCTTTGATTAACATGCCATTGTTCCCTTTACCTTCTCTGCTACTATGAGTTCTTCTGTTTCTTTAATATGTCTATTCAGTGCACTCTCCTTTCATCTCTAATTTCTAGTCTCATTTACCATATTGTATTCTTTGTTTTTCTATTCTCATTAGTTCTTCTCTTCAATATTTTCATGTCTGCTGCTGATACTCAGATGCCTTTTAGTCATTTCTCTAATAGAAAGCTCACATAGGCTTTTAGAAAGAAAGTTTAAGAGAATGTACCATTATTTTTTTTAAAAAGCTTATCATTTGCATAATGCATTTCTCTGTAAACACGAACAAGTACACATGCACACCCACTAAGTTACATCTAATATTACAGACACTCACTCTGTACCATCCATGCATCACCGACATGGAATACCTACTACTGTCTGAGTAAAATAAATGGTTGTTTTATTTTCACTTGGAATTGTTTCAATATGTCAGGCCTTGGGATTTTGTTACCTTCTTAGCAATCTTTCCATGACTGTAGTCCCTCCATAACTCTATACAAGGCTGAAATGAGACCAGTTACAAGTAAGACCCATTGTTCCTTTGCTCATATTTATGTTACACTTTATACTATTTATATCCAACATTTATTCTCTATTCTTCTTATGCCATGGCTTCTTTGTGGCCTTTTTGTTGAGTTGTCTTCGTTCATATCTTATCACAAGCTAGCAATCAATAATGGCAGAAGAGATGAATCATTTAATAAATGGATGGGAAAGTAAGTGAGCAGTTTCCATGGTATGTGACTTCCTGTTATATTAATTCAGTAAATATTTCTGGACATCTACATAAATATTAAGATAGTCAAAGTACTTCTCTAAAATCTCATTTTCAATTAGGGATGCAGAATTCTTAAAAATATTATTTAAAACGATCTCTCCAAACCCTTCATTTTTCTTTTCTCATTCCTCTTAAGTATTTGAGAAGTATGGATTCCATTTTCCAAGCACCATGTAAAATAAAAGTTATACTGTATGAAAAACTGTTTGATAATTACTCTATGCTTCTTGATTTTCATGTGACTAATCTCTGTAATCGGCTCTCCAATTTCTTTATCCTTCCTGGTTCCTGCATTTCTCTCTCTATTATATACAACTCTTAGCTTTGTTGCAAATTGCACTTTCTATAAAAAAAGGCATAAACCTTCAGCGCTTTGCTGTAACAGTTGGTTTGCCCAGGTATGTGGACGTCTGACTTACTATTAGCAGTAAGTTCATCTGTGAGGATTTAGGACTGGACATGTCATGGTATGTTGCTTTTGTAGAGGCCCTATTTAAAAAGACTGAAAAAGGAAGTGAATATAAGATGGAAGAGATAACCCTCATTATGAAAGCTAGCTAGCAGATAAAGTGTTCAAATACATTTATGACTGATTTGTCTATGTCTGTCATCTAAGTTTGTCATGTCTTCAATAATAGTCTTACCATAGGATGGGCAACCAAGAATATAGCAATCGCCTATTTGTTTTGTGTTTCTTGGGTCTTGACCAACAACTGATAGGAAGGTATCTCATGCTTGATACTGATATTTTCATTTAATAAACAATGTATTCTGGGTATGACATTGCCTATCTTTGCAGGGTATCTCTGTTGAAACTACTTTTAAAAACTATGTTGTTTATAACTTGCACATTAGTGGATTTTCAAGGCTTCTATGTACATCCTTAGTTTTTATCAATTTGCTCTCTACCTCCTTCTTCTACTATTACTTTGCCCCCACCCCACTTAAACTTTTCACCATTGGTATTGATGCCATGCTATTTTATATCACATATGCACTGCTATCCCCTTAATTTACATCTTTTACTTGGGATGCAAGATAGTGGTTTTCATATAGTGTTTTTCAGACAACTATCACTTTGGTGTACCCTTCCTCTGACCCCTCATTTCCCTATCTTCCCACCCTCTCCATGCTTATAATGTTTATTTTCCATCTTTTGTTTTTGAAGATGTTAAACATAATTTATAACGAGGGATTAATCCTGTCATTTGTTCATTATTAGCTGATTCATAATGAATAGATTTGGGGTATATTTCCAAATTTGAAAACTTTGGTATATCTTACTTGTGGGCTTTTTGTACACTTTAAAATCTGCAAATTCCTGAGAAATATTACATTTACTTCTCTGAGGAACTCTAATGTGTTTACCCACCAGAATATGCTTTTCTTTTTAATTGTTTAGTCTATGGAATCAGTGTCTTTTGTAGATTAGCATTAGCCACTCTATATATGGCATAGATCCACAACTGAGTTCCTATGGGAAATGTTTTCTAACACGTAGTAAAAGAGGCTAAAATTTCCATGTGTTTTCTCACATCGAGTATTGATGTTTATAGCACATAGAACTAAGTCTATATCAGCATTTATCTGCACTAAGTCTTGGGTACATACCACTGCCACTGAAAAGTTACTGGAATGTCTGGAATGTCTGGTAGTTTCTATTTGCTGCACCACACAGGTCAAAGATTTTATACTTTAAACTACTTGGAGTTTTATTACTCAAGATTTATATTCATTGTCATCTACCGTTCATTATAGACCCTCGTATTTTCATTGCATTCTTATAGACTTTTTTGGAATTTTTTTTGAGACAGGGTTTCTCTGTGTAGTCCTGACTGTCCTGGAACTCACTCTGTAGACCAGGCTGGCCTCGAACTCAGAAATCCGCCTGCCTCTGCCTCCCAAGGGCCGGGATTAAAGGCTGTGCCACCACAGCCCGGCTTTTCATTGCATTCTTAAAAGAATTATCATCACAATATTTCCTCCAAATTAGTTTCTGGTTATAGAGAGGAGAGGAGAGCAAAGAGGAAGAAGAGAGACAGAGAGAGATGGGAGGGAGAGAGAAAATGAACTAGAGAGATATACAAGGTGTGAGAAGTCATGATGCTCACAGATGAGGGCAAAGTGTGTGCTAGGTAGATGCAATATGGAGAGAATGAAAACTGATAATGACAGTTGTATGAAAGAGAGAGCAGACTTTGCATTTGATTCTGAAGCTCCTGTCTATTTAGTCATGGAGCCATGTGTCTAAAGGTTACTCTGGAGACACTGTGGAAGATCTATCAGAACAGCTATGCAGAGACACCAGGAATGAATCTGGAAATTAGTACTAGTCAAAGATTCCAAAATTAAGTCATAGTAGCAGATTAAAAACAAAGGATAGAATAATGAGAAAACATAGAAAGTAAAGACTGACCAGATTTTGGGACATGAGGCAAATCCCTTCAGGTGTTGGTGTGTATATCAGGCTAATAGTGGCAAAACTAAGATACAAGGCCAAAAAAGAGGAAAAACTAGGTAATCTCAAGACAATTCAAGAAATTTCATTCTAAAAAGTGAGCTAGTTGGAAGGAACCGTTTCTTTATATGTTAGGCTTCTTTTTTTTTCCTAAGTTGATTGAAAGTGGAATTATAAACATTTTCTGATAAGATTGAAGATTTACATGGAAAGTATTTATGATAAAATTGAAGAAATATATAGAAACCATGTTAAAATTGAAGATTATCATGGAAATTATACAGATAAAATGGTAGCCATAGGATAATTCTAAGTTGATTAAAAGTGGCATTAAATGTTTTCAGGAAAAATTGTAGATTTACATGGAAAACATTTCTGATAAAATAGAAGGAATGTATAGAAAAATATGCTAAAATTGTAGATTATCATGAAAAATAATGCAGATAAAATGGTAGACATAAAAATTACTAAATTAATTGATAGAGGAATTGCAAACATTTTCTCATAAAATTGAAGATTTACATGAAAAATAATTCTGTTAGTCTATGTCATTTTATTAGGGGAATTGAGTCTATTGATGTTAAGAGATATTAAGTTTCTTAAGGGTTCCCTCTACAGGCACAGAGAGAAGAAATGACAAAGTTGACAGTGAGCTAAGGTCTGGATGGAACACAAAGAGCGGAAAGCAGTGGATACAGGTAATTATCTCATGGTGACTGCCATTTGTAGATAAACCAGTTTGCATGAAAACAGGAGAAAGAATGATTTCTCATTGTAGGAGCCTTTAAAGATTTATAGGTGTATAGATTAGATGGAACGAGCTTCTCGAATGAGTTAGAAAGATAGACATAAGGGAAGAAATAGCTATAAAAAGTAAGAAATTTACCAAGAGGAAGACATATATATATAGAATTGAAAGGAAATATTTAAGGACTTTAAATGACATTAATGAATTAGATAGAAATGATCTGATCCTTAGCCTTTGACCTCTGCCCTAGGTTTTGAACTAAAATCTGTTTCAGGGAACTGTTGCTCATCATGACCTGTGCCCCCAATGCATCACATTCTCCAATCTTCTTGCTCCTTGGGTTCTCCAGGGCTGGTGTGCCCCACAGTCTCCTCTTTTTATTGTTCCTATTTATTTACCTGACCACCATATTGGGAAATGTGACTTTGGTATTGCTCATCTCTTGGGACTCCAGGCTCCACTCACCTATGTATTATCTCCTGCGTGGCCTCTCCATGGTAGACTTGGGACTATCCACAGTCACCCTGCCACAGCTGTTGGTTCATCTGGCATCTGATTCTCCAACCATTCCTGCTGCCCGCTGTTTGACTCAGTTCTTTTTCTTTTATGCATTTGGAGTCACAGATACACTTGTCATTGCTGTCATGGCTCTGGATCGCTATGTGGCCATCTGTGACCCTCTGCACTATGCTTTGGTGATGAATCGACAAATATGTGCCCGCTTACTGGCCTTGAGCTGGGTGATATCTATAGTACACACCATGCTGCATGTGGGACTCATCATGCCACTGTATTGGGCTGTAGATGCTGGGGGCAATGTTAAACTTCCTCACTTCTTTTGTGATCACCGACCACTCCTGCGAGCCTCTTGCTCTGACATACACTCCAACGAGCTGGCTATATTCTTGGAGGGTGGCTTTCTCATGCTGGGCCCTTGTTCCCTTATTGTACTTTCCTATGCCCGAATCGGAGCCACCATCTTACGATTGCCTTCAGCTGCTGGTCGCCGCAGAACAGTCTCCACCTGTGGATCCCACCTCACCATGGTTGGCTTCCTGTATGGCACAATCATTTGGGTCTACTTCCAGCCTCCCTCACAGAACTCCCAGAATCAAGACATGGTGGCTTCAGTAATGTACACTGCCATTACCCCATTGGCTAACCCATTTGTTTATAGTCTCCGTAATAAGGATGTGAAAGGTGCCCTCCACAGACTACTGAGACAGGGGAGAGTGGACTCCTGAGTAGATTGAATTTAGATATTAGGTAGAAGAGAATGGTCTTGGGCTGATTTTGATCATAGCTCATTTTAGGGATAATGGGAGGAAGCAATAGCTACAGAACTGAAGCTTCTCCTAATTTGGCTCACGTCAATATTGTGCTATGATAGAGCTGTGAACATTCTACATTAGTGCCCACATATGACAAGGCTTCCTTTACTTATATCTCCCTCTTATATCTTCATGTTGTATATAAAATATCTTGGACATCACGCCTGGGTTGCTTTGATTTCAGAGTTTTTAAGGAATATGAAGATAACATTTTGAAAATATAAGATTTTGAAAATACAAGTCCAATCAAGCACAATTTAATTACTCATAGCATTACTTAATGTGTATGCTTTCATACAGCATGTGTGGGGGGCCCACAGAAAGGAAGTGACAATGATAAATTGACAAATTCACTACTTATTATAGTTAACAAACCTGTCAATGCCCAGTAATGAGTGTAGAATGGTAGACATGATTCTATTTTTTGTATGCCCCAGTGTCTATGGGTCACTTTAATGTGAACATCTACTGAATTTCCACTTTATGTATTTTAAACTATGCTCAATATTTGCCTTATAAACAAAGTATAGACAAGAATAACATACCCTGACCACTTCATTGTAGAAAATTCCCTAACTCTCAACAATGAAGAAACATGATTTGGCTTAGTTTTTTGGTAGCTAGAAATTGGCATAATCGTTGGCAACTTTTAATAGAATTACATGTTTGTATTGATGGTTAGATCTCATATTCATGCACCAATGTTAGCCTTTCAGCTTTCCTGAGTATACACAGGACACTTATGCTTTTAATTTATAAGAAAAACCTTAGACACACCTGAAGAGGCAGAATGATCTTAGGCAAGTTCATCATCACTGCTCAAGGCAAAGCTTCATCTCTGTTTTCCCTACTTACTGAGTTTTGTGACTTGGATACTCTTTTGTAGGTGCCCTATCCACCTCAGGACACATCATCATCATCAAGTCCCAGATCTTTATAATTCAATTTCTACATTTCTCCTATTTACTTATGAGGTATCTTTTCACAACTCAAATATTCATCTACTTTTAGCAATTTTTCAGTTTGTTGGGAGAAACCACTTCATTTATATCTTTAGTTCTCATGAAATGGCATTGCCAATGCACACAAACTTTTCTTCATCACTGTTCTTTCAATTTGAGTCTTTACCAACTGACTATATTACCTCATTTCATCAGAGAAATTGTCCACTATCAAAATATCACATGAATTTTCAAGTCTTCTAAGTTACTATCACCTTTCAGAGACAATCTAGGGAAATAGGTCCTCATAACAGGTTCATTATATAAGCTCTACCTATTTGCATAAGAATCAATAGTGTAAGGTTCTTTTCTTTTTCTTTTTCTGTTGGATATTTTATGTATTTACATTTCAAATGTTATCACCTTTCCTGGTTTCACCTCAGGACCCCAGCTCCTATTCCCCCTCCCCCTGCTTCTATGGGGATTCTCCCCCTCCCACCTACCCACACTCACCTCACCACCCTGGCATTATCCTACCCTAGGGAACTGAGTCTTCACAGAACCAAGGACTTCTCCTCCTACTGATGCCAGACAATGCCCTCCTCTGCTACATATGCAGCTGGAGCCATGGATCCCTCCAAGTGTACTCTATGGTTTGTGGTTTAGTCCCTGGGAGCTTTGGGGTGTCTGGTTGGTTGATATTGTTGTTCTTTCTATGGGATTTCAAACCTCTTCAGCTGTTTCAGTCCTTCCTCTAACTCCTCCATTGGACACCCTGTGCTAAGTCCAATGGTTGGTTGCAAGCATCTGACTCTGTCAGGTTCTGGCAGAGCCTCTCAGGAGACAGCTATATCAAGCTCCTGTCAGCAAGCACTTCTTGGCATCAGCAATAGTGTCTGGGTTTGGTGCTAGTATATGGGATGGATCTCTAGGTGGGGCATTTTCTGGATGGCCTTTCCTTCAATCTCTGCTCCATACTTTGTCCCAGTATGTCTTTTAGACAGGAGTCCTTCTGAGTTAAGAATTTGGAGATTATTGGGTGAACAAATCCCCAAACCTGGGGCCATGTCTAATCTTTGGATATGGTCTCTACAGGCTCTCCCTTACCTTTGATGGGCATTTCAACTAATCTCATCCCTGTTGGGTTCTGAGAAACTCTTGCTTTCCTGGCATCTGTGATTTGCTGGTTGCTACCCTCAGTTCTCCATCCCTGATTGCTACACACCTTTGTTCAAATTCCTTATCCTCTGCATATCATTCCTGTTTCCTCTCATACCTGGTCCTGCCCCCATTTTTCTCCCTCACCTTCCTTTCTTCCTCCCAAGACCCACCCACCCTCTATCTCCTGTGAGTATTTTGTTCCCCCTTCTAAGAATGACTAAAGCATCCCCATTTTAGTCTTTCTTCTCGAGCTTCCTATGGCCAGTGAATTGTATCTTGGGGATTAAGAGCTTTTGGGCTAATACCAACTTATCAGTGAGTGCATATCATGTGTGTTCTTTTGTGATTGGGTTACCTCTCTCAGGATGATATTTTCTAGTTTCATCCATTTGCCCAAGAATGTAATGAATTCATTGTTTTTAATAGCTAAGTAGTACTTCATTGTGTAAACGTACTGGACTTTTGTATCCATTCCTCTGTTGAAGGACATCTGGATTGTTTCCAGCTTCTGCCTATTATAAATAAGGCTGCTATGAACATAGTGGAACATGTGTCCTTGTTAAATGTTAGAACATCTTTTGGGTATATGCCAAGGAATGATATAGTTGGGTCCTAAGCTAGTACTCTGTCCAATTTCCTGAGGAACTACTAGACTGATTTCCACAGTGGTTGTACCAGCTTGCAAGTCTACCAGCAATGGAGGAGTGTTCCTTTTTCTCCACATCCTCACCAGCATCTGCTGCCACTTGGGTACTTGATCATAGCCATTCTGACTGGTGTGAGATGGAATCTCAGTGTTGTTTTGATTTGCATTTCCCTGATGACTAAGGATGTTGAACATTACTTTAGGTGCTTCTTGGCTATTCAATATTCCTCATTTGAGAATTTTTTGTCTAGCTCTGCTCCCAATTTTTAATAGGGTTATTTTTTCTGTGTATTTTAACTTTTTGAATTCTTTGTATATATTGGATATCAGGCTTCTATTGGAAATAGGATTAGTAAAGACCTTTTCCCAATCTGTTTGTTGGTGCTTTGTCCTATTGACAGTGTCCTTTGCCTTACAGAAGCTTTTCAATTTTATGAGGTCCCATTTGTTCATTCTTGAATTTAGAGCATAAGCCATTGGTTTAGGAAATTTCCCCCTGTGGCCATGTGTTCAAGGTTCTTCCTCACTTTCTCTTCTACTAGTTTCAGTATCTGGTTTTAAGTGGAAGTCCTTGTTCCACTTGGGCTTGAGCTTTGTACAAGGAGATTAGAATGGATCAAAGTGTATTCTTCTACCTGCTGACTGCTAGAACCAGAACTATTTGTTGAAAAGGCTGTCTTTTTTTCCCACTGGATGGTTTTAGCTCTATTGTCAAAGATCAAGTGACCATAGGTGTGTGGGTTCATTTCTGACTCTTCAATTCTATTCCATTGATCTACCTTCCTGTACCAATACCAGACCATTTTTATCACTATTTCTTTATAATATACCTTGCTATCGGGATGGTGATTCCCCCAGAAGTTTCTTTTATTGTTGAGAATATTTTGCACTATTCTGGGTTTTTGGTTATTACAAGTGAATTTGAGAATTGCTTTTTCTAACTCTATAAAGAATTGAGTTGTAATTTTGATGGGGATTGCATTGAATCTGTAGATTGCTTTTGGCAAGATGGCCATTTTTACTATATTAATCCTGCAAATCCAGGAGCATGGGAGATTTTTCCATCTTCTGAGATCTTTGATTTTTCTTCAGAGATATTTCACTTGCTTGGCTAGAGTCACACCAAGGTATTTTATATTATTTGTGACTATTGTGAAGGGTGTCAATTCCCAAATTTCTTTCTCAGCCTTTTTATCCTTTGAGTAGATGAAGGTTACTGATTTGTTGGAGTTAATTTTATTTCCAGCCACTTTGCTGAAGTTGTTTAGGAGTTCCGTGGTAGAATTTTTGGGGTCACATAAGTATACTATCATATAATCTGCAAATAGTGATACTTTGAGTTTATTTTCCAATTTGTATCCCTTTGGCCTCCTTTTGTTGTCTAAGTACTCTGGCTAGGACTTTGAGTACTATATTGAATAGTCAGGAAAAGAGTAGGCAGCCTTGTCTAGTCCCTGATTTTAGTGGGATTGCTTTAAGTTTCTCTCCATTTAGTTTGATGTCAGCTGCTGGTTTTCTGTATATTGCTTTTACTATGGGCTTTGAATTTCTGAAGACTTTTACCATGAAGGAGTGTTGAATTTTGTCAAAAGCTTTTTCAGCATCTAATGAAATGATCATGTGGTTTTTTTCTTTGAGTTTGTTTATATAGTGACTTATGTTGATGGATTTCCACATATTGAACCACGCCTGCATCCCTGGGATGAATCCTACTTGATCATGATGGATGATCATCTTGATGTGTTCTTGGATTTGGTTTGTAAGAATTTTAGTGTGTATTTTTGCATTGATTTTCATAAAGGGGTTGGTCTGAAATTCTCTTTCTTTGTTGAGTCTTTGTGTAGCTTCATTGAGCAAATTGGATATTGTTCCTTTTGTTTTTGTTTTGTTTTGTTTCTTGTTTTTTTTTTTTTTGCTTGGGAAAATTCTTTTTTTATTTAATTTTTATTTTCTATATTCTATGTTTACACTCCAAAGGCTTTCCCCTTTCCCAGTTCCCCCACACCATATATCCAATAATTGTGTGTGTCTTTATTGTATGCAGGGGAATCCTCTGGGTATATGCCCAGGAGTGGTATGCCAGAGTCCTCTGGAAGTGACATGCCCAATTTTCTGAGGAACCGCCACACTGATTTCCAGAGCAGTTTTACCATTTTGCAATCCCACCAACAGTGGAAGAGTGTTCCTCTTTCTCCACATCCTCGCCAGCATCTGTTGTCTCTTGAGTTTTTAATCTTAGCCATTCTGACTGGTGTGAGGTGGAATCTCAGGGTTATTTTGATTTGCATTTTCCTGATGACTAATGATGTTGAACATCTCTTAAGGTGTTTCTTGGCCATCTGCATTTCTTCTGGTGAAAATTCTTTGTTTAGCTCTGTACCCCATTTTTTGATAGGGTTATTTGGTTCTTTGGGGTCTAACTTCTTGAGTTCTTTGTATATATTGGATATTAGCCCTCTGTCGGATGTGGGGTTGGTGAAGATCATTTCCCACTTTGTTGGTTGCAGTTTTGTCCTTCTGACAGTGTCCTTTGCCTTGCAGAAACTTTGTAATTTTATGAGGTCCCATTTGTCAGTTCTTGATCTTAGAGCATAAGCTATTAGTGTTCTGTTCAGGAACTTTTTCCCTGTGCCCATGTCCTCCAGGGTCTTCCCAAGTTTCTTTTCTAATAGTTTCAGTGTGTCTGGTTTTATGTGGAGGTCCTTGATCCACTTGGAGTTGATCTTAGTACAAGGAGATAAGAGTGGGTCAATTTGCATTCTTCTGCATGTTGACCTCCAGTTGAACCAGCACCATTTGTTGAAAAGGCTATCTTTATTCCACCGGATGGTTGTGGCTCCTTTATCAAAGATCAAGTGACCATAAGTCTGTGGGTTCATTTCTGGGTCTTCAATCCTATTCCATTGATCTACCTGCCTGTTGCTGTACCAATACCATGCAGTTTTTTAACACAATTGCTCTGTAGTACTGCTTGAGGTCAGGGATATTGATTCCCCCAGAAGTACTTTTATTGTTGAGAATAGTTTTAGCTATCCTGGGTTTTTTGTTGCTACAGATGAATTTGAGAATTGCTCTTTCTAGATCTATGTAGAATTGATTTGGGATTTTGATGGGGATCACATTGAATCTGTAGATTGCTTTTGGCAAGATGGCCATTTTTACTATATTGATCCTGCCAATCCAGGAGCAAGAAATATTTTTCCATCTTCTGAGGTCTTCTTTGATTTCTTTCTTCAAGGACTTGAAGTTCCTGTTGTACAGATCTTTCGCTTGTTTGGTTAGAGTTACGCCAAGGTACTTTATGTTGTTTGTGGCTATTGTGAAGGGTGTTATTTCCCTAACTTCTTTCTCAGCCTGCTTGTCCTTTGAGTACAAGAAGGCTACTGATTTGCTTGAGTTAATTTTATAACCAGCCACTGTGCTGAAGTTGTTTATCAGCTGTAGAAGTTCTCTGGTGGAGTTTTTTGGATCGCTTAAGTAGACTGTCATATCATCTGCAAATAATGATACTTTGACTTCTTCCTTTCCAATTTGTATCCCTGCGACTTCCATATGTTGTCTAATTGCTCTCGCTAGAACTTCAAGTACTATATTGAAACGATATGGAGAGAGAGGACAGCCTTGTCTAGTCCCTGATTTTAGTGGGATTGCTTCAAGTTTTTCTCCATTTATTTTGATGTTGGCTACTGGTTTGCTGTAGATTGCTTTTACTATGTTTAGGTATGGGCCTTGAATTCCTGCTCTTTCCAAGACTTTTAGCATGAAAGGATGCTGAATTTTGTAGAATGCTTTTTCAGCATCTAATGAGATGACCATGTGGTTTCTTTCTTTTAGTTTGTTTATGTAGTAGATTACATTGATGGATTTCTGTATATTGAACCATCCCTGCATCCCTGGAATGAAGCCTACTTGATCATGGTAAATGATCGTTTTGATATGCACTTGGATTCAGTTGGCAAGAATTTTATTTAGTATTTTTGCATCAATATTCATAAGAGAAATTGGCCTGTAGTTCTCTTTCTTTGTTGGATCTTTTTGTGGTTTAGGTATCAGCATAATTGTGGTTTCGAAGAATGAGTTGGGCAGTGTCCCTTCTGTCTCTATTTTGTGAAATAGTTTGAAGAGTATTGGTGTTAAGTCTTCTTTGAATGTCTGGTAGAATTCTGCACTAAAACCATCTGGTCCCGTACCTTTTTTTTGGTTGGGAGGCTTTCTATAACCCCTTCTATTTCTTTAGGGGTTATGGGACTGTTTAGCTGATCTACTTGATGCCTATGGTATCTTCAGCATCTGAGATTATGTCTTCTATCTCTTGTATTCTATTGTTGATATTTGCATCTATGACTCCTGATTTCTTCCCAAGGTTTTCTATCTCCAACGTTGTCTCCCTTTGCAATTGCTTAGTTGTTTCTACTTCTGTTTTTAGATTCTGTATGGTTTTGCTCAGATCTTTCAGTTGCTTGTTTGTGTTTTCCTGTAATTCTTTAAGGGATTTTTGTGTTTCCTCTTTTATGACTTCTACTTGTTGACCCATGTTCTCTTGTATTTCTTAAAGTGATTTTTGTTTCTCCCCCTTATTGGGATTCATTTTTTGCTCTATATTCTCTTGGATTTCTTTAAGTAATTTTTGTGTCTGCCTTGTATGGGCTTCTAGCTTTTGATCTATTTTCTCCTCTATTACTTTAAGAAATTTATCTAAGTGATCCTCAATCTGCATCTTTACCAGTGATTTTAGATCTGAGTCTTGTTTTTCTGGTGTGTTGAGATATCCGAGATTTAATTGTGTTTGCCTTGTAATGGCTTCTAGCTTTTGATCTATTTTCTCATGTATTACTTTAAGAGATTTATCTAAGTGTCCCTCTATCAGCATCCTGACCAGTGATTTTAGATCTGAGTCTTGTTTTTCTGGTGTTTCGGGGTATCCAATATTTATTGCTGTTGGGGAACTGGGTTCGGATGCCGCCATACTGCCTTGATTTCTGTTAGTAATGATCTTACGTTTGCCTTTTGCCATCTGGTTAACTCTGGTGTTAGTTGGTCCTGTAGTTACTAGCTGGTGCTTGACCCTCCTGTGGGCTCGTAAGGCTATTTCCCAGCGACTGGGACACCTGAACCACTGCCCTGCAGTGCTCCTGCTCACAGATTGCTGACAGGTGGCCTGAGTCCACCGAGGTCTTAAACTCAGGATATCCCAGGTACTTGGTTCCGCCTGTTGGGCAGCTGCTCTGCACTGCTCCTGCTCAGGGTTTGCTGTCTGGTATCCTGTTTCCCCAGGGGTCTTAAAGTTGGGATATCTCAGTTATCTGGTTCTGCGTGCTGGTCCAAAGCTGCTGGGAAGCTGGCTGAAGCCGGCTCTCCCGCCGCAGGCTGGATGGGAAGCAGCTGGCAAGATGGAGCTGTCTCCAGGGTGTTCGGGGTCCGCCCTGCGAGCGCAGAGTGCAGGCTAGGCCGCTGTGCCCCAAACTGCTACTCTGTGCGCAGCTCCCGCTCCAGGCCTGAGTTCCCGAAGGCCTTAAACTCGGGCTATCTCGGGTACCTGGTTCCGCAGGTTGGGTCTGAGCACCTGGGAAGCTGGCTGGGTCTGGCTTCCCCGCCACTGGCTGGATGGGAAGCTGCAGGGAAGATGGCGCTGCCTGCAGGGAGTTCGGGGTCCGCCCTGCAAGCGCAGAGTGCAGGCTTGGCCGCTGTGCCCCAAACCGCTACTCTGTGCGCCGCTCCTGCTCCAGGCCTGAGTCCCCGAAGGTCTTAAACTTGGGCTATCTCGGGTACCTGGTTCCGCAGGTTGGGTCTGAGCACCTGGGAAGCTGGCTGGGTCTGGCTTCCCCGCCATTGGCTGGATGGGAAGCTGCAGGCAAGATGGCACTGCCTGCAGGGAGTTCGAGGTCCGCCCTGCGAGCGCAGAGCGCAGGCTTGGCCGCTGTGCCCCAAACCGCTACTCTGTGCGCAGCTCCTGCTCCAGGCCTGAGTCCCTGAAGGTCTTAAACTTGAGCTATCTCGGGTACCTGGTTCTGCCGGCTGGGTCTGAGCACCTGGGAAGCTGGCTGGGTCTGGCTTCCCTGCCACTGGCTGGATGGGAAGCTGCAGGCCGGTTGGGAAACTTCTAATGACTGCTCCTATTTCTATGGGGGCTATGGGACTGTTTAGATGATTTATGTGAGACTGATTTAACTTTGCTACCTGGTAACTGTCAAGAAAATTCTTCATTTCATCCAGACTTTCTAGTTTTGTTGAGTATTGGCTTTTTTTTAGTAGCATCTAATTATTTTTTTGAATTTCCTCAATTTCTGTTATGTTTCGGTGTTCATTTCTGACTTTGTTAATTTGGATACTGTTTCTGTGCCTTCTGATTAGTCTGGCTAAGGGTTTAGCTATCTTGTTGATTTTCTCAAAGAACCAGCTGCTGGTTTGATTGATTCATTGTATAGTTCTCTTTGTTTTACTTGGTTGATTTCAGCCCTGAATTTGATTATTTCCTGTTGTCTACTCCTTTTGGGTGTATTTGCTTCTTTTTGTTCTAGAGCTTTAAGGTGTGATGTCAAGCTGCTTGTCTGTGCTCTTCCCTGTTTCTTTTTGGAGGTCTTAGTTTCTGTTGGTGAGGTTCTTGTGTTTGTCTCCTGCCATCTGTTTATCTCTGGTGTTAGTTGATCTTGCTGTCTGTGTCTGGAGCTTGTCCTTTCTGTGGGCCTGTGAGCCTGTAATCTTAGGTCTGTTAGCACTCCTGGGAAGACCAGCTCTCTCAGGGCAGAATTTGGGTAAGGAGCTCTGTGGGATAGCCTTAGATCCAGGGTACAGATGGAGACTGGAAGGATTGTGTGTTCCTTGTGCTACTGGTGGTTCCCTTTTTGGACAGTGATTGGTGCAAATGTAGTGATCTCAACTGTGGGCTTAGGCATGAGAACATTCCTGGGATAACAGCTCTGTCTGGGTGGGATCTGATTATAGAGGGCTGTGGGTCACCCTTAGCTCTGGGACACAAATAAAGACCAGAAGTGTGTAAGGTTCTAATAAGTAACATTGGTTTCCTCTTTTTGTCTGTGCTGGTGCTTTCTGGTTTACTTTGTATCACAGCCATGTGATGAGTCTTGAAATTTATGTTGCCCACCCACAGGACAGAGTAAGTTGGAAAATTAGCCATCTGACATCAATCTTGGGTTTCAAGTTTGTCCATGCACATGTTCTATCATGCAAACACGTATGTACGCATTTGTGCTCACCTAACACACGTACATATACACACACCACACCCATACACACACACACACACACACACACACACATATACTCACAAAGAGAGAGAGAGAGAGAGAGAGAGAGAGAGAGAGAGAGAGAGAGAAACACGAGGCACCAGAAATATCATGTAGAGATTCAGATGGAGAAAATGAGGAAGGAATTGTTGCTAGTTTGTTTGTCTAACCTGATCCTCACCCAACTACATTCACTTTCTCTTGGTTCTGTTCTACAAATCCCTGAGCTTGGAACTGTTTTTGAAGGTAATAAAGTAGGATTCATATTTACTTTCAACAAACAAAAGTATTGTATTGCCTGTTCCCCAAACCTAGACTTGTATTAAATTGGCATGAGGTAAAGCTTAGATATTTCAAAAAGATTTCCCAAATGATTCTATTATGTAGCTACAGCTGTGACCATTGGTCTTGACCATTGTGTGCTTTGACATTTACTGAATTTTTCCTAAAAATCCTCCCACAGGTTTCTTCCACTCGAGTAGTAGTAATGGCTAGCACATGCAGCTCTCAGTATTTTTCTGTTATTGCTTTTAGTTTTCCCCTGTGCCAACCCAGTCACTCATTCCCAAATCTTATGAGACAGTTGTTAGTAAAATTTATTTGTTTTAGTCTTTTAGAAAAGGTCTTTGCAGCCTAGGCTGGTCTGGCACTTCCTGTGCAGCCCAGGCTCATCTTGAACACCTGCAATTCTGCCTGCCTCAGTCTTCTCTGGCCTGAGGTTACAGGCATGAGATATCATGCTGAATGATAGATTTTATTACACACCTCTCCCCTCACATGAAGTACAGAGACATCAATTAATTGCCTGAAGGCAGTTACAGTCAGTCTGAGAATCCCCTATTCACTCGTATGTATACTTTATTGCCTTTCCAAATGAAACTCAGTTCTTATTTCTCTTAAACTGCATCTAAGTCTAGAACATCATTACATCCTATGCAATTTACTAACAGGTTCTCTGAGCTCCAATCTGTACCATAGTTCCCAGTATTAATCCAATGAAGCATGTTGTGCAAACCAGCACACTTGCACCCACAGCTTTTGGATTTTGAGTCTTCAAGCCTGTAATCAACTCCAAAAAAAAATTCTAACATTTCCTTATTGCCATTTCATTTGAGGTTTTTGCATCCCTGAGACTTGGTGTTCTACCTTCATTATATGTTTACTATGAATCTATAACTATGTATATGACTGTATTCTAAGCTATAACATTGGTGTGATTTTTTTCAAGTGCATTGGCATAGTTTGTAATTGATTTTTATTGCTTGATAATGGAAAAGTGTATTATATACTTATGAAATATTTTCAATATCAGCTGTTCATAAAACAGATATATGTATTCCTAAGGACTCATTAACAGCAAGAATATTGTTTTACTCGACAATTTGTAAAGCAGTAATTAAAAGTTATATATTTATCTCCCACAAAATTGTACATTTTTCCTTGAATCCTCCTCCTGAATCCTGGGTAATTCCCTCCTACACCTCTCCTTCATTCTTCTTATTCTTCTACCTTTTATTCCTTGGTTTCTGACAAAATCCCCTAGTCTTTTGTTCCAGCAGTATTAGGTGATGCTCATGTATAACATCTACTTGGTAATAATGCTTCTACTTGGTAATAATGCTACAGGTCAGTGTGTCACACACTCAGCAGCATAATTCTAGTGTATTTTATCTGCTCTCCCACTGGGCCCAGACAAAACAGTCTTTTGCTACATAAGTGCTGGGGGCCATGGACCAAACCATGTATGATCTTTGGTTGGTATCTTAGTCTCTGGGAGACCTGAGGAGTCTGGGTTAGTTGATACTGTTGTTCAACTATGGGGTTGCCATCCCTTTTAGCCCCTTCAATACTTCCCTAACTTTTCTAAAGGGCTCCCTGACCTCAATTAAATGGTTGTCTGTAAGTATCTGCATCTGTCTCAGTCAGTTGCTAGTAGAACTTCTGAGAGGATAGCTAAGCTAGGCTCCTGTCTGCAAGCACAACATGACACCAGTAATATTGCCAGGGTTTGGTGCCTGTGCATAGTATGGATCCCAAGTTGGGCTGGTCACTGGATGGCCTTTACTTTCTGCAATGTGAGAATACAGAAGTTAGACCCCAGAAAACCAAATAACCCTATCCAAAAATGGGGTACAGAGATAAACACTTTTCACCTGAAGAAATTCGGATGGCTGAGAAACACCTTAAAAAATGTTCAACATCATTAATCATTAGAGAAATGCAAATCAAAACAACTCTGAGATTTCACCTCACACCTGTCAGAATGGCTAGGATTAAAAACTCAGAAGACATCAGGTGTTGGCGAGGATGTGGAGAAAGAGAAACACTCCTCCACTGCTGGTGGGACTGCAAGCTGGTACAACTACTCTGGAAATCAGTCTGGCGGTTCCTCAGAAAACTGGACATGATACTTCCGGAGGATCCAGCCATACCACTCCTAGGAATATACCCAGAAGATTCCCCAGCATGCAATAAGAATACATGCTCCACTATGTTCATAGCAGTCTTATTTATAATAGCCAGAAGCTGGAAAGAACCCAGATGTCCCTCAACAGAGGAATGGATACAAAAAATGTGGTATATATACACAATGGAATACTATTCAGCCATTAGAAACAATGAATTCATGAAATTCTTAGAGAAATGGATGGAGCTGGAGAACATCACACTAAGTGAGGTAACCCAGTCTCAAAAGAATACCCATGGTATGCAGTCACTGATAAGTGGATATTAGCCTAGAATCTTGGGACCCCAAAGACACAATTAACATACCAAATGATGTCTGACAAGAAGAAAGGAATGGACACTAATGCTGGAAAGGATCAAAGCATCAGTGTAGGGGAATACCAGAACAGGGAAGTGGGAAGGGGTGGATGAGGGAGCAGGGGGAGGGAAAAGGGCATGTGGGACCTTAGCGGGGTGGGGAAACAAAAAAAGGGAAATGAAATGTAAATATAGAATATATCCAATAAAATTTTTTTGAAAAAAAAAAGAAAATTAATCATCTGCAATCAACACATGGGTCTTCAAAATTGCCAGCATCTTGATCTTGATACTGTTTTCCAGAACTGTTAGAAATAAATTTATGTTGTTTAAGACAACATAAATTGGTCAATTGACAACAACTGGTCAATGATCACTTGTTATAGTAGCTATACTTGGTGGAGACAGTGTCTAATTAACTTAATATTAAAACTTTTAGATCCTGAAGTAACCTTCTAATTTATTCTGTGAAAACTGAGTTGTATTCTACTATTCATTTACTTCTATAATGTTGTACTTTTGTTGTAATTAAAAGAATATATTTAGTATTTCAAATTACCATCAGATTGGTGGCAGACAGCATGTAATCATATTTTTATCTTGCATTTTCTCATATGCATTTTACCTATCAAATATTGTTCTATTTTGTCATGATATTTAGAAGGTTATGATTTTCCATTTATTTAATTAATCCATGTTTCAAACTTGTAGGGAATTTTGTATCTCACTAAAAACTAGAAACATGCCTTTGAGTAACTGGCCATATACTGTTTGGTTCATCATGATTTTTTTATTGTCCCTGTATTCAGCTTTTATGTATGTATGCAGTTATTTATTTTCAAATATGATACTTTAGAATAGCTTTCAGCATGCAGCAAAATTAAGAGGAAAGTGTAGAATTCCTATAGATGTTTTCTTATTATATATTCACATCCTTTTTTTTCTTGGCTATCAATCCCCTTCACCAAAGTTACATGTTCATCATAATTTAATGAGCTCATGGGCACAGAGGAAAATTTCCTGAACGAACATCAATAGCTTATGCTCTAAGATCAAGAATTGACAAATGGGACCTCATAAAATTACAAAGTTTCTGTAAGGCAAAGGACACTGTCAACAGGACAAAACAGCAACCAACAAATTGGGAAAATATCTTTACCAACCCTACATCTGACAGAGGGCTTATATCCAAGATATACAAAGAACTCAAGAAGGTAGACTCCAGAGAACCAAATAACCCTCTTAAAAATGGGGTACAGAGCAAAACAAAGAATTTTCACCTAAGGAATATCGAAGGCGGAAAAGCGCCTAAAGAAATGTTCAATATCCTTAGTCATCACGGAAATGCAAATCAAAACAACCTTGAAATTTGACCTCACATCAGTCAGAATGGCTAAGATCAAAAATTCAGGAGAAAACAGGTGCTGGAGAGGATTTGGAGAAAGAGGAACAGTCCTCTACTACTGTTGGGATTGCAAGCTGGTACAACCACTGTGAAAATCAGTCTGGCGGTTCCTCAGAAAACTGGGCATGATGCTACTAGAGGACCCAGTTATACCACTCCTGGGCATATACCCAGAGGATTTCCCAGCATGTCATAAGGTCACATGTTCCACTATGGTCATAGAAGCCCTATTTGTAATAGTCAGAAGCTGGAAAGAACCCAGATGTCCCTCAGTGGAGTAATGGATACAAAAATGTGGTATATTTGCACTATGGAGTACTCAGCTATTAAAAACAATGAATTCATGAAGTTCTTAGGCATGTGGGTGGAATGGGAGAATTTCATCCTGAGTGAGGTGACCCAATCACAAAAGAACACACATGGTATGCACTCATTGATAATTGGATATTAGCCCAGAAGCTTGGAATACCCAAAAAACAATACACATATCAAATGATGCTCCAGAAGAAGCAAAGAGAGGCCCCTGGTCCTAGAAAGGCTCAGTGCAGCAGTGTAGGGGAATACCAGGACAGGGAAGCAGGAAGAGGTTGATTGGGTAACAGAGGTTGGGAAGAGGGCTTATGGGACTTTCAGGGAGGGGGGATCCAGGAAAGGGGAAATCATTTGAAATGTAAATAAAGAATATATCAAATAAAAAATGTAAAAAAATTAATGTGCTCAACTCTAAATAGGATATATATCTTTGCTTAAATGAGACAAATGTATAAAGGTATATATATATAGCCCTCATGATTTATCATAGGGAAAGAAGAAGAAGAAGAAGAAGAAGAAGAAGAAGAAGAAGAAGAAGAAGAAGAAGAAGAAGAGACAGAAGCAGAAGCAGTAGCAGAAGTAGTAGAAGAAAGAAAGAATGTAAGAGCAGAAAAATGGTAAAAAGTGCTATAATATTCTGTCTTCTAGATATGGGGAATTTATTGTACTTACAAACTCACAACAGCTAGAGATACTGTGGAAGACCTGTGCAAGATTAACCCAGTAAACATTTAGCATAGGTTAGCTGAATTAACTGAGTAGCCTTTAGTAGTTGCTGGGAGAGTTTGGGAGAGAAACTGTTCTGAAGATGAGGTCACTAGTAGGATTTTTATATACCAGTGAGTGTCAGCACATTGATATACACTTGGGCAGTACTTACTGGACTTAGTGGGTTATAAAAAAGTGAAAGCCATCTAGATAGGAAGGGAAGTGTTGAGCAAGACATAGGGATAATTGGAAGGGGAAGTAGGTAGTAGACCTATTTCATTGTATATACATATTAAATTCTCAAGAATAAAGAAAAATGCTATTATTCTTTAAAAAGACACTTATTGACAATAAAATTCATAAATCTACATTATGGTCACTCCTTTACACTTGCTGAAATGAGACAAATGTATAAAGGCATATATTAACCACAGAAGCATCATTCAGAGCCACTGAATAATGGCTAGTAAGGATTGATTTACAGAGAGGTTGTACCAATTTGCAATTTCACCAGCAATGAAGAAGTATTCCTTTTTCTCCACATCCTTGCCAGCTCCTGTCACCTGAGGTTTTTATCTTAGCCATTCTGGTTGCTGTAAGGTGGAATCTCAGGGTCATTTTGATTTGTATTTCCCTGATCACCAAGGACTTTATTTCTTTAAGTGCTTCTCAGCCATTCAAGATTCCACTGTTGTGAATTCTCTGTTTAGTTCTATACACCATTTTTTATTGTATTGTTTGTTTGGGGTTTTTGGTGGTTAGCTTCTCGAGTTCTTTATATATTTTGGATATTAGCCCTCAATTGGATTGTGGTTAGAGAAGAATTTTTTAACAGTTAAAAATCAGGACTTCTATGAGTTTCATTAGCAGAGATTAGTTCTTTATAATAATATTCCACCTTTCTTCCATCTTTATTCTTTCTTCATCCTCCAATGTATTGAAATTTATTTATGGAAGGAACACTGTTATTTTCTTTGATAATTTTCTATTCTTGATTTGTCTTTCATCCCTACATTCCAACACAGTGTATTAATTTGTACTATGTATTTCTGTTAGGTGAAAATTCTGTAAGATTGAAATTTAGTCTTTCTAATAAAAAGCATAGATCTGTGGTTGTCTCAGCAAGACATGAGATGTCTGGCTGTCACTTTTCTTGACTTTAGCGGCTATTCGTCTATATTAGAACAGTTTTTAACAACAGAAATCTCATCAACTTGAGCTTTGGGCAGGGTATGTATTGGGCTGGAGGGAGATGAGATTTTTTAAATTCTAGGAGTGTATCCAGAGTGATTACTGTGAAATTAATCACATTATTACTTCATCTGCACACAATTGGAACCTCCTGGGGCTAGTAGAATCCCAGAATGAATCACATGAGCTTGCTTCATTGCAGTGACCTGACATTCCAAAAAGCTTTTACGGAAAGTGATAAAAATGGGCTTTTATGGGAGGAGTATATATCTGTCTAGACATTTATCATGGTGTATGATTTTAGATATAGATGAAAAATGAGGCTAATGTTATATTCCCTGTCTTAAAGTAAATGGAAATGAGATAGCTAGAAATAAATTGTATTAATTTTATAGAAAATAGCTTGATATTTGTACCAAGAAGGCCAAAGAAAGTAGAATGAGGCACAATATTAAAGTCAAGAGATAAGAAGAGGGAATTATCAGCTATACCAGCAGTGTACTTGGGAGTGAAGAATGAGTGCTGATATGGAGTAAGTAATGATGGAATCGAGTGGAGTATATATGGAGAGACATTTCATTATCCTTGGATCCCAGGACTGTTAGGGTTCTGTCTAAGCTCCATCCCATAATTACCTCTCAACAGCCAGGTACACCCCTCCCCACCATTACCTGGCAACAGCCAGGTAGGCCTGACCTATAAAAGAGGGTGCTAGTCCCCTCCTCTCTCTTATTCCTTTTGCCTCTATTCATCTCTCTTACTCCTCTTGGCATTCTTTGGCTCTCCTCTCCTCTCCCCTCTCTACATGTGGTCATGGCTGGCCTCCACTTCTCTACTTTCTCCCTCTCTCTGTCTTTCTCTGCCTCCACTACCCCATTAACTCCCATCCTCTGCCCTGAATAAACTCCATTCTATACCATGTCAGTGTGTGTCTGGTCCCTTGGGGGAAGGGATGCGTGGGCATGGGCCCGCCTAGGCACCCTCTTCCCCCACATATTCATATACCATATTCTCTAAAACCTCTTTCTCTTCTTATGAACATAACAAGAACTATATGATAGAAGTTATAGTTAAGTTTGTGCGCACTTGGAGAGTCTATTTTTGAGACAATAACAAAAGAAAACTTTAGTTGTATGTCACAGAATCAGCCGTTGTGAATCAGCAGCAAAAGAGAATTCTGAACAACAAGGTCCCAAAGAGATCCCTTGCATAATGTTCAGATACCAACAGAACAGCAGAGATATATTATGTCTGATAATGCTTTCATAGAAAGCAGAAGACAATTGAGTTAGATGGAGACCCTCTCACTGTTCCTCCTCTATGACTCTAGTTATACTCAAAGCACTGGATATGTATTGAGAGATTGGTTTTTTTGTTCTATTTTTTGTTTTTCTGTTTTTCTGTTTTATTGCATGTGGTGGCAACAGTTGTTTATATAGATATTATTTTTTTAAATCTATCTATCTATCTATCTATCTATCTATCTATCTATCTATCTATCTGAATATCAAATTCTGTTTACCCTCTTAGCTGTCACCCCTCACAGAGTTCCTAGCCCCCTCCCCATCCCCTTCACCTCTGAGAGTATGACCCCTTTTGGTATCCTTTCTGCAGGATATGCATTCTCTCCTGCTGTGGCCAAACAGACAGCCTTATGTGCCAGGGGCCTCAGTCCTGCTCATGTATGCTTTTTGGTTGGTGGCTCTGAGAGCTGCCAAGGGACAAGGTTAGTTGACTCCGTTGATCTTCCTGTGGAGTTTCTATCCCCTTCAGGACCTTCAATCCTTACACCAACTCTTTCATAAGAAGTTCTGACCTTTGTCCAATGTTTGGCTATTGGAATATGCATCTGTTTCAGTCAGCTCCTGGGTAGACCTTCTCAAAGGACAATTATGCTAGGCTTCTGTGTGCAAGCCCAACAGAGTATCATTAATAGTGTAAAGGATTGGTGCTGAGATCAGATATTCTTAAGTGTGTTTCCAGGGATTCTATTTTTCCCTTTCATGTTTCTTTAGTTATTGACTTGAGATGTTCCAGTGCTGTCTATATGGTTCTGTCTATCTGTCTGTCTGTCTGTCTGTCCATTCATCCATCCATCTGTCCACCCATTCATCTATCTGTCCATCTGTTCATCCATCCGTCCTTCCTGGCATCCATTTGTCCATCTCAATCTCTCATCCTTCTTCTCTCTAGGTTTCCTGAGTGGAACCTGCTGAACTGAGGATCTAATGGACATGATGATGAGGCTGTAGAGACAGTACCAAGATGTATCCATGAAACTGACTCACAAGAACAGCATTACTGCTTCTTATTCTTACTGACATGGGTGAGCACTATAACATGATCCTACTTTAGAAAATAGGTTTGTTCTGTTTAAAATAAAATGCATACTTTGTTATTACACTTTTTATCTTAATAAGGGACAAACAACAGCTTGGCAGCCTTTTTTTTTGAGACTGATCATTTACCCTGTCCTCAAGGAGGCAGTGAGTTCATATCTTTTTCTACTTTCTTTCATTGCCATCTATACCTCCATATTGACACTTGTGTGGCTCTATTTTGAAAGAGTTATTGTATCATAATAACATAGTTTGAATTCCATTCACTGACATGGAAAGATAAAGGAAGAAATGAAGACAAAAGTATAAACATGAAATGTAAGTTTTCTTGAACGTTCCAACTTCAACTGCATAGATAATTTCTATTAATTAATTTAGTCTGAATGTATGAATCAGAAAATATAGGAAAACAAAAGTCCAAACAAGCAAATTGGAATGAACTTAGGAAAAATGTGAGATGCTAACAAAAGCTTCAGACAAGTGAGATGAGCATATTTGTGATGAGATACAATGTAAACATTTCCTGATATCTAAGAGTTTAAAAGGCAAATCACCTTTTAGTTTATTCAAAACAAAGATCCCTGCCTAATGGACTAGTACATATAATCTTTTTGTGACTCATTTCCTGTGGTAGAGACAATCACCTCAGTGAATCAGCTATAGTTGAGATGGCTTTGGTACTGGCTTTTTATCTGTTTTTTTTGTTGTTGTTGTTTCTCTGTCTGTTTAGGGATCTCAATGACACAGAGGGCAAAATATACAACACTAAGTAAAAAAATGAAAAATCATTATCAAATGTGACATTTAGTGGATTTTTAAGAGTTATCTCTTACTTATATTGATACTTTATATTATCAATAAGATAACCACATGCTTAGCACATGATCAAAGGATTGCACTGGAAGAAGTTACCTTCCAGAAAAATACTACATCCTGGTCCTAACCTGGCAAGGATGAAGGTTAATAAAAAGGGAGAATGCGGGAAAAGCTGTGGATATACATGCTGACTACAGTACAACCCTCCAGGCACTGTATGTACACTTTTCTATTCTCTCTACTTGAAAGTTAAGACCTTGATAACTTATTATCTTATCCCAATGGAAGCTTGAAATTTTTCTCTGAAGTGAGAAAGTTATGGCTATTAATTTGGATGTTATATCTCAGAGAAAGCCCTCAATTTTAGGTGGGAGAAGCAGAATATAGGCAACAGTTCCATGTGTTCATGTAGCAAACTTTCTCATTCCTGGGATAGAGTGGTATATATATATATCTATATATATCTATATATATCTATATATATAGATATATATAGATATATATATATGAATATATGTATGAATATATGAATATATATGAATATATGTATGAATATATGTATATATGAATATATGTTTATATATTCATACATACACATACATATCATGATAAATGGACAAGAACCATGTAAAACAAGCAAAATACAGGCACAAAAATGACAAACCAGTAGTATAAAAGAAAATGCCCAATATTTAAAAAACTAGCTGATACAAGAAGAATCTAATCATTCAAGCTATATAGGTTAATACAAGACATATATTCTCAATTTCATGTGTCTTTTAGTTAAATAAAATTCAACTATGAATGTATATGGCACTTTTGCTAACCCTTAATTTTTATGGCTATTTAGACTGTTCCATCTATTTGCTATTGTTAATAGAGCAGCAAGAAGAATGGATGTCCATGAACCTCTGTGGTAGAATTTAGAATCTTTTGGATGTATAGCTGAGACCATAACGAAACCAAAAAGTGCTCACTAATGTAAAAACTTGAAAAAATTAAAACTTAAAAATGTGTATTTCCAGAACTGCTACCATACTGAAATAGTGTAGAACAATAAAGGAAGAAATAGAACAATGAGTTCATGAGAAAAAGAATAGGATTCCAGGAACAAAATAAGTGTCAATTTTAGGAATATAATCCAAGGTATACCTGAAAAAATTGAAACAGAAACATAAGTCAAAGAGGCATAAGACCCCATTGCCAAGGGTTTTCAAACACATTCTAAGGAGAAAATTAAGAAACTTTTTTATGAGAAACCTTTTCAGAATTGAAGATTAAATTTAGATTTAATTTTTAGATTAAAACATTCTCATATTGACTCATCACAGGTTGACTACTACATGAAGCAATGTTATAGAATTCAGAGATGCATAGGAAAAACATTCTAAAATAATACCAGGAAGAAACTTGAAAAGGAATTGAAGGCTGACTAGAAGAAACTTATTAAAACTGATTTTAGAAAAGAAATAAAAAGTTATAGTTTTAACTATCAGCTACTAATTCTTGTAATATAAAACTATTCTTGACATTCAAAGTCTGAGAATGTCTGCTACCATTGTGATGTTATTTCAAGTTTTATGATTGAAACATAAAAAACAGAGAGCCAAAATTATTATTAAAAATTGAGGAAAGGGGAATATTGAAATCTTCTAGAAAGATAATTTTTAACTTTTTTAAAAGAAGGTTAAAAGAGATCTTCAGTTGATGGTACACTGCCATGGACACCCCCAGCCAGGTATGGGGGTCCCTGGGATGAGGGTTCTCGAAGTCCAGGTGGGTAAGGATTCGGCGGTGACTAACAGAAACAAACACAGAGGCAGCTTGAAACTGAGTGTATTTTGCAGCCCTCAAGCAGGGGATTTTATACATTAAAATAAACATGACACAGCTCTTAGAAACCATATCCAGTGAAACAATGGTGAATACTAAGAATTACTTGGCACAGTAAAAAGCCTTATGACTCAGAAACTATATGTTCAGTGAATCACAAACAGAACAGGTAATGTCATCATCAAAAATGTAATAATTCTAAAAGAATATATTCAATAGGACCATCATCCAAGGCTAGTGGCATATTCCCAAGAACAGGTTAATAAATCTTTATGGTCAGTGCTCTTAACCACTGAGCTAACTTTCCAGCCCCTGTGGTTAATTATTGCTTAACATCTAATACCTGATTTTTTATATAAATCTTCAAAGTATAAATTTAAACTATTTTAATTCTTTCTAATTAAGGCTATGATTACCATATACCAAAACCCACATCTGATGCCATATGAAATTTTATTGTTGGAAAAGTTTTTATCTATCATAATAATTTTGTAAACAATTTGAAAAGAAAAGCATTGGTTTCCATGAAGATAAGGTCATGTTAGTGACCTGTCTCTAGGGGTGTTTTTGTGTCCATTATTCTTGCTTAAGATCATTGTCTAGGCTACCAGGAACCTATAGGTAAGAAAAGGAATGAAAGAAAACAAAACAGAAAAATTGCCATGAGAACTATGGCTCAATAGTTTTTTCCAGCTGAGAGTTCCACAACCAGTTCCAGGAGACTTTCTTTTGATGTCTAATGCCTCAGTCTGTGGAACTTGTACCACAGATTCTATTGGGGTCAGTGTGGCAATACACAAATGTCAAGTGTGTATGTATAAGATGGCAGCATATTGTTCAGAGACATAAAAGTACAGACCACTGAGAAGATAAGACTAAATAGTTATAAACCCATTACATTATGAAATTGTCTTTATTTGTACAGCAGTATGAAAAGGTTGGTATACCTCTTGACTCATTTATACTAAACTTTTGATTGAAAAAGATGTGACAATCAAATTCTGTGGGGAAAATAGCCATAATAAAGCTTCTTACATCTATTCACGTCCTGAGTAAGTTTAGTTGATTTAATGTAACACAGTTACATGAAGAACAAAACTGAGTTTCTTGATGCTCAAAGTTAGAACAAGATTGTCACTCCAGAGAATTGCTTCACATTTTGTCTTTTGAATGTTTGTAAAGATTTTAAATTAAAAATCACAAGTTTCACAAGTTACCCAGTTACCCCACTTGGGATATGGCTGGGCTTTGACATCATTCTCTTCCTTTTCCAGCTCTGATATTCTTCCCTCTTTACAGGTGATGTACACCATGATTTATGGCTACTAAAAACAGGACAGAAGTGACTGAATTTGTGTTGTTGGGATTGTCCAATAAGCCAGAGATGCAGCCAGTTATTTTTGGAGTTGTCCTTATCATGTACCTGATGGCAGTTTTGGGCAATACCTTACTAGTACTTGTTGCTTGCTCAGACCCCAAGCTTCAGACCCCCATGTACTTCCTTCTCAGCCAGCTTTCCTTGATTGACATATCTCTAACAACTATCATTGTTCCCCAGATGCTGGTACACACACTTTCTTTAAATAGAACCATTTCCTATAACTGCTGCATGACACAACTCTTTTCCTTTATGACTGTGGGCAGCATGGAAGTTCACTTGCTTGGTGCAATGACATATGACCGCTATGTTGCCATATGTGACCCCTTAAGATACTCTGCCATTGTCAGCCATAGCCTCTGTCTGCGAATAACATTGACCTCATTGGTGGTGGTCAGCCTTAACAGTCTCCTGTATACTGTGTTGGTCACTCGTTTAACGTTCTGTGGCAACAAAGTCACCCACTTCTTCTGTGACATCACTCCTCTGCTGAAGCTCTCCTGTACTCGACCAGTGGTCAATGAAATGTTAATCTTCACTGAGGGTGTAGCTGTGGTGGTCAGCCCCTTCTTCTTTATTTTTGGCTCCTATGTTCGTATAGGTATGGCGATAGCCCACATGCACTCAGTTGCTGCCCTGCAGAAAGCTCTGTCCACTTGTAGCTCTCATGTTCTGGTTGTGATGTTTCTCTTTGGTTCTTTGGTTCACATGTACCTCAAACCATCATCCAGCTACAATTTAGAACAAGATCGCCAGGTTGCTATCTTCTACACACTCATTTCTCCCATGTTAAATCCGCTAATCTACAGCCTCCGGAACCAGGAAGTTAAAGGAGCACTGTGGAGGCTTTTTAGGAAACTACATCTCAGGCAGCTTTCAGCCCAGAGTTTGGGCAAAGCAAGTCAGAAAATCTGCTGAGAAGCAAGGGTTGGCCTGAAAACACTGCAGATAGGTGAAGTGGTCTCTTAATAATGTTTATGAATCATATTCCTATGGAATAATTTTTGCTATCAGTACTCTTTTGGTTGTATTAGGAATGAGTGAGTTAATGAATGAATGGTTCTGGACTCTTTTGACTCATGGTGAATCAATTTCATCTCACTGGAACTGAGAATATTCTTTAAAATCACTAAACCCAAACATCTCCTTTTACTTGTGAACCCTGTAACCTAGAGAAAAATAAGTTAACTGGTATCAAATCAGTGTGGTATAAAGAACTGCCATTGTTTTAGTGATGTTTTTTTCAAATACTCTTTTCAATATCATTTTTAGAATCTGTCCTCTTATTGTAATGTAATACATCAAATGCTTATAGTGAATCTATTTTTCCATTTTTATCTGTTAGCTGTTCTATAGAGCTTAGTATAGGTCACTGATATCAGAAAGCCATAATGTATACATGCAGAGAGTAGGTGACTATTAGTTACTCAGCCTCAAACAATACATATACAATAGAATTCCTACACCTTCACTTCAGGAAGAGTCACAGAAGAGGAGGTGAAAAGATTGTAAGGACCAGGGGATCAGGAGATAATATCTCTATGATGACAGGAAAACTCAACAATAAACTTTCACATATATGTAATAGTATGTATTGTATATAAGTAACACTAAATGGATTGAGTTGGGAATCTGAGTGTGTGTGTGTGTCAGTGTGTGTATGTGTAAATGAATATATTTAAATATAATAATTGAGTAAGAGAAATGTCATGAATTTGAAAGGTAGTGGAAGAAACAAGACTAGTTGGAGGAAGGAAAAGAGAGAGGAGGAAATGATGTAAATTCAGTACTCATGTATAAAATTATCACAAAGTATTTAAAATAAATGAGTGAAAATCCATCATTACAACCAAGTTCATTTCATTCTTGAAACACATGGATGGATCATTGTATGTAAATCAATAAATGTTATCTATGACATGAATAGACTAAAATGCTGAAATTACATGATCATCTCATTAAACTCAGAAAAAGTGTTCAACAAAATCTAACTTCTCCTCCTTAGGATAAAAGTCATGGAAAGGGTAGGGGTGATAAGAGATTGCTTCAACATAATAAAAGCTCTGTATGGCAAATTTGTAGCCAGTATCACATGAAATGGAGACAAACTCAGAGTTCCTACTAAGATCAATAACATGAACAGTAAGATAAGAGAAAGAAATAAAAATTATATAAGTAGGAAAGAAGTAAATTTATCCTTATTTTTTCTTTTCCTTTTATTGAAATCATTTTTCTTATATAACTTATGCTGATTACACTTTCCCTCCCCCTACTCCCAGTTACTCTCTACCCCTTCCAACCCAGACCAACTCCCTTTCTGTCTCTCATTAGAAAACAGGGCAACAGCAGTAAACTGTACTTCATGCCATGTCCTTCATTTCATGCTCCACACTCTCCTGCTTTTCTGAAGGCCTGTTGGTACTAGAGACATTAGGTAAGCCCCTCCACTTCCAACCCAGTGCCCACTAACACCTTGTGAAAGCACCTCCAGAAAGAGGCAAATTGTACCCTGTACCCTATGCTTCATCTTCTGCCCTGTAATTCTGTCTGCTTTACTCAATTACTGCCAGCATGAAAAAGAAATATTTAAGACTCTGCCCCAAGTCCTTGTTCACCATATTTTCCTAAAACACTATACACTGGACTCCATTTCCAACCTATATCTAGCCAGTTTCCCTGGAGGCCTATTGGCATGAGGGACTCCAGTCCATGCTAGTACCAGGGATCCCAGAGGCAAGGTTAGCACCCAAATCTCCAGAGGTCTCAGAGGCACAATAAACCCAGGGGAGGTAACCTACTGGACCTGAAGACTAGCTAGTCACCAGAACTCCAGGCCACTCAGGCCAGTAGTCAAAAGAAAGAGAAACCCAGGGGGGAAACATCTACAAATAGCCACCCAATAGAGATAAACTCAGAAATCATCATCTAAATTTATAATAACTGCAAAACCCAGATGACTAAAGGCCAGTATAAAAACAAAACCAACAACAGCCAGGGTAATATGACACTACCAGAGCCCTTCTTACTAGAGCAAGCCCTGCATATTCCAAAACAGCTGAAGCACAAGAAAATGAATGTGGAGGCAGCTGTCTGGCATTTGTGTGGTCTCATTGTCAGCACAGCCAGGCCTACATGCAAGCAACCATGTCTAAGGGACCTGCAGTGGGGAACTTTTGTGGCACCACCCTCTCCTGTATGTCTTCTAGCATGGAAATGTGGAAATAATTGCAAATGAGCAGGGTAGCCAAACCACGACAAGCTATGTTGCTTTCACTGACACAGAACTATTAAATGGGGATGTGGCCAAAAATCAGGTTGCAATGAACCCCACCACACAGTTTTTTTTAACATATAATATAGAAGACTCTTTTTTATTGGATATATTCTATATTTACATTTCATTTCTGAATTACCTTTTTCTGGTTCCCTGCCCCCCAAAGGTCCCACATGCCCTTTTCCCTCCCCCTGCTCCTCATCCACTCCTTCCCACTTCCCTGTTCTGGTATTCCCCTACACTGATGCTTTGATCCTTTCCAGAACCAGAGTCCACTCCTTCCTTCTTCTCGGACATCATTTGGTATGTGGATTGTGTCTTTGGTGTCCCAAGATTCTAGGCTAATATCCACTTATCAGTGAGTGCATACCATGGGTATTCTTTTGAGACTGGGTTACCTCACTTAGTATGATGTTCTCCAGCTCCATCCATTTCTTTTTTTTAAAAATATTTTTTAATTTTTTTTAAATTTTCTATATTCTATGTTTACATTCCAAAGGCTTTCCCCTTTCCCAGTTCCCACCCACCATAGTTCCCATAGTTCCTCTCCCCCCCAACTGTTCCCCAATCATTCCCCCTACCCCCTCGGTTTCTTTACTAAACTGGATGCAATCTTTACAGGCCCAGGGTCCTCTCCTTTCTTCTTCTTGGGAATCATTTGACTTGCTATTTGTGTCTTGAGGATTTAGGGCTTCTGGGCTCATTAATATCCACTTATCAGTGATTGCATTTCATGTGCATTCTTTTGTGATTGGGTTAATTCACTCAGGATGATATTTTCCAGGTCTAACCATTTACCTACAAATTGCATGAATTCATTATTTTTAATTGCTGAGTAGTATTCCATTGTATAAATATACCACATTTTCTGTATCCATTCCTCCTTTGAGGGATATTTGGGCTCCTTCCAATTTCTGGCTATTATAAACAAGGCTGCTATAAACATAGTGGAGCATGTGTCCTTATTGCATGCAGGGGAATCCTCTGGGTATATGCCCAGGAGTGGTATGCCAGGGTCCTCTGGAAGTGACATGCCCAATTTTCTGAGGAACCGCCAAACTGATTTCCAGGGCAGTTTTACCATTTTGCAATCCCACCAACAGTGGAGGAGTGTTCCTCTTTCTCCACATCCTCGCCAGCACTTGTTGTCTCTTGAGTTTTTAATCTTAGCCATTCTGACTGGTGTGAGGTGGAATCTCAGGGTTGTTTTGATTTGCATTTCCCTGATGACTAATGATGTTGAACATCTTTTAAGGTGTTTCTCGGCCATCCGAATTTTCCTGAACAGAACACCAATAGCTTATGCTCTAAGATCAAGAATCGACAAATGGGACCTCATAAAATTACAAAGTTTCTGCAAAGCAAAGGACACTGTCAGAAGGACAAAACGGCAACCAACAAAGTGGGAAAAGATCTTCACCAACTCCACATCCGACAGAGGGCTAATATCCAATATATACAAAGAACTCAAGAAGTTAGACCGCAAAGAAACAAATAACCCTATCAAAAAATGGGGCACAGAGCTAAACAAAGAATTTTCACCAACACAGTTTTTTATGCCAAACATCTGATCAAATGTAGGTTTGATGGTGCTGCTGTTCAGTCTGATATGAAGCACTGGCCCTTCATGGTGGTGAATGATGCAGGCAGGCCCAAGATCCAAGGCTATTAAAGGGAACACAAGAATTTTCTACACAGAGGAAGTGTCCTAAATGGTTCTGACAAAGATGAAAAATTGCAGATGCTTACCTTGAAAAGACTGTTATCAATGCTGTAGCCACAGTGCCAGCTTACTTCAATGACTCTCAGCACCAAGCAACAAAAGATTCTGCAACTATTGCTGGCCTCAATGTACTTCAAATTAGCAACGAATCAACTGCTGTTGCTATTACTTATGACTTAGGTAAGAAGTTTGGAGCTAAAATGAATGTGCTGATATTTTACTTGGGAGGTCGAACTTTTGATGTGTCAATCCTCACTATTGAGGATGGAAATTTTGAAGTTAAATCAACAGCTGGAGACAACCACTTGGTTGGAGAAGATTTTGACAATTTAATGGTCAACCATTTCATTGCTGAGTTTAAACGAAAGAACAAGAAGGGCATCAGTGAGAACAAGAGAGCTGTCAGGTGTCTCCACATTGCCTGTGAACTGGCCAAGCACACCCTTTCCTCCAGCACGGAGGCTAGTATTGAGATTGATTCTATCTATGAGGAAATTGACTTCTCTACTTCCATTACCCAGGCTCGATTTGAAGAATTGAATGCTGACCTGTTCCATGGCACACTGGACCCTGTAGAGAAGGCCTTTTGAGATGCCAAACTAGATCCATGATATTGTCTTGGTGGGTGGTTCTACCAGAATTCCCAAGATTCAGAAACTTCTGTGAGACTTCTTCAGTGGAAAGAACTGAATAAGCATTAATCCTGATGAAGCTGTTGCCTATGGTGCAGCTGTCCAGGCAGCCACTCTATCTGGAGACAAGTCTGAGAATGTTCAGATTTCCTGCTCTTGGATGTCACTCCTTCTTCCCTGGGTTATTGATACTGCTGATAAAGTCATGACTGTTCTTCTCAAGCCCAGTACCACCATTACTGCTAAGCAGACACGGACTTTACCACCTACTCTGACAACCAGTCAGGTGTAAACATTCAGGTATAGGAAGGTGAAAGGGCTATGACCAAGGACAACCTTCTTGGAAAGTTTGAGGTCACAGGCATACCTCCAGCATCTGGTGTGGTTCTTCAGATTGAGGTTTCTTTTGACATTAATGCCAATGGCATCCTCAATTTTTTTGCTGTAGATAAGAACAGAGGAAAGAGAACAAGATCACCATTACCAATGACTAAGGCCACTTGAGTAAGGAGGATACTGAGTACACAAAGTACACTGAGAAATACAAAGATGAAGACAAGAAGCAGAGAGAGAGGTTCTCCTCTAGGAATTCACTGAAGATTTATGCCTTTAACATGAAAGCAACTGTTGAAGATCAGAAACTTCAAGGCAAGATGATGAGGACAAACAGAAGATTCCTAACAAGTGCAAAGAAATGATCAGATGGCTGGGTAAGAACCAGAGAAGGAGGAATTTGAGCATCAGCAGAAAGAGCTGGAGAAAGTCTGCAATACTATCATTACCAAACTGTACCAAAGTGCTGGTGGCATGTCTGGAGGAATGCCTTGTGGCTTTCCTGGTGGAGGATCTCCTCCATCTGGTTGTGCTTCATCAGACCTCACCATTGAAGAGGTGGATTAAGAGAGTCCAAGTAGAGGGTGTAGCATTTTTCCACAGGGACCCAAAACAAGTAACATGGAATAATAAAACGATTTAAATTGGCACAAAAAAGAAAATGACCTTAAATCTAATCTTTTTTCTTTTTCTTTTATTGAAAAAGGAAGTAAAAATATTTTATGCTAACATCAAAGATATGCATGGAAAATATTTCTGACAAAATTGAAAAAATATAAAGAAAAACATTAAAATTGACAATTTTCATGGAAAATTAAACAGTAAAAGGGTAGACATAAAGAAGATTGCTAAATTAATTGAAAAGGGAAGTAGAACCATTTTATGATAGAATTGAAGATTTATGTGGAAAATATTTCTGATAAAATTGTAGAAAAATATAAAATAACATGTTAAAATTAAAGATAATCTTGTTCCCCACCAGAAAAAGGGAAATGAATTGTAAATATAGAATATATCCAATAAAAAATTTAAAGATTATCATGGAAAATTACACAGATAAAGTGGTAGGCATAAAAATATTGCTAGGTTGATTGAAAGTGGAATTATAAACATTTTATGATAAAATTGGAGATTTACATGGAAAATATCTCTGATAAAATTGAAGAAATATATAGTAATACATGATAAAATTGACTATTTCATGGAAAATTATTCAGATAAAATGGTGAGCATAAAAATATTGCTAAGTTGATTGAAAGAATTATAAATATTTTCTGATAAAATTAAAGATTACATGGAAAAATATTTCTGATAAAATTGAAGAAATATATAGAAAAACCCATTAAAATTGACTATTTCATGGAAAATTATACAGATAAAATGGTAGGCATAAAATATTGCTGAATTGATTGAAAGTGGTATTATATTTTCTGATTAAAATTAAAAATTACATGGACATATTTCTGATAAAATTAAAGAAATATATAGAAAAACATGTTAAAATTGACTATTTCATGGAAAATTATACAGATAAAATGGTAGGCATAAGAATATTTTTAAGTTGATTGAAGTGAAATTATAAAGTTTTTCTGATAAAATTGAAGATTTACATGGAAAATATTTCTGATAAAATTGAAAAAATATATAGAAAACTTGTTACTATTGAAGATTATCATGGAAAATAATACAATAAAATGGTAGACATAAAAACATAATTAAATTAATTGGAGGAGGAATTATAAACATTTTTTGATTTACGTGAGAAACACTTCTGTTAGTCTATGCCTTTTTATTGCATAATGAGTTCATTGATGTTAAGAGATATTAAGGAATAGTGATTTTTGCTTACTGTTATTTTTATTTTATTATTTTATTATTTGTTATTTTTGGTGTTATTTTTATGTTAGTGTGGTTACTTACTTTAGGGTTGGTTGGAAGAAGATTACTTTCTTGCTTTTTCTAGGGTTTCCCTTCCTTTTGTTGGCGTTTTACACCTATTATCCTTTGTAGGGCTGAATTTGTGGAAAGATATTATGTAAATTTGGTTTTTATCATGGAATATCTTGGTTTCTTCATCTATGGTAATTGAGAGTTTTACTGGGTATAGTTGTTTGTGTTGGCATTTGTGTTCTCTTAGGGTTTGTATGACACCTGCACAGGATCTTCTGGCTTTTAGAGTCTCTGGTAAGAAGACTGGTATAATTCTGATAGGTCTGCCTTTGTAAGTTACTTGCCCTTTTTTCCTTACTGCTTTTAATATTCTTTTTTTGTTTAGTACATTTGGTGTCTTGATTATTAGGTTCTGAGGGGACTTTCTGTTCTGGTCCAGTCTGTTTGGAGTTCTGTAGGCTTCTTGAATGTTCATGGGCATCTCTTTCTTTAGTTTAGGGAAGTTTTCTTCCATAATTTTGTTGAAGATATTTACTGGACCTTTAAGCTGTAAATCTTCACTTTCTTCTATACCTATAATCCTTAGGTTTGGTCTTCTCATTGTGTCCTGGATTTCCTGGATGTTTTGTATTACAAGCCTTTTGCATTTTGCATTTTCTTTAACTGTATAGTCAATGCTTTCTATGGTATCTTCAGTACCTGAGATTCTTTTATCTCTTGTATTCTGTTGTTGATGCTTGCATCCAAGACTCCTGATTTCTTTCCAAGGTTTTCTATCTCCAGAATTGTCTCCCTTTGTGATTTCTTCATTGTTTCTACTTCCATTTTTAGATCCTGCATGGTTTTGTTCAGTTCCTTCACTTGTTTGTATTTTCTTCTAACTTTAAAGGGATTTTGTGTTTCCTCTTTAAGGGCTTTTACCTGTTGGCACATGTTCTCCTGTATTTCTTTAAGGAAGTTGTTTATGTCCTTCTTGAAGTCCTCTACCAGCATCAAGAGATATTGTTTTACATAAAACTCTTGCTTTTCCAGTGTGTTGGGGTATCTGGGACTTGCTGTGGTGAGAGAACTGGGTTCTGATGTTGCCAAGTAGCCTTAGTTTCAGTTGGTAGGGTTCTTGCAGTTGCCTTTTGCTATCTGGTTTTCTCTGGTGTTAGTCTTCTTATCTCTTTCTGGAGCTGTCCCTCCTGTGGGCTTGTAAGCCTGTGTCTGTACTCCTGGTAGACCAACTCTCTTCTGGCAGGGTCTGTGCACAGAAGGCTGTGAAGCCACCTGGCTCTCTGGTGCAAATGGCAACCAGAAAACTCCTGTCCCAACAGCTCCACTGATCATTTGCCCCGCTGTGCTCCTAGCTGTTCCCCTCCAGAGAGAAGGTGGAGATCTCACTAATGCACTCAGAAGTAAAAATGCTGGTAACATATAAAGGAATACCTATCAGAATTACACCAGACTTCTCACCTGAGACCATGAAAGCTAGAAGATCCTGGACAGACCTCATGCAGACCCTAAGAGAACACAAACTTCAGCTAAAACTACTATACCCAGCAAAACTCTCAATTTCCATAGATGAGGAAACCAAGATATTCCACGACAAAACCAAATTTGCAAGATACTTATCTACAAACCCAGCCCTACAAAGGATAATAGGGGAAAAATACCAACACAAGGGGGCAAACAACACCCCAGAAGAAACAAGATAGAAACCCCATCTCATCCAACCCAAAAGAAGAGAACCACTCAAATACAAATAATAATAATAATAATAATAATAATAATAATAATGCCCAAAATGTCAGGAAGTAATAATTACTATTCCTTAATATCTCTTAATATCAATGGACTCAATTTCCCAATCAAAAGACACAGACTAACAGACTGGATACAGAAACAGGAGCCTACATTTTGCTGCATACAGGAAACACATCTCAGTGTCAAAGACAAGCACCACCTTAGAGTAAAAGGCTGGAAGACAGTTTTACAAGAAAATGGTCCCAGGAAACAAGCCGGAGTAGCCATTCTAATATCAGATAACATTGACTTTCAACCTAAAGTCATCAAAAGAGACACAGAAGGTCACTTCCTGCTTGTCAAAGGGAAAATCCACCAAGAAGAATTCTCAATACTGAACATCTATGCGTCAAATGTAAGGGCACCTTCATTTGTAAAAGAAACCTTACTAAAGCTTAAAGCACACATCGCACCTAACATAATAGTTGTAGGTGACTTCAACACTCCACTCTCCTCAATGGACCGATCAGGAAAGCAGAAACTAAACAGGGACACAGTGAAACTAATTGAAGCTTTGGACCAATTGGATTTAACAGATATATATATATATATATATATATATATATATATATATATATATATATATAACATTCCATCCTAAAGCAAAAGAATATACCTTTTTTCTCAGCACCGCACGGTACCTTCTCAAAAATTGATCATATAATTGGTCACAAGACAGACCTCAACAAATACAAGAAGACCGAACTAATCCCATGTCTCCTATCAGATCACTATGGAGTAAAAGTAGTCTTCAATAGCAAGAAGAACAACAGAAAGCCCACATACACATGGAAACTGAACAATACTCTACTCAATGACACCTTGGTCAAGGAAGAAATAAAGAAAAAAATCAAAGGCTTTTTAGACTTCAATGAAAATGAAGGTACGACCTACCCAAATCTTTGGGAAACAATGAAAGCAGTGCTAAGAGGAAAACTCATAGCCCTGAGTGCCTCCAAAAAGAAACTTGAGAGAGCATACACTAGCAACTTAACAGCACACCTGAAGGCCCTGGAACAAAAAGAAGCTAACTCACCCAGGAGGAGTAGGAGAGAGGAAATCATCAAACTAAGGGCTGAAATCAATCAAGTAGAAACAAAGAGAACCATACAAAGAATCAACAAAACCAAGAGCTGGTTCTTCGAGAAAATCAACAAGATAGATAAACCCTTAGCTAGACTAACCAAAGGGCACAGAGACAGTATCCAAATTAACAAAATTAGAAATGAAAAGGGGGATATAACAACAGAAACGGAGGAAATTCAAAAGATCATCAGATCCTACTACAAAAGCCTATACTCAAAACAACTGGAGAATCTGGAGGAAATGGACAATTTCCTAGACAGATACCAAATACCAAAATTAAATCAGCATCAAGTAGATCAGCTAAACAGTCCCATAACCCCCAAAGAATTAGAAGGGGTTATAGAAAGCCTCCCAACCAAAAAAAGTACTGGACCAGATGGTTTTAGTGCAGAATTCTACCAGACCTTCAAAGAAGACTTAACACCAATACTTTTCAAACTATTCCACAAAATAGAGACAGAAGGGACACTGCCCAACTCATTCTTCGAAACCACAATTATGCTGATACCTAAACCACAAAAAGATCCAACAAAGAAAGAGAACTACAGGGCAATTTCTCTTATGAATATTGATGCAAAAATACTAAATAAAGATCTTGTCTGCAGCTTCCCATCCAGCCGGTAGCAGGTCAGCCAGACCTAGCCAGCCTGCCAGGTGCTGAGACCCTCCCGGCGGAACCAGGTACCAGAGACAGCCCGAGTTTAAGACCTCCGGGGACTCAGGTCGGGGGCAGGAACTGCGCACAGACTAGCGGTTTGGAGTACAGCAGCCGTGCCTGCGCTCTGCGCTCGCAGGCCAGACCCCCGAACCCCCTGCAGGCAGCGCCATCTTGTCTGCAGCTTCCCATCCAGCCGGTAGCAGGTCAGCCAGACCTAGCCAGCTTGCCAGGTGCTCAGACCCTGCCCGCGGAACCAGGATAAGCAACAATTCTTGTTTATTAAGAAGAGTGAGGACCAGCTATAGCGGCAGGCCTCCATATTGCCACCAGGACACAGCTGGAAAGGTGCAGATAGAGACTCCGTCTGGGGCTAGAGCAGGGAGAGCTGCTAAGCTCTCACCCACAGGTGGGCCCAGGCGCCTAGGCTCTGCAGCACGTCCCTGCGAGCTTAGGCCGTGCACCGAGGCAGCCGCAACCACCCAGCTCCCCAGGACCCCGGACCAGCGATAGCCGCAGGCCTCCATACTGCAACCAGAACACAGCTGGAAAGGCACAGGTAGACAGATTCCATCAGGGGCTACCACGTGGGGGGATCTGCTAGGCTCTCGCTACTAGGCAGGCCCAGCAGCGCCTTCCGACGCTCTGCTGCACTCCCCCACACTTCCCGGAGACCTCAGGCCGTGCACAAAGTCAGCGGGTCGCAGCCAGCTCGTGATCCCGTTGAGCAGCAATCACGCATAACCACCAGTAGAGAAACAACAGGTAAGCCCAGCCTCACAGGAGATTCAAACACCAGCCAGTGACAACAAGGTCAACTAACACCAGAAATAACCAGATGGCAAAAGGTAAACAAAGGAATGTCACTAACAGAAATCAAGACAACATGACAGCATCTGAACCCAGTTCGCCAACAACAGGAAGCACTGGATACCCCAAAACACCAGAAAAACAAGACTTGGATATAAAATCACTGGTCAGGATGCTGGTAGCTGAACACATAGAAAAATCTCGTAAAGAAATAGAAGAGAAAATGGATCAAAAGTTAGAAGCCTTTGCAAGGCAAATACAAAAATCACTTCAAGAAATGCAGGAGAAGATGGATCAAAAAGAAGAAGACAAATAGGAGGAAAGAAAAAAATCACTTAAAGAAATACAGAAGAACGTGGGCCAACAAGTAGAAGCTATGAAAGAGGAAACACAAAAATCTATTAAAGAAATACATGAAAACACAATCAAGCAAGCGAAAGATCTGAGCACATCCATCCAGGCACTAAAAACAGAAGTAGAAACAACTAAGAAATCGCAGAGGGAGACAACATTGGAGATAGAAAACCTTGGGAAGAAATCAGGAGCCATAGATGCAAATATCAACAATAGAATACAAGAGATAGATGACAGAATATCAGAAGCCGAAGATACCATAGGAACTATTGATTCAACAGTCAAAGAAAATACTAAATGCAAAAAGGCTGTAACCCAAAACATCCAGGAAATCCAGGACACAATGAGAAGAATAAACCTAAGGATTATAGGTATAGACGAGAATGAAGATGTACAAGTTAAAGGGCCAGCAAATATCTTCTACAAAATTATGGAAGAAAACTTCCCCAACCTAAAGAGAGAGATGCCCATGAATATACAAGAAGCATACAGAACCCCAAACAGACTGGATCAGAACAGAAATACATCCCGTCACATAATAATCAAAACTCCAAATGTACTAAACAAAGAAAGAATATTAAAGGCAGCAAGAGAAAAAGGCCAAGTAACTTATAAAGGAAGACCTATCAGAATAACACCAGACTTCTCACCTGAGACCATGAAAGCTAGAAGATCCTGGGCAGATATAATGCAAACTCTAAGAGAACACAAACTTCAGCCAAAACTACTTTACCCAGCAAAGCTCTCAATCACCATAGATGGAGACATCAAGGTATTCCATGACAAAACCAAATTTGCACGATATCTTTCCACAAATCCAGCCCTACAAAGGATAATAGGGGGAAAACACCAAGACAAGGACGGAAACTACACCCGGGAAGAAGCAAGATAGAAACCTCCTCTCATCAAACCCAAAAGAAGGTAACCTCTCGAATATAAAAAATAAATAAAATAAATAAATATAATTTCAAAAATGTCTGGAGGAAATAATTACTATTCCTTAATATCTCTTAACATCAATGGACTCAATTCCCCAATAAAAAGACATAGATTAACAGACTGGATACTGAAACAGGACCCTACAGTTTGCTGCATACAGGAAACACATCTCAGTGTCAAAGACAAACACTGCCTTAGAGTAAAAGGCTGGAAGACAATTTTACAAGCAAATGGTCTCAGGAAACAAGCTGGAGTAGCCATTCTAATATCAGATAAAATTGACTTCCAACCTAAAATCATCAAAAGAGACTCAGAAGGTCACTTCTTGCTGGCCAAAGGGAAAATCCACCAAGAAGAGCTCTCAATACTGAACATCTATGCTCCAAATGCAAGGGCATCCTCATTCGTAAAAGAAACCTTACTAAAGCTTAAAGCACACATTACACCGAACACAATAATTGTGGGTGACTTCAACACTCCACTCTCCTCAATGGACCGATCAGGAAAGCAGAAACTAAACAGGGACACAGTGAAACTAATTGAAACTCTGGACCAATTGGATTTAACAGATATATATATAGAACATTTCATCCTAAAGCTAAAGAATATACCTTTTTCTCAGCTCCACATGGTACCTTCTCCAAAATAGAACATATAATTGGTCACAAGACAGATGTCAACAAATACAAGAAGATCGAGCTAATCCCATGCCTCCTATCAGATCACCATGGAGTAAGAGTGGTCTTCAATAACAACAAAACAACAGAAAACCCACATACACATGGAAACTGAACAATACTCTACTCAATGACACCTTGGTCAAGGAAGAAATAAAAAAAGAAATCAAAGACTTTTTAGAATTCAATGAAAATGAAGGTACAACCTACCCAAATCTATGGGACACAATGAAAGCAGTGCTAAGAGGAAAACTCATAGCTCTAAGTGAATCCAAAAAGAAACTGGAGAGAGCATATACTAGCAGCTTAATGGCACACCTTAAAGCCCTGGAAGAAAAACAACTTAATTCACCCAGGAGGAGTAGAAGACAAGAAATCAACAAACTCAGGGCTGAAATCAATCAAATAGAAACAAAGAGAACCATACAAAGAATCAACAAGACCAGGAGCTGGTTCTTTGAGAAAATCAACAAGATAGATAAACCCTTAGCCAGACTAACCAAAGGACACAGAGACAGTATACAAATTAACAAAATTAGAAATGAAAAGGGAGACATAACAACAGAAACGGAGGAAATTCAAAAGATCATCAGATCCTACTACAAAAGCCTATACTCAAAACAACTGGAGAATCTGGAGGAAATGGACAATTTCCTAGACAGATACCAAATACCAAAATTAAATCAGCATCAAGTAGATCAGCTAAATAGTCCCATAACCCCTAAAGAAATAGAAGGGGTTATAGAAAGCCTCCCAACCAAAAAAAGTACGGGACCAGATGGTTTTAGTGCAGAATTCTACCAGACCTTCAAAGAAGACTTAACACCAATACTTTTCAAACTATTCCACAAAATAGAGATGGCCGAGAAACACCTTAAAAGATGTTCACCATCATTAGTCATCAGGGAAATGCAAATCAAAACAACCCTGAGATTCCACCTCACACCAGTCAGAATGGCTAAGATTAAAAACTCAAGAGACAACAAGTGCTGGCGAGGATGTGGAGAAAGAGGAACACTCCTCCACTGTTGGTGGGATTGCAAAATGGTAAAACCGCTATGGAAATCAGTTTGGCGGTTCCTCAGAAAATTGGGCATGTCACTTCCAGAGGACCCTGGCATACCACTCCTGGGCATATACCCAGAGGATTCCCCTGCATGCAATAAGGACACATGCTCCACTATGTTTATAGCAGCCTTGTTTATAATAGCCAGAAATTGGAAGGAGCCCAAATATCCCTCAAAGGAGGAATGGATACAGAAAATGTGGTATATTTATACAATGGAATACTACTCAGCAATTAAAAATAATGAATTCATGCAATTTGTAGGTAAATGGTTAGACCTGGAAAATATCATCCTGAGTGAATTAACCCAATCACAAAAGAATGCACATGAAATGCAATCACTGATAAGTGGATAGTAATAAGCCCAGAAGTCCTAAATACTCAAGACACAAATAGCAAGTCAAATGATTCCCAAGAAGAAGAAAGGAGAGGACACTGGGCCTGTAAAGATTGCATCCTGTTTAGTAAAGAAACCGAGGGGGTAGGGGGAATGATTGGGGAACAGTTGGGGGGGAGAGGAACTATGGGAACTATGGTGGGTGGGAACTGGGAAAGGGGAAAGCCTTTGGAATGTAAACATAGAATATAGAAAATAAAAAAATTAAAAAAAATACTAAATAAAATTCTTGCCAACCGAATCCAAGAGCATATCAAAACGATCATTCACCATAATCAAGTAGGCTTCATTCCAGGGATGCAGGGATGGTTCAATATACGGAAATCCATTAATGTAATCCACTACATAAACAAACTAAAAGAAAAGAACCACATGGTCATCTCATTAGATGCTGAAAAAGCATTCGACAAAATTCAGCATGCTTTCATGCTAAAAGTCTTGGAAAGAGCAGGAAGTCAAGGCCCATACCTAAACATAGTAAAAGCAATCTAGGCAACCAGGACACAGCTGGAAAGGTGCAGGTACACAGACTCCTTCTGGGGTTAGAGCAGGGAGATCTGCTAAGCTCTCGCCCCCAGGCGGGCCCAGTGGTGGGCGCCTAGGCTCTGCCGCACATCCCTGCGAGCTTAGGCCGTGCACCGAGGCAGCCGGAGCCACCCAGCTCCCCAGGACCCCAGACCAGCGATAGCAGCAGGCCTCTATATTGCAACCAGGGCACAGATGAAAAGGTGCAGGTACACGGACTCCATCTGGGGCTAGAGCAGGGAGATCTGCTAAGCTCTCGCCCCCAGGTAGGCCCAGTGGTGGGCACCTAGGCTCTGCCGCATGTCCTGGCGAGCTTAGGACCCCGGACCAGCGATAGTGGCAGGCCTCCATATTGCAACCAGGACACAGCTGGAAAGGTGCAGGTACACAGACTCCATCTGGGGCTACCGCGCAGGGAGATCTGCTAGGCTCTCGCACCCAGGCAGGCCCAGAGGTGCCCATCTAGGCTCTGCTGCACTTTTCAGCGACCTTAGGCTGTGCAACCAGGCAGCCGGAGGCAACCAGTTCCCAGGACCTTGGACCAGCGATAGCGGCAGGCCTCCATATTGCAACCAGGACACAGCTGGAAAGGCACAGGTAGACAGATTCCATCAGGGGCTACTGCGTGGGGGGATCTGCTAGGCTCTTGGTACTAGGCAGGCCCAGCGGCGCCCGCCGAGGCTCTGCTGCACTCCCCCGCACTTCCCCGAGACCTCAGGCCAGACACAAAGTAAGCGGGTGGCAGCCAGCTCGTGATCCCCTTGAGCAGCAATCACGAATAACCACCAGTAGAGAAACAACAGGTAAGCCCAGCCTCACAGGAGAATCAAACACCAGCCAGTGACAACAAGGTCAACTAACACAAGAAATAACCAGATGGCAAAAGGTAAATGAAGGAACGTCACTAACAGAAATCAAGGCAACATGACAGCATCTGAACCCAGTTCGCCAACAACAGGAAGCCCTGGATACCCCCAAAACACCAGAAAAACAAGACTTGGATATAAAATCACTGGTCAGGATGCTGGTAGCTGAACACATAGAAAAATCTCGTAAAGAAATAGAGGAGAAAATGGATCAAAAGTTAGAAGCCTTTACAAGGCAAATACAAAAATCACTTCAAGAAATGCAGGAGAAGATGGATCAAAAAGAAGAAGACAATAAGGAAGAAAGACAAAAATCACTTAAAGAAATACAGAAGAACATGGGCCAACAAGTAGAAGCTATGAAAGGGGAAACACAAAAATCTATTAAAGAAATACATGAAAACACAATCAAGCAAGTGAAAGATCTGAGCATATCCATCCAGGTACTAAAAACAGAAGTAGAAACAACTAAGAAATCGCAGAGGGAGACAACATTGGAGATAGAAAACCTTGGGAATAAATCAGGGGCCATAGATGCAAATATCAACAATAGAATACAAGAGATAGAAGACAGAATATCAGAAGCTGAAAATACCATAGGAAGCATTGATTCAACAGTCAAAGAAAATACTAAATGCAAAAAGGCTGTAACCCAAAACATCCAGGAAATACAGGACACAATGAGAAGACCAAACCTAAGGATTATAGGTATAGACAAGAGTGAAGATTTACAAGCTAAAGGGCCAGCAAATATCTTCTACAAAATTATGGAAGAAAACTTCCCCAACCCAAAGAGAAAGATGCCCATGAATATACAAGAAGCATATAGAACCCCAAACAGACTGGATCAAAACAGAAATACATCCTGTCACATAATAATCAAAACTCCAAATGTACTAAACAAAGAAAGAATATTAAAGGCAGCAAGAGAAAAAGGCCAAGTAACTTATAAAGGAAGACCTATCAGAATAACACCAGACTTCTCACCTGAGACCATGAAAGCTAGAAGATCCTGGGCAGATATAATGCAAACTCTAAGAGAACACAAACTTCAGCCAAAACTACTTTACCCAGCAAAGCTCTCAATCGCCATAGATGGAGACATCAAGGTATTCCATGACAAAACCAAATTTGCACGATATCTTTCCACAAATCCAGCCCTACAAAGGATAATAGGGGAAAACACCAAGACAAGAACAGAAACTACACCCGGGAAGAAGCAAGATAGAAACCTCCTCTCATCAAACCCAAAAGAAGGTAAACTCTAGAATATAAAAAATAAATTAAACAAATAAATATAATTTCAAAAATGTCTGGAGGTAATAATTACTATTCCTTATTATCTCTTAACATCAATAGACTCAATTCCCCAATAAAAAGACATAGATTAACAGACTGGATACAGAAACAGGACCCTACATTTTGCTGCATACAGGAAACACATCTCAGTGTTAAAGACAAACACTGCCTTAGAGTAAAAGGCTGGAAGACAATTTTACAAGCAAATGGTCTCAGGAAACAAGCTGGAGTAGCCATTCTAATATCAGATAAAATTGACTTCCAACCTAAAATCATCAAAAGAGACTCAGAAGGTCACTTCTTGCTGGCCAAAGGGAAAATCCACCAAGAAGAGCTCTCAATACTGAACATCTATGCTCCAAATGCAAGGGCACACTCATTCGTAAAAGAAACCTTACTAAAGCTTAAAGCAGACATTACACCAAACACAATAAATGTGGGTGACTTCAACACTCCACTCTCCTCAATGGACCGATCAGGAAAGCAGAAAATAAACAGGGACATAGTGAAACTAAGTGAAACTCTGGACCAATTGGATTTAACAGATATATATAGAATATTTCATCCTAAAGCTAAAGAATATAGCTTTTTCTCAGCACCACATGGTACCTTCTCCAAAATAGACCATATAATTGGTCACAAGACAGATGTCAACAAATACAAGAAGATCGAGCTAATCCCATGCCTCCTATCAGAACACCATGGAGTAAGAGTGGGCTTCAATAGCAACAAAAACAACAGAAAGCCCACATACACATGGAAACTGAGCAATACTCTACTCAATGACACCTTGGTCAAGGAAGAAACAAAAAAAGAAATCAACGACTTTTTAGAATTCAATGAAAATGAAGGTACAACCTACCCAAATCTATGGGACACAATGAGAGCAATGCTAAGAGGAAAACTCATAGCTCTAAGTGCATCCAAAAAGAAACTGGAGAGAGCATACACTAGCAGCTTAACGGCACACCTTAAAGCCCTGGAAGAAAACCAAGTTAATTCACCCAGGAGGAGTAGAAGACAAGAAATCATCAAACTCAGGGCTGAAATCAATCAAATAGAAACAAAGAAACCATACAAAGAATCAACCAGACCAGGAGCTGGTTCTTTGAGAAAATCAACAAGATAGATAAACCCCTAGCCAGACTAACCAAAGGACACAGAGACAGTATACAAATTAACAAAATTAGAAATGAAAAGGGAGACATAACAACAGAAACTGAGGAAATTCAAAAGATCATCAGATCCTACTACAAAGGTCTATACTCAAAACAACTGGAGAATCTAGAGGAAATGGACAATTTCCTAGACAGATACCAAATACCAAAATTAAATCAGCATCAAATAGATCAGCTAAATAGTCCCATAACCCCTACAGAAATAGAAGGGGTTATAGAAAGCCTCCCAACCAAGAAAAATACGGGACCAGATGGTTTTAGTGCAGAATTCTACCAGACATTCAAAGAAGAATTAACACCAATACTTTTCAAACTATTCCACAAAATAGAGACAGAAGGGATACTGCCCAACTCATTCTTTGAAGCCACAATCACGCTAATACCTAAACCACAAAAAGATCCAACAAAGAAAGAGAACTATAGGCCAATTTCTCTTATGAATATTGATGCAAAAATACTAAATAAAATTCTTGCCAACCGAATCCAAGAGCACATCAAAACGATCATTCACCATAATCAAGTAGACTTCATCCCAGGGATGCAGGGATGGTTCAACATACGGAAATCCATCAATGTAATCTACTACATAAACAAAAAAAGAAAAAAACCACATGGTCACCTCATTAGATGCTGAAAAAGCATTCGACAAAATTCAGCATCCTTTCATGCTGAAAGTCTTGGAAAGAGCAGGAATTCAAGACCCATACCTAAACATAGTAAAAGCAATCTACAGCAAACCAGTAGCCAACATCAAAATAAATGGAGAGAAACTTGAAGCAATCCCACTAAAATCAGGGACTAGACAAGGCTGCCCTCTCTCTCCATATCTTTTCAATATAGTACTTGAAGTTCTAGCAAGAGCAATTAGACAACATAAGGAAGTCAAAGGGATACAAATTGGAAAGGAAGAATTCAAACTATCATTATTTGCAGATGATATGATAGTTTACTTAAGTGACCCAAAAAACTCCACCAAAGAACTTCTACAGCTGATAAACAACTTCAGCAAAGTGGCTGCTTATAAAATTAACTCAAGCAAATCAGTAGCCTTCTTGTACTCAAAGGACAAGCAGGCTGAGAAAGAAGTTATGGAAATAACACCCTTCACAATAGCCACAAACAACATAAAGTACCTTGGTGTAACTCTAACCAAACAAGCAAAAGTTCTGTATGACATAAACTTCAAGTCCTTGAAGAAAGAAATCGAAGAAGACCTCAGAAGATGGAAAAATATTTCTTGCTCCTGGATTGGCAGGATCAATATAGTAAAAATCGCCATCTTACCAAAAGAAATCTACAGATTCAATGCGATCCCCATCAAAATCCCAACTCAATTCTTTAGAGATCTAGAAAGAGCAATTCTCAAATTCATCTGGAGCAACAAAAAACCCAGGATAGCTAAAACTATTCTCAGCAATAAAAGGACTTCTGGGGGAAATCAATATTCCTGGCCTTAAACAGTACTACAGAGCAATTGTGTTAAAAACTGCATGGTATTGGTACAGCAACAGGCAAGTGGATCAATGGAATAGGATTGAAGACCCAGAGGTTAACCCACAGACTTATGGTCACTTGATCTTTGATAAAGGAGCCACATCTTTTTTCCATCCAGTGGAAAAAAGATAGCCTATTCAACAAATGGTGCTGGTTCAACTGGAGATCAACATGCAGAAGAATGCAAATTGACCCACTCTTATCTCCTTGTACTAAGATCAACTCCAAGTGGATCAAGGACCTCCACATAAAACCAGACACACTGAAACTATTAGAAAAGAAACTTGGGAAGACCCTGGAGGACATGGGCACAGGGGGAAAGTTCCTGAACAGAACACCAATAGCTTATGCTCTAAGATCAAGAATTGACAAATGGGACTCCATAAAATTACAAAGTTTCTGTAAGGCAAAGGACACGTCAGAAGGACAAAACGGCAACCAACAAAGTGGGAAATGATCTTCACCAACCCCACATTCGACAGAGGGCTAATATCCAATATATACAAAGAACTCAAGAAGTTAGACCCCAAAGAACCAAATAACCCTATCAAAAAATGGGGTACAGAACAAAACAAAGAATTTTCACCAGAAGAAATGCGGATGGCCGAGAAACACTTTAAGAGATGTTCACCATCATTAGTCATCAGGGAAATGCAAATCAAAACAACCCTGAGATTCCACCTCACACCAGTCAGAATGGCTAAGATTAAAAACTCAAGAGACAACAAGTGCTGGCGAGGATGTGGAGAAAGAGGAACACTCCTCCACTGTTGGTGGGATTGCCAAATGGTAAAACCGCTCTGGAGATCAGTGTGGCGGTTCCTCAGATAATTGGGCATGTCACTTCCAGAGGACCCTGGCATACCACTCCTGGGCATATACCCAGAGGATTCCTCTGCATACAATAAAGACACATGCTCCACTATGTTTATAGCAGCCTTGTTTGTAATAGCCAGAAATTGGAAGGAGCACAGATATCCCTCAAAGGAGGAATGGATACAGAAAATGTGGTATATTTATACAATGGAGTACTACTCAGCAATTAAAAATAATGAACTCATGCAATTTGCAGGTAAATGGTTATATCTGGAAAATATCATCCTAAGTGAGCTAACCCAATCACAAAAGAATACACATGAAATGCAATCACTTATAAGTGGATATTAATGAGCCCAGAAGCCGTAAATACTCAAGACACAATTAGCAAGTCAAATGACTCCCAAGAAGAAGAATGGAGAGGACCCTGGGCCTGTAAAGATTGGATCCAGTATTGTAGACCCAGAACAGAGAAATCGTGGGGGGGTGGATGATTGGGGAATAGCAGGGGAGGGAGAGGAATTATATTACATATGGTGGGGGGTAATTGGGAAAGGGGAAAACCTTTGGAATGTAAACATAGAATACAGAAAATAAAAGAAAAATTAAGAAAAAAAATTCTGGTGGGATATTCCTCTGTCCTGGCGGGCTGTACAATGAAGGCTGTGGAGCTGCTTGGCTCCCTGGTGCAAATGGCAGCAGAAGACTTGTTCCAGGAGCTCCATTGATTGCATGCCCTCTAAATCTAATTTTATAAAGATGACAGAGGCATGTAAATAGAAAATGAATGAATCCCTTAAAGAAATATAAGAAAATACAACCAAACAGGAAGAAATAACCAAAACTTTTTGAAATCCAAAAATAGAAACAGATAAATAAAGAAAATAGAACATTAGAGCCTCTGTGATATGGAAAATCTAAGTAAGAAAACAGAAACTGCACATACAAGCAGCAACAACAGCTAAAAGAGATGGAAGAGAGAATCTCTGGTGTAGAAGGTACTATAGAAGAAATCAATTTGTTGGTTAAAGAAAATGTTGAATCTAAAATGTTCCTAACAGGAAACATCCAGGAAATTTAAGACATGGACAGGAAACATCCAGGAAATGTAAGATACTATTAAAAGGCCAAATCACAGAATGGTAAGAATAGAGGAGAACATTCCAACCTCAAAGGTGCAGAAAACATTTTCAACAAAGTCATAGAAGAAAATTTCCCCAAACTATAAATGTACAATCAGGTTATATAACATCAACTATATTGGACCAGAAAAGAAAAACTTTCCACAACATAATAATCAAAACAATAGTACTACAGAAAAAAGAAAGTATTAAAACCTGCAAGGGGGATAAACCCCATGAAACAGAATTCTAGACCTAGCAGAATTACACATGATTTCTCAACAGAGGCTATAAAAGCTCAAAGGGCCTGGACAGATGTTTTCAGCTTCTAAGCAACTACAGATGCCAATCTAGATTTTTGTGTACAGCAAATAACTCAAGCACAATAGACAGAGAAGACAAGACTTTCTAAGAAAATATTAAATTTAAACAATATCTATCCATAAGTTCAGCCCTACAGAAAATGCTACAAGGGAAATTTCAACCCAAGGAGATAATGAAGGAACTAAATAATTCACACCATAAAAACAACAAAGTAAGGGAAGTACACACACACACACACACACACACACACACACACACATACACACACACTCACACACACACACACACACAATCACACACACCAACATCAAAATAACAGAAATTAACACTTGCTAATCATTAATATCTCTCAACATTAATGGGTTCAATTCACCAATAAAACCATAGAGGCTAACAGGATATGTAAACAGGATCCATCATTCTGCTGCATATAAGAAATGTACCTCAGCAACACAGATAGACATTAGTTTAGAGTAAGGGGCTGGTACAAGATTTTCCAAGCAAATGTTTCCAAGAAATAATCTGGAGTAGTCATTCTAATAAAATAGACTTTAAACTAAAAGTAATCATAAGAGATGGGGAAGGACAGTTCATATTCATCATAGAAAAAATACACCAAGATGGTATCTCAATTCTAAATATCTGTTCCCAAAAAGTAAGAGCACCTATGTTGGAAAAGAAACATTTATTAAAGTTTAAGTTATTCATCAAAACATTAATAGACTTCAATACCCCACCAATTAACAGATCATCAAGACAGAAACTAAACAGAGAAATAATGAAACTAATAGACATTATAAATCAAATGGACCTAGCAAATATCTACAGAACATTTCCCCCAAACACAAAAGAATATACAATCTTCTCAGCACCTCACAGATTCTTTCAAAATTTACCATATACTATGTCACAAAACAAGTTACAATAGATACAAGAGAATTTAAATAACCATGTATATGTTAGATCACTATGGATTAAAACTGGATTTAAATAATGACAGAAACAACAGAAAGCCTACAAACTCATGCAAACTAAACAACTCTCTACTTAATGACCACTAGGTCAGTGAAGAAATAAAGAATGAAAGACTTCATAGAATTCCATGAGAATGAAGGCAGAGCATACAAAAACACAATGAAAACAGGCCTAAGAGGAAAGTTCACAGCAGTACATGCCTTTATATTGAAATCAGAGATTTTTAAACAAGCAGCTTAACAGCACATCTGAAAACTCTAGAACAAAAATAAGCATACACCCCAAGAAGAGTAGATGGCAGGAAATAATTAAACTCAGGGCTGAAATCAATAAATTAGAGACAAAGAGAGCAATAAAAAAGAACCAATAAAACCAAAGGGTTTTTTTTTTTGAGAAAATTAAGAAGATAGATAAATCCTTAGCCAAACTAACTAAAAGATGAGAGATAATATAAAAATTAAAATTAGAAATTGAAAGGGAGTACCTAACAACTGAGAAAATCTAAAGAATCATTAGATCTTACTTCAAAAGGCTGTATGCCACAAAATTGGAAAATCTAAATGAAGAGGATGCTTTCCTTGATAAATACCACTTAACAAAATTAAATGTAGATTGAACAAACAATTTGAGTAGGCCTATAACATCTATGGAAATAGAAGTGCTTGTTAAAAGTCTACCACCCCCACAAAAGCCCAGAATAGTTTTACTTAGAATTGTAGCAGACTTACAAAGAAGAGCTAATACCAAAACACTGCAAACTATTTTATCAAAGAGCAAATTTCACCAAAGAATTCCTACAGCTGAAATACAACTTCAACAAAGTGGCTAGATGTAAAATTAACTCAAGGAGATCAATCAATTTATATAATTATAAATGGGCTGAGAAAGAAATTAAGAAAATACCCCCTTCATAATAGTCACAAATAATATACAATATATTGGTTTAACTATAACCGAGTAAGTTAGAGATCTGTATGACAAGAATGTCAAGATCCTGAAGAAAGGAATCAAAGAGGATCTCAGATCGAAAGATCTCTCATGCTCATGGATAGGTAGAATTAAGAGAGTGAAAATATCCACTCTACCAAAAAAAAATCTACAGTCAAAGCAATTACTATCAATATTCCAACACAATTTTTACAGATATTGAAACAGCAATTCTCGACTTAATATGGAAAAACAAAATATCCAGCATAGCCAAAACAATTTTGAACAATAAAAGAACTTCTGGAGGAATCACTGTCCCTGATCCCAGTCTGAACAACAGAACAACAGTGATTAAAACTGCATGACATTGGTACAGAAACAGATAGGTAGATGTGATGGGTTGTATATGATTGGCCCAGGAAGTGACCCTATTAGGAGGTGTGGCCTTGTTGGAGTAGGTGTGTCACTGTTGGTATGGGCTTAAGACCCTCACCCTAGTTGCCTGGAAGTCAGTCTTCCACTAGCAGCCTTCAGATGAAGATGTAGGATTCTCAGCTCCTCCTGCACCATGCTTGCCTAGATGCTGCCATGTTTCTGCCTTGATGAAAATGGACTGAACCTCTGATCCTGTAAGCCAGCCCCAATTAAATGTTGTCTTTTATAAAACTTGCATTGGTCATGGTGTCTGTTCACAGCAGTAAAACCCTAACTAAGGCAATAGATCAATAGAATAGAATTGAAGACCCAGCAATAAGCCCACATACATATGGATATTTGTTTTTGACAAAGTAGCCAAAACTATACAGTGGAAAAGAGAAAGCATTTTTAACAAATGACGATGGTCTAACTGACAGTCTTCACGTAGGCAAATTGATCCATGTGTATCACCCTGCACCAAAGCTCAAGTCCAAGTGGATCAAAGACTGCAACCTAATATACTGATTTTAATAGAAGAGAAAGTGGGAAATAGCCCTAAATGTGTTGGCACAGGAGAAAATTTGCTGAACAGAACACCAATGGCTCAGACTGTAAGATATACAATTGATAAATGGGACCTCTTCACACTGAAAAGCTTTTTTAAGGCAAAGGACACTGTCAATAGGACAAAATGGCAGCCTACATATTGGGAAAAAAATTCATAAATCCTTCATCTGATAGATGGTATATATCCAGCAAATGCTAGTGAGAAAGGGAAAAAATCTTCCATTGCTAGTGGGTTTTCAAACTTGTATAACCCCTTGGGAAATCAATCTGGTGTTTTCTCAGAATATTGGGAATAGTTCTACCTGAAGTCCCAGCTATACTATTTCTGTGTATATACCCAAAAGATGCTCTACCATATCACAGGGACAAGTGTTCCACTATGTTCATAGTGAATAATAATAATAATAATAATAATAATAATAATAGCCAGAAACTGGAAGCAACCTAAATATCCCTTAGCCAAATAATGGGTACAGAAATTGTGGTTCATTGACACTGAAAAGTGGTATTCAGCTATTACAAACAAGTACCTAATAAATTTTGTGGGCAAATGGATGGAAGTAGAAAATCTCCTGAGTAAGGTAACACTGAATCTAAGGAATATACATTGTATGTGCTCACCTATAAGTGAATATTAGCCAAAAAGTATAGAATACTCATGATATGACCCACAAACTATAAGGTGTTAAACAAAAACGAAGAACTAAGTAAGGATGCTTCAATCCCACTAAGAAGGGCCAGGAAAATGAATGGGAATATATAGCTACCAGGGTTGAGGTGTGAAGGGAACTCCTAGGAAATCCTAGAGACTTTTGATGAGAGAGGATTCCATGAGTCAATGTTGATTACCTTAGGCAAAATGCCAAACAGTGAACCTGTGCAGTAGTCAGATAGGTCCTCCAGTGGAAGGATAGGAACACCAATGCTCTTACAAAACTTTTGACCCCAAATTGCTCCTGCCTAAAAGAAATGAAGGGACAAAGATGGAACAGATACTGAAGGAATAGTCAACCAGTGACCTGCCCAACTTGGGATTTATACCATGGGCAATCCCTGACACTTTTACTGATTGCAGACAGGAGCCTAGCATGCCTGTCCTTTGAGAGGATCTACCCAGCAGCTGATTGAGACAGATAAAGATACTCACAGCCAAGCCATGGAACATGGTTGGGGACCCCTATGGAAGAGTTAGTGAAAAGAAAGATTGAAGGAACTGAAGTGAATGCCAACCACATAGGAAGACCAAAAGTGTCAACTAACCTGGACCCCTGGGTGCTCCCAGAGGCTGATCTACCAGCAAAGAGCATACATGGATTGATCCAAGATCCCCAGAACATATGAAGGAGATGACTATCATGTCTGGCCTCAGTGGGGGAGGATGCACCTAATCCTGTAGTCTTGGTGCCCCAGGGTTGGGGGATACCCAAGGGCGGGGCCCCCTCTCAGAGGCAAAGGGGAGGTACAATGGGTGGAATAACGCTGGGAAGGTGGATTTTGAGGGGCAGCATTTGGGATGCAAATAAATAAAATATTTAGTAGAAAAGAAACAAAAGGAAAGAAAAATGAATGGAGTTGGAGATCTGAAGAGCATTTTGACATCAGATATGGAGTTGCAGAGTTTGGAGTTTGCCCTGCTGGATTTTGGTCTTCCTTTGGTCTACATTTTTCACTACTTTCCCTTTCCTCGCTTTTGGAATGGTAATATGTATTCTCTGCCATTATATGTTGAAATTATGCAATCTGCTTTTGCCATTTTGATTTTACAGAGGTTATAGTAAAGAGAGACCCATATAGGTAAATCTTAGTAGACACTTTGAACTTTGGACTTTATAACAAGTTTAAGACTGTTCCAGACTATGAGGACTGTTGAAGTTAGACTAAATGCACTTTACATTATGGCATGGTTACAAGCCTTTGGGGGGCATGGAGTGGAATGTGATGGTTTGGATAAAAATAGCCTTCCTAGGGCCATAAGAAATGGCCCTATTAGGAGGTATGATCTTGGAATAGGTGTGCCTTTGTAGGAGGAGGGGTATCACTAGGGGGAAGGCATTGAGGTCTCAGAAGTTCAGGCCTGGTTAGTGTGTCACTCCCATTTCCTGCTGTGTAAGGGTCCAGATGTAAACTCTCAGCTACCTCTTTATTACTATGTATGCCTTCATGTCACCATGCTTCCATCTATGACAATAACAGACTAAACCTCTGAGCTGTCAGCCAGCACCAATTAAATTTTTTTCTGTTCAATTTTTATTTTCAACACCCGGCCTTGGGACCTCCCCTTGAGTTGGATTCCACTTTGGGCCTGTCACTGGACCTTCTTTTCCTCTTGCTATTCTCCATTTCCATTGCTGTAATTCTTTAAGACAGGAACACTTATGTGTCAGAGTTGTGACTGTGGGATGGTCCCCTTCCCTCATTTAATGCCCTGACTTCCTGATGGAGGTGGGTTCTATTTGTTCCTTCTCCCTACTGTCAGGTATTTCATCTAAGGTCCCCCCTTGAGTCCTGAGAGTCTCTACCTCCCAAGGTTGCCTGTTTATATTCTTTCTGCTGTCCCTCAGGGTTTCAGTTCTTTTCCCTCACCCAATACCAGATCAGGTTCCCTTCTCCCCCTAACTCCCTGAGCCCATCCCTGTCCACTTTCCATCCCAGGTCCCTCCCTCCCTCAATCCCCACTTGCAATTGCTTTCTTCTCCCTCCCATATGGGACTGAGGCATCCTCACTTGGGCACTTCAGCTTGTTGACTGTTTTGAATTCTGTGGACTGTATCTTGGGTATTCAGCACTTTTTTTTGGCTAATATCCACTTATTAGTGGGTACATACCATGCATGCCCTTTTGGGTTTGAGTTACCTTGATCAGGATAATATTTTCTAGTTCCACTTGCCTGCAAAAATTAGGATGTCTTCATTCTTAATAACTGAGTAGTATTCAATTGTATAAATGAACCACACTTTCTGTATCCATTGTTCTGTTGTGAGACATCTAGGTTGTTTCCAGCTTCTGGCTATCACAAATAAGGCCTCGATGAATATAGTGGAACACTTGCCTCTATGGCATGGTGGGGCATCTTTTGGGTATATTCCTAAATGTGGTATTACTGCGTCTTCAGGTAGATCTATTTCCAACTTTCTGAGGAACCTCCAGATTGATTTTCAGAGTGGTTGTGTCAATTTGCAATCCTGCCAGCAATGGAGGAGTGTTCCACTTTCTCTATATTCTCTCCAACATGTGTTGTCACCTGAGGTTTTGATCTTAGCCATTCTGATTGGTGTAAGGTGGAATCTTAGGGTCGTTTTGATTTGCATTTCTCTGATCACTAAGGACTTTGAATGCGTCTTTATGTGCTTCTCAGCCATTTAAGATTCCTCAGTTGTGAAATCTTGGGCCTGGCACTATTACTCAGGCTATGAAGTGCTCACAAAAACCAATCTATTATGACCACAACAAGCAGCTTGAAGAGTCAGATGCAGATGTTTGCAACCAATCAATGGGCAGAAGCAGTTGATCCCTGTTGTTGAGTTGGGTTGGGGAAAGCTGAAAGAAGCTGAGGAGAAGGGAGACCCTGTAGGAGGACCAGAAACCTCAATTAATCTGGACCCCTGAGGTGGCTCAAATACTGCACCACCAAACAGGCAGTGTACACAGCTGATATGAGGCCCCCAGTACACATACAGTAGAGGACTGTTGGGTCTCTGTTCATTGTGGGATGATGCACTAAACCTCAGGAGACTGGAGGCCCCAGGGAGTTTAGAGGTCAGGTGGTGTGAGGAGTGGGGACATCCATGTGGAGTAAGGGGGCTAAGGAGGAGGTATGGGATGTGGAACAGTCAAAGGGTAGACAGGGGTGTGTGAAATATGGAGTGTAAAAATAAATAAAATTTTTTCTTTTTATTTATGGAAAGTTTTACTGGCCATAAAACCCAAATCTGACTACTCATTTTAGTACTGAAGCTATGATGAATCTCCCTCTTCAATCTCTGTTAGTAACTTATTGTATGATACAGGTGAAAGATAAAAGTAGAACAATTCAGGCACAATAAACACTGAAATTATCCTTAGGAGTTGAGAAGTTATTGAAATTGGATATATATGTATATAATTTTAGAGAGGTTTAATTTTGTGATGTCTTTAAAATTCATTATTATGAATAATAGTTTGAAAGTCACATTTACTTTAGTCTATCAGGCAGTATACGGCCCATTTTCACTAAAATTATCAAATATCTCTAGTTCAATCTGCCATGGTATGACTTTGCTTATTACCTAGTTCATATGCTATATACAAAATGCATTTAGGTTTAGTGATCTTAAAATATCTTGACAATTCAAATGAGAAAGGGGCTCAGAATAATGTATTTATGAAATAATTTTGCTTCTAATCCAACCATGAGAAAAATAACAACAAAGATTATTATATAGAGATATGATTCATATCCTTTATTTAAAATATACATCAGTGCTTTGAAGTGGTCTCAAATTAACCCTTGGTTCTCATGAATTTGTTTCTCATTCTTTGTTTGTCTGAGAGCCAGTCTGAAGTATGGAATTTCCTAAAAAGCCTCCATAGTGCTCCTTTAACATCTTGGTTTCTAAGGCTGTAGATTAGTGGATTTAACATAGGGGTGATGAGAGTATAGAAGATGGCAACCTGACGATCTTGGTCTAAGTCATAGCTGGATGATGGCTTAAGGTACATTCTAGCCAAAGAGCCAAAAAGGAGCAGCACAACCAGAATGTGGGAGCTACAGGTGGAAAGAGCTTTCCTCAGGGCAGCAAAGGAGTGCATGTGGGCTATGGCAATAACTATTCGAACATAAGAACCCCAAATGAAGAAGAAGGGACTGCCCACCACAGCTACACCCTCGGTGAAGATTAATATTTCATTGACCACTGGTCGAGTACAGGAGAGCTTCAGCAAAGGAGTGATGTCACAGAAGAAGTGGGTGACTTGGTTTCCACAGAAGGTTAAACGAGTGACCAACACACTGTACAGGAGACTGTTAAGGCTGACCACCACCCATGAGGTCAATGTTATTCTCAGACAGAGGCTATGGCTGACAATGGCAGAGTATCTTAAGGGGTCACAGATGGCAACATAGCGGTCATATGCCATTGCACCCAGCAAGTATACTTCCATGCTGCCCACTGCCATAAAGAAAAACAATTGTGTCATGCAACGATTATAGGAAATACTTCGATCCACAGAGAGTGTGTGCACCAGCATCTGAGGAACAGTGATGGTTGTTAGAGTTATGTCAATCAAGGAAAGCTGGCTGAGAAGGAAGTACATGGGAGTCTGAAGCATGGGGTCTGAGCAAGCTACAAGCACTAGTAGGGTATTACCCAAAACTGCCATCAGGTACATGATAAGGACAACTCCAAAAATAACTGGTTGTATTTCTGGCTTACTGGATAATCCCAACAACACAAATTCAGTCACTTCTGTCTTGTTTTTAGTGGCCATAAGTCATGCTCTACATCACCTGCAAAGAGGAATGATCAGAGTTGAAAAAGAGAACAGTGCCAAGGCTCAAGCACATCTCAGATTCTTCACCTTAAGTGAATCAGTCATTGGAACAGGGATATGACCCTAACCTTAAGCATGAAGAAACTTACCTTGTTCTTTTGGTAATAGTGTTCCATCAAGACAACTAAACTAACCAAGGTTGAGAGTTAGAAGTACCTGTAATATTTATGACCTCACTAATAACTATATTTTCATGAAAGCAGAATCTCTAGCACATGGAATTCTCAAATCTTTAAGAAATTTAAGTCAGGTTTTCACAATAAGTAGAACTATAAGTAAACACTAGCATGATGACTTTCTATGCTTCTGTATAAAGACTTTTTGTTTAATTAATATACTTTGATATGGCTTAAAAGTAATGGTAGTATTAATATAACTGGAAGAACATATAATTAATTGGGTCCTTACCTTAACCTTGCTTAACTCCATGTTTAATCTCAACCATTCAAGGGTCTGTACTACTACACATCTGAACAATATACTCTGAATTTATACATGTATTTGTGTTAAATTATCAATTAAAGGTATTTTTGGTCTACTACTACAAGGGATAAAGTAGTAGTTTTATTAGGATCTTCATATTCCACTTTTCTCAACTCTTGATAATTATTTTAGTTTTTTAAAATTATTACTTTTATTTCACATGCATTGATGTTTTGCCTATACATATGTCTGTGTGAGTCCTTCAGAACCCCATATAACTGTACTTAGATAGGTGTGATGTGCAATGTCGGTGTTAGGAATTGAACCTGGGTCGTCTGAAAGAGAAGCCAATGTTCCTAACTGCTGAGGCATTACTCCTTCCCCTAGTTTAGTTCTTTGAGGTATGGTTTTCACCAACTTTTTTCCATTTATAGTCTTGAAATTTTCAGTACTATAATAATGGTGTCAAATTTTCTTGAACTTTGAATTTCAGGAATATTTTCATCTTATGTAAACTCACATCTGATAACTACAAATGTTACTTTCAAAAGGTTCATCTGCAATGATCAAGTTGATTTTATTATAGTGGTGAAGAGATGATTCTACATAAGTCAATAAATGTAATAAATCCTAAAAATGGATTTAAAAACAAAATAATATGATCATCTCAAATACACCAAAAAGGCCTTGATCAAAATCTATCATGCCACCATGGGAAAAGTCTTAGAGAAAATATGACTGGAAAGAACAAAGCCCACCATAATGCTATTTATTTCAAAACCACAATAAAAGCTACATATGACAACTATTATCTTAAATAGTAAAAACAATTGAAGGAATCCCATTAAAATCAGGAAGAAAACAGTATCTTCACTATGTCCACCTCTTTTCAACATATTACTTGAAGAATCAGCTAAAGCAATAAGACAAGTGTAGAAAACTAAATGGATACAAATAGGAAATAAAGAAGTCAAGTTATTCTTATTTGCAGATGATAGTATGCATAAGAGATCCCAAAGATTCCACTAGAAAACTTCTAGAAATGGTCAACCATTTAGCAATGAATATAAAGTCAGTTTACAAAAATCAGTAGACATTCTATGTACTAATTACTAACACACTGTGAAAGACTTCATGGACACACTGCTTATTAACAATATCCCCCCCAAATTAAAATATCTAGGAATAAACATACTCAATGTCTACCATGAAAATTTAAATCCATGAAGAAAGAGATTGAGGAAAACCATAGAAGGGGGTGAGATCTCCCATACTCATCGATTGGCAGTGTTAATTGTGTGAAAACCATCATTTAAAATCATGATTTTACCAAAAGCAATTTACAGATTTGCTGAAATCCAAATAAAAATTTCTATGATATTCTTCACAGAAGAAATTTTAAAATAATTTCTTATCTGAGATCACTTTTAAAATAAAAATTTAAAACCACAAACAATTTAAGAATGCTGAAATCAGGAGAAACAATCTTCCCCAGGAAAGAGAACATCAACTGATTTTCCCATGCCAAATGGTCAGCTCTGAAAACATACATATAAGCAACATTATATTGACTGAGCATGTTGTAATTATGTATTTAGGAATATATGTTTACATTAATATTACATATTTATGTATTTAATATAAATACTTAAAGGAAAAGAAGAGGGCTGGAGAAATGGCTCAGGAGTTAAGAACACTGACTGCTCTTCCAGAGGTACTGAGTTCAATTCCCAGCAAGCACATGGTGGCTCACAACCATCTGTAATGGGATCTGATGACTTTTTCTGGTATGTCAGAAGACAGGTACAGTGTGTTCATATAAAATAAATCTTAAAACGTGAAATGAATCCATAAACCCGACAGAGAGCAAGGGACATATGAGTCCTAAGAGAGGAGAGGGAAGGATGAAATAATATTATAATCTCAAAAAATGAAAAATTATTCTTAAAAGGAATTTGCTTCCAGCCATATAACTGTCTCTTGGTGCTTTATTTTATAGGATAGTTTTCATTTCCATCCTAATTTTTTATTGTATATGTTTTCAGTAAGTGTGTGAAGAATAAATTCAGGAAGTTTTAATCTGGAAATGTGTACTTCTTTTTAATTCTGAGAAATAATCTCATAATCACTTTTAAAACTTTATCCCTAGATTATTTTTTCCTAAGCTCTTATAGTTGGCCCTTACTCCTTTTTAATTAATATTTGTCTTCAAATTTGCTACCTCATTATCTTTCATGTCTGTGTCCTAGATTATATTATTTTAATTCACAGTTGATATTTATTTTGTTCTCAAAAGTCATATGCTGTCTCATGATCTCATACTGTCTCGTTTCTTTCTTTACTGCTCATGCTAGTTTAGTGTGGTGCACTTCTGAAAGTATCAATCTTTTAATTTTTTATTTTAGGATTTCAATTAGCAAATACAACATTAGCCAATAAACATTAGGTAATAAAACATTAGGTTTTATTACCATATATACTTATGAAATTCCTGGGTATGCACCCAAAGGACTCTATATCCAGTCACAATAATACCTATGCATCAATATTTTCACTGCGCTATCTACAGCACAAAGAACACGGGTCTGGCCCAGATGTCTGTCAGTGGATGATTGGATAGTAAAAATGTAAAAGTAGGATTCATTCTGGAAAGGGAAGCATTTATCTTTCAACGTTGATGTTGATGGTTTGTCATTTTTAGTGCCTTCATATCTGGATCAAGGTCACTAGTCCTAATTTTTCATGCTATATATTTGCATTTATGAGTTCACACTACTCTGTCTTAGCAATAGATATGCTTGTTATCAGATCACATTAAATGCTTCCTTTTATCCTACTTGTCCAAAATAAAGGTGTCAATTTTGTTTAAGACACAATTGAATAATTTAGCCATCTTTTTCTCATTGTGGGAAGAGTTTTCATCGGAGTGAAATGCTAAGATATAGTCAAAATTTTAAGTTGGGATGAAATGAAGGCTGCATGTGGAATGGTTGGTGCATTTTCCCTGAAGGAATAATTTCACCTTAGCTAGTATAACAATGCTGTACTCCCTTTCCCATCTTCTGTTTCTTTCATCTTTGTAATTGCCTAACTAACACTGGTGTGGGGTTCATTCCAGCAAGATAAGCAGTCTCCTCTACTGCAACCCTTTTCCAGTATTCTAAGTGGGGAGAAGAAGACTCTTATTCTTACTTTCATCATCTCTTAAAATTCTACTTAAATGTCATATTTGCTAGTGATTTTCCTTTTTTGCCATGTATTATTACACAATTCCCCCTATTTGATGCAGAATAACTAAAGCACAAGCTAAATACAATATATGAGGGCCAGAGTCAAAGTCTGTCTCCCACCTGAAAGTTAGAGACACATAGAACAAGATTTTTAAGTCCATAAGTCAGGGGTGTTTATTCCAATGCATTAAAAATGTGTTGCCTCCTAAAGGTTCAGATAGCAAGTGGATGCTTGCATTGCCTCAGATCACACACAGTGTCACTTGACAGGGCTGCTGCTTTCTTCAGTACCTCCCACAGTCCCTGAAAAACACTCTCACTTACTTGTCTGCACTTTTGTTTTTCCTCAATTGTCCCAGTTAAACCGTTTAGACCACTGGTTCTCAAAGTATGACCATTTCATACAATTGCTTATGTTGTAGTGACCTCTCTCCCCAGTCATAAAATTGTTTTTTGTTGACACCTCATAACTATAATTTTGTTACTGTTCTAAATTGCAATTAAATATATGTGTCATTGGATGGTTAGAAGAAACCTGTAAAAGGGTGATTTGACATCCCCTCAAAGGGATCATGACTCCCAGGTTAAGAACCATTGCTTTAGACTACCTTTAGTTAACAGTACATATCTAAAAATCAGAAGCTATGAAAGTCTTTAAACCTTACATTTTCCAGTGTTAATTATTTTGTTGTCATTTACTCCAATATTTTTCTATGTCAGTGGATGTATCTCAGATAGTTGTATCATGATACAATTACGTTTTCAAGGAAGAAGAGAACAGATACCAATATGGAGATGGAGATGAACATATAAGAGAGGACAAGAATGGAAAAATATGAATTAACTTCCTTAATGAAGTCAAGGTGAATAACCATGGTCTTTTAAGACATAGGTTACTACAAGCTACCATATAAAATAAGTTACTATTTAAGACGAATTAAAATAAGATCATAGTGACAATAAGTCCAATTTCCTTCAAGCAATCTAAACTATATCCTAAAAGCATAATAGTCTACTACTCACAGTCAGTAGTAGTGACCTGCAGTAATGGTACTCTTCTTGGCTGATGTTAAGGATTCATCCTTGTATTGTTCCTACTTTTTCAGTTTCAACATTGTTTTCAGATCCTGAGCTCTATGGATGCAACTCCAGGATGCTGGAGGGTGAAGGAAGAGAATAGAAGAGAGGAGAAAAGAGGGATGCTGATGAGAGATATAATGAAATCCATATAAAGAGCACTAGAGTCTTTTAAGTCAGATATATTAATCTTGAAGAAGAGAAAAATATCCGAAAACAGACACAATGCATCTGGTTCCTTGTTCCTAAATGATTCTTTGAAAGTAACTGGGGGTATGGAGGAGGAAATGGTCTTGTGTTAATTTTTTTAATCCTTCTCTCTGCTTTGACTAAAGGACCAAGGGGAATATTGCATCTCTTTGCTGCAGTGCTGCTATATAAATAAGGATCAATTCAGTTTTTATTGATTTGAATTTGATTTATGGTCTACTCACCCTTTTTTATTAGTGAATCACCAAAGCTGATTCCGATATGCATAGCCAAATTATTTTTTATATACTGTCCTAAAAAAGAGATCTTCCAAATACTCAGAAAATGAGTAAACGTCTCTCAAATCTCTGGAATTAAAGAACCAAGTAATGTGTTTAAGCATCCTTCTCCACTTTTATTTATTCCATGGCTGTATACTGAAGATAAATATTTAGTGCAGATCAACATTCATTTTCACTCAAACACTATATTTTTTCTAATCGACATATCTTCTCTTGATTCTAGACTTTTTTGCTTTATTCTTGTTGTCTTCTTGGTATAGATGTTATTTTTATATAAATTGAATATAATGTATTATTTCTTGTCTTCTTTGTATTTACTTCACAAAAAGAATAGCACTAAATTAATTTTTCTCTATATCTAACATCACATGCTGGGTTAGAAATCTAGACAACACCGCATTTACTTTGGCCCATTAAATACTCTAAAAAAACCACTTTCCATAAAAAACCTTTGCACAGGCAGCACAATGCAAGGAAGCAGGATCATGTGGCACATACTCACTGTGGGACTCTATTTACCCCAAGAGGCCCCAATTATGGTCAGGTGAAATATTAAAGTGATTCCCTTCCCCAGGGTTACTGTAAATGGGGAGCCCTAAAGGCAGACTATTTCTCCAGCCTGCCACATCCTGCCCACACCTGTGAATGGCTTTTGATTTCTCCTCTAATAAATCCACCTGTACACATACAAACATTCTAACTTTATCACAAAAGTAATATAATCAGATATGTCTCCTTCTAACTCAATAAAATAAAAACCACTCTAACCATCTTCTAAAACTTAAATGTTCATTTAACCAAATGTCCACCTCATAGGAAGTTCTGATAGTCATTACATAAAATCATCATTAATTAGTCTCAATGGTTTATATTAAAAGAACAACAAGAAAAAAGCATGCGGAGAGGGAGATGTGCTGGAGAAGCATAAGGAGTGTGACTATGATAGGATACCCTGGAATCTTGTATGAACTTTTCACAGAATACATAAAAATATAATTTAAAATCAAGAAAAGATAAATTATAAAAATAATTTTAAAATGCATAAAGTATAAATGAACATATGCTGCAATGTAGTGCAAAAATTAGATATGTCTAGAGTAGGAAGTTTTATAAAAAAAATCCTCCTCAAATTGTCCTAAAAAAGACAAAAGAAGTCTTCTTCCTCAATGTATTGTTCATGATTTTTTTCACAGCATTTTTGTTTATCATCTTTTAAATTAATTTATTCTTAGGATGTAAAATATATTACATCCTGACTACAAACTCCCCTCCCTCCTTCCACCCCTACCTCCTCCATTTTCATTCCCCATCTCTTCCCTTCCCATTTATTACTTTTCTACTTCTATTTAGAAAAGAGCAGGCCTCTCAGGAATAGCAACCAGACTTGGCATATCAAGTTGCAGTAAGATTAGTCCTGTCCCATTATATTAAGGCTGGATGAGGCACCCTAGTAGGAGTAAAGGCTCCAAAAGGAATACAGAGATGTCAAAAATAGACCCTGCTCCCTCTGTTAGGAGTGGCACAAAAACATCAAGCCACAAAATTGTAACATATAGAGGGCCTAGGTTAGATCCATGCAGGCTCCCTGATTGTTGGTTCAATCTCAGGGAGTCCTTATGAGTCCAGGTTTGTTGTAGAATTCTGATGCTTAAGCATATTTTTGTTGTATTTATAAGAAAATTGGACATTTAAAAACTGACCAGGCATTTGGTAATATGGAAGTTAGCATGGAGGTTCCTTAAAATCCTGAAAACATGTCTACCACATGATCTAGATAAAGTGCTCTTGGTCAAATAACTTAAGGATGCTATATACTACTCCACAGAAATCTGAGCACCCATATTTAATACTTTCTTATTCACAATAGCTAGTCAGTGAAAACAGGTCTATGAACTGATGGGCTGATAACAACAATGCTGTAATTTACACTATGGAATACTACTCAGCAGTTAGAAAAAAATCAAATTATGAAAATTTCTGGTAAATGTATAGAGCTGTAAACAATCCCTATGAGATCAGCACACATCTCAAAGCTCTTTAGTGAAGACTTTTCTTGCTTTTCTAGTGAGCAATTAACACATAGACCTGTAACTCATCAATGTGCAGAGAGCAAAAGACTACAGTTCTCACCTTAAGTTGGACATTCAGATTACACCCCTCCACTCAAGGCTGAGAGTGAGGTGTCTTTTCAGAGGTGTAGAAAGACTGTAATAGCCAGAAGTAATACATAACTTTAAGGAAAGTGTTTTTTTAGATGCAACAGGGCATTTGCATGTTTGGAGTTATAGAGATTGAGTGTGGTGGTGTGCATATAATATGCATAACCTCCAGCCAGAGAGAATCCTATACTAGTGAAGGGAAGGTAGACATGTAATCTATTAGCATTTGACAGCTTCTGGCATAGGCAGACTCATATTTCAAATGATGTGACCCATGGAAGGCTGACCACACACCAGGGCAATCTCTAGTCCCAAGACTAGCTGGAAACACAAACTGGACTTAACAGGAAAAAAGAAATAACATCAAAGTTGGGTAGGGACAGTAGAAGGTGGGAAGAATTGTAAGCAGAGGACTCAGAAGAGAGATATGTTCAACATGCACTGTATGAAATGCTCAAAGAATTAATAAAACATTTTTAAAGCCAAAAAAGATTGTTAAAATTTTTATTGGCATTGAGGATGTATCTTTAGATATTGTATAGACATAGATGATGATAGATAAGTATATAGATGATAGAGTCATGAAAGATTCATTTCATTGTTGAATTTATTATGTTTTCATTTGAAGATATTTCAAAACAATAGAAAGAAGGAAGTTTCAGTCAAATATTACAATATCAATGATGAATTGATAATGAAGTTACTATTCCATTTTTCAAAAGCTTTAATGAGGAGACCAAACCTAAGGATAATAGGTGTAGAAGAGAGCAAAGATTCCCAACTCAAAGGGTCAGTAAACCTCTTCAACAAATTTATAGAAAACTTCCCTTACTTAAAGAAAGAGATACCTATAAACATATAAGAAGCCTACAGAAACCCAAATTGATGGGACCAGAAAATAAATTCTTCTCCTCATATAATAATCAAAACACCAAATGCACAAAACAAAGGAAGAATATTAAAAGCTGTAAGGGAAAAAGGTCAAGTAACATATAAATGTAGACATAGAAGAATTACACCAGATTTGTCAACAGAGACTGTAAAGACCAGAAGATATCATAGAGACCGAAAGAGAAGACAAATGTCAGCCCAGGCTACTATACCCAGCAAAATTCTCAGTTACCATAAATGGAGAAACCAAGATATTCCATGACAAAAACAAATTTATGCAATATTTTCTTACAAATCCTCCAACACAAGGAGGGAAACTACACCCTAAAAAGGCAAGAAGGTAATTTTGTTCAACAAATGCAAAAGAAGATAGCCACATAAACATAATTCTACCTGTAACAATAAAAATAACAGGAAGCAACAATCACTGGTCCTTAATATTTCATAACATCAATGGACTCAATTTCTCCAATAAAAAAGATAGACTAACAGAATGGATATGTAAACAGGACCCAGCATTTTGCTGCATACAAGAAACACACCTCAGTGACAATGACAGACACTACCTCAGACTAAAAGGCTTGAAAACAATTTTCCAAGCAAATGGTCTCAAGAAACAACTGGGAGTATCAATTCTAATATCAAATAAAGTTGACTTTTAACCAAATGTTATAAAAAGGATAAGGAAGTCAACTTCATATTGGTCATAGAACAAAATCTACCAAGATGAACTCTCAATTCTGAACACATATGCTCCAAATGCAAAGGCATACACATTCATTAATGAAACTTTACTAACATTCAAAGCACATATTGCATCTCATACAATAATAATGGGAGACTTCAAAACCCCACTCTCAGCAATGGATAGATCATGGAAACAGAAACAAAACAGTGACACAGTGAAACTAACAGAAGTTATAATTTACAGATATCTATAGTACATTTCATCCAAAAATAGAATATATATTCTTCTCAGATCCTCAGTATCTTCACCAAAATTGACCATGTAATTGTCCACAAAACAGATCTCAACATATACAAGAAGGTTGAAATAATGCCTATCATATCACCATGGACTAAGGCTGGTCTTCAATTGCATCAAAAAATAGAAAGCCCACAGATACATGGAAGCTGAACAACTTCCTACTCAATGATAATTCTTGGTCAAGGAAGAAATAAAGAAATTAAAGACTTTTTAGAATTTAATGAAAATGAAGGCACAACATATCCAAACTTATGGGACACAATGAAAGCAGTGGTAAGAGGAAAACTCATAGGTCTGAGTGTCTCCAAAAAGAAACTGGAGAGTGTATACACTAGTAGCTTAACAGCACACCTGAAAGCTCTAGAACAAAAAGAAGCAAATACACCAAAGAGGAGTAGATGACAGGAAATAATAAAACACAGGGCTGAAATCAACAAAGTAGAAAGAAAGAGAACATTACAAAGAATCAACAAAACAAACTTTGAGAAAATCAAGAATATAAATAAACCCTTAGCCAGACTAACCAGAGGGCACAGAGACAGTATACAAATCAACAAAATCAGAAGTGAAAAGGGGGACAAGACAACAGAAATTGAGGAAATCCAAAAAATCCTGAGATCCTACTACAAAGACCTAATCTCAACAAAAGTGGAAAATCTGGATGAAATGAATAATTTTCTACAAGATCTCAGGTACCAAAAATAAATCAGGATCAGATAAACCTTCTAAACTATACTATAACCTCTCAAGAAATAGAAGCAGTTATTTTTTTGTTTTTTTTTGAGACAGGGTTTCTCTGTGTAGCTCTGGCTGTCTTTGTACTCACTCTGTAGACCAGGCTGGCCTCAAACTCAGAAATCTGCCTGCCTCTGCCTCCTAAGTGCTGGGATTACAGGCATGCACCACCACGATTGGCTTAGAAGCAGTTATTAAAAGTCTCCCAACCAAAAAATTCCCAGGAACAGATGGGTTTTGTGCAGAATTCTATTAGACCTTCAAAGATGACCTAATATCAAAACTCGTCAAATTATTCCCCAAAGTAGAAACAGAAAAAATACTATACAATATGTTCTATAAAGCCATAATTATACTTATAACTTATTCACACAAAGACCCAACAAAGAAAGCAAACTACAGATCAATTTCCTTTATGAATATCAATGCAATTCTACTCAATAAAATTCTCACAAACCAAATCCAAGAACACATCAAAACCATCATCCATCATGATCAAGTAGGCTTCATCTTAGGGATGCAAGGATGGTTCAATATACAGAAATCCATCAAAGCAATCCAGTATATAAATAAACTCAATTAAGAAACCCACATGACCATCTGATTAGATGCTGAAAAAGCATTTGACAAAATTCAACTCCCTATTATGGTAATAGTCTTGGAAAATTAGCAATTCAAGGGCCTTACCTAAACACAGTAAAAGTAATATACAGAAAACCAGTAGCCAACATCAAACTAAATGGAGAGAAACTTGAAGCAATCCCAATAAAATCAGGGATTAGTTAAGACTGCCCACTCTCTTCCTATCTATTCAATATAGTACTCAAAGTCCTAGTCAGAGCAATAAGACAACAAAGGGAGGTCAAAGGGATAAGATTTGGAAAGGAAGAAGTCAAATTATCACTATTTGCAGATGATATAATAGTACACTTAAGTGACCCCAAAAATTCTACCAGAGACCTCCTACACCAGATAAACAACTTCAGCAAAATGGCTGGATATAAAATTAACTCAAGAAAATCAGTAGCCTTCCTTTACTCAAAGGATAAAGAAGCTGAGAAAGAAATTAGGGAAATGAGACCCTTCACAATAGTCACAAATAATATAAAATATCTTTTTGTGATTCTAACCAAACAAGTGATAGATTTGTATGACAAGAATTTCAAGTCTTTTAAGAAAGAAATTGAAGATCTCAAATGTAAAGATCTCCCATGCTCATGGATTGGCAGGATTAATATAGTAAAAATAGACATCTTGCCAAAAGCAATCTACAGATTCAATGCAATCTCCATAAAACTTCCACCTCAATTCTTCACAGAGTTAGAAAGAGCAATTTTTAAATTCATTTGGAGTAACAAAAAAACCAGAATAGTGGAAACTATTCTCAACAATAAAAGAACGTCTGGGTGGATCACCAGATTGAGGAATCCCTGACCACAAGCTATATCACCGAGCAATCGTGATTAAAAACTATATTGGTACAGAGACAGGCAGGTAGATCAATGGAATAGAATTGAAGATCCAGAAATGAACTCACATCCCTATGGTCACTTGACGTTTGTCAAAGGAGTTAAAAACCATCCAGTGGGAAAAGACAGCATTTTCAACAAATGGTGCTAATTTAACTGAAGGTTAGCATGTAGCAGAATAGAAATCCATCCTTTCTTATCTCCTTGTACAAAGGACCTTTACATAAAAACATATTCACTAAATCTAATAAGAGAAAGTTGGCAAGATACTCCTACATATGGGCACAGGGGAAATTTTCCTGAACACTAATGGCTTATGTTCTAACATCAACAATCTATAAATGGGTCCTTATAAAATTTCAAAGCTTCTGTAAGGCAAAGGACACTGTCAATAGGACAAAAAGACAACCTATAGATTGGGGAAAGATCTTTATCAATCCTACATCTGATAGAGGAATGATATCCAATACATACAAAGAACTCAAGAAGTTAGAGTCCAGAGAACCAAGTAACCCTATTACAAATGGGATACAGAGCTAAACAAGAGGAGATGATTGGATTGGGGGTTTGTGGCAAAAAATCAGGAAGGAAGACAACATCTGAAATGAAAACAAAGAAAATATCCAATAAAAACTAAAATAAAGAATTCTAAACTGAGAAATATTGAATTTCCAAGAAGCATCTACGGAATATTCAACATCCTTAGTGACCAGGGAAATGTAAATTAAAACAACCTTGAGATGCTACCTCACACCAGACAGAATGGCTAAGATCAATAATTCAGGTGACAGCAGGTGCTCACAAGGATGTACAGAAAGAGGAGCACTCCTCCATTGTTAGTGGGATTGCTAGCTGGTACAACCACTCTGCAAAACTGGCTGGAGATTCCTCAGAAAATTGGACATAGTGTTACCAAGGACCCAGCTATAGGACTCCTGGTCATATATGCAAAAGATGTTCCAACATATAACAAGGACACTTGCTCCACTATGTTCATAGCAGACTTATTAATAATACCCAAAGGCTAGAAACTACCCAGATGTCCTTCAACAGAGGAACGGATACAGAAAATGTGGTACATTTATACAATGAAGTACTACTTAGCTATTAAAAACAATGACTTCATAAAATTCTTAGGCAAATGAATGAAAGTAAAAAAATATCATCCTGAATAAGGTTAAACCAGTCACAAAAGAACACACATAGTATGTACTCGCTGATAAGTGAACACTAGGTAAAAAGCTGGGAATAACCATGGTACAAGTCACAGACCATATGAAGCTTAACAATAAAGAAGACCAAAGTGTGAATGCTTCAATTCTATTTAGAAGGGGAAACAAAATAATCCCAGAAGGCAGAAGAAGGAGGGACCTGGGAGGAAGAGAGGAGAGAGAGGGAAGATGGGGGTCAACATCAGGTGTGGGAAGAGATAGGGATGCAATACAGAGGGTCAGAAAATTGAACAGAGGTGTGTAGCAATGGGGGATGGAGAACTGGGGGTAGTCTCTAGAAAGTCCCAGATGCCAGGAAAGCAAGAGACTCCCAGGACCCAATGGGGATGAGATTCGCTGAAATTCCCAATTTATGTGAGAGAGAACCTGTAAAGATCATATCTAGCAATGCCCCTACTTTGGGGATGGTGTCACCCACTCATCTCCAAATTTTTATGCCAGAATTGCACCTGTATGAAGTATGGAGTAGAGACAGAAGGAAAGGCCATCCAGAGACTGCCCCACCTGGAGATCCATCCCATAAAAAGATACCAGACACTATTGCGGATGCCAAGAAGTACTTGCTGACAGGAGCCTGATTTAGCTGTCTCCTGAGCGGCTCTGCCAGAGCCTGACAAATACAGAGGCAGATGCTCACACCTAACCATTGGACTGATCACAATGGAAGAGTTAGAGAAAGCACTGAAGGAGCTGAAGAGGTTTGCAACCCCATAGAAAGAACAAAAATACCATAGAACTAGACCCACCTCCCCAGAGCTTTCAGAGACTAAACCACCAGCCAAAGGGTACATACACATGGAGGGATCCATGTCTTCAGTTGCATGTGTAGCAGAGGATGACCTTATCTGACATCAATGGGAAGAGAGGCCCTTGGTCCTGTGAAGGCTTGATGCCCCAGTGTAGGGGAATGCCGGAGTGGTGAGGAGGGAGTGGTTGGGTGGGTGGGTAGGGAAGCACCCTCACAGAAGCAGGGGGGAATGTGAAGCAGGGGGTTTGTGAAGGGGAAACTGGGAAAGGGATAACATTTGAAATGTAAATAAATAAAATAGCCAATTAAAAAACTAGAAAGAGAAATATAATGCCTAAATATAGTTTTTAAAAAATCTGTAACCAAAGAAAAGCACCAAAGAAAAAATTATGGAGTCTATTACTTTGTTAGACAGCAATTCCTGAACATAAGGCCTAACTTAGAGTGATTGATATCCCCCATGTTTAAAAAAGGAACCGATAGATCTCATTAGGAAAGGGAAATAGGATAGTTATGCATGGATTGGTGCAGTATTAAATGGGAAGATCAAGTTAGAATCAGGGAGAGGGGGTTGTGTGAGGGAATATGGGAAGAGACAATATATAATTTATAACACATTATTATATTATATAGAAATAATTTATAGACTATGAATTATGATATAATATATGTTTATATTATAATAATATATGTTTATAATATAAATTACATATTATAATTTATAATACATATATAAAAATTACATTATAATATATTTTGTAAGTTTATAGTATAAATAATATACATATAAATTATATAATATACACAAATTATAATTTATATTTATATGACTTGTTTATATTAATATGACTATATATAATTTATATATTATTATAATTATATATAAGGGTGATTTAAATGAAATCATAAATAATAGAGGAGATACAATCCCAACTGGCCCTCTCTGAGTTACATTTAATTGCATTGTTGGCCAAAGAAGCCCCATGGGACCGCACCAAAAAAAAAAAAAAAAACCATGTTGTTGCCAAAACTATAAATTGCTCTCCACAATCTGACAAAGATTGTGTGTTAATTTTTATTTTATCTTGTTTTAATTATCTCTTAAAATTTTCTTTTTTCAGTTTTATTTATTAACTTTACATCCAGATTAAAGTTTCCTCTTCCTCCTCCAAGTCTCTCCATCTTATCTCTTCCCCATCCTCCCATCTCTTTCTCATCAGAAAAGGGGAGGCCTCCTATAGATATCAACCCACTTGGCATACAAATTGAAGTGGGACTGGGTGGGTTTTTCTCTGTTGAGTCTTACAAGGCAGCCCAGTTAGGGGAATGCAATCCAGTGGCAGGCAGCAGAGATAGAGACAGTCCCTGCTGCTGTTGTTAGAGATCCAACAGGAAGAGGATGCTGCACATCTCATATGTGTAGAGGGGCTATGTCTATCCCAAGTTTGCTCTCTGGTTGTTGGTTCAGTACCAGTGAGTTCTTATGGGCCCAGGTTACTTGATTCTGTAGGGTTTTTTTTATGGTGTCCTTGACCTTTCTGGATCCTTCAGTCCTTTCTCCCCATCTTCCACAAGATTTCCTGAGCTCCACCTAATGTTTGGGTATGGAACCTGCATCTGTTTTCATCAACTCCTGACTGAAGTCTCCCAGAAAACAGTTGTTAGGCTCCTGTCTGTAAGTACAGAGGAATATCATTAATAGTGTCGGGGTGTGCTCTCTTATGGTATACATCTCAAGGTGGGCCAGTCATTTGTGGGTTCTTCTTTCAATTTCTGCTCCCTCTTTGTCCCTCCACATTGGGTAGGGAGGAAAAATTGTGGATTGAAGGTTTTGTGGCTGGTTGGTGTCCTCATCCCTCCATTGGAAATCTTACCTGTTTACTGGAGGTTTCTGTTTCAGATTCCATATGCCATATGGCTAGGGTCACCCTCATAGATTCCTGACAGCTTTCTTTGTCCTAGGTTTCTAGATCTTTCCAGAGATGCTCCACCACTGATTCCAGTTCTATCATTAATCTCTCTCTCTAGTCCTCTTTACACTTGATCCCTCCTGATTCCCTCCCCACTATCTCTTGTCCAAGAGCCATCTTATCGACCACCCTGGATGTCAACTTTCTTTCCCCTTCTCAGTGATATTTAAGCATCCTCCCTTGGGACCACCTTGTTACTTAACTTCTGTGGATCTGTGGATTGTAGTATGGTTATTCTGTACTTTATGACTAATATTCACTTATAAGTGAAAACATACCATTGTTGTCTTTCTATGTCTGCTTTACCACACTCAGGATGATATTTTTAGTTCCATCCATTTGACTAAAAGTTTCATGAAGTCCTTGTAGTATTCTGAAGTGGTAATTTGTTAATTCACTCTAAACTGCCCCTTGGGTGTGTGTACACTCCTCACAACCCACCCACATGATTTGGATTTAAGAATGCAGCCTCATTTTTAATATGACAGAGGCAGTTCAATGGCAGGACCATTCCCAAACTTTCATGATATGAATGTACTTCCTCTGATATTCCTGTATTATTAATTACTCAAATCTATATCTCATCTCTGCTACCCAATCAAAGGAATGGTGCCTAGGACTGCTCTTCCCCAATTCTTATATGGTTGTATGCTTACTCTCCTGTAGCTCCCAGGCTTCATGTTTCTGCTTCCCCAGCATGGCGATCTTCTTCCCTCGTATTCTTTGCCAAGGAATCTCAAAGTCAGGCCTTGTCTGCTTGCCCAGCCAAGGCAATTTTATTTACTAATTAGAGCTATCTGGGGGGGGCAGGGATCATCTGTCTCTTACATGCAGACATGTAAATTCTCATGCAATTTGGGAACCCAATTAGCGTATTTTAATCAATAAACCAAATCTAGCACAGTATTACATGGTATAGATGTGCCACATTTTCTTTATCCATTCTTTAGTTGGGAGACATTTAGGTTGTTTTCAGTTTCTGGCTAGTACCAATAAAGGTGTTATGAACATAGCTGAGCAAGTGTCCTTGCGATATGGTAGAACATCTTTTGGGTATATATCTAGGGGTGTTATAGCTGGGTCTTGAGGTAGAATGATTCCCAGTTTTCTGAGATACTGAAAAATTTATTTTCAGAAGAGTTGTACCAATTTGTACTCTTTTGTGTTTGGGTAAAATGACCTATGCTAGGTCCTCTGTTAATTTTGTCATTATTATTATTATTATTATTATTATTATTATTATTATTATCTATTTAGTTTCTGTTTTGATGAGCTGTCCATTGATGAAAGTGAGTTCTCTCACTATTAATGTGCTGTGCTCAATGTGTTATTTAAGCTTTAGTGAAGTTTATTTTATAAACGTGAATGTTCTTGCATTTGGAGCACAGATGTTCAGAATTGAGACTTCCTCTTGGTGGATTTTTCCTTTGATGAATATGGAGCTGTCCTTCCCCATCTCTTTTGATTTCTTTTGGTTGTTAGTTTATTTTATTGCATATTAGCATATGCAATAGTTTTTTTCTTGGGAATGCTTACTTGGAAAACTTTTTTCCAGACCTTTACTCTGAGATAGTGTCCATCTTTGTTGCTAAGGTATGTTTCTTTTATGCAGCAGAATGATGAATCCTCTTTACATATACAGTCCATTAGTTTGCTTGTGTTGTTTTATGAATTGAGTCTACTGATGTTGAGAAATATTAATGATCAATGCTTGTTAGTACCTGTTATTTTGTTGTTGGAGTTGGTAATGTGTGTGTGTGTGTGTGTGTGTGTGTGTGTGTATGTGTTTGTGTGTGTTCATGTGTATATGTGTAAGATATTTCCATTTTGGGGATTTGTTGGAAGATGATTAATTTCTTGTGTTTTCTTTGGTGTGGTTGCCCTCCTTGCATTGGACTTTTGCTTCTAGTATCCTCTGTAGGGCTAGATTCTTAGAAAGATAGTTTAAATTTGTTTTATCATGGAATATCTTGGTTTCTCCATCCATCATGATTGAGAGTCTTGCTGGGTGCAGTAGTTTGGGTTGGCATATATGGTGTCTTAGTGTCTACAAAGCATCTGTCCAGGATTTTCTGAGTTTTAGAGTCTCTGTAAAGAAATAGGGAGTAATTCTTATAGGTCTGCTTTTATATGTTATGTGGCCCTTTCCCCTTGCAGCTCATATTAGTTATTTGTTCTGTACATTTAGTGTTTTGATTATTATGTGACAGGAGAATTTTATTTTCTTGTCTGATATATTTTCTGTTTTAGGCTTCTTGTATGGTTATGGCCTTCTCTTTAGGTTAGGGAAGTTTTTGTCTATGATTTTGTTAAAGATGTTTTCTGGCCCTGTGAACTGTGAACCTTTACTTTAATCTAATCCTATTATCCTTATGTTTGATCTTTTTGTTGTATCCCAAATTTCTTTGATGTTTTGTTTTAGGAATTTTTTACACTTAATGTATTAATACCTTCCATGGTTTCCTCTGTGCCTGAGATTCTCTCTTCTGTCTCTTGTATTCTGTTGGTGATGCTTGCATCTATAGTTCCTGTTCTCTTTTCTAGGTTTTCCATCTCCAGGGTTGCCTCTATGAGTGTTTTCTTTATTGAATCTTTTTCCATTTTTAGATCTTGGACCATTTTGTTCATTTCTTTCACCTGTGTTTTATTGTATTTCTTTAAGAGAGTTATTTATACCATCTTTAAAGGCTAAGATGGGATTTAAGGTCAGAATTTTGCTTGTCAAGTGTGTTAAAGTATCCAGGGCTTACTATAGTAGAAGAGATTGGTTCTAATGGTGCCAAATTGTATTGGCTCCTGATTATTATGTTTTTGTATTTGTCTTTCACCATCTGGCTTTTTCTAGTGTCAATTGTCCTGTGTGTCCCAGATTAGAGGTTGCCTCCTTGTAAGCAGGTGTATCTATATCTCAGGTTAGATCAGGCCTTCTGAGAGACAGGCAGCAATGTGGAATGTTCAGGCAGGTATGTCAGTCTGCTATGAGTGCAGTTAGAAGGGCAGACTGGAAGGGAGATGGGGCTTCAACAGGGTAAGACAGATCCCCTTTCTGTAGGGCTCAGTGGGTCCCAGCTTGTGTGAGGTTGGGGTGGGAGTCTCACTTATATCCTTGGTTAGAGAAGTGCTCTTGGGAGACAAGTAGGAATGTGGCATGAGTAAAAATCCTTTTATCTTTGTCACACAATTCTTTCTTTTGGACTATTTCCATTCCCTGTTAGGAGCTTTCCTCTAAGGTATCACATGGCTCTGACATCTCCAATATTTTGAGGTCTCCAAGGCAATACAGGCTTTACTTTCAGTTTCACATAATAGTCTCTCTGAACCTCCAAGCCAGAACACTCCTGACACATGCCTGGCCTCAGTAGTTTTTCTTAGTCTTAGAGGGAGTGTCTATAACATCTTTTTAAAATATTCTTGAGTTTAAAGCCAGAACCATGTGGCTGAAGCTGCCAAGATCTCTTACTCAGCTGAGGCTGCAATATGGCCCCTTTCTAGACATAATTACTAAGAAAATTCTGAAAGTGCATTTGCTACCTGACACAATGGCATAGGTTCCCAAATGAAAGAGACACACACATCCTTTATATCTTAATACATCTTAAGCAGCACAACAGCCGGGCCACTGCCTAACCTCCATGTGATTAATCCTGAGTTATTGCTTACAAATTTTATGTTCTGTTTTGGCTTCCCTGTGCCCAGCTGTGCATGCAGTCCTCTGGGCTGTACTCTCCTGGCTCCTTCATATGGCAGCATGCCTCTTTGTCCTCTATTCTTCTCAGGCATGGCATTTCACCTTTCCTCCAAAGTCTCCTAGCATGGCAAGTATCCTCCCCCTTCTTTCTCCTCTTGATCCCAATCTGGGGAGTCCTAAAATCCTGCCTCTCTGTGCATTCCCCAGCTATCAGCTGTTGGCACCTTTATTTACCAATCAGAACCAAATGGGGGCACGTTCCAAGAAGGTACATGAAGACACTCAGGCAAGCGGATTTTGGGGGGAGTATAGTTAGCATTTATAATACAAGTAGGTACATTTCCCCCTTTGTCCAATTAAAAAGGTTCTCTTCTCTCAGATATATTGAACATAATGATAACAAATATGAAAATTATAAGGTATGATATACACTTATAACATTCAGTACATTATATTTGGCAATTTAGATAAAATATTCTAACATCTATCCTAACTTAAAGAGTTTGTAATTCTATACTTGAATTATGTTTGCTTTTAACTTGCATTACAATCTAAAAGCCATCTTTTCAAATCTAGATCATCTTTAGTGCTAAACAACTTAAGTTTGAATATGAGACTGTAATAGTCTTCAACCCCATCAGAGATCTTGGAATTAAATATTATTGGAATATGTAGGGAGCACAAAGACATAGCTTCCAAAACCTATACAAATTGTAGAGGCAGCTAACTGCCTGGACAGTCCCTGATATTCTTTATAATATTGGAATATCTGTCTTTAGCCTTCTGGCCCAGAACATTCTGACAGATGATAACTGAAGCAGGAATTATGAAGGACTAGCTTACGATGTCTTGGCAGAGCTTAGTAATCGACTATCACATATACATTTGACTGTATTGGAACAGCAAATTAAGGCAAGCCTTGCTCAGTGGCCAGCTTGTAACAGTTGGAGCAACCTCATAGGGAGATAATGATGCACAGTATCTTCTTTGAAGTGGGATGGGGGTACTGTCAGGAGAAGACATGTCTCCTAGTCAGATGATCTGGAAATAATGAAATGATTTTAAATGCCATATTCTGTGGGTCTTTGATGTGTTTGAAGACTATCTAGACATAATATATATGAACTTTTTCATTTGATATATTCTTTATTTACATTTCAAGTGATTTTCCCCTTTCCTGGATCCCCGCTCCCTGAAAGTCCCATAAGCCCTCTTCCCTTCCCCTGTTCCCCAATCCAACCTTTCCTACTTCCCTGTCCTGATATTCCCCTACACTGTTGCACTGAGCCTTTTCAGGACCAGGGGCCACTCCTTCCTTCTTCTTGGGCATCATTTGATATGTGAATTGTGTCTTGGGTATTCCAAGCTTCTAGGCTAATATCTGCTTATCAGTGAGTGCACACCATGAGTCTTCTTTTGAGACTGGGTTACCTAACTTAGAAAGATGTTCTCCAGTACCGTCCATTTGTCTAGGAATTTCATGAATTCATTGTTTCTAATGTCTGAATAGTACTCCACTGTGTATATATACCACATTTTCTGTATCCATTCCTCCGTTGAGAGACATCTGGGTTCTTTCCAGCTTCTGGCTATTATAAATATGGCTTCTTTGAACATAGTGGAGCATGTATCCTTATTATATGCTGGGGTATCCTCTGGGTATATGCACAGAAGTGGGTCCTCTGGAAGTATCATTCCCAGTTTTCTGAGGCACTGCCAGACTGATTTCCAGAGTGGTAGTACCAGCTTGCAACCCCACCAGCAGTGGAGGAGTGTTCCTCTTTCTTCACATCCTCACCAGCACCTATTTAATCCTGAGTTTTTGATCTTAGCCATTCTGACTGGTGTGAGGTGGAATCTCAGGGTTGTTTTGATTTGCATTTCCCTGATGACTAAGGATATTGAACATTTCTTTAGGTGGTTCACAGCCATCTGATATTTTTCAGGGGAAAATTCTTTGCTTAGCTCTGTACCCCAGTTTTTAAGGGGATATTTGGTTCTCTGGAGTCTACCTTCTTGAGTTCTTTGTATATGTTGGATATAAGCCCTCTGTCAGATGTGGGGTTGGTGAAGATCAACCCAATTTTTTGGTTGCCATTTTGTCCTTTTGACAATGTCCTTTGCCTTACAGAAACTTTGTAGTATTATGAGGTCCCATTTATCAATTCTTGATCTTAGAGCATAAGCTATTGGTGGTCTGTTCAGGAACTTTCCCCCTGTGCCCATGTCCTCAAGGTACTTCTCCAGTTTCTTTTGTATTAATTTCAGTGTGTCTGGCTTTATGTGTTGGTCCTTGATCCACTTGGAGTTGAGCTTAGTACAAGGAGATAAGAATGGATCAATTGTCATTCTTCTGCATGCTGACCTCCAATTGAACCAGCACCATTTGTTGAAAAGACTATCTTTTTTTCCACTGGATGTTTTGAGTTCCTTTGTCTAAGATCAAGTGACCATAGGTTTGTGGGTTCATTCCTGGGTCTTTGATGCTATTTCATTGACCCACCTGCCTGTCACTGTACCAATACCATGCAGTTTTTTACACTATTTCTCTGTAGTATTGCTTGAGGTCCAGGATACTGATTCCTCCAGAAGTTCTTTTACTGTTGAGAATAGTTTTAGATATTCTGGTTTTTTTTGTTATTCCAGAAGAATTTGCGAATTGCCCTTTCTAACTCTATGACGAACTAAGATGGGATTTTGATGGGGTTTGCATTGAATCTGTAGATTATTTTTGGTAAGATGGCCATTTTAACTATATTGATCCATGAATATGGAAGATTTTTCCATTTTCTGAGGTCTTCTTCAATTTCCTTCTTCAGAGACCTGAAGTTCTTGTCATGCAGATCTTTTACTTTTTTGGTTAGAGTCAGGCCAAGGTACTTTATATTATTTGTGGTTATTGTGGAGGGTTCCATTTACCTAATTTCTTTCTCAGCATGCTTATCATTTGAGTATAGGAAGGCTACTGATTTGTTTGAGTTAATTTTATATCCAGCCACTTTGCTGAAGTTGTTTATCAACTGTAGGAGTTCTCTGGTGGAGTTTTTTGGGTCTCTTAAGTATAATCTTATATATGCTTAAGTATCACTCTCAAATAGTGATAGTTTGACTTCTTCCTTTCCAATTTGTATCCCTTTGACTTCCTTTTGTTGTCTAATTGGTTTGGCTAGAAGTTCAAGTACTATATAGAATAAATATGGAGAGAGGGACTTGTCTAGTCCCTTATTTTAGTGGGATTGCTTCAAGTTTCTCTCCATTTAGTTTGATGTTGGCTACTGGTTTTCTGTATATTGCTTTTATTATATTTAGGTATGGGCCTGTAATTCCTGTTCTTTCCAAGACCTTTAACATGAAAGGATGCTGAATTTTATCAAATGCTTTTTCAACATCTAATGAAATGAACATGTGGTTTTCTCCTTTGAGTTTGTTTATGTAGTTGATTACATTGATGGATTTCTGTATATTGAACCATCCCTGCATCCCTGGGATGAAGTCTTCTTGATCATGGAGCATGATCATTTTGATATGTTCTTGGATTTGTTTGGCAAGAATTTTATTAATTATTTTTGCATCGATTTTCATAAGGGAAATTGGTCTGAAGTTCTCTTTCTTTGTAGGATCTTTGTGTGTTTTTGGTATCAGTATAATTGTGGCTTCATAAAATGAGTTGGGTCATGTTACTTCTGTTTCTACTTTGTGGAACAGTTTGAAGAGTATTGGGGTTAGGTCTTCTTTGAAGGTCTGATAGAATTATGCACTAAAGCCATATGGTCCTATGCTTTATTTGGACTGTCAAGGACCACTTCTATTTCTTTTGGCATTATGGGACCATTTAGATAGTCTATCTAATCCTGATTAAATTTTCGTAGTTGGTATCTGTCTAGGAAATTGTCCATTTCATCCAGATTTTCCAGTTTTGTTGAGTATAGGCTTTTGAAGTAAGATATAATTTTTTGGATTTCCTCAGTTTCTATTGTTATTTCACCCTTTTCATTTCTGATTGTGTTAATTTGCATACTGTCTCCATGCCCTCTTGTTAGTCTGGCTAAAGGTTTATCTATCTTGTTGATTTTCTCAAAGAACCTGCTCCTGCTTCTTTTTATTCTTTGTATAGTTCTTTTTGTTTCTACTTGGTTGATTTCAGCTCTGAGTTCCATGATTTCCTGCCTTCTACTCCTCTTGTGTGTATTAGCTTCTTTTTGTAGGCACTCAGGGCTATGAATTTTCCTCTCAGCACTGCTTTCATTGTATCCCATAAATTTGGGTATGTTGTGCCTTTATTTTCATTAAATCTAAAATGTCTTTGATTTCTTTCCTTATTTCTTCCTTGACCAAGGTATCATTGAGTAGAGAATTGTTCAGTTTCCATGTGTATGTGGGCTTTTTGTTGTTTTTGTTGCTATGAAGACCACCCTTATTTCATAGTGATCTGATAGGAGGCATGGAATTAGGTTGATCGTCTTATATATGTTGAGGTCTGTTTTGTGCCCAATTATATGGTCAATTTTGGAGAAGGTACCATGAGGTGCTGAGAAGGAAGTATCTTCTTTTGATACAGGATGAAATGTTCTATAGATATCTAGTAAATCCATTTGGTCCAAAACTTCTGTTAGTTTCACTGTGATTCTGTTTCAGTTGTGTTTCCCTGTTGTGTCCATTGAAGAGAGTGGGGTGTTTAAGTCCCCCACAATTTTTGTGTGGGGTGCAATGTGTGCTTCAAGCTTTAGTAAGGTTTCTTTTACGAATGCAGTTGCCCTTGTATTTGGGGCATAGATGTTCAAAAGTGACACTTCTTCCCGGTAGATTTTTCCTTTGATGAGTATAAAGTGGCCTTATGTATCTTTTTTGATGACTTTTGGTTGAAAGTCTACTTTATCTGATATTAGAATCGCTACTCAAGCTTGTTTCCTGGGGCCGTTTGCTTTGAGAACTGTTTTCCAACCTTTTATTCTTAAGTAGTGTTGTCTTTGACACTGAGATGCATTTCCTGTATGCAGCAAAATGTTGGGTCTTGTTTATGAATTCAGTCTGTTAGTCTATGTCTTTTTATTGGCGAATTGATTCCATTGATGCTAAGAGATATTAAGGAACAGAGATTGTTGCTTCCTGCTGTTTTTTGATGTAATTTTTATGTTTGTGTGGTTATCTTCTTTCAGGTTTGTTGAAAGATTACTTTCTTGCTTTCTCTTGTGTGTAATTTCCCTCCCTTTGATGTTGTTTTCTGTCCATTATCCTTTGACGGGCTCAAATTGTGAATAGATATTGTGTAAATTTGTTTTTGTCATGAAAAACCTTGGTTTCTCCATTCATGGTAATTGAGAGATTTGCTGGATATAGCAGTTTGGGTTGGCATTTGTGTTCTCTTAGGGGCTGCATGATATCTGCCCATGCTCTTGTGGTTTTCATATTCTCTGGTGAGAAATCCGGTGTAATTCTGATAGGTCTACCTTTATATTTTACTTGACCTTTTTACCTTACTGCTTTTAATATTCTTTCTTTGTTGAGTACATTTGGTGTTTTAATTATTATGTGACAGGAGGAATTTCTTTTCTGGTCAAATCTATTTGGAGTTCTGTAGGCTACTTGAATGTTCATGGGCATCTTCTTCTTTAGGTTAGGGAAGTTTTCTTCTGTAATTTTGTTGAAGACATTTACTGGTCCTTTAAGTTGGAAATCTTCACTCTCTTCTATACCAATAATCCTTAGGTTTGGTCTTCTCATTTTGTCCTGTATTTCCTGGATATTTGGGGTCAGGAGCTTTTTGCATTTTTCATTTTCTTTGACTATTGTATTAATGCTTTCTATTGTATCTTCTGCATCTGAGATTCTCTCTTCTATCTCTTGTATTCTCTTGTTGATGCTTGGATCCAAGACACCTGACTTCTTTCCTTGGTTTTCTATGTCCCGAGTTGTCTCCCTTTGTGATTTTGTTATTGTTTCTACCTCCTTCTGTAGGTCCTGTATGGCTTTGTTTAATTCCTTCACCTGTTTTGTTGTGTTTTCCTTTAGTTCTTAAAGGTCTTCTCCCTGTTTACTTGTGTTGTCCTGAATTTCTTCAAGGGAGTTATTTATGTCCTTCTTGAAGCCCTCCATGATGCCCTCCATCAGCATCATAACCTATGATTTTAAATCCAAATCTTGCTTTCCTTGTGTGTTGGGGTATCCAGGACTTGCTGTTGTGGGGAATTGCGTTTGGATGGTGCCATATTGCCTTCATTTCTGTTAGCAACGTTTCCACACTTGCCTTTTGCCATCTGGTTATCTCTGGTGTTAGTTGGGTCTGCTATGACTGGCTGGAGCTTGCCCCTTCTGTGTGCCTGCAGGCCTATCTCAGCAACCCTGGGCGAACTGCTTTCCCCTGGCACAAATTGCTGTGGTGCTGCCAAGTTCCTGGCTGCAGGTGAAGTCCTGGTGTGGAGTGTCCCTAGTGATCTACTCTAGTGACACCTGCCTACCAATTAGCTGCACAGTCACAGAAGCAAAGTTGGTGGCTGAGACCCACTCTCTTGTAGTTGTATTTGGGTATGTACCTCTTTGGCCCCGATCAGTTCTGGATGCAGACTGTGCTGGCTGTCTCCTCCTTGCTGGTTGCTGGGTGTATAGCTGGATTCTGCACTGCTGGGAGATGGCACACTGTGGCTGAGGGTATTCCTGATCTGGAGTCAGAAACCAGAAGGCTCTTGCCAGAGGCCTCCAGACTGGATCCTCTGATCTGCAGGGCTGGTCTCACCTGTGCAGGCGGCCTCTTCCTTGCTGACTTCTGGGTGTACAGCTGGCTTCCTGCACTGCTTGGAGGTGGCATGCTGTGTCTGAGAGTCATATATGAACTTTTAAACCTTCACTACTTGTAGCTACTTACCATTTGAATAATATTGAAAACACTTTATTGTTATTAAATCAGAATCTAGTATTACTGTTTATTCGCTATCTGACTATTAACTTGCATTACTTAATAATTCTGAACTGTTTGAAAGAGCTATTAGAAGGACTAGATCTAAGCTTTGTATTCTTTTTTTATTTAAATTTTTATTTTCTATATTCTATGTTTACATTCCAAAGGCTTTCCCCTTTCCCAGTCCCCCCCCACCATACGCCCCATAATTCCTCTCCCCCCAACTATTCCCCAATCATCAACCCCCCACGATTTCTCTGTTCTGGGTCTACAAAACTGGATCCAATCTTTTCAGGCCCAGGATCCTCTAATTTCTTCTTCTTGGGAATCATTTGACTTGCTAATTGTGCCTTGAGTATTTAGGGCTTCTGGGCTCATTAATATCCACTTATCAGTGATTGCATTTCATGTGTATTCTTTTGTGATTGGGTTAACTCACTTAGGATGATATTTTCCAGATCTAACCATTTACCTACAAATTGCATGAATTCATTATTTTTAATTGCTGAGTAGTATTCCATTGTATAAATATACCACATTTTCTGTATCCATTCCTCCTTTGAGGGATATTTGGGCTCCTTCCAATTTCTGGCTATTATAAACAAGGCTGCTATAAACATAGTGGAGCATGTGTCTTTATTGTATGCAGGGGAATCCTCTGGGTATATGCCCAGGAGTGGTATGACAGGGTCCTCTGGAAGTGACATGCCCAATTTTCTGAGGAACCGCCAAACTGATTCCCAGAGCAGTTTTTACCATTTTGCAATCCCACCAACAGTAGAGGAGTGTTCCTCTTTCTCCACATCCTCACCAGCACTTGCTGTCTCTTGAGTTTTTAATCTTAGCCATTCTGACTGGTGTGAAGTGGAATCTCAGGGTTGTTTTGATTTGCATTTCCCTGATGACTAATGATGTTGAACATCTCTTAAGGTGTTTCACAGCCATTCGAATTTCTTCTGGTGAAAATTCTTTGTTTCGTTCTGTACCCCATTTTTTAATAGGGTTATTTGGTTCTTTGGGGTCTAACTTCTTGAGTTCTTTGTATATATTGGATATTATCTCTCTGTTGGATGTGGGGTTGGTGAGGATCTTTTCCCACTTTGTTGGTTGCCGTTTTGTCCTTCTGACAGTGTTCTTTGCCTTACAGAAACTTTGTAATTTTATGAGGTCCCATTTGTCAATTCTTGATCTTAGAGCATAAGCCATTGGTGTTCTGTTCAGGAACTTTCTCCCTGTGCCCATGTCCTCCAGGGTCTTCTCCAGTTTCTTTTCTAATAGTTTCAGTGTGTCTGGTTTTATGTGGAGGTCCTTAATCCACTTGGAGTTGATCTTAGTTCAAGGAGATAAGAGTGGGTCAATTCGCATTCTTCTGCATGTTGACCTCCAGTTGAACCAGCACCATTTGTTGAAAAGTCTATCTTTTTTTCACTGGATGGCTGTGGCTCCTTTATCAAAATCAAGTGACCATAAGTCTGTGGGTTCATTTCTGGGTCTTCAATTCTATTGATCTACTTGCCTGTTGCTGTAGCGATACCATGCAGTTTTTAACACAATTGCTCTGTAGTACTGCTTGAGGTCAGGGATATTGATTCCGCCAGAAGTCCTTTTATTGCTGAGAATAGTTTTAGCTATCCTGGGTTTTTTGTTGCTCCAGATGAATTTGAGAATTGCTCTTTCTAGATCTATGAAGAATTGAGTTGGGATTTTGATGGGGATCGCATTGAATCTGTAGATTGCTTTTGGCAAGATAGCCTTGTATTCTTATATGAATTGTATAGACATAACACATATCTAAGAGTAACAAAATTTATTTTAAATTTTGTGTCAATATACAAATATGCCAATGAAAACCCTAAACCCGTATTAATATATACATTCTATACTGATATAAGAAAATATAACTTTACTTCTGCATCAAAATATAAGGATTTCTACCAATGTACGATTATGGCTATAAAATATTTTAAGAATGAATTTAATGATACATCCCCATATATCTGATTTCTTATAATATTACTCTATCCCCCTTTTCTTTCCAACTTTCTTCCTATTACCTAAGAAAGAAGGGATAGAGAAGAGAAAGAAAAGACAGATATTCCTGAGTCTAAGGTCTCAATTTAGTTTCTTCCTTGTCTAAAATTGTAACCATTTCCAAATTATCCTTTAAAATGACAAAATATCTACAGTTTCTCAAATAACCATAATCAGACACCCCAACTCAAGGATTCAGGATGACAACTCACCAGAGCTTCTTCGTGTGGAATTGGGGTGATGAATATATTTTAAGTGGTGAGAAGGGATAGGAAAAATTGGTTAGACTTAATAAAGTTATTATTCTCTGGAAACAGCATCAAGTAAGGCAGAATGAAGCACAGTGCTGGAACAACATGTCATCTCAGAATTGCGGAGGATGAATCTTGTCAGAGCTGTATTGTGGCAATTTATTCTGTAATATATGAATCTTACAACCATAATTTTAGTTCTATAAAGGTATTTGTATGGTTTATCCAACGTGTACAGATTAGTTAAGGATGAATTTTTGCTCCTTGGTTTTACCACATAAAAGACAACTGTCTTTTTATGAGTTAGTTTGATCAATAATCAATTGTAATAAATTTTCATTCATGCTATGTGAAGGAAAGCATGGTGGATCTTAGGGATTTTGTAACCAACATGGTTTATTGGCTAATTTAAACAGAAGTTTTAGCTAGAGATATTTTTCACGTCTAAGCTAGTTTTAGTTCATGTGTGGAGAGATGAGCAACTCATATTACCTGTCCTGTTTGGTCTTATTGAATTTTTCTTTCCTGTTTATAGTCAAGCTCTTTTAGGGTGTCTTCCCCTGTCATATTTGATTCATATTATTGAAGAAGGGGGTCTAATGCCTTTTCTCCTTTCCTTATAACATAAATATTAGTACATTTCTCCAAAAATAGCATTCTCTGGGTCGGGAGATTCAAAATTGTTTGGTTTAATTATGCCTTCACTTGCTTTCTGTTTTTGATAGTTTCCTTACTGTCCAAGCTTCCATGTTCTAAAATCACTAGTTCTTACTTCTGATATGATCTGCTCCTTTGAACACAACTGTAGCCATTTTGTGTTTAGCCTCCATTATGTTCATAAAGTGAAATCAAGTTCATCTACTACCCAGAAGTAATCATGCTAGCTGATGCTGAAAAAATCTAATAAGTCAAAATTCTGTCTATATTAATCATGCCTATTATCTCAATAGTCTGGAAAAGCCCCTAATCACACCCCTACTTACTAAGCACCAATCAGCTTAAAGGCAAACTGATAATACTTTGCCTAGTTAGTCAAAATGTAGTGAACTTTCCTCATTACCCTCTGAACATTGAACCTGGTTTTCCATATAAAAATCTTGCCCTAATATCGTACAAGCCTCACAGTTTGTTTCCTCACTATAGACATCATCAATAAGCCTGAGTTAATCATTCAATAAAATTTTACCGTATCTACAATTGGTGTCTAAATTGTCACTGTGAGGCTATTCCTGACCCCAACATTTTGGGGGCTTGTCTGGGATAGCCTCTTACCCTCTAGACCACACTCTTGATATTATTGAGTGTTAGAAAAACTGTCAGCTTTCTCCATGAGGTAATAAATGTCTTGTATTTGCATATTTCTGTTTCTATCTTCCTGGTTTTGGTCTAGACTTCTCAGAGCTCAGATAAGAAAAGGTGTGTGCACCATTGCTCTTTGAACTAGGGGACACTAGAGGAAGCTCTGATTCCCCCCTCTCACCCCGTGAAGGAGGACAGATTGTAGCCCATCCCTTTGGACTTGATCAGTACTCTACTCTGAGAGTTCTAATGTACATCACAGTTTGTGCTTTTGAAAACTGGGTCTTTCAGTGTCTGTCTTTTGCTTTTGGATTGTTTTGGCACTGTTACCCTCTATATAACTTACAGTTCTATTATGGACAATTCTCTATCCTTCACTTCTCTTGAGGCTATTCTGTGACATTTCCAGGACTTCCAGTAAGCTGCCAACCTTTCTGGCCACCAAATCTTTCCTAGTAAACCCTTTGTGAACTCAAGTGGTCATCCTTCAGCATGGATGTCCTTATTTCCTTTCCATACAGGCTTTCATTCTCCTTCATCCTGGGCAATCCCTCAATCAGTCCCCTTATGTCATTGCCTGTTTGCAAAACATCCCCATTTGTTGAAGTGTCAAACCCTTAGATCTACTACAAGTATGGCAGAGTAGGTAACCATCATCTTGATCACCATCACTATTTTACCCACTGACTCTGCTAAGCATGCCACTTGGCACCCACCTCCTGTTCTTTGTCAGCTTGAGGATGACATGTCATTTCCTTATTGGATGCCATGGGAAGTCCCAGTACCCAGGGCCCTAGTGGCACTTGCAGCACCTCAGCAGCTCCTTTGTGTCTGTCTTCCTTTGCCCCTTCAACATTTTCATCTGCTGTAACTAGCCCACACAATACTTGATCAGGTATCCACTCTGGCTTCCTAACATAGGCTTTCCCTTTATAAACCATCATGTCCCCAACTTGGAAGGGAGAAATGTTTTGTTCTGGAGTATCACCATTTTTCCACTAGTGTTATTTGCAACAGGAAGGCTCACAATCTATCCTTTTCTAAAAAAAAACCCAGGATTTTAGTTCTCTCCTGTAGGCTATTTTTCACAACACAAGAGCCTACCTGGGATGATATTCAGCAACTCCTCCAGATCCTCTTCAACACAGAGTAATAGAACTACATTAGGTGACAAGTCCATAAACTTGTTTCTGGGGACAACAGCAGATTCACTGAAGACCCTACAGTCATTGATGGTGTTTTCCTCCAAGTCAGCCCCAATTGGAATCATAATACAAATGAAGATAGAGAGAGACTTAAAGCTTATTGGCAGATTCTAATGGGGTATGTCTGGTCAGCTGCTAAGCACCCCACAAATTTGTCAAAGGTAAGTCAGGTAGTACAACATCCAGTAGAATCCCCAGCTTCCTTCTTGGAAAGGTTCCTGGATGTCTACTATTCCTAAACCCTGATTGACACTGGGGCACCAGAGAAGAGTAAACCATCAATGTGATCTTTCTAAGTCAATCATTTCTTGGCATTCAAAAGAATATACAGAAAATAGACAGCTTCAAATGTCAGAATTTGTCTGAATTAATGAAGATTGCTCAAAAGATTTTCAATAATAGAGAAGGAGGAGAGGATAAACAAAGAAAATGGCAAAAATTCTGGATGAAGCCTAGAAGCCTCAAAGAGGTTATACAAGAGGTGCATGTCCTCAGACACTTAAATGATAAGAGCAAAACTGGCTAATTTGGCTAATATCAGCCTTAGCAAATCGGCTTCAAAAAATATCAATGTGTCTATTTTAAGGAAATGGGTTATTGATTATGTAGCTCTGGCTCTCTCTTCAGTCTGGAGGAGCATTGAGGTACTCTAAGAATGTCTTGATTCCCTGAAAAAATCACTGGAAATCCCAAAAGTAACCAGCTTAGAACCCTGAAAAAGCACCCCTATGTGACTAATCCTAGATCATCTTGTCATCCCTGTTGGTACCTGTGGGGCACCCTGCGGAAGTGAGTTGCATGCAGTTCCTTGAGCTCTGGGCTTGTTATTTGATCCAGAGGAGAATTTCAGGATCCTAATAGCATTCTGCCTTCAAATGGAGACCTTTGGAGGCCTAAAACTAAACAGCTTGAATCCATGTCCAACCAATCCTATCTCAGTTGTCCACCTGGAACAGTCTGGAAAGGTGAGTTGTGTGTGATCCACTGAGACTCCTTGTTTAGCTCTGGGCTTGTTATTTGGTCTAGAGAAGACTTTCAGGACCCCAAGAGCACCCTGTTTTCCTGTGAAATTCTTTGGGGACCCCAAAACTAACCATTTTGGAACTCTGCCTGACCAATCCCATCCTAATTGAATTTGTCTGCCATTCAGGTTACTCTGATTAGGACACAGCCTTCAGAGATGAGTTGTACCTGGTCCCCTGGGACAAATTGCCTAGCTCTGAAATCACTTTCTGGTCCTGAGTACTCTTGAAGGACTCAAAGACCAAGGAAACTTTCAGGAGACCCAAGAGTAACTAGCTGGGAAGCCTTCTCTACCAATGCCATCAGTATTGTGGGTGGAACTGGAGCTTTTCTTGTGAACCAATCACCTAATGAATAAAGGAGCCATTCACTGGGCAAATAGATGGGACTTCCAGGTTGAATGGAGGAAGAGAGGAAGCAGGAGAGAGTTACTCCCTTTTGGAGCTGTGTCAGCAGACAAGTAAGATGTAGCTGTTAGGCTTGGACCAGTAGCCAGAGTCAGGGCAGCTTGGCAGAACAGCTCCACAGTGCAGCTAGGAGCTGTGTGCCCTGCGGTTCTCCCAGGCCCCTACACCAAAGATCTCCATCTTGCGCCCAGGTCACAGGCAGAGAGATGCAGGTATCCACACCTAATCGGGGCCTGCCATCACTCAGGCAGGAACCTGACAGGCTTGGACCAGTAGCCAGAGCCAAGGCAGCTTGGCGGATCATCTCCATGGCGTGGCTGGGAGCTGCTTTCCTTATGGTTCTCCCAGGCCCCTACAACGATGATCTCCATCTTGTCGCTAGGTCACTAGTAGAGAGGGCCAGAGATGCAGAATTAATTTGTTACCTCCATCACTCGGGTGGAATTCTGTCAGGCTCTTGCCAGTGGCCAGTGCCTGGGCGGCCCAGCAGGATATCTCCATGGCCACTGGGCCTTGTACAAACTCAGATGGGAACCGACTACTCTGAGGTCCTCTCAGCACTTTCAGCAGCAGTCTCCATCTTGCCGCCTGGTCATCAGTAGAGAACAATCAGGCAGGCCCAGCCTCATGGGAGGTTCTAACACCAGCCAGTGACTACAAGGTCAATTAACGCCAGAGATAACCAGATGGCAAAAGGCAAATGTAGGAACGTTACTAACAGAAATCAAGGCAGCATACCAGCATCCGAACCCAGTTCGCCAACAACAGGAAGTCCTGGATACCCCAACACATGAGAAAAAGAAGATTTAGATCTAAAATCACTGGTCAGGATTCTGATAGCTTAACACATAGATAATTCTCTTAAAAAAATACAGAAGATGGATCAAAAGGTAGAGGCCCTTACAAGGCAAATGCAAAAATCACTTAAAGAAATTCAGGAAAATATGGATCAAAAAATGGAAGCCAATAAGGAGGAAACACAAAAATCACTTAAAGAAATACAGGAGAACGTGGGTCAACAGGCAGAATTCATGAAAGAGGAAATGCAAAAAATCCCTTAAAGAATTACATGAAAACACAAACAAGCAAACAAAAATATCTGAGTAAAACCATCCAGAATCTAAAAACAGAAGTAGAAACAACTAAGAAATCCCAAAGGGAGATAACTTTGGAGATAGAAAACCTTGGGAAGAAATCAGGGGCCATAGATGCAAATATCAACAATAGAATACAAGAGATAGAAGAAAGAATCTCAGATGCTGAAGATACCATAGGAACCATTGATTCAACAGTCAAAGAAAATGCTAAATGCAAAAGGCTTGTAACCCAAAACATCCAGGAAATCCAAGACACAATGAGAAGACCAAACCTAAGGATTATAGGGATAGATGAGAGTGAAGATTTACAATTTAAAGGGCCAGCAAATATCTTCTACAAAATTATGGAAGAAAACTTCCCCAACCTAAAGAGAGAGATGCCCATGAATATACAAGAAGCCTACAGAACTCCAAACAGACTGGACCAGAACAGAAATACCTCCCATCACATAATAATCAAAACCCAAAATGTACTAAACAAAGAAACAATATTAAGGGCAGTAAGAAAAAAGGTCAAGTAACATATAAAGGAAGAACTATTAGAATTACACCAGACTTCTCACCTGAGACCAGGAAAGCTAGAAGATCTTGGGAAGATATCATGCAGACTCTAAGAGAACACAAATTTCAGCCAAAACTACTATACCCAGCAAAACTCTCAATCGCCATAGATGGAGAAACCAAGGTATTCCATGACAAAACCAAATTTGCATGATATCTTTCCACAAACCCAGCCCTACAAAGGATAATAGGGGGAAAACACCAGCACGGGGAGGGAAATTATACCCAGGAAGAAGCAAGATAGAAACCTCCTCTCATCAAATCCAAAAGAAGATAACCTCTCAAATATAAAAAATAATTTCAAAAATGTCAAAAGGTAATAATTACCACTCCTTAATATCTCTTAACATCAATGGACTCAATTCCCCCAATAAAAAGACATAGACTAACAGACTGCATATGGAAACAGGACCCTACAGTTTGCTGCATACAGGAAACAAATCTCAATGTCAAAGACAAACATTACCTTAGAGTAAAAGGCTGGAAGAAAATTTTACAAGCAAACGGTCTCAGGAAACAAGCTGGAGTAGCCATTCTAATATCAGATAAAATTGACTTTTAACCTAAAGTCATGAAAAGAGACCTGGAAGGTCACTTCTTTATGGTCAAAGGAAAATCCACCAAGAAGAACTCTCAATACTGAACATCTATGCTCCAAATGCAAGGGCACCCTCATTCATAAAAGAAACTTTACTAAATCTTAAAGCACACATTGCACCTAACACAATAATTGTGGGTGACTTCAACACCCCACTCTCCTCAATGGACCGATCAGGAAAGCAGAAACTAAATAGGGAGGGACACAGTGAAACTAATTGAAACTTTGGACCAATTGGACTTAACAGATATATATAGAAAATTTCATCCTAAAGCAAAAGAATATACATTTTTCTCAGCACTGCATGGTGCCTTCTCCAAAATCGATCATATAATTGGTGACTAGACAGATGTCAACAAATACAAGAAGACTGAACTACTCCCATGCCTCCTATCAGATCACTATGGAGTAAGAGTGGTCTTCAATGGCAACAAAAGCGACAGAAAGCCTACATACACATGGAAACTGAACAATACTTTGCTCAATGATACCTTAGTCAAGAAAGAAATGAAAAAAAAATCAAAGACTTCTTAGAATTTAATGAACATGAAGGTAAGACCTAACCAAATCTATGGGACACAATGAAAACAGTGCTAAGAGGAAAACGCATAGCCCTGAGTACCTCCAAAAAGAAACTGGAGAGAGCATACACTAGCAGCTTAACAGCACACCTGAAGGCCCTGGAACAAAAAGAAGCTAATTCACCCAGGAGGAGTAGAAGACAGGAAATCATCAAACTAAGGGCCAAAATCAATCAAGTAGAAAAGAAGAAAACCATACAAAGAATCAACAAAACCAATAGCTGGTTCTTTGAGAAAATCAACAAGATAGATAAATCCTTAGCCAGACTAACCAAAGGGCACAGAGACAGTATCCAAATTAACAAAATTAGAAATGAAAAGGGGTATATAACAACAGAAACTGAGGAAATTCAAATAATCATCAGATCCTACTACAAAAGCCTATACTCAACACAACTGGAGAATCTGGAAGAAATGGACAATATCCTAGACAGATACCAAGTACCAAAATTAAATCAAGATCAATTAGATCAGCTAAACAGCCCCATAACCCAAGAGAAATAGAAGGGGTTATAGAAAGTCTCCCAAACAAAAAATTACGGGACCAGATGGTTTTAGTGTAGAATTCTGTCAGACCTTCAAAGAAGACCTAACACCAATACTCTTCAAACTATTCCACAAAATAGAAACAGAAGGAACACTGCCCAACTTGTTCTACAAAGCCACAATACGCTGATACCAAAAGCACACAAAGATCCTACAAAGAAAGAGAACTACAGGCCAGTTTTCCTTATGAATATTGCTGAAAAAATACTAAATAAAATTCTTGCCAACTGAATCCAAGAGCACATCAAAACGATCATTCACCATGATCAAGTAGGCTTCATCCCAGGGATGCAGGAATGGTTCAATATATGGAAATCCATCAATGTAATCCACTACATAAACAAACTAAAAGAAAAAAAAACATGGTCATCTTATTAGATACTGAAAAAGCATTTGACAAAATTCTGCATCCTTTCATGCTGAAAGTTCTGGAAAGAAGAGGAATTCAACGTCTACACCTAAATATAGTAAAAGCAATATACAACAAACCAGTAGCCAACATCAAAATAAATGGAAACTTGATGCAATCCCACTAAAATCAGGGACTAGCAAAGCTGCCCTCTCTCTCCATATCTTTTCAATATAGTACTTGAAGTTCTAGCAAGAGCAATTAGACAACATAAAGAAGTCAAAGGGATATAAATTGGAAAGGAAGAAGTCAAGCTATCACTATTTGCAGATGACATGATAGTATACTTAAGTGACCCCCCGAAAAAAATCCACTGGAGAACTCCTACAGCTGATAAACAACTTCAGCAAAATAGCAGGTTATAAAATCAACTCAAGCAAATCGGTAGCCTTCCTGTACTCAAGGGACAAGCAGGCTGAGAAAGAAGTTAGGGAAATAACACCCTTCACAATAGCCACAAACAATATAAAGTATTTTGGCATGACTCTAACAAAACAAGTGAAAGATCTGTATGACAGGAATGTCAAGTCCTTGAAGAAAGGAATCAAAGAAGACCTCAGGGAATGGATAAATATTTCATGCTCTTGGATTGGGAGGATCAATATAGTAAAAATGGCCATCTTGCCAAAAGCAATCTACAGATTCAGTGCAATCCCCATCAAAATCCCATATCTATTCTTCATAGATCTAGAAAGAGAAATTCTCAAATTCTGGAATAACAAAAAAACCCAGGATAGCTAAAACTATTCTCAACAATAAAAGGACTTCTGGGGGAATCAATATCCCTGACCTCAGGCAGTATTACAGAGCAATTGTGTTAAAAACTGCATGGTATTGGTACAGCAACAGGCAAGTAGATCAGTGGAATAGAATTGAAGACCCAGAAATGAACCCACAGACTTATGGTCACTTGATCTTTGATAAAGGTGATACAACCATCCAGTGGGAAAAAAGATAGCCTTTTCAACAAATGGTGCTGGTTCAAGTGGAGGTCAAAATGCAGAAGAATGCGAATTGACCCACTCTTATCTCCTTGTACTAAGATCAACTCCAAGTGCATCAAGGACCTCCACATAAAACCAGACACATTGAAACTATTAGAAAAGAAACTGGGGAAGAACCTGGAGGACATGGGCACAGGGGGAAAGTTTCTGTACAGAACACCAATAGCTTATGCTCTAAGGTCAAGAATTGACAAATGGGACCTCATAAAATTACAAAGTTTCTGTAAGGCAAAGAATACTGTTAGAAGGACAAAACAGCCATCAACACATTGGGAAAAGTTCTTCACCAACCCTACATCCGACAGGGGGCTAATATCCAAAATATACAAAGCACTCAAGAATTAGACCCCAAAGACCCAAATAACCCTATCAAAACATGGGGTACAGAGCTAAACAAAGAATTTTCACCAGAAGAAATTCAGATGGCCGAGAAGCACCTTAAGAGATGTTCAACATCATTTGTCATTAGGGAAATGCAAATCAAAACAACCCTGAGATTCCACCTCACACCAGTCAGTGTGAGGCTAACTTTAAAAACTCAAGAGACAACATGTGCTGGTGAGGATGTGGAGAAAGAGAACACTCCTATACTCTTGGTGGGACTGCAAGATGGTACAACCATTCTGGAATTCAGTCTGGCGGTTCCTCAGAAAATTGGCCATGACACTTCCAGAGGACCTTGTCATACCACTCCTGGGCATATACCCAGAGGATTTCCCTGCATACAATAAAGACACATGCTCCACTATGTTCATAGTAGCCTTATTTATAATAGCCAGAAGTTGGAAGGAGCCCAGATGTTCCTCAAAGGAGGAATGGATACAGAAAATGTGGTATATTTATACAATGGAATACTACTCAACAATTAAAAATAATGAATTCATTCAATTTGTAAGCAAATGGTTGGATCCGGAGAATATCATCCTAAGTGAATTAACCCAATCACAAAAAAATTCACATGAAATGCAGTCACTGATAAGTGGATTTTAATGAGCCCAGAAGCTCTGAATACTCAAGGTACAATTAGCAAATGAAAAGATTCACAATAAAAAATGGAAGGAGCGGACCCTGGTCCTGAAAAAACTGGATCCAGTTTTTTTGTTTGTTTGTTTTGTTTAGGAGAGTACCAGAATAGAAAAAAGGCAAGGGTGTGTGTGTGATGGGGGAATAGGCGGGAGGTGGCGGGGGTGGGGTGTGGTGGGTGGGAGAAGAGGACTTTGGGACATAGGGTGAAGGGGAAACTGGGAAAGTGGAAAGCCTTCAGAATGTAAACAAAGGATATATAAAATAAAAAAAAACAGATGTATCTATTAGAGTTTCCCAGTATCATGACAGATCTGCAAGGATTCGCCATTGGAGGAATCAGATTTTAATAAGGCTTACAAGATTGGGTTTTAGTTGTTGTGCCCAGAGATTGAGTTATCATTGTATCAGAACTAATTTTGTGTTGTGTTTTCCTTCACATGTGGCTCATCTGGGTTCACAAGAGAAAGGTATGAAAGCAAACTTTGGTTTTGCCAGATGTGCTCCACAAAGGCTGTGGGGAATTTGAAGCATGGGGTTGGTGTGGTGGCTACTTGCCAGTGAGAACATAATGAGCTTGGTGGAGAATTTGTGGAGTTCAGTCAGAATATTCACGAGATAAAAACAGGTCTGCCATTGCCTGCCAGTGCATGGCAGGCAAGGCTGCTGGGGCAGAGACTCAAATGTGGGAATGAGTCAGCTCAATTTTTTAAATATTTCCCACAACACATCATAGTCATATCTACTCACCATCCCAGTGGTTCTGACTGGGACAAAACCTACAGAGTGGGGTTTGCTTCAGGTATTGTCAGTAGGGTGAGTTAGGTACCTGACTTCCATTATCTGGCCCATAGCTCTCCCTACCTTTGAAAGAAGTCCTGCTGCCATTAGGGACATCCAGCCAACAGCAGGGAAAACCAGAAACCTAAAGGACAACATAAGAATGCAACCAACAAGACCCAGGACAATATGACACTATTAAGCCCAGCTGTACTCCTACAACAAACCTTGGACATCCTAATTAAACTGAAACATAAGAAAAGTATTTTAAATCCAATTTAATAAAGATGATAGTGGCCTTTAAAAAGAACATGAATAAATCCCTTGAGGAAATAGAGAAAATATATTCAGAGACATTAAACAATGAAGAAAATAAATATAAAGAACCACAGGAAAACACAATCAAACAGGGGAAGGTTATGATTAAAACTGCCCAAGACCTGAAAAGGGAAATAAAAGCAATACAGAAAACACAAACTGGGGCAGTCCTAGAGATGGAAAACCTAGGAAAGAGAACACGAACTACAGACATAAGCATCTCCAACAGAATGCAGAAGATGGAAGACTCTCAGTTGTAGATAATAGAAGAAATTGACACATCAATTAAAGAAAATGTAAAATCTAAAAAGATTCATTACATTACATAAAACATTCATGAAATTTGGCACACTATGAAAACACCAAACCTAAGAATAACAGAAACAGAAGGAGAACATGCCCAGTTTAAAGTCCCAGAAAACATCTTCAACAAAATCATAGAAGACAATTTCCCTAACCTAATGTAAGAGATGCCTATAAAGATAAAAGAAGCTTACAGAACACCAAACAGATTAGACTAGGAAAAAATCCTCCTGCCACACAATAATCAAAACACTGAATACATAGAACAAAGAAAGAATTTTAAAAGTGACAAGAGAAAATGCCAAGTAACATATAAAGGCAGACCTATCAGATTTATACCCAATTTCTTATCTGAGACTGTAAAAGATACAAGGACCTGGGCAAAGGTCTTGCAAACCCAAGAGACTACAGATGTCAGGCCAGATTACTATAACCAGAAAAATTTCAAACACCATAAATGGAGAAACCAAGATATTTCATGACAAAATCATATTTAAGCATACCTTTCCACTAATCCACCCCTACAGAGGGTACTAGATGGAAAACCCCAACCCAATGAAGAAACACAGATTTCGTACCATTAAATCCATGTCTTGGCTTTGAAAAGTGATTTCTTTTCAAGTGTTTCCCTAGATACAAACAGCCAGCCATTACCCCATTGAATTACAAGATCTGGAAAATGGATTCTGCAGGTAGCTGACTTGAATGGGACTGCAGTAAAAATTTAAAAACTCATTATTTTTGATGAGGCCCTCCACTGGAGTACAGTACCTACATGAGTACAAGAAAATGATTTCACATGTTTCATTACTCCAGTATGTTGCTGACTTTTGGCTTTTGAGTGTCACTGATGTTGACTCTTGTATGGTAGCAACCAGGTCCCTTCTAGAAACTCTACAAGAACTGGTATATAAGGTTTCAGCAAAGGAGGCTCATATATGTGCATCTCAAATGACACATTTGGGTTTGTAGTTCAAGGGGTGTCAACAAGGCCTCTCTCAAGCCTTTAAAGACCATCTTAAGCATCCTGATGCCTTAGACCAGATGCTAAGTGTGGGAATTTGTGTGATCAACTGGATTATGTAGACTTTGGATACTTGTTTTGTTGAAAGAGCTAAGTCATCTATAAGACCATTATGGGACAGGAAGAGACTTTCACATGGACAGAGGGGAAAGAAAAACAAAAGCAAAAACAAAAACAAAAACAAAAAATAAAACTTTCTAAGATTTAAAATTGGCACTGCTATCTTACCTGGCCTTGGTTCTTCTTTATGTGACTAACCCCTTTAATTTGCTTGTTCATCAAAGCCAAGTCATTGATAAAGGGGTACTGGCAGAAACCTTGGGGCCCCTGGTGATGACTAGTTCCCTACCTGTCTAAAAAACTGAACCCAGTGGTGGAAGAATGGCTGAACTGCTTCTTCATAGCAGCCACATCTCTGTTGTCTAAAGATGCATATAAATTAACCTTAGGACATTCTCTTACTGTAACTATCCCCCATGCCATAGAGAGAGTCTTCCCCACTCTGGATCTCAAATACCTGCTAACTCACTATCAGTCTCTGTTGCTCAGCTCAACTACCCTCAATATCCTTTGCCCCCAGCAACTCTCTGAACCCTGCCACCCTGGGACCTATTCTGGACCCAATAATTCATGTATGCTTGGAAACCCTGCAATATGTACATGCAACCCAGTCAGGCCTGACTGACTAGCCCTGGCCTAACATGGAAGGTACACTCATGGAAGCAGCTACATGTAAGATGGCTCTAGGTATGCAAGGGCATCAGTGGTGGACTTGGACAAAACAGTATTGGAATTTCCCATCCCAAGTGGGACATCAGCCCAGAGGGCAGAATAGCCCTCTCTGAGCTGCTCAAATTGGGCAAGCAAAAGGTAGTTAATATGTACACTGATAGATGATTTTCCACTGTGCATGTTCATGGTGCAATACATTGTTAAAGGGGTCTCTTGACTGCAGAAGGAAAGACAATTAAAAATATATGAGAGATCCTAGATCTCCTAGTTACTCTTTGGCTCCAAAAGAAACTGGCTATCACACATTGTCCCAAATATCAACAGGAACAGAATCCAGAGGCCATCAGTAATCATAAAGTAGACCTGATGGCTAGAGAGGCAGCCAAGCAGCCTCTGCCTATTACCCTTCCAGACCTTGACCTGCCTGAACAACCTAGTTTTTCAAATAAGACCAGATCTATCAACTCCTGGATAATACCAGTACCAAGGATGAATGCTGACTGTAGTGGCTATTCCTGGTTGTCAACTTGACTATATGTGGAATGAACTACAATCTAGAATTGGATATGATCCTAATTTGGAGGCTCAGAGACATAAGTTTCTGACCTGGACTTAGCATGGAGATCTTGAAGCATGGATTCCAGTCAAGGTCATCTGGGATTAAAGGTGTGGAGACATACACCTTTAATCCCAGACTTCAAGTTCATCTGGGATTAAAGGTGTACACCTTTAATCTGGGCTACACCTTCTACTGGAGACATATATAAGGACATTGAAAGAACGAAGACCGATTCTTCCTTGCCGGCTTGCTTCGTGGGACTGAGCAACTGCAAGATCCTTGGACTTCCATCCACAGCTGCTGCTGACTACTGTTGGGGAGTTGGACTACAGACTGTAAGTCATCGACAAATTCCCTAACTACATAGAGACTGCCCATACGATCTGTGACTCTAGAGAACCCAGACTAATACACTGACATGCAGCAGACAGAAGAAAACTTCTACCAAAATCTTTGGGCAGAACTTAGGCTACAGCTCTCCATGCCAGCATACATTCTGGAAGTAAATAACCAACCAACCAACCAACCAAACAAACAAACAAAGAAGAGTTAATATTTGCAAAAGTTTGTCATTCCAAGGGTAACTAAGGAATTACAGGACATTGTCACTAGATGTCACTCTTGTCAGTTGACAAGCCCTGCTCTAAACACAACATTTGTAAAGACATTTTAGAAAGAGGGCCCCTCTTTATTTGTCAGACACTGGCAGAGCCTCTCAGGAGACAGCTATAACAGGCTCTGTCAGCAAGCACTTGTCCTGGCATTCCCCTACACCGGGGCATCGAGCCTTCACAGGACCAAGGGCCTCTCCTCCCATTGATGTCTGATAAGGCCATCCTCTGCTACAATTTAGTCCCTGGCAGCTCTGGGGGTACTGGTTGATTCATATTGTTGTTCATTTTATGGGGCTGCAAACCCCTTCAGCTCCTTTGTTTCTTTCTCTAGCTCCTCCATTGAGGACCCTCTTCTCAGTTCAGTGGTTGGTTGAGAGCATCCCCCTCTGTATTTGTCAGGCACTGGCAGTGGGAGTGGGTAGGTTGGTGAACAATGGGAGGGGGGAAAGGATAGGGGGTTTTTGGAGGAGAAACCAGGAAAGGGGATAACATTTGAAATGTACACAAAGAAAATAACTAATAACAAAAGAAGTACTAGCTATCTGTGCAACATCCTCATGGGAGATGGAATCCATATACAACCCAGTTCTTAAAAAAACAAGCAAGCAAGCAAGCAATAAATAAATAAATAAATAAATAAGAACCCCACTAGCCATTTACTTGGAAATAGATTTCATTGAGGTAAAACCAGAAAAATTTGGTTATACATACATACATACAAACATACATACATACATACATATGTGTATATATATATATATATATATATATATATATATCCCTTAACATTTATTGATTTGATACCTTCTCAGGAGGGACTGGAGTATTCCTGACCAAGAAATAAACATCTCAACCAATAAGAAACTTACTGAGAAAATAATATCTTTATTTTAAATACCTATAGACTTGGAATCTGACAATAGACCAACAGTAACCTCTCAGGTCGGTCAACTTTTAGCAAAAATATTGGGGATAAATTAGAACTTCATTGTACATATCACCCCAGAGTTCACGTCAAGTAGAGGGGATGAATCAGACCCTTAAAGGGACCTTGACTAAATTAACCCTGGGAACTGGTGATGACTTGTACAGAGCCATAATGGTGTGTTATGCCACATGGTAGGTACTTGACATTGATCAAGGTGAACTTCCTTTCCCAAGCTTTGTTGAGCAGGGATTCCTGTGCTATTCAGGATCCTGCTCCACCGGAGTGGTCAGCATGAAGGTGAAGTTCCTCCAGATCTACAAATTCCTGAATTAAGCAGGTGACACACCCAGCTGCCTAAGCAGTGGAGCCAATACCCAAAGAACAGTCAGATCAGTTCTTGGAACTCACATAGGAATCTGGGAGGAGGCGCTTGCCCAAACTGTTAAATTGTCAGACCTCCATTAAAGTTTCGTCCTTGATCGGTAAACTATCATCCTGTCCCTCATTCTTTTCGCTGCTTCCCTATCCATCCCTCAGCTTCTGTTCCAAGAACCCAGTTCGCAGTAGCTGCAGGCAGCTACAAATTGGCGCGCGAACATGGGACTGGACCCAAGAAGATTTCCTGAGGTGACCCTGTCTTGGCGAAGCTTTGCAGAAAATGGAAAAAGATGGTATACTGCACGGTGAGCAAAATAGGTGCTAGAGAATATGGACTAAGTGAGGCAGTGGTGACCCAACATTGAACTTGCTTAGGAACAGACAGTGGAAAATAGGGCAAGAACTTTACAGGCATTTGTCCACAGCTATTAAGAGCTGATTCAGGCGAAAAAGAAAAGGGTTTAAAAATACGCATATGTCCGTAGCCTCCAAGAGCTGCTTTAAGAAAGTTTGAAAAATGAGAGTAGGAAAATGGATGTAATTGCATAACAAGCATACTTCCCTTTCTATGTATCTTCATTTGTTCTTGGTACACCATGTCTACATGTATGTTTATGTCCTATTCGTGGCGTTGTGTGAATGACTGTAATTGTTTCATGTTAAAAAGAAAATTTGGTAAAAATTTCATCTGCTGGCACTCTATCTCTTAATCTAGTCACAGTTTCCACAGCAGAGGCTAATTTAAGGTGTCCCACACTCAGCTAGGAGTCAAACATAGAGAGAAAGTTGCCTTTAAAAAGGCCAGCAGCCTCAAGTCTAGAAGTGAATTAATGGTTTTGTCTCCTAAAGAAAAATCTCTACAATTGTGACTTTTGGCTCAGAGTGCTTTTTTTTTATTTTCTATATTCTATGTTTACATTCCAAAGGCTTTCCCCTTTCCCAGTTCCCGCCCCACCATACGTGCCATAATTCCTCTCCCCCCAACTATTCTTCAATCATCCCCCCACACACACACGATTTCTCTGTTCTCGGTCTACAAAATTGGATCCAGTCTTTTCAGGCCCAGGGTCCTCTCCTTTCTTCTTCTTGGGAATCGTTTGACTAATTTTGCCTTGAGTATTTAGGGCTTCTGGGCTCATTAATATCCACTTATCAGTGATTGAATTTCATGTGTATTCTTTTGTGATTGGGTTAACTCACTTAGGATGATATTTTCCAAATCTAACCATTTACCTACAAATTGCATGGGTTCACTATTTTTAATTGCTGAGTAGTATTCCATTGTATAAATATACCACATTTTCTGTATCCATTCCTCCTTTGAGGGATATTTGGGCTCCTTCCAACTTTTGGCTATTATAAACAAGGCTGATATAAATATAGTGGAGCATGTGTCTTTATTGTATGCAGGGGAATCTTCTGGGTATATGCCCAGGAGTGGTATGCCAGGGTCCTCTGGAAGTGACATGCCCAATTTTCTGAGGAACCGCCAAACTGATTTCCATAGCGGTTTTACCATTTTGCAATCCCACCAACAGTGGAGGAGTGTTCCTCTTTCTCCACACCCTCGCCAGCACTTGTTGTCTCTTGAGTTTTTAATCTTAGCCATTCTGACTGGTGTGAGGTGGAATCTCAGGGTTGTTTTGATTTGCATTTCCCTGATGACTAATGATGTTGAACATCTCTTAAGGTGTTTCTCGGCCATCCGAATTTCTTCTGGTGAAAATTCTTTGTTTAGCTCTGTGCCCCATTTTTTGATTGGGTTATTTGATTCTTTGCGGTCTAACTTCTTGAGTTCTTTGTATATATTGGATATTAGCCCTCTGTCAGATGTGGGGTTGGTGAAGATCTTTTCCCACTTTGTTGGTTGCCATTTTGTCCTTCTGACAGTGTCCTTTGCTTTTCAGAAACTTTGTAATTTTATGAGGTCCCATTTGTCGATTCTTGATCTTAGAGCATAAGCTATTGGTGTTCTGTTCAGGAACTTTTCCCCTGTGCCCAAGTCCTCCAGGGTCTTCTCCAGTTTCTTTTCTAATAGTTTCAGTGTGTCTGGTTTTATGTGGAGGTCCTTGATCCACTTGGAGTTGATCTTAGTGCAGAGAGATAAGAGTGGGTCAATTCGCATTCTTCTGCATGTTGACCTCCAGTTGAACCAGCACCATTTGTTGAAAAGGCTATCTTTATTCCACTGGATGGTTGTGGCTCCTTTATCAAAGATCAAGTGACCATAAGTCTGTGGGTTAATTTCTGGGTCTTCAATCCTGTTCCATTGATCTGCTTGCCTGTTGCTATACCAATACCATGCAGTTTTTAACACAATTGCTCTGTAGTACTGCTTGAGGTCAGGGATATTGATTCCCCCAGAAGTCCTTTTATTGTTGAGAATAGTTTTAGCTATCCTGGGTTTTTTTGTTGCTCCAGATGAATTTAAGAATTGCTCTTTCTAGATCTATGAAGAATTGAGTTGGGATTTTGATGGGGATTGCATTGAATCTGTAGATTGCTTTTGGCAAGATGGCCATTTTTACTATATTGATCCTGCCAATCCAGGAGCAAGAAATATTTTTCCATCTTCTGAGGTCTTCTTCGATTTCTTTCTTCAAGGACTTGAAGTTCCTGTTATACAGATCTTTCGCTTGTTTGGTTAGAGTTACGCCAAGATACTTTATGTTGTTTGTGGCTATTGTGAAGGGTGTTATTTCCCTAATTTCTTTCTCTGCCTGCTTGTCCTTTGAGTACAAGAAGGCCACTGACTTGCTTGAGTTAATTTTATACCCTGCCCCTTTGCTGAAGTTGTTTATCAGCTGTAGAAGTTCTCTGGTGGAGTTTTTTGGGCCGCTTAGGTAAACTATCATATAGTCTTCAAATAATGATAGTTTCACTTCTTCCTTTCCAATTTGTATCCCTTTGACTTCCTTATGTTGTCTAATTGCTCTTGATAGAACTTCAAGTACTATATTGAAAAGATATGGAGAGAGAGGGCAGCCTTGTCTAGTCCCTGATTTTAGTGGGAATGCTTCAAGTTTCTCTCCATTTATTTTGATGTTGGCTACTGGTTTGCTGTAGATTGCTTTTACTATGTTTAGGTATGGGCCTTGAATTCCTGCTCTTTCCAAGACTTTTAGCATGAAAGAATGCTGAATTTTGTCGAATGCTTTTTCAGCATCTAATGAGATGACCATGTGGTTTTTTTCTTTCAGTTTGTTTATGTAGTGGATTACATTGATGGATTTCCGTATATTGAACCATCCCTGCATCCCTGGGATGAAGCCTACTTGATCATGGTGGATGATCGTTTTGATGTGCTCTTGGATTCGGTTAGCAAGAATTTTATTTAGTATTTTTGCATCTATATTCATAAGAGAAATTGGCCTGTAGTTCTCTTTCTTTGTTGGATCTTTTTGTGGTTTAGGTATTAGCGTAATTGTGGCTTTGAAGAATGAGTTGGGCAGTGTCCCTTCTGTCGCTATTTTGTGGAATAGTTTGAAAAGTATTGGTGTTAAGTCTTCTTTGAAGGTCTGGTAGAATTCTGCACTAAAACCATCTGGTCCCGTACTTTTTTTCGTTGGGAGGCTTTCTATAACCCCTTCTATTTCTTTAGGGGTTATGGGACTATTTAGCTGATCTACTTGATGCTGATTTAATTTTGGTATTTGGTATCTGTCTAGGAAATTGTCCATTTCCTCCAGATTCTCCAGTTGTTTTGAGTATAGACCTTTGTAGTAGGATCTGATGATCTTTTGAATTTCCTCAGTTTCTGTTGTTATGTCTCCCTTTTCATTTCTAATTTTGTTAATTTGTATACTGTCTCTGTGTCCTTTGGTTCGTCTGCTTAAGGGTTTATCTATCTTGTTGATTTTCTCAAAGAACCAGCTCCTGGTCTTGTTGATTCTTTGTATGGTTCTCTTTGTTTCTATTTGATTGATTTCAGCCCTGAGTTTGATGATTTCTTGTCTTCTACTCCTCCTGGGTGAATTAACTTGTTTTTCTTCCAGGGCTTTAAGGTGTGCCATTAAGCTACTAGTGTATGCTCTCTCTAGTTTCTTTTTGGATGCACTTAGAGCTATGAGTTTTCCTCTTAGCACTGCTTTCATTGTGTCCCATAGATTTGGGTAGGTTGTACCTTCATTTTCATTGAATTCTAAAAAGTCTTTGATTTCTTTTTTTATTTCTTCCTTGACCAAGGTGTCATTGAGTAGAGTATTGTTCAGTTTCCATGTGTATGTGGGCTTTCTGTTGTTTTTGTTGTTATTGAAGACCACTCTTACTCCATGGTGATCTGATAGGAGGCATGGGATTAGCTCGATCTTCTTGTATTTGTTGACATCTGTCTTGTGACCAATTATATGGTCTGTTTTGGAGAAGGTACCATGTGGAGCTGAGAAAAATGTATATTCTTTAGTTTTAGGATGAAATGTTCTCTATATATCTGTTGTCCAGAGTTTCAATTAGTTTCACTGTGTCCCTGTTTAGTTTCTGCTTTCCTGATCGGTCCATTGAGGAGAGTGGGGTGTTGAAGTCACCCACAATTATTGTGATAGGTGTAATGTGTGCTTTAAGCTTTAGTAAGGTTTCTTTTACAAATGAGGGTGCCCTTGCATTTGGAGCATAGATGTTCAGTATTGAGAGTTCTTCTTGGTGGATTTTCCCTTTGGCCAGCAAGAAGTGACCTTCTGAGTCTCTTTTGATGATTTTAGGTTGGAAGTCAATTTTATCTGATATTAGAATGGCTACTCCAGCTTGTTTCCTGAGACCATTTGCTTGTAAAATTGTCTTCCAGCCTTTTACTCTAAGGCAGTGTTTGTCTTTGACACTGAGATGTGTTTCCTGTATGCAGCAAAATGTAGGGTCCTGTTTCCGGATCCAGTCTGTTAATCTATGTCTTTTTATTGGGGAATTGTGTCCATTGATGTTAAGAGATATTAAGGAATAGTAATTATTTCCTCCAGACATTTTTGAAATTATATTTATTTATTTTATTTATTTTTTATATTCGAGAGGTTATCTTCTTTTGGGTTTGATGAGAGGAGGTTTCTATCTTGCTTCTTCCCGGGTGTAGTTTCTGTCCTTGTCTTGGTGTTTTCCCCCTATTATCCTTTGTAGGGCTGGGTTTGTGGAAAGATATCGTGTAAATTTGGTTTTGTCATGGAATACCTTGATGTCTCCATCTATGGCGATTGAGAGCTTTGCTGGGTAAAGTAGTTTTGGCTGAAGTTTGTGTTCTCTTAGAGTTTGTATTATATCTGCCCAGGATATTCTAGCTTTCATGGTCTCAGGTGAGAAGTCTGGTGTTATTCTGATAGGTCTTCCTTTTTAAGTTACTTGGCCTTTTTCTCTTGCTGCCTTTAATATTCTTTCTTTGTTTAGTACATTTGGAGTTTTGATTATTATGTGACAGGATCTATTTCTGTTCTGATCCAGTCTGTTTGGGGTTCTGTATGCTTCTTGTATATTCATGGGCATCTCTCTCTTTAGGTTGGGGAAGTTTTCTTCCATAATTTTGTAGAAGATATTTGCTGGCCCTTTAACTTGTACATCTTCATTCTCGTCTATACCTATAATCCTTAGGTTTGGTCTTCTCATTGTGTCCTGGATTTCCTGGATGTTTTGGGTTACAGCCTTTTTGCATTTAGTATTTTCTTTGACTGTTGAATCAATGGTTCCTATGGTATCTTCGGCTTCTGATATTCTGTCTTCTATCTCTTGTATTCTATTGTTGATATTTGCATCTATGGCTCCTGATTTCTTCCCAAGGTTTTCTATCTCCAATGTTGTCTCCCTCTGCGATTTCTTAGTTGTTTCTACTTCTGTTTTTAGTACCTGGATGGATGTGCTCAGATCTTTCGCTTGCTTGATTGTGTTTTCATGTATTTCTTTAATAGATTTTTGTGTTTCCTCTTTCATAGCTTCTACTTGTTGGCCCACGTTCTTCTGTATTTCTTTAAGTGATTTTTGTCTTTCTTCCTTATTGTCTTCTTCTTTTTGATCCATCTTCTGCATTTCTTGAAGTGATTTTTGTATTTGCCTTGTAAAGGCTTCTAACTTTTGATCCATTTTCTCCTCTATTTCTTTACGAGATTTTTCTATGTGTTCAGCTACCAGCATCCTGACCAGTGATTTTATATCCAAGTCTTGTTTTTCTGGTGTTTTGGGGTATCCAGGGCTTCCTGTTGTTGGCAAACTGGGTTCAGATGCTGTCATGTTGCCTTGATTTCTGTTAGTGACATTCCTTCGTTTTCCTTTTGCCATCTGGTTATTTCTGGTGTTAGTTGACCTTGTTGTCACTGGCTGGTGTTTGAATCTCCTGTGAGGCTGGGCTTACCTGTTGTTTCTCTACTGGTGGTTATGCGTGATTGCTGCTCATCGGGATCACGAGCTGGCTGCCACCCGCTGACTTTGTGCATGGCCCGAAGTCTCCGGGAAGTGTGGGGGAGTGCAGCAGAGCCTCGGCAGGCGCTGCTGGGCCTGCCTAGTAGCGAGAGCCTAGCAGATCCCCCCATGTTGTAGCCCCTGATGGAATCTGTCTACCTGTGCCTTTCCAGCTGTGTCCTGGTTGCTTTATGGAGGCCTGCTGCTATTGCTGGTCCGGGGTCCTGGGGAGCTGGGTGGTTCCGGCTGCCTCGGTGCACGGCCTAAGCTCGCAGGGACGTGCTGCAGAGCCTAGGCGCCTGGGCCCGCCTGTGGGCGAGAGCTTAGCGGCTCTCCCTGCTCTAGCCCCAGACGGAGTCTCTACCTGCCCTTTCCCAGCTGTGTCCTGGTTGCAATATGGAGGCCTGCCGCTATCGCTGGTCCGGGGTCCTGGGGAGCTGGGTGGTTCCGGCTGCCTCGGTGCACGGCCTAAGCTCGCAGGGACGTGCTGCAGAGCCTAGGCGCCTGGGCCCGCCTGTGGGCGAGAGCTTAGCGGCTCTCCCTGCTCTAGCCCCAGACGGAGTCCCTACCTGCACCTTTCCAGCTGTGTCCTGGTTGCAATATGGAGGCCTGCCGCTATCCAGAGTGCTTTTTATTCTTTCAAAATTAAAGGTAGAAAAAGGATAAATTTAAGTTTGAGATTCACGTAATCGTTTTATTCTTGTTTATAACTGGTCTTAATGGTATAAGTATATTTTACATGTCTTGACTATATAGAGTATTGACTTATAAGTCATTGGATATAATTTAAAAGGTATAATGTTATTAAGAAAAGGTTAGTTTAACCAGAGACACGTGGCCTAATGCAACACACGTTTTGTTTCCTTTTTTATAATTGGTCTTAAAAGTATAAGTATGTTTTGCATGTTTTGACTATGGGGTCTTGGCTTGTGAATTATTGTGCATGATTTAAATCATGTAGAGTTAGCAATAAGAGGGGAGTTTGGAGCTTGTGGCTTGAGGTTATGGACATCTTGAGCACATGGCATGTTGCGACTCATAGATTGCAGGCCTCTGGGATTCTTCTAAATTGTATGAACTAGGTGATTTGGTCTTGAGTAAGAGATAGTACAAAAAGTCCATGGTCCCTCATTGAAAGGGTCCCTATACTATGATCCTGACAAACTACATAGCAGTCAAGGTTGACAGGATACATATCTGGAACCACCATTCCCATCTGCTCCTCAAAGAAGGCTGCTCCTAAAAGACATCAGGACTAGAACCAAAGATGGACCATCCAGTCTCATCCACAGGATCCAATGAAATTTCTAATCACAATAGCTTAAGGCAATCTACAGTAAGGATTATAGACTTAGATTTTTCATAACCTACTTTTAAAGAGGAATTTTAAACCCTTCAACCCCACTTCTACCTCACTGTCCAAGGCAAAACAATACACAAGACTGCATCATTTGATATATCCAGAAACTTCCACTTCAAAGAATAGTGGCCTAAAGAGAACACCAAGACATTCAGGATAACAATGGATGGCCTAGTCACAGCCAGAAGACCTTCTAAATATAAGACTTGTTGCAGATTGACCACTACCTTTTGTTTTATTCTTATGATAGCTCCATGTTCTACCATAAGACTTGTGAGGCCTAATAACTACCTGCCAAAACTTGGCCATGGAGACTATATGATTCTAGAATGGGCAAGGTTACAACTGACTTATACCATAATAATTATTCCAAGCCTCTAAAAATTACTATAAATCTTTGCAAATTATGGACAGAACTAGGTTATCAGCCTCATCTATTAGCCTTTACCCCAAACTTTTGTTTTTGTTTTGTTTTGTTGTTTTTGGTTTTGGTTTTTCGAGACAGGGTTTCTCTGTGTAGCCCTGGCTGTCCTGGAACTAGCTCTGTAGACCAGGCTGGCCTCGAACGCAGAAATTCGCCTGCCTCTGCCTCCCAAGTGCTGGGATTAAAGGCATGCACCACCACTGCCCTACCCCAAACTTTTAACCTTGGCTCATATAAAGGTACCGGGTGGAGGACTAATGACACAATAGAAGAATATTGGACAAATATTATACATGCCCTGAAGAAACAGGGTCCACATGTGCTCAATATTCAAGTGATTATAATTGCCACCACTGGGGATGTGAAGCCTGAGCCCCATGATAAAAAGTGAATCACAGCCCATATATCAATGTAGAACTCACTCATAATTTAAATTGTGAGTTTCCTAGAACTTATTATCCCCTAGTTATAACTCTTAAATTTTGGGCTCCCTACTCGCCCTTATTGAGCTCCTGAGTTGGAGTCAGGGAGCACCTGGGGATTCAGAATCTATGTGACAGGACCAGACCCTGGAATGTCCTTTATAATCTAGTGACTAGCAAACCCCGAGGTTCTATGCCCAATTGGACCTCTGGCACAAATCCCAAAGCCCAGTCCCATAACAAACAGACACCACAAGTTACCAGGCCCCAAAGTCAAATTTCACTACTACCCAGATGGATCCTTGGACTATAATACATCCTTTCAAGATCCCCAAGCCTCTACTATCACATGGATCTCCCTTAGTGGAGAATCTTTAGGTTTTCCAATGCTTTTAGATCAAATATGATCATGGATTTCTGGTTTTGCTTGGATTCCAGACACCCCTATTATATAGGTATAGCCACTATCAACCCCAAGCCCTTCCAACTCCTCAAACTGGTCTCCCAAATTGGCACTGTCTCCTGTCTTTGGGGGACTTCTATCACCCTGGGGGACTTACAGGGAATGGAACTTGTTTTTTGTCCCCAAAATGTTCATTGCCAGCACTACTATATTCAGACCTACATCATACTCATGTGATAAAATTGTCCAATTCTCTTGGAATGAAAAAGAATAATTATTTAGCAGGCCATAAATGCACTTGGTTTGCATACCATGGTCCTTTCCTCTTTTCTATCTGTTACTAATTTCACAAACAAACAAAAACCTAAATTATATGTGCTGGTTTGTGTGATATCACAAGTCACATGTTAGGAAGGGATGGCAGTATGGGCACATGTGGGCCTTTATCATCACTGTTGATCATGGTGGACAGTACCCATTTTAATGCCAGTGTTGTTTGGGATAGGCATATCAGGGTCAACATCATTAGGGAATGCTACTCTCGTTACCAGGCAACACAATTTCTGACAATTAAGTGAACAAGTAGATAAAGATCTTGTTCAATTTCATTCAGCCACCTCATTCCTAGAACAAGAAGACTCACTAGTTGAAGTGGTCCTGCGAAACTTATGGGCATTAGACCTGCTGTTCCTCAAGGAAGGAGAATAATTTGGTGCCTTAGGAGAATGATGTTGCTTCTATGCCAGCCACTCTGGAGTGATTAGAAACATGTTCACTGGAGTAAAAACTAACCTCCTCAAAAGAGAACAAGAAAGACAAAAAGATATGAACTGGTTTGAAAAATTATTCAATTGTTCCTTTTGGTTAACATCCCTAATTACTACCATAGTGGGTCTTCCCTCTATGTCTATTACTGTTAATTCTGACTGCATGCCATGTCTTATCAATATTCTTGAATCCTTCATCCATGAAAAGAATCTAAACAATTAAATTCATGGTCTTAACAATCCACTCTGATTATCTAGATGCAAGGAACAATTTGGAGTCAATGATTTGACTTTAAGTTTCAAACTCAAGTGGGGAATGATATGGTCTGTTCCTATTAACATAACTGTAGCCATTTTGTATTTAGCTTATAAGATGAAATCAAGTTCACCCAATTCCCAGAAGTAATCATTCTAGCTGACACTGAGAAATTCTAATAAGTCAAAATGCTATGGTATATTACTAATGCTCTGTTTCAATACTCTGGAAATTCCCTAACCATTACCCCACTTACCTCACTTAGGACCAATCAGCTTAAAGGCCAGCTGATAACACTTTGTCTTGCTAGTCAAAATATAATGCTGCTTCCTTCTCTACCTTTTGAACTGTTGAACCTGGTTTTCCATATAAAAATACTGCCCTAATAACATAGCAGCCTCACAGTTTCACTCCAAAGTTTTCACAATGTCCCTGATTGATCAGCCTGAATTAAGTGCCCAATAAACTTTCATCATATCTGTTATTGGTGTCTGAGTGGTCAGTGCATAGCTATTCCTGTTATTGTGATCTGTCTCACAGAACCTTTCAAGATATCCAGCAGGGAAAATACAGACTATTGCAGGTTCCTCTTTGCTGGCAGGCATTCTCTCCACAGAAATTAGAGACAGTTTCACAGGTCAGCCTTCTGTACTCATGAGGACATTAGCACTGGAAACCATTTTCTCCTCAGGCATTCACACAAGTGGCAGTTCCTTGGCAGAGACTGGAGGAGCAAGGGTTTTTTAGATCTTTACAGTCTTTGTCCAAGTTGTTGACTATATTTAGGTAATGGTTGTCTCATAAAAAATACTTACCCATAGAATTGTTTTGGCGAGAGTTTAAGAGAGATCTGGTAATGTTTTCATTGGAAAATGGTTGCTGGCACCTCAAGTCAGTGCAGGAATAGGTACATATTCTGCCATTGAGGCCAGTCAAGACATTCCAGTTAGGTAGTCAGGCTCCACAGGTAGTCAACAGAGTCAGTTGTTGGGGAAACTCACATGAATACAAAGCACACCTGCTACATATGTGCAGGGGAAAATGTCTTTCATAGGTGGTTAAGTCTCTGGGAGCCTCAAAGTGCCTAGTTGAATCTGTTGGTTTTCTTGTAATCTCTCTATCTCATTTCAGTTCCTCCTTTCTTTCACAAGTTACTGTGATTTGCATGTAATGTTCGTCTGTGGGTTTCTGTATGTTTCCATCAGCTGTTGTGTGGAGGCTCTCTGAGTACAGATATGACAGGATCCTTCCTACAAGCATAAAGAGTATTATTAATAGTGTCAGAATCACTCTCATGTTGGGGTACTCATTGGTTGGCTGTTCACTCTATCTCTGCTCCATCTTTGTGCCTGTCCATCTTGTAGAGAGGACACATTATCTTGACATGGTAAGTATCTTCTTTCTCTCTTTTTTAACATACAGATTTAATTAACCTATAAAATAATATATTTCCACATGGATTTCTGATATATCTTAAGTTTAGCAGAATGATCCTATCCTTTCATTTAATACTCCCCAATCCCTTCATAAGTTTTCCATTTTGAACCGTTTGCATCTGTATCTGAACCCATGGCATATTGGTGAGACTGTCCCCCCTGGACCACAAAACCAGTCTGTCTCCCAGGAAACATTACCAGAAACACAGGTAAGGTCTCCACCCCATTACCCATGCCAAGCTGGAACCCCCACAGAGCTCAGCAGAAGTGGGATCTATCCCATGGTGCCAGAGCATCATCCTCTTTCCAGTGTGCACTTCCAGCTGAACCCATGGCAGATCAGCAAACCTGTACACCCCCCCACAGCCTAGTGTTATCCCAGGAGGTCTGCCATGTAAGGAACACAGGCTACCTGTCTGTGAGGAGGTCTGCCATAACCAGGAACACAAGAACACAGGGACACAGGAGACTTGCTCTAACCAGGAATACAGGAGACCTGTCCTAACCAGAGACAGTACCACCTGCCTCCCAGTAGACCTACTCTAACCTAGGTCACACAGTTCTACCTGCCTCCAAGGAAGCATGCCCCAGTCAGAGATACTCAGGCCAGTTAACACCAGAGACAACCAGATGGTGAAAGGCAACATAAGAATATAAGCAACAAAAACCAATGGCACCATCAGAACCCAGTTTTCCTTCCACAGCAAGCACTGGATACCCTAACACACAAAGAACAAGATTCTGACATAAAATCCCACCCCATGAAGATTATAGAGGTATTTAAGGAGGTCATAAATAATTCCCTTAAAGAAATACAGGAAAACACAGTCAAACAGGCAGAAGCTTTTAAGAAGGAAACAAATCCATTAAATAAATAATGGAAAATACATTCCAACTGGTAAAGGAATTGAACAAAACAGTCCAAGACCTAAAACATGAAATAGAAAAAATAAAGAAATCACAAATGGAGGCAACCCTGGAGATGGAAAAATTATAAAATAAATCAGAACCTACAGATGCAAGCATCACTAACTGAATATACAAGATGGAAGAGAGAATCTCAGGCATAGAAGAAACCATAGAAGATATTGACACATTGGTTAAAGAAAATACAAAGGATAAAAAGCTCATAACCAATACATCCAGAAAATTTGGGACACAATGAAGAGACCAAACATAAGGATAGAGGAGGTTGGAGACTTTCAGTTCAAAGGGTCAGAAAATAGCTTCAATAGAATTATAGAAGAAAACTTCCCTAACCTAAAGAAAGAGATTGCCATAAACATCCAAGAAGACTATAGAACACCAAAAAAATTTGGCCAGAAAAGAAAATACTACCTTCATAAAATAATTAAAACCCTAAATGTACAGAATTGAAAAAAATATTAAAAGTTGTAAGCAAAAAGGCCAAGTAACATATGAAGGCATACTTATTATAATTACACCAGACTCCTCAAGAGAGATGATATAGCCAGAAGACCTTGGACAGGTATCATAGAGACTCCAAGAGACCACAGATGGCAGACCAGGCTACTATACCCAGCAAAACTCTCAATCACCGTAGATGGAGAAACAAAGATATTTCATGATAAAACTAAATTTAAACAATATCTTTCTACTAATCCAGCCCTCCAGAGGATACTAGAAGGGAAACTCCAATACAAAGAGTAAACTATACCCAAGAAAACACAAGAAATTAATCATCTCATAACAAACCCATAAGAAGAGAATCACACACACAAAATACCAACTCTAATAACTGGAAATAAGAATCATTGGTCTTTAATACCTCTCAACATCAACTGATTCAGTTCCCTAATAAAAAGACACAGGCCATCAGACTGGATATGTAAACACGTCTGATCATTTTGCTGCATACAAGAAACACACTACAGCCACAAAGACATATACTGCCTCAGAGAAAAGTATTGGAATAAAATTTTCTAAGCAAATGTTTCCAAGAAACAAGTGGGAGTTGGCATTCTAATACCAATAAAATTTTGAACTTTCATCAAAAGTAATCAAAAGAGATAGGGAAGGACACTTCATATTCATCAAAGGTAAAATCCAAGTACCAATGAAGTACCAATTCTGAAAATCTATGCCCCAAATGCAAGGGCACCCAAATTTGTAAAAGAAACTTTACTAAAGCTCAAAACACACATTGAAACTTATACAATAATGCTAGGGGAGATCAATACCCCACTTTAACCTCTGAACAGGTCATTGAAACAGAAACTAAACAGAGAAACAGTGCAGCTAATAGAAGTTATTGACCAAATGGATTTAGCAGATATCTATAGAACATTTCACATCCACAAGAAAAGACTATACATTCTTTTCAGCACCTCATGTAACTTTCTCCCAAACTGACCATATAATTTGACATGATAAAAAGCCTCAACAGATACAAGATGATTAAACTAATCCCAGGTATTCTGTCAGATCATCATGGACTAAGGCTGGACTTCAATAACAACAAAAACAAAAGAAAGCCCATTTACTCGTGGAAACTGAACAACACTCTACTCAGTGATAACTTGGTCAGGGAAGAAATGATGAAATTAAAGACTTTCTAGAACTCAATGGAAATGAAGTCAGAGTATACCCAAACTTATGGGGCTCAATGAAAGCAATGCAGCATTTATAATATTGAGTAACCTCATAAAGAAATAGGAAAGATCCTATACTAGCAACTTAATGGCACAACTGAAAGCTCTAGAACAAAGAGAAGCAAGCACATCCAAGAGGAGTAGATAGCAGGAAATAGCCAAACTCATGGCTAAAATAAACCAATTAGAAACAAAGATGATACAAAAAATAAAAAAAATCTTGCATCTTTGAGAACATAAATAATATAGTTCAATATATGGAAATCCATCAACTTAAACTACTACACAAACAAACTCAAAGAAAATCAACTCAAGCAAACCAGTAGCCTTCCTATACGCAAAGGATAAGCAGGCCAAGAAAGAAATTAGGGAAATGACACCCTTTACAAAGGCCACAAACTATATAAAGTATCTTGGTGTGACTCTAACCAAACAAGTGAAAGATTTATATGACAAAAACTTCAGGTCTCTGAAGAAGGAAATTGAAGAAAACCTCAGAAAATGGAAAAATCTTCCATGCTCATGGGTTGGCAGGACTAAGATAGTTAAAATGGCAATCTTGCCAAAAGCAATATACAGATTCAATGCAATCCCCATCAAAATCCCAACTCAGTTCTTCATAGAGTTAGAAAGAGCAATTGTCAAATTAATCTGGAAGACAGAGACAAAAATGGAACAGAGACTGAAGGAAAGGCCATGCAGAGACTGCCCTACCTCGGCATCCATCCCATCTGCAGACACCAAACCCCTACACTATTGCTGATGCAAAGAAGCATTTGCTGACAGAAGCCTGCTATGGCCATCTCTTGAGAGGTCCCACCAGCATCTGACCAATACAGATTCAGATTCTCATAGCCAACCATCAGACAGAACCCTGGGAACCCAATGGAAGAGATAGGGGAAGGGCTGAAGGAGCTGAAGGGGATTGCAACCCCATACAAAAAACCAGTATCAACTGACCAGACCACCCAGAGCTTCCAGGGACTAAGATTATACATGCAAGGAGCTATGACTCCAGGTCTTATCTGAAATCAATAGGAGTGGAGGGAGGCTTGATGCCCCAGCATAGGGGGATGCTTGAGGGGTGAGTGCATAAAGGAGCACCCTCATAGAAGCAAAGAGGAGGAGAGAGAGGAGGGTTGGGATAGGGGGTTTGTGGAAGAGTAACCTGGAAGAGGGATATCCTTTGAAATGTAAATGAATAAAATAATTAATATTAAAAAAGAAATGTTCAACATCCTTAGTCATCAGGAAAATGCAAATGAATACTACTCTGGGATTCTACCTATACCAATCAGAATAGCTAAGATCAAAAACTCAGTTGACAGCAGATGCTGGTGAGGAAGTGAAGAAAAAGGAATACTCCCCCATTGCTGGTGGTACTGAAAATTGCTAAAACCACTTTGGAAAAAAATATAGTGGTTTCTCAGAAAATTGAAAATAGTTCTTCCTGAAGATCCAGCTATACCACTACTGGACATATACCCAAAAGATGCTTCAACATATAACAAGGATACATGCTCCACTACAACTATAGCAGTCTTATTTATATTAGGGAGAATCAACCCAGCTGTTCCTCAATGGAAGAATGAATACAGAAAATATGGTGCGTTTACACAATGGAATACTACTCAGCTACTAAAAAAAATGACTTCATGAAATTCACAAGCAAGTGGGTGGATTAGAAAATATCATCATGAGTGAGGTAACCCAGACACAAAAGAACACACATGGTAGGTACTCACTGATAAGTGGATATTAGCCATATAGTACAGAATCCTTAGGATGCCACCCACAGACCATATGGAGTTTAACAAGAAGGAAGGCCCAAGTGAGGATTCTTCAATCTCACTTAGAAGGGGGAACAAAATAATCACAGGAGTTAGAGGCAGGGAGACTCCTGGGTGAAAGGAAGGAGAGGGACGTGAAAGGGGGAGCAGGATCAGTAATGGGTAGAGATGGGAAAAGCCAGAAGGCTGGGAGAATTAATGGAAATATGCAGCTTCAAAGGTTGGAGGCAGGGGGAACTTCTAGAAAGTCCAAAAGACCTGTGATGTGAGAGGCTCCTAAGACGCTATGGGTATAACCTTAGCGGAAATGCCCGATGGTGGGGAGAGGGAAACTGAAGAGGCCATCTTTAGTAGATAGACATGGTCCCCAGTAGAGGGATGGTGCCACCCACAAATCTTCAAAATGTTTGACCCCCCAACTGTTCCCATCTAAAGGAAATGCAGGAACAAAAACTGGAGCAGAGGTCCTTGAACTTGAAAGTAGAGAGATGAATCAATGGGAAGCCATTGCTTTACTAGCACATAGACCTGTATTCTTTTTCAGAACTAACACAAAAGCTAGGTGTTATAGTACACATTCGTCTCCCTAATTTTTCACAGCAATGTTACTACTTGGACTTTAGACTTTTTTTTTCACTTTTTTTATTGTATATATTCTATATTTACAATTCATTTCCCTTTTTCTGGTTCCCCACCCCCAAAGGTCCCACATGTCCTTTTCCCTCCCCCTGCTCCCGCATCCACCCCCTCCCACGTTACTGTTCTTGTACTCTCCCACAATGATGTTTTGGTCCATTCTAGCACCAGTGTCCACTCCTTTCTTCTTGTGAGACAGCACTTGATATGTGATTTGTGTCTTTGGTGTTCCAAGCTTCTAGGCTAATATCCACTAATCAGTGACTGTATACCATGGGTATTCTTTTGAGACTGGGTCACCTCACTTAGTATGACATTCTCCAGTTCCATCCATTTCTCTAAGAATTTCATGAATTCATTGTTTCTAATGGCTGAATAGTACTCCATTGTGTATATATACCACATTTTTTGTATCCATTCCTCTGTTGAGGGACATCTGGGTTCTTTCCAGCTTCTGGCTATTATATATAAGGCTGCTATGAACATAGTGGAGCATGTATCCTTATTGCATGCTGGTGAATCTTCTGGGTATATTCCCAGGAGTGGTATGGCTGGGTCCTCCGGAAGTATCACGCCCAGTTTTCTTAGGAACCGCCATACTGATTTCCAGAGTGGTTGTACCAGCTTGCATTCCCACCAGCAGTGGAGGAGTGTTCCTCTTTCTCCACATCCTCGCCAACACCTGATGTCTTCTGAGTTTTTAATCTTAGCCATTCTGACTGGTGTGAGGTTAAATCTCAGGGTTGTTTTAATTTGCATTTCCCTAATGACTAGTGATGTTGAACATTTTTTAAGGTGTTTCTCAGCCATCCGAATTTCTTCAGGTGAAAAGTCTCTGTTTAGCTCTGTACCCCATTTTTGGATAGGGTTATTTGGTTTTCTGGGGTCTAACCTCTTGAGTTCTTTGTATACATTGGAGATTAGCCCTCTGTCGGATGTGGGGTTGGTGAAGATTTTTTCCCAATTTGTTGGTTGCCGATTTATCCTTTTGACAGTGTCTTTTGCCTTACAGAAACTTTGTAGTTTTATGAGGTCCCATTTGTCTATTCTTGTTCTTAGAGTATAAGCAATTGGTGTTCTGTTCAGGAATTTTTCCCCTGAGCCGATGTCTTCAAGGGTCTTCCCCAGTTTCTTTTTTATTAGTTTTAGTGTGTCTGGTTTTATGTGGAGATCCTTGATCCACTTGGAGTTGAGTTTAGTGCAAGGAGATAAGAGTGGATCAATTCTCATTCTTCTGCATGTTGACTTCCAGTTGAGCCAGCACCATCTGTTGAAAAGGCTATCTTTTTTCCACTGGATGTTTTCAGCTCCTTTGTCGAAGATCAATTGGCCATAGATGTGTGGGTTCAATTCTGGTTCTTCAATCCTATTCCATTGATCCGCTTCCCTGTCACTGAACCAATACCATGCAGTTTTTAATACCACTGCTCTGTAATATTGCTTGAGGTCCGGGATATTGATTCCCCCAGAAGTTCTTTTGCTGTTGATGATAGTTTTAGCTATCCTGGGTTTTTTGTTATTCCAGATGAATTTGAGAATTGCTCTTTCTAGCTCTATGAAGAACTGAGTTGGGATTTTGATGAGGATTGCATTGAATCTGTATATTGCTTTGGGCAAGATTGCCATTTTGACTATATTAGTCCTGCCAACCCACGAGCATGGAAGATTTTCCCATTTTCTGATGTCTTCTTCAATTTCCCTCTTCAGAGACCTGAAGTTTTTGTCATATAAATCTTTTACATGTTTGGTTAGCGTCACTCCAAGATACTTTATATCATTTGTGGCTATTGTGAAGGGTGTCATTTCCCTAATTTCTTTCTCAGCCTGCTTATCCTTCGCATATAGGAAGGCTACTGATTTACTTGAGTTGATTTTATAGCCAGCCACTTTGCTGAAGTTGTTTATCAGTTGCAGGAGTTCTCTGGTGGAGGTTTTTGGGTCACTTAAGTAAACTATCATATCATCTGCAAATAGTGATAGTTTGACTTCTTCCTTTCCGATTTGTATCCCTTTGACTTCCCTCTGTTGTCGAATTGCTCTAGCTAGTACCTCAAGTACTATATTGAAGAGATATGGCGAGAGGGGACAGCCTTGTCTAGTCCCTGATTTTAGAGGGATTGCTTCGAGTTTTTCTCCGTTTACCTTGATGTTGGCTACTGGTCTGCCGTATATTGCTTTTACTATGTTTAGATATGGGCCTTGAATTCCTGTTCTTTCTAGGACCTTTAGCATGAAAGGATGCTGAATTTTGTCAAATGCATTTTCAGCATCCAATGAGATGACCATGTGGTTTTTTTCTTTGAGTTTGTTTATGTAGTGGATTACGTTGATGGATTTCCGTATATTGAACCATCCCTGCATCCCTGGGATGAAGCCAACTTGATCATGGTGAATGATCGTTTTGATGTGCTCTTGGATTCGGTTGGCAAGTATTTTGTTTAGTATTTTTGCATCGATATTCATAAGAGAAATTGGCCTGTAGTTCTCTTTCTTAGTTGGATCTTTGTGTGGTTTTGGTATCAGGGTAATTGTGGCTTCATAGAATGAGTTGGGTAGTGTTCCTTCTGTTTCTATTTTGTGGAATAATTTGAAGAGTATCGGTATCAGGACTTCTTTGAAGGTCTGATAGAATTCTGCACTAAAACCGTCTGGTCCTGTGCTCTTTTTGGTTGGAACACTGTCTATGACCCCTTCTATTTCTTTGGGGGTTATGGGTCTGTTTAGACGATCTATTTGATCCTGGTTTAATTTTGGTATTTGGTAACTGTTGAGGAAATTGTCCATTTCCTCCAGATTCTCCAGTTGTGTTGAGTATAGGTTTTTGTAGTAGGATCTGATGATTTTTTGAATTTCCTCAGTTTCTGTTGTTATATCTCCCTTTTCATTTCTAATTTTGTTAATTTGAATACTGTCTCTGTGACCTTTAGTAAGTCTGGCTAGGGGTTTATCTATCTTGTTGATCTTCTCAAAGAACCAGCTCCTGGTTTTGTTGATTCTTTGTATGGTTTGCTTTGTTTCAACTTGATTGATTTCAGCCCTGAGTTTGATGATTTCCTGTCTTCTACTCCTCCTGGGTGAAATTGCTTCTTTTTGTTCCAGAGCTTTCAAGTGCGCCATTAAGTTGCTAGTATATGCTGCTCTCTCCTGTTTCTTTTTGGAGACACTCAGGGCTATGAGTTTTCCTCTAAGCACTGCTTTCATTGTGTCCCATAGATTTGGGTATGTTGTGCCTTCATTTTCATTAAGTTCTAAGAAGTCTTTGATTTCTTTCTTTATTTCTTCCTGGACTAAGGTATCATTGAGTAGAATATTGTTCAGCCTCCAAGCATATGGGGATTTTCTGTTGTATTTGTTGCTATTGAAGAACACTCTTACTCCATGGTGATCTGATAAGAGGCAAGGGATTAGTTCGATCTTTTTATATTTGTTGAGATCTGTCTTGTGTCCAATTATATGGTCGATTTTGGAGAAGGTACCATGAGGGGCTGAGAAAAAGGTATAGTCTTTTGCTTTAGGGTGAAATGTTCTATATATATATATATCTGTTAAATCCAATTGCTCCAAAGTTTTGATGAGTTTCTCCGTGTCTCTGTTTAGTTTCTGTTTTCCTGGTCGGTCCACTGTAGATAGTGGAGTATTGAGGTCCCCCACAATCATTGTGTTAGGTGCAATGTGTGCTTTGAGCTTTAGTAAGGTTTCTTTTACAAATGAGGGTGCCCTTACATTTGGAGCGTAGATGTTTAGAATTGTGAGTTCCTCTTGGTGGATTCTTCCTTTGACTAGCAGGAAGTGACCTTCTGTGTCTCTTTTGATGACTTTGGGTTGAAAGTCAATTTTATCTGATATTAAAATGGCTACTCCAGCTTGCTTCCTGTGACCATTTGCTTGCAAAATTGTCTTCCATCCTTTTACTCTAAGGTAGTGTTTGTCTTTGACTCTGAGGTGTGTTTCCTGTAAGCAGCAAAATGTAGGGTCCTGTTTCCGTATCCAGTCTGTTAATCTATGTCTTTTTATTGGGGAGTTGAGTCCATTGATGTTAAGAGATATTAAGGAATAGAGATTATTACTTCCTGACATTTTTGATGTTATTTTTGTTTTTGAGTAGTTATCTTCCTTTGAGTTTGATGGAAGAAGTTTACTGTCTTGCTTTTTCTTGGGTGCCATTCCCTTCCTTGTGTTGGAGTTTTCCTCCTATTATCCTTTGTAGAGCTGGGTTAGTGGAAAGATATTGTGTAAATTTGGTCCTGTCATGAAATATTTTGATTTCTCCATCTATGTTGATTGAGAGTTTTGCTGGGTATAGTAGTCTTGGCTGACATTTGTTTTCTCTTAGGGTCTGCATGAGGTCTGCCCAGGATCTTCTAGCTTTCATGGTTTCTGGAGAGAAGTCTGGTGTGATTCTGATAGGTCTTCCTTTATATGTTACTTGGCCCTTTTCTCTTACTGCCTTTAATATTCTTTCTTTGTTTAGTACATTTGGGGTTTTGATTATTATGTGATGGGAGGTGTTTCTGTTCTGGTCCAGTCTGTTTGGAGTTCTGTAGGCTTCTTTTATATTCATGGGCATCTCTCTTTAAGTTAGGAATGTTTTCTTCCATAATTTTGTTAAAGATATTTGCTGGCCCTTTAAGTTGTAGATCTTCACTCTCATCTATCCCTATAATCCTTAGGTTTGGTCTTCTCATTGTGTCCTGGATTTCCTGGATGTTTTGGGTTACAAGCCTTTTGGATTTTGCGTTTTCTTTGACTGTGGAGTCAATGGTTACTATGTTATCTTCAGCATCAGAGATTCTTATTTCTATCTCTTGTATTCTGTTGTTTATGTTTGCATCTACGACCCCTGATTTCTTCCCAAGGTTTTCTATCTCCAAGGTTGCCTCCTTTTGTGATTTCTTAGTTGTTTCTACCTCTGTGTTCAGATCTTGGATGGTTTTGCTCAGTTCCATCATTTGTTTGTTTGTGTTTTCATGTAATTCTTTAATATATTTTTGTGCTCCCTCTTTCATGACTTCTGCCTGTTGTTTCAAGTTCTCCTGCATTTCTTTAACTGATTTTCTCATTTCCTCTTTATTGGTTTCTGTCTGATGGCCCATATTCTCCTGGAGTTCTTTAAGTGTTTTTTTGTGTTTGGATTGTAAGAGTTTCTACCCTATTGATGTTCCCCTGCATTTCTTTAAGAGATTTGTTTATGTCATTTTTGTGTTCCTCTAGGAGCATCATGACCTGTGCCTTTATATCTAACTCTTGTTTTTCTGGTGTGCTGGGGTATCCTGGACATGCTGTCGTTGGCGAATTGGGTTCAGATGGTGCCATATTGCCTTGATTTCTGTTAATAACGTTCCTACGTTTGCCTTTTGCCATCTCTTTATCTCTGGCGTTAGTTGGTCTTATTGTAGATGGCGCCCTGCTGAAAGCACAGCACGCCTGTCCCCAGGAGACAGATCCCTTCTGGCAGCTTGTCTGTGCTGGACTATGCTCGCTCTGAGTCCAGGCCCCTGACTCCAGCTGCTAGAGTTCTGAGCTGTGCCCGAGGCAGCAAAGTGGCCCCTCGCTGCTAGTCTGCTCAGAGAGCTGGTCCCGGCCGGTAGTCTGCACCCACAGCTGAGCTTTCTGTGCTCGGATCTCCTGCAGAGCTAAGCTAAGCTGTAACTCTGGCCACGCACCTGATTCCAGCCACTCACTGCGTCCAGTGTGCCTGCTGTTTGTGTGCGGGGCTCTGGGGCAAGATGGCTGCCCCAGCTGAAAGCCCCGCGTGGCCTTGGCTGAGCTGCTGGTACCTGGCTCTGCTGCTCCTTTCTGGCTGCGTTGTCTGTGCTGGACTATGCTCGCTCTGAGTCCAGGCCCCTGACTCCAGCTGCTAGAGTTCTGAGCTGTGCCCCGAGGCGGCCCAGTGGCCCCTCGCTGCTAGTCCGCTCAGAGAGCTGGTCCCGGCTGGTAGTCTGCACCCTCAGCTGAGCTTTCTGTGCTCGGATCTCCTGCAGAGCTAAGCTAAGCTATAACTCTGGCCACGCACCTGATTCCAGCCGCTCACTGCGTCCAGTGTGCCCGCTGTTTGCGCAAGGGGGTCTGGGGCAAGATGGCTGCCCCAGCTGAAAGCACCGAGTGGCCTTGGCTGAGCTGCTGGTACCCGGCTCTGCTGCTCCTTTCTGGCTGCGTTGTCTGTGCTGGACTATGCTCACTCTGAGTCCAGGCCCCTGACTCCAGCTGCTAGAGTTCCGAGCTGTGCCCCGAGGTGGCCCAGTGGCCCCTCGCTGCTAGTCCGCTCAGAGAGCTGGTCCCGGCCGGTAGTCTGCACCCTCAGCTGAGCTTTCTGTGCCCTGATCTCCTGCAGAGCTAAGCTAAGCTATAACTCTGGTCATGCACCTGATTCCAGCCGCTCACTGTGTCCAGTGTGCCTGCTGTTTGCGCGCAGGGGTCTGGGGCAAGATGGCTGCCCCAGCTGAAGGCACCGCATGACCTTGGCTGAGCTGCTGGTACCCGGCTCTGCTGCTCCTTTCTGGCTGCGTTGTCTGTGCTGGACTATGCTCGCTCTGAGTCCAGGCCCCTGACTCCAGCTGCTAGAGTTCCGAGCTGTGCCCCGAGGTGGCCCGGTGGCCCCTCGCTGGACTTTAGACTTTTTGATTAGACTCTTTTTCCTTAAGTTTTCCATCTTACTTTCTTTCAAGTTCATAAAGTAGATTATATTCACAGTAACTCACAACTCATATTTATTCTATTCTTGCAATCATATATAATTGTCTTTTGAAATCAATATTGTACTATCTCAATAGAATGCTTTGCTCATTGTGTGTAAGTGAAGTTCCCTAAACAAATACTTTTATAGTATCTCTTATAATGTAATTGAAGTTTTTCTTCACTGAACTATTTGTTTTTTATACTATGTATGTGTGTGTATGAGTATGTGTGAGGGAATATACATATATGTATATGAATGTTGGGATTAAAGGTGTGCACCATGAAACCAAGCTTTTTTTTAATATGAGGATTGTGAATTCCATGTTGTTTGGTCTAAATACTGGTATCAATTGCTCTTGCAAGTATGACTACGTGCAACTCTCTCCAGAGAATATAAAAGTTTACTCTCTGAAAATATAGAAAAGCGTGTTTGTATGCTAATCATACCAAATTAAAACAGGGAGTTTCCTCTGAGACATGACAACTAAATTAATAGCTGTAACTTGCCCTTACTAGATAATATTTTTCAAATTTTCCCTGGAATAAAAGAATAGGCTACCATGGCTTGAGATTCAAGATAAAGAGATGGATGGGTCCAAAAAAACCCTTGATTTTTTAATTAACTAGTTTCTTTTGTTTTTGCATTATCAAAAGATTGTCAGTTGACTTATTATTTTTAAGTTATAAGTCATTATTATCATAACTTAAAATGAGATCAAGAATTGCTCCACTTGTTGCTTCTTTTTAAAAACTCATTTAAATCATGTTATTTGAGGATGATATTTCTAAGCTAAATAAGCACAATAGATTGAACACAGAAAAGGTTTGGAATTTGGGAAGAAGAGGTAATGGCAGTTCTTAGGGAAATAATAATTGTCAGAATTGTCTTGTTGCTCTCTCACAAATCTCATGCCTAGTTCCTAATTCACCTGAGTTAAATTGTTTGGATTTAAAGACATGTAATTATAGGAAAGACATATTATGAAAAATGATGAACAGGGAATCAGCTTCTCCATGGATTTCTTCCTTCTCTACTGTCGATAGCTTATAAGACTAAGATGGTGTCCCCCAAAGGGTGCACTTTCCCTGAAGGGCTAATTTTTTCACAAGTTTATGGATGTTATTCAGTGATGTGGTAGAATCTAAGCATAAGTAAGGAGAAAGAGCAGGCCTGTGAGTTACATGCTCATTAGATATAGGAAGATGCAAGTGCTTAACCCATTCTAATTAGTGTTTTTTTTCCTGAACACAACTGGAGCCTCTTGGGGGTAAGGAAAGTCCCAGAGAGGACTCATGGATGTAAGCTTGCTTGATTGTGCTGAGCTTCCCAACTGAAAGCTTTTATGGGATATGATAAGAGAGGATCTTTAATAGTCAAGGGGGGGTGACTCAGCTTATACTCCTAACTCTGTCTATCCCCAAAATGATATGAGATGAACATTATGTCCTGTTCCAAGGTAAATTGAAAGGGGATAGAAAGTAGAAAAATAGGGACACTAGCACCAAGAAGGGCAAACACAGTTGAAATGTGAAATATTATAGTCAATAAAAGGGACAGGATATAAATTTGCTAATTATAATATAGACTTCTGAGTGAAAAGTAAGTGCTGAGCTAGAACAAAGTCATGGAGTTCAGGAGAGTATGGAGAAATGTGCTGAAGATCTAAGATTCTGGAACATGTGACAGAGCATCCAATTCATTTTGTAAGATTTGGAAGATCTATTTTGACATGATTAAAAAAAGAAAAGGGGAGAAAACACATTTAAATACTACAGAATCAGCATTTTTTTCATCCTCATTATGAGACTGTTAGTGGACTGACAACAGAATTTATGTCATTAAGTCTTTAAGGAGGATCTATTTTTAACATTTAGATATTGATAAGCTAATAAAAAGGAGTAGCATGTTATCTGAAGTTTTTTTGAGAAAAGGAAAGTGAAGAATAATCAGGGTTTGGCTGGAAATGCCAGCTTTCACTCCTCTGTGTTTCACAATATCCCTGGAATCACTAGCAAGGAGCTGACAGACTATAGATGGTCATATATTTGATTTCAGGGACTCTTTACCTCCTTTGGATTTCAGTTAAATTTACTGATTTGAAGAGTTCTTGCACTGTCTGTTTGGTATGGTCTCATCTCTTCTAAAGAATATCTTTTTGTCTTTTCTTTGCCCCAGCAGGCTTGATAGCTACAAGTTGCTTGAACTGCATCTACAGTGCTCATAGACTGATGAGAGTGTCACTGAGATGGGAGAAGAGAAAAGAAACATAGACAGATTCTTAAAACTCTCAACAAAAGCATAACCATTGTTTCCTCCTCTTCTTGAATATGAATGAGTGAAAAGCACAATTATGGTTTACATGAAAGAAAATGGTTTGCATTAATATATTGTTATATTTATGAAAGAGAAATAGCAGACTCCATCCCATTCTTGTATACTCTTGTCTTTCACAAAGACAAGGACTTACTCCATCTTTCTTCCAGCTCACCTCTTCTCTTTCACATTCATTTCTACATTTATGTTGACATCTGAATTTGACTGGACTTTGAAGAAGTAATAACATCCTAAGCACATAAGATAATTTTAGTTGAATACACTGATGTGAGGATACAGAAAGAAATGAAGGAATAAGAATAAACACTGGAAATTGTAAGTCTTTTCTATCTTTGCATCTCTTTCCTGATTTGTAGATTTCATTCATTAACTAAAGATGGTCTGACAACATGTGACTGAGAAGATGTAGGGATGACAAATTCCAGCCAAATGAATAGGAATATGCTTCAGGAAGATGTCACAAGTCCAGAGGAAAGCTGCAGCCCAATGAAGCAAAGCCTTTGTGGTAAATACAGTACAAGTATCCATCTGTTTTCTGAGATTCTGAGGGACAATTTTTAAAATATTAAAAGACAAATCCCATGAGTAATAGACTTGAACATCTAATCTTTTTGTGACTGACTGCCTGTGGTAGAGACAGTCCCCTTAATGAATCAGTTGTAGCTGAGCTGGCTTTAATGTTATGTTTAGTTTCTTTGTCTCTGTAGATACCTCATCAAAGTGATAACAAAGGAAAAACTGTCTTGATAATAAAGGGAGATCATTACCAAGTGTGACATTTTAGTGGAATTTTAAGAGACAAAGTAACAAGGAGATCACCACATCTTATGCTACTAGGAAGGACTGACTGCAGTGGAGAACAATAGTACTCTTGAGATGGCATACCAGAGGTAACCAATTCAAGACAAGGATGAGGGAAGCAAAGGGTGAAAGGTTTAGACAAAGTAGAGGGGTGTGGACCAAAGTGAATATCTTCCAACATGATGACCATACAAGCAATTTTGCAAATAAATAAATAAAGCCACAGTCTTCATATTAAAAAAATTAAGCTTGATTTCATGGTGCATACCTTTAATTATAATACTCAGGAGGCAGAAGCAGGTTCATCTCTGTGAATTCCATGACAGCTTGGGCTAGATGGTGAGATCCATCCCAAATTCTCTTATTCATTCATCACAGAATCAATGAAAACATGTACATAAAGCACCATCTTTATGAAATGTAGGGATGGCAGCAATGAAAAGTCTAAATAAAAAATACTAGAAAGAAAAAAAGAAAATTAAAGGGAGTCACAGAGGCCATCACACAATGAACTTCTTATTTAAGGTGAGAAACAAATGTATTTTCATCCATCAGGTATACATACATTTAAAATGAAAATATTCTTGACTTGTAAAGTCTTGGAATGCCTGCTGCATCTGATATTATTTGGTAATTTATGCAATACACACAGAATGAAAATCAGGAACTAAAATGGCTATCAAAACTTGGAAAAGAAAGAAAGATAAGTGACACACTGAAGAGGAAAGGGTTTCATATTCCATAGTAAAAGGCGCTGCAAAAACATGTATATTAGCATTCAATGCAGAGGCATAGAAGTATTGAGCTGAAGTATGTAACTGAAACTACATGAAGGTAAACAAGTTTGGGGCAATGACCACCCTTTTTATTCTACATGGTAGTATAATTATATCCTATTATTATTTTGTGTGGTTTACATAAACGTAAGTAGGTGTTTCTGTAAGTGGATGTAGGTTTATATCAATCACTTCTACCCTCATCCTAGGTAAGTTTAATTGCCTTAAAAGAACACCATTACTAAAAGAACAAAAGTCCTTTTATCAATGCTTAAGGATAAGAATAAATCTTCACTCCATTGACTGACTCACTTAAGGTGAAGAATCTGGGATGTGTTTGAGCCTTGGCATTGTTCTCTTTTCCAACTCTGGCCATTCCTCTTTGCAGGTGATGTAAAGCATGACTTATGGCCACTAAAAACAAGACAGAAGTGACTGAATTTGTGTTGTTGGGATTGTCCAATAGGCCAGAGATGCAGCCAGTTATTTTTGGAGTTGTCCTTGTCATGTACCTGATAGCAGTTTTGGGTAATACCCTACTAGTGCTTGTAGCTTGCTTAGACCCCAAGCTTCAGACGCCCATGTATTTCCTTCTCAGCCAGCTTTCCTTGATTGACATATCTCTAACAACCATTACTATTCCTCAGATGCTGGTACACACAATGTCTGTGAATCGAAGCATTTCGTATAACTGCTGCATGACACAACTATTTTTCTTTATGGCAGTGGGCAGCATGGAAGGCCACTTACTGGCTGCCATGGCATATGACCGCTATGTTGCCATCTGTGCTCCTCTAAGATACTCTGCCATTGTCAGCCATAGCCTCTGTCTGCGAATAACATTGACCTCATGGGTGGTGGTCAGCCTTAACAGTCTCCTGTACAGTGTTTTGGTCACTCGTTTAACCTTCTGTGGAAACCAAGTCACCCACTTCTTCTGTGACATCACTCCTTTGCTGAAGCTCTCCTGTACTCGTCCAGTGGTCAATGAAATGTTAATCTTCACCGAGGGTGTAGCTGTGGTGGGCAGTCCCTTCTTCTTCATTTGGGGTTCTTATGTTCGAATAGGTATGGCCATAGCCCAAATGCACTCCTTTGCTGCGCTGAGGAAAGCTCTTTCCACCTGTAGCTCCCACATTCTGGTTGTGCTGCTCCTTTTTGGCTCTTTGGCTAGAATGTACCTTAAGCCATCATCCAGCTATGACTTAGACCAAGATCGCCAAGTTGCCATTTTCTACACACTCATCTCCCCTATGTTAAATCCACTAATCTACAGCCTTAGGAACCAAGATGTTAAAGGAGCATTATGGAGGCTTTTTAGGAAATTCCATACTTCAGACAGGCTCTCAGACAAACAAAGAATGAGAAACAAATTCATGAGAACCAAGGGTTAATTTGAGACGACTTCAAAGAGCTGAGGTGTACTTTTAATAAAGGATATGAGTCATATATCTGTAGAATATTCTTTGCTGTCAGTTTTCTCATTGTTTAATTAGGAAGAAAATAACTTCATGAACAAATGATTCTGGGCCCTTTTCTCATTTGAATTGTCAAGATATTTTAGGATCACTGAATGTAAATGTCTTTTATGTGTATTGTATGAATTAGGTAACAAGCAAAGTCATAGCATGGCAGGTTGGGTTACAGATATTTGATAATTTTAGTGGCATTAGGACATATACTGCCTGATAGACAAAATACTATTTAGAAGAATGAATTTTACAAGACATTGTGAAATTGATTAAACCTCTCTAAAATTTGCAATTTATAACCACCAATTTCAATAATATCTAAACTCCTAGGAATAATTTCAATGCATTTTGTGCCTGAACATTTTTATCTTTCAGTTGTACCATGCAATAAGTATCTAAGAACAGAAATTGGATAAGGAAGCTCACAGTAGCTTTGATACCAAGAGGAGGTGGTCAGGTTTAGATTTTATGGGTTATAAAACTGTTTAGAAACTTATTATTTTAGGTTGTCAAACATGAGGGAAAATAATAAAGTGAGAATGATGCTGGGTATAATCAAGTTTTTACTTATATATCCATGGCAGGCTCAGAGGCAGTGAGGTTTTCTGTAAAATTTGTGATATATATTAGATATCCAAGTAATTATGTTTCATGTTGAGACTTATGATAAAGTTCTATCTTCGTGCAGAAATATAGAGAAGACAAAATGCATATAATATGTGAACTTGATAAACTTCTAGTATATTAGTATAGAGGAGAAGAGAATTATATGAGAACTTAAGTAGGTGGCTAAGGAAAAATTTTAAAATCTTGGAGTTAAAAAGCAAAAATATTGAGACGTGGTCACTAGTAAGAACCAATCAGTTAAGTTTGTTCCGTCAGCATCTTAGAGAACAATGTTTAGAGAAAGGAATATCTATTCTTTTTCTCAAATGTAGTTGAGAAGTCATTAATGAGAACAAAAAATATTAGATTTGGAAAGATGTAGATTACAGAACGTTTGATAAAGAGCAATCAAGTGTTGGGGAAATTTTTATTGAAGCTATTTTATGATAAATTCTAAGGGCAAGAAATGAAGTTTGTGACCATGGACATTTTGTACCTGTCTCAGTTTTATTCCTGTGAAGAGATGCCATGCTCACAGCAACTCATATAAAGGACAATAAAAATGAATTGGGGTTGGCTTACAGTTCACAGGTTAGTGTATTATCATCATGACAGGAAGCATGAGAGCATGCAGGTAGACAGGGCACTGGATTGGTAGCTGAGAGTTCTACATCTGAATCCATATGCAGTAGGAAGTGAATGTGACTCACTGACCAGTCTTTGATTTTTGAGACCTCAAAGCCCTCCTACTAGTAGCACAACCCCTTCAACAAAGCCACACCTACTTCTAGGCTATATGTTCCAATAGTGGCAGTCCTTATGGGCCAATGTGACCCATTTGTTTTTAAACCACTACATTCCAATCCCAGTCCCACATAGACTTATAGCCATATAATGAAAAAGTGAATTTCATCCAACTTCAACAGTCCTCATAGTCTAGAACAGTCTCAAACTTGTTTTGAAGTTCAAAGTTCAAAGTGTCTTCTTTTATTTATTTTCTATATTCTTTGTTTACATTCCAAGAACTTTTCCCTTTCCCAGTTTCCCCCTCACCATATGTCCCATAAGTCCTCTTCCTCTGCCCAATCCCCAACAACCCCCATTTCTTTGTTCTAGTACTCCCTACCATACTGGATCAATTCTTTTCAGGACCAGGGCCCTTTCCTCCCTCTCCTTCTCCTTCTCCTTCTCCTTCTCCTTCTCCTTCTCCTTCTCCTTCTCCTTCTCCTTCTCCTTCTCCTTCTCCTTCTCCTTCTCCTTCTCCTTCTCCTTCTCCTTCTCCTTCTCCTTCTCCTTCTCCTTCTCCTTCTCCTTCTCCTTCTCCTCCTCCTCCTCCTCCTCTTCCTCCTCCTCCTTCCTTCTCCTTCTCCTCCTCCTCCTCCTCCTCCTCCTCCTCCTCCTCCTCCTCCTCCCCTCCCCCTCCTCCTCCTCCTCCTTCCTCCTCCTCCTCCTCCTCCTCCTCCTCCTCCTTTTTTTTGATTTTTTTTTGAGACAGGCTTTCTCTGTGTAGCCCTGGCTGTCCTGGAACTCACTCTGTAGACCAGGCTGGCCTAGAACTCAGAAATCCACCTGTCTCTTCTTCCCAAGTGCTGGGATTATAGGTGTGCGCCACCACTGCCTGGCTTCTTCCTTCTTCTTGAGAATCATATGGTTTGCTAATTGTGTCTTGAGTATTCAGAACATCTGGGATAATTAATATCCACTTATCAGTTATTGCATTTCATGTGTATTCTTTTGTGATTGGGTTACCTCACTTAGGATGATATTTTCCAGTTCCAACTATTTGCCTAAAATTTCATGAATTCATTGTTGTTAATTGCTGAGTAGTATTCCATTGTATAAACATATCCTATTTTCTGTATCCATTTCTCCATTGAGGGACATATGGGTTCTTTTCAGCTTCTGGCTATTATAAATAAGGCTGCTATGAACATAGTGGAGCATGTGTCTTTGTTGCATGCAGGGGAATCCTCTGGGTATATGCCCAGGAGTGGTAGGACAGGATCTTCTGGAAGTGTCATGCCCAATTTTCTGAGAAACCGCCAGACTGATTTCCAGAGTGGTTGTACCATCTTGCAATCCCACCAACAGTGGAGGAGTGTTCCTCTTTCTCTGCATCCTTGCCAGAATCTGCTGTCTCTTGAGTTTTTAATATTAGCCATCCTGACCGGTGTGAGGTGGAATCTCAGGGTTGTTTTGATTTGCATTTCCCTGATGTCTAATGATGATGAACAGCTCTTAGGGTGCTTCTCAGCCATCCAAATTTCTTCAGGTGAAAATTATTTTTTTAGTTCTGTACCCCGCTTTTTAATAGGGTTATTTGGTTCTCTGGGGTCTAACTTCTTGAGTTTTTTGTATATATTGGATATTAGCCCTCTGTCAGATGTGGTGAAGCCCTCTGTTGGTGAAGATCTTTTCCCAATTAGTTGGTTGCTGTTTTGTCCTTCTGATGGTGTCCTTTGCTTTACAAAAACTTTTTATGAGGTCCCATTTGTCAATTCTTGATCTTAGAGCACGAGCTACTGGTGTCCTGTTCAGGAACTTTCCCCCTGTGCCCATGTCCTCGAGGGTCTTTCCCAGTTTCTTTTTTATTAGTTTCAATGAGTCTGGTTTTATGTGGAGGTCCTTGATCCACTTGGAGTTGAGCTTAGATAAAAGTGGATCAATTCACAATCTTCTGCATGCTGACCTCCATATGAACCAGCACCATTTGTTGAAGAGGCTATCTTTTTTCCCACTGGATGGTTGTAGTTCCTTTATCAAAGATCAAGTGACCATAATTTTGTGGGTTCATTTCTGGGTCTTCAATTCTATTCCATTGATCTACTTGCCTGTCACTGTACCAATACCATGTAGTTTTTAACACAATCGCTCTGTAGTACCTCTTGAGGTCAGGGATATTGATTCCCCCAGAAGTTCTTTTATTGTTAAGAATAGCTTTAGATCTCCTGGGTTTTTTGTTATTCCAGATGAATTTGAGAATTGCTCTTTCTAAATCTATAAAGGGTTGATTTGGGATTTTGATGGGGATTGCATTGAATCTGTAGATTGCTTTTGGCAAGATGGCCATTTTTAACATACTAATCCTGCCAATCCAAGAGCATGGAAGATTTTCCCATCTTCTGAGTTCTTCTTCAATTTCTTTCTTCAAAGACTTGAAGTTCCTGTTATACAGATCTTTCACTTGTTTAGTTAGAGTCATGCCAAGATACTTTATATTGTTTGTGGCTATTGTGAAGGGTGTCATTTCCCTAACTTCTTTCTCAGCCTGCTTATCCTTTGAGTATAGGAAGGCTACTGAGTTTCTTGAGTTTATTATATAACCAGCCACTTTGCTGAAGTTGTTTATCAGCTTTAGGAATTCTCTGGTGGAGTTTTTTGGGTTACTTATATCATCTGCAAATAGTGATAGTTTGACTTCTTCCTTTCCAATTTGTATCCCTTTGACTTCCTTATGTTGTCTAATTGCTCTCGCCAGAACTTTAAGTACTATATTGAAAAGATATGGAGAGAGAGGGCAGCCTTGTTTAGTCCCTGATTTTAGTGGGATTGCTTCTAGTTTCTCTCCATTTAGTTTGACTGGTTTGCTGTATATTGCTTTTACTATGTTTAGGTATGGGCCTTGAATTCCTGTTCTTTCCAAGACTTTAGCATGAAAGGATGCTGGATTTTGTCAAATGCTTTTTCAGCATTTAATAAAATGATTATGTGGGTTTTTTTTTGAGTTTGTTTATGTAGTGGATTGCATTGATGGATTTCTGTATATTGTCAAAGTGTCTTCTAAGATTCACCTATAGGGGTCTCTCTTAACTATAACCCCTGTAGCATCATAATGATAAAAGCAGACCCCCTTACTTCCAGCATATAATGGCACAGGATATACATTACTATTCTGGAGGGGGGGCTGATGGAACATAGTCAGGAAGAAATGGACCAAAGCAAGGCCAAAACCCAAGTGGGCAAGGTCCAAACTCTGCAGCTTCAGATTTGATGTCAAAATGATCTTCAGATCTCTAATATCTTAGGGTCTTCAAGGCAATCCAGACAATTCCTTCACAGTTTCATGTAATGACCTCTTTAGTCCTCTATTCAGAAAAACTCCTGACACTTGCCTGGCCTCTGAAACGTTTTTTAGTCATGGAGAGAGCATATATATCCCCCTTTCCTATCTTTGGTTCTAAAACTAGAACCTCAAGACAAAAGCTACCAAGATCTGCTGCTTAACTGGGGCTGGGATATGACTCCTTCATTCAATTAATTTTTTACCAGTAGTCAGTTCTTGGTGGTTTACTTCACTGTCTAAGCTTGGTTGTCCTGGTACTGGCTCTGTAGACCATGCTTGTCCCAAATTTAGAGATTGAGTACTGAGATTAAAGGTGTGCACCACCACACCCAGCCATAGCTTTTCTTTAATTCCTTTTCAAAGTTGGAAGTTTATCTGGATGGGTGCCATTCAGTTTCTCCCTCCCTTCATGTAGACGTGTAATTGGCTTTTGATTGATAATGGTAGAAGTGAGGCAGAAACAACCACATGTTGAAAAGATCTCATGCAGCTGTCAGTGTGATAGGAACAGACTCTTTGGAAACAGTTTCAGACAGCTCATTTAATTGTGGGACCAAGACTACTTAAACTTTTAGGGATATGGTAGGGGCTTTTGGCTTGAATGTACATCATTGGCCATGGCCTGGGTCCTAAGGATGACTCATATGAATTAGGAGGAACTCCAGGTTCTTCCAGACATGACCTTATAAGGGGAGAGGAAGTTTAACTTGGCTACTTGGGATGTATGACCTCCTCTGGGGAGCAAACATGGGGGTGCAGGGTTATGCACATCAGGACATGTAGGCCTGAGGGTAAAAAAGAACAATCCTGCTTTTGTCAATCTTAGGCTGAGAATTTCAAAGTTTGAGCATACTTTTACCCCACCTTTGCTGCAGCCTGTTTCGCCCTCCATACTATAGCTCCTAAGCCCCACATCTCCTCATTTGCATTGCATAAGGAGGAGTTATCATAGTCGGCCTCTAGGTTGGGAATGGTTTGGTACTGAATCAAAACGTGGATGGTAGTGACTTCGACAATGTTGTTTACTTGCTATTTTAGAAACTGGATCAAACATGGTGCCAGCATGGAGCCAAAAAGGGGAAGGATCCATGTAGGGAATGGGTATGATGCTAAAGTCCTGTTCCCTAATTGGTTCTTGATCAATCAATGATGATGTTAGCAGCTAATGAGCTTGGCCAAATAGGTTGGATTTGCAGGTCTCTGCAGGCAAGCTACCAGATGCAGGGGAGAAGAAAGAAGTGCTTGCCATGCTTCTGAGTGAGAAAAGCCAACCAGCCATGTGACATATTGGGTAGAGCAGACATGAACCAGTTCTTCAGGCAGGAGGTTGGAATGTTGAAACGGGACTGAAGGTGACTGAGCATCTGAAGCTAAAGCAGGTTGAGATGTAATGAGCTAAGTGTATTGGAAAGGGCACTCTAGCTGTGGGAGGTTAATAGTGCCCAGCAATTGAGCCAATAATGCAGGTTGAAACTGATCAACATATGTGTGTTGTGCTCATCTATGGATCTAATATTCTCTGAGTGGAGCCTGGCAGCATGGCCTATTCCTGGAGCATTATGGTGGGAGAGTAAAAGCTACATTCAACAAAACTAAGCTACCAGAGTGTTTGAGCACCGTGGTGTAGATGTACCCAGGGCATAGCAGGCTCAGAGATCTTTCTGGAGATCTTTAAGTACCCATAAGTTTTATTTTATTAGCCCAGATCCATTAATATTGAAACAACCTTTCCCCCCCAGCATAACATAAGACCTTCCCTGATCATCTCTCAGCAGGTCAAAAGCTTTCCTGTTTTGTAATGTAACTCCCACAAGGGAGGTTATCTGCCACTGAAAGGACTTGAGGCAATTCAAGGTGGAGTCCATGGCCTGGTTAAATTTGTATTGGAAGTCATCATCCAGGTGTTATGTTTATACCAGTGTTGCCCAGTGGCCCCTGTTGCATTTACTGAGATGATCAAGCTGAATCTGACAAGTGGAGGGGTGGAGATCTCTTTTTTTTCCTGTACCTTCCTAGCTACCAGATGATTTGCATAGGTTTATCTCTGGAGTAACCATCATGAGGATGTAAAACCTTGGAGGGAGGAGATAACACAGGGGTTGATGATGTTATTACATGAGAGAAGGGGTTTGATGTTTACACATGTTGGCTTGGTGACAGTGATGTTATGGGAACATGTAGTATGGGACTAGTAAGAGGGCCTTATGAGGCAAGGGGGAAGAAAGGATTAGTTTCTTATATTGGGAGGAGAATTGAACAATGTGGGATTCATCCCTGGGGGAAGTAGTATATTATTGCCTAGCTCCCCTCTTTCCTCCATCAGTAAATACTGAGATGGCCTTGGTGATGGGTTCTTTGCAAAGAGACAGAGGGTTAGCTACCACAGAAGAAACCCATCTTTAGTTAATGCAGTGATTTCAAATTTGTCCCAGGAATAACAAAGTGGAAGTGATTTCTGAGTAGCTATTGGATATCAGAGAGAGAAAGGTATAACAAGGACAACTGGTTCTTTTCCTGAGGTTTAGAGGACTCTATCCCTGATGTTTCTAACTGTATTAGTCTGGGTTCTCTAGAGTCACATAACGTATGGGCAGTCTCTATGTAGTTAGGGAATTTGTTGATGACTTACAGTCTGGAGTTCAACTCCCCAACAATAGTTAGCAGCAGCTGTGGATGGAAGTCCAAGGATCTAGCAGTTGCTCAGTCCCACGAAGCAGGCCTGCAAGGAAGAATCAGTCTTCCTTCTTCCAATGTCCTTAAATATGTCTCCAGTAGAGGGTGTAGCCCAGATTAAAGGCTGCAGGTCTCCAGAAGAGGGTGTGGCCCACATGAAAGGTGTGTGTCTCCATGCCTTTAATCCCAGATGATCTTGAACTGGAATCTGTAGCTGCTGTGCTTCAAGATCCCCATGCTAAGATCCAGGTCAGAAACTTATATCTCTGAGCCTCCAGATTAGGATCATAGGTGAGCCTTCCAATTCTAGATTGTAGTTCATTCCAGATATAGTCAAGTTGACAACCAGGAATAGCCACTACACTAACTATAGTAGTGAGTACAATGGTTCACTGCTCAACAGGGTGTGGAGATATTTCATCACTCCTTGTAACTGATACAGAGCTTCAATGAGGTTAGGAAGAGTTAAACATAAGAAGCTGAATAGACATTGTTGGCTCACACCTAGCATGTGCCATATCTTTTAGATTGCATTAATGGAGCTTAAAACCTCAACTACCACAGAAGCGAGAGCACTCCAGAAGTGGTTTTTAATCTACCTTTCGGAGGTAAAAGAAAGACACTAGGAAAATGGTGGTGAGGGAAAGCCATGGTCAAAGCCAATTAAGGTTTCCCCAAAATATTTGGAGGGAAGAGATGGTTATGGTTTGAGGGAAATCCCAGGGTTGTTTTGATTTGCATTTTCCTTCATGACAAAGGATGTTTAACATTTATTTAGGTGCTTCTCAGCCATTTGATATTCCTCAGGTGAAAATTATTTGTTTAGCTCTGTACCCCATTTTTTTGTTTTTTGTTTTTTTTTCGAGACAGGGTTTCTCCGTGTAGCCCTGGCTGTCCTGGAACTCACTCTGTAGACCAGGCTGGCCTCGAACTCAGAAATCCACCTGCCTCTGCCTCCCAAGTGCTGGGATTAAAGGCATGCGCCACCACCGCCCAGCACTGCCCCCCATTTTTAATAGGGTTATTTGGTTCTCTGGAGTCTACCTTCTTGAGTTCTTTGTATATTTTGCATATTAGCCCTCTGTCAGATGTAGGGTTGGTAAAGATCTTTTCCCAATTTGTTGGCTGCTGTTTTGTCCTTTGGAAAATGTCCTTTGCCTTAAAGAAACTTTGTAATTTTATGAGGTCCCATTTGTCAATTCTTGATCTCAATTAAGAATGGGTGTAAGAGAGCATATTGAGATGAGGGAAATTTCCATTCCCTGAAAGCGTAATGGACAGAATAAGCTGTATTTATTTTTATTTTTATTTTTATTTTTTGTTTGTTTGAGACAGGGTTTCTTCTGTAGCCCTGGCTGTCCTGGAACTCACTCTGTAGACTAGGCTGGCCTCGAACTCAGAAATCCGCCTGCCTCTGCCTCCCCAGTGCTAGGATTACAGGCATGCGCCACCATTGCCTGGCCTCATAAGCTGTATTTTATGTTTAAATCCTAGAGAGAATAGGGAGGTAATTAATTGATCCTTAATTTTGGAGGGGCATGTGGAAGAGTCCCCCCATACCAAGATATAATTCAGATAATGATAAATGTAAAGACTTTTGTCCAAGTAGGACTTTATTGCTGTGGCAATGGCCTCTTAGCAGATGGTGGAACTGTTTGCCTGCCATCCCTTGGGGGAGGACCATCCATTCATATCATAAAGCCAGCCTAGGGTTGTGAGTGGGGATATTGGGAACAAAAAGTATTGGCAATTTTGGTGGTAAAGGATAGAGAAAAAGCAGTCTTTAACTTCTATTGCTAGAAAAAGGATATTGGTAGGAATGGTGGAAATTGGGTGGACACACTCAAACCTGCATGATCTTCTTAATTGTTCCTAAGTCTTGTACCAGTCTCCCTCCCCTTGAGCTCTTTTTTTTAACAGCAAATACATAGGTGTTTCATGGATTGTATGCAAATATGGTAAAGCTAGAGGTATTTTGTTTTTGTTCTTTGATTTTTTTTCTGTGTGACTACTTTAATTTTCTATCATTATAAAGACCACTGTTTAATATAGATAGGCTCATTGGAGAGCCAGTTGAAGCAAAGGGTTCTATATTTAACAGCACCACTTAGAATTGAGGGTAACCTGAGGGAGGGTCTTAAAACTTTTATGAGAATAATTACTATTATAGGTATAATTATTTACCCTACTTTCTTATTTAGGGCTTTATTGCTGTGAAGAGACACCATGATCATAGCAACTCATATAGAAGAAAGCACTTATTTGGGCCTGGCTTATAGTTTTAGAGGTTCAATCCATTATCATCATAGTAGGAAGTATGATAGCCTACAGGCAGACATGGTAGTAGAGAAGGATCTGAGAGTTCTACATCTTGATCCAAAGGCAACCAGAAGGAGATTATCTTCCACAGTCAGTGAGGAGGAGACTTTCTTCAGCCCTGGGAAGAGCCTGAGCATAGGAGACTTCAAAAGCTACCTACACAGTACCACACTGCTTCCCACAAGGAAGCCCTCCTCAAATAAGGCCATACCTCCTAACAGTTCCACACATTAAAACACATGAATATATGAGGTCAAACATTTTCAAAACACCATACCTACTGTATTTTACTAGTGGCAGTAACTTGCAGAGCCTCCAGGACATCTCTTTCTAGAAGATTGGTGGCAATGTTAGCCACATGAAAGCATATGATGTCTAGAGACCCTTCTGGGTCCTGACATTTTAGGCTTGTTTGGTGATTAAAGCACAAGAGCAACCTCCAATGCTTTGGAACTGAGGCCTGGGAAATAGATTCCAGTCTTGTGAGACCTCTTGTTGTCTTAGAATTGTTTTCTGTGTTCTAGGATCAATGAGTCATTTCAATGGTTTGTCACCTATTTTTACGGTCATTTTTGGGTGGAAGCTTTCTGAGATGCTGGAAACTTACAAAGCCTCAACTGGTGCAGCTTTCCTTGTTATTGTAGGTGTTGAGACCTGCTCTCTTTAGTTTAAATGCTCTAGTGGCTTGACATACTTTACATAATTTGAGAAGCAATCTTTCCTCCAGTGGAAGTCCCTATAGCATCAGGGACAAACTGTCTTGACAGGGTGGCATTTCTAATAAAGGGGCCCCCCTTAGGGCACTTGCCTTTCCAGTGTCCCATTTCATCACATGTAAAACAAGTCACATCTATTGTTTATTGCTTCTGTAAAGTCCTGGGGAAAGGAAGCACCCCAGGATGCACCCCCAAATATCATGAGTGGCACTACAATCCATCTATCATAGTATTTATCTTTGAGGTATTGAAGGTAACCCTGCACTCAGAAGTCACACTCTCCCAAATTAATTTTTTTTTAGTTTCTATATTCTCTGTTTACATTCCAAAGGCTTTCCCCTTTCCCAATTCCCCCCAGCATACGTCCCATAAGTCCTTCCCCCCAACTATTCCCCAATCATCCCTCCCCCATTTCTCTGTTCTGGATTTACAAAACTGGATCCAAACTTTTCAGGCCCAGGGTCCTCTCCTTTCTTCTTCTTGGGAATCATTTGACTTGCTAATTGTGCCTTGAGTATTTAGGGCTTCTGGGCTCATTAATATACACTTATCAGTGATTGCATTTCATTTGTATTCTTTTGTGATTGGGTTAACTCGCTTAGGATGATATTTTCCAGATCTAACCATTTACCTGCAAATTGCATGAATTCATTATTTTTAGTTGCTGAGTAGTATTCCATTGTATAAATATACCACATTTTCTGTATCCATTCCTCCTTTGAGGGATATCTGGGCTCCTTCCAATTTCTGGCTATTATAAACAAGGCTGCTATGAACATAGTGGAGCATGTGTCTTTATTGTATGCAGGGGAATCCTCTGGGAATATGCCCAGGAGTGGTACGCCAGTGTCCTCTGGAAGTGACATGCCCAATTTTCTGAGGAACCGCCAAACTGATTTCCAGAGCAGTTTTACCATTTTGCAATCCCACCAACAGAGGAGGAGTGTTCCTCTTTCTCCACATCCTCACCAGCACTTGTTGTCTATGGTTAAGATTAAAAACCCAAATTATTTTTTTAAGAATGTCTTTGGCTGTAGTGTTGGGAATTTTTCTTTAATTTTAATTTTAAAAATAAGGAGAGAAAGAGAGAGAGAGAGAGAGAGAGAGAGAGAGAGAGAGATTGAGAGAGAGAGATTGAGAGAGAGAAAGAGAGAGAGAGTCTTTTTCAATATAAGTAGTCAGGATTTTCAGGAGGTTTCTTCTGATAAAATCTAATTTTAAATAATTTTGAAGGAATCCACAGCTTTTCATTTCCTGTTGAAACAAGAGTATATCACCTTGGCCAATGCAACACATTTTCTGACTTCCATTCTGAAGTTATCACATCTTTAAATTATATACGATGATTTAATTTATCAATGAATTTCTTTAAGTCTATCTTATATCCCATATAATTAGTACAATCTTCTTTTGTATTTTTCAGAACAACTTGTAATTCCAAACAAGGCAAAATTCTTTTTATTTTATCAAATATTTTAAAGTTATTTGTATTTGAATTAGCTAGTAAGATATCATTCATATTATTGTGACCATAAAAAGAGAAAGAGGCTATTAAGATATATTCTATGGGCATGTGGGGGAGGGGGATGCCTCAGCAGGCCATGCCAAGGCATCTCTTTCCCATGAGGGACCACACACATGATTGTATAATATAGAATAGAGTTTATTTAGGTCATGGCTAGGGGAGATAAGAGAATAGTAGAGGTAGAGAAAGGCAGAGAAAAGAAGACAGTAGAGAAGTACAGGCCAGCCTGAGAGAGGGGGAAGAGAAGAGGAAAGGGAAGAGCCCAAGAAGGCAAGAAAGAACAAGAGAACAAGAGTATAGAGAGAGGAGGAGCAAGCAGCCCCTTTTATAGTAGGCCAGACCTACTTGGCTATTGCCAGGTAACTGTGGGGTGGAGCTTAAACAGAATTCTAATACTTATAATGAATGACTAATACCCTTGGAAATTTAAAAAGAATTGGCTTAGTACTTTATGCTTTGTGTCCAGCTTTGTAGAGAAGTTTAGCTCTCCTAAACTTTTTCTCCCATGAAGGGGCTATTGATTAAGAATTTTTGTTATTAGGGAAAAAAGACATTTACCATGAAGAGGTCTTTCATATTGTGTTATTTCCTTTATTAGAGAAAAACATAAAACAAAACAAGATAAATAATTAAACAAAAATCAAGTAAAGAAGTAAGAAAAAATTAAATTCTGGGCTACCTGTGTTAGATAGGCAATCCAGGTCCAGTTGTTTAGGTCATAAGGATTACCCACCATCATGGGGGAGGGGCTGTCTTAAGGACCTCTTCCCAAAGGAAGTAGCTTCTCTTTGAGTAAATTTTATGCTGTGGGTTTTGAGCAGTGTCTGCAGCTCTCAAATTTGAGATTCTTTTTGTTGTGAGGAGGTATTTCTCATGATAGAATAGGTTTGAAGACACCAAGACCAGAGTTGAATGTTCCCAGGGCCTTGCATCACCACATAGGATGGGACAAGCTAGTCCTAGAGACATCCCCAACCAATTTACATTGGTATCAGGATGGGCTCCAAACCAAGTGACATCACACCTAGTCCACAGTGACCCTCACATTTGTAGTCAAGGCAACCAACATACATTCTTAGAATCCACTTGGCTCACCACCCACATTTACCTGCAAATGGCCACAGCACTATACAAATAGAAGGCAGACTCCTCTGACCTCTTTCTCCCCTTCCCCTCTTCTTGGCCACCACCTTTGCCCTCTTCCTCCACAATAAACCTCCGCCAAGTGGAACTGCTTTGGCCTGGTGTAGTCTGTCCAGACGCAAGCCATGCTTCTAACACAACATTGGTGCAGAAACCCAGGAATTGCTATCCAGGAGAGCTGCAGAGTTCAGGTGTCTGCTGCCACTGCTGATGTCTAGCATGACTGTGAGGATCGACTGTAACTGATAGCCTAGATAACCATGCAATGTGGACTGCTGCTGCCACCGTCGCCTGCTTCTGCTGCCGCCACTGCAGCATCTTGTGGATTTCCACCTCTTCTGCAGACCACCACCACCTGCCACTGCAAGAATCACACACTTCCACCACATGAACTGTGCCACTGCAGTCCACCATGTGGAACTAGCCTCTGCTACAGTCAGACAGGTCCACACCAACCATACAGTTCCACATTTCCTGCTCTCAGACCACAAAAACTCATGAACACACACTGGCATACTGGTAAGGTATTTCTTCAGTAAGTGGGAGGAAGCCTAAATGCTCAGATATTGGGTTAAGGGGTTGACATTTCAATGCTCCAGGCCTTATGACTGGCCTCTTAGCCGACCTACAGATAAGACTTAGACCCTTGGGTGACTTCCCTTCTCAAAAGTGGTTCATAATCAATCCCTCAGGCTCTTGCAGCCATTCCAGAATTTGTAGATCTAGGTTGGACTGTTTTCTGGAAAGTCTGGGACTTTGCTGTAGCCCCTGGATATTCACATGAAAACCTGAACATCCAGTCTGCTGTTACTGAACTCTTCTCTGGATGCTAGTATGAATAATTCAGTATCATTACTATCACCCAGTGGATGCTAAATTGTCTTCAAATGTATCCCCAGGAACCCCACTGGGATTTCTCCTGGAAAAATCTCAAATCTCTGAAGTTAACACCTGATTTGAGGGCATCAGAACTAGTACACCTCTGCAATAAGGTCTGGATTTGATACCTGTTAGAAAATAGCTCCACATGGCTACTTAATGGAACACTAGATCCAATTCTAAGGGATATTCATACATACTGCCAATTATCTGGTAAATGGAAAGAGGTTCCCTATGTCCAGGCATCCATCTATCTTCACTCCCACCCCTCTATGTGTTCTGCTTGTTTTCCACCCCAACTTCTCTTAGCCATAAAACCTCCACTACCTCCACTAGATGACACTACAACCCTTGATCCAGCTAACAAATTGCCTCCCTTCCACCACAGACCTGTTTCCATGCTGCCAGAAACCTAAACTGCTGCCTCAGTTTCTCCCTCTCAGCAGTATACTCCAGAACCTACTTGCACAACCTCTCCAGACCTCTCCTCTCCTGTGCCAGGTGCAGGTCACTCCAATTGTGCTGCATTGGCACTGACCTGTACCCCTCCTAACACATGCTCTAAGGCCACAGCCAAACCTCCAAGACCTTCTCCCACAGGGATACCTGACCCAGCATCATTCCTTCCTCTAAGGGAAGTTGCTGAGGTGGACAGTCTTGTCAGCATACATGTTCCTTTCTTGCTGAGTGAACTTTCTCAAAATGAAAGCAGACTGAGTTTCTATACCTCTAACTCCTCTGCCTTTGTTGAGGAGTTCCAGTACATTACTCAATCTATGGGTTGACTTTCCACAATGTGCTCATGATCCTTACTAATAATTTACTTCTTGGTGAATGCAGGCAAGTTTGGGAGGAAGCAAAAAAACGTGCAGATGAAATTCACCAAACAGATGAAACATATCCAATCAGACCTGAGACACTGACCAGGATCCTTGATGGAATTATAATTCTGCAGGTGGTATTTTAGCCAGAATTAGATTTATAACTTGCCTTCTGGCCAGCTCAAGAAAGCACCCTTAAATCCAGCAAATTTTGAAAATCTCTAAGAGATTGTCCAGGACAAACAGAAATACTCATCTCAAATTTTAGAATGCCTCACTAAGGCTTTATTACAATACATTAATTTGGACCCTAAAATCCCAGAAGGTAAGCAACCTTTGATGAACTACTTTTTTTTCCCCCAGAGCTATCCTGACATAAAAGCTAAACTTAGGCAGTTGGACTTAGGACTCCACAGACATAAGTCTTGGTGCTGTCTTCAAGACAAGAAGTCTTCAAGGTGTACCATGAGAGAGATGATAAATCCCCAAAACAAAAATAAGACTTGCAGGCAAAGGATGTCTGACCAGCCTCAGCTACTACCCCAGAATCCTGGTCTTCTAAGGCTCAGAGACCACCAGGACCCTGCTATTGATGTAGTCAACAAGATCACTGGGCAAGGGCCTGCCCTATCCTAGGTGCCATCAGGCTGGACATTGGGCTGTCGAGTGCCCTTATGTTGTGCAGGACAGAGGGACATCACTCCCAGGTAACTTTCTAGCTGATCTCCTAGGCTTGGCTATAAATGACTGAAGAGGCCTGAGCTCTCTCAACCTGACCACAGCCATCATTAACAGGGAACCCTGGGTAGCCATCATGGTATTTGGGTGGCCCATCTCCTTCCTCTTGGACACTGGAGTCACTTACTCACCCCAATGGTGAAAGTTGGCTACACCCCAGGATTGACAACACCCCTAGACAGCAGGAAGCAGTTCAAGAGAAATGACACTCCCATTCCCTCTTCAACATCGGCTTCTCCCTCCCCCTTTTCCCTTCTCTTTATGTAAAAAAAAGGGAGGTATATTGGTATTAGTTTAGGCTCTGAACCCAGTGACATCACACCTGCAGATTTGTAGCCAAGGTAACTAACATACATTCCCAGAATCCACTCGGCTCACCTCCCACCTTTACTGGTGAGTGGCTATGTTACTATTCAAATAAAAGGCAGACCCCTCACCCCCCTTCTTGGCAGCCATCTTTGCTCTCTTCACCCACAATAAACCTCTGCAAAGGGAACTGCTTTGGCCTGGTGTGGTCTATCTGGATGCAAGCTGCACTTCTAACACAACATTCACTTCCAATACTCTCCTGACTTCTATTCCCACACCTGATCATCATACAAATTCCCCCCTCACTCCCTCTCAAACTCAGTTCCCGCCTTCCATTTACTTCTGATGACAAATTCATTTCCCATTCTGAGTGAGATTCACTGATACTCCCTTGGACTTTCCTTAATACTCAGTTTCTTTGGGTTTATAGATCATATGGTTTTGGCTTCTTTATCCTTCTTTATCCTTTATGGCTAATGTTCACTTATAAGTGAATACATACCATTCCTTTCTTTTGTAGGTGGGTTACTTAACTCCAGGATGATATTCTCAAGTTCCTTCCATTTGCCTGAAAATTTCATGATGTCTTTGTTTTTAATGGCTAGAGAGTATTACATTGTGTATATGTACCACATTTTCTTTGTTTATTTTTCACTTGAGGGATATCTAGGATGTTTCCACTTTCTGGTTATTATACATAAAGCTGGTATGAACACAGCTAAGCATCTGTTCCTATGCTATGGTGGGGTATCTTTTGGGTATATGTCCAGAAGTGGTATAGCTGGGTCCTGGGGCTGAACTCTTCTCAGTTTTCTGAGAACATTCCAAACTAATTTTTAAAGTGGCTGTACAATTTGGCACTCCCAACAACAGTGGAGTTGTGTTCTCCTTGTTCCAAATCATGACATGAGTTTTTGATCTTCTTCATTCCAATAGGTATAAGTTGGAATTTCAGGGTTGTTTTGATTTCCATTTCTCTGATGACTATGGACACTGAACATTTCCTCAAAGTGCTTCTTAGTCATTCAAGATTCATCTGTTGAGAATTTTCTGTTTAGTCCTGTACATTAGTTTTTAGTTGGGTTATTTGTTTTTTGATATTAGATTTCTTAAGTTATTTATATATCTTGGATATTAGTCCTCTGTTAGATGTAGGATGGTGAAGATCTCATTCTGTAGGCTGATATTATGTCCAGTTGATGGTGTCCTTATCCTTGCAAAAGTTTTTCAGATCCATGAGGTCCCACTTATTAATTGTTGATTTTAGTGCCTGAGCTATTTCAAAATGCTCACTATGTATTATAAGTTCTCATTTATATCATGATCTGTCTTAGTTTTATAGTATGGTCCTTCCAATACTCTTACCTAAGTAAAAAATGAATCTGCTCAATTTATACTTAAGAGCATAGCAAATTTTACTTACAAACTTATCTTAAGAATGAACTAACTTGTTCTGAAAATAAACTCTTTGCTGTTGACCTTTCAGCCCTATCTCTTTAGGCCTTATCTTCTCCATGCAAACTTGGAGCTTTCTCACTCTTCAATGTATTGGCATGATTAGGTTCTCAGAAGATGTAGTTGATATTTTCAAGAGTGTTCCCTTTTCTCCACTTATTCCTATCAATTTTGAGACCATCCAGTAGGGGATCTTCTTTAAAGGTCTTAGTCTCTCATGTTTTTACTTAATCTTTTACATAAGTATGAACCATGGCTCCATCTCCAAAGTGTTCCGTCTCTAAATGACTGACACAGTTATTCTGGGTATCATTCCCACTGGTCCTTGCCAAAAGAGAGAAAAACTCCAGGTTCGCTGATTCTGTTGGTCTTCCTGTGCAGTTCCTATCCCCTTAAAGGCTGCAATTTTTCCTCCTATTCTTCCATAAGAGTCCCCAGTCTCCATCTATTGTTTGACTGTAGGTGTCTATAGTCGTCTGAGTCATCTGGTGCATGGAGCCTTTCAGAGGACAGCCATGCTAGACTGTAAGCACAACAGAGTATCATTAATAGTACCAGGTACTGGTGATTGCCCATGGGATGCATTTCAAATTGGGCTGGTTATCGGTTGGTGTCTTCTCCAGGGTTTGTTTTTCTCCACATACATTATGACCAAGAAGCAAGTTGGGGAGGAAAAGGTTTATTGATCTTACACTTCCACAATGCTGTTCATCACTAAAGGAAGTCAGGACTGGAACTGAAGCAGGTCAGGAAGCAGGAGCTGATGCAGAGGCCATGGAGGGATATTTCTTACTGTCTTGCTTCCCCTGGCTTGCTCAGCCTGCTCTCTTTAGAACTCAAGACTACCAGCCCAGGGCTGGTACCACCTACAATGGGCCCTCCCCCTTGATCACTAATTGAGAAAATTCCCCACAGCTGGATCTAATGTAGGCACTTCTTCAAATGAAGCTCCTTACTTGGTGATAACTCCAGTCTGTGTCAAGTTGACACACAAAACTAGCCAGTACAGTTGAGATTCCCTCAATCTCTGCTCTATCTCCAATTCTTACATTTCTTGTAGACAAGATAAGTTTTGAGTTGGAAGTTTTGTGGTTGGATTGTTGTCCCTATTGCTCCACTGGTATTTCTGCCTGGCCACAAGAAGCAGCCTCCCCAGGCTTTATTTCCTCAGTGATGAGTCACAGCTAAGGACAGTCCCTTTGTTTCTTGGGTACCTCCTTTATCTTAGGTCTCTGTCTCTTTCTGAATAGATGCCAGTTCCCTCTCCCATCAGTTTCAGATTTCCATTCATTCTTATGGCTACCTAGTTATACCATAGCCTCTCCCTACAACTGACCACACACCACCATTTCTCTACTAATCCCTTTTCTACCCAGTTCTGTCCCTTCATCTGCCCTTCCATGACCATTCCATTCACCCTTCTAAGTGAGACCCAAGGATTTTTGCTTGTGACCATCTTCCTGTCCTTGGGTTTTGGAGTATAACATGGGAATCCTATTTTTGTATGGCCAATATCTACTAATAAGAGAATATATACCATGCATATCCTTTTGAGACTGAGTTACCTTACTTAGGATGATAGTTCCATCCCTTTGTTTGCAAACTTTATGATGTCTTTGTTTTTCATAGATGAATAGTATTCCATTGTGTAGATGTATCACATTTTCTGTATCCATTCTTCAATTGAAGGACATCTAGGTTATTTATAGTTTCTGCCTATTAGAAATAAAGATGCTATGAACACAGTGGAGCAAGTGTCCATGTGGGATGTGGGAGCATATTTTGGGTATATGCCCAGGAGTGGTATACTTGGATCTAGAGGTAGAGCATTTACCAGTTTTCTAAGATACTGCTAAATTGATTTCCAAAGTGAATGTGCAGGTTTGGACTTTCACCAGCAATGGAGCGGTTTTCCCCTTGTTCCACATCCTTAACAGCATGTGTATCTCTTGAGTTTTTGATCTATTCTAACAGGTTTGATATGGAATCTCAGAGGTGGTTTGATTTGCAGTTCCCTCCTCACTAAGGACTTTGAACTTTTTTTAGTGGTTCTCAGCCACTTGAGATTCCTCTGTTGACAATTCTCTGTTTATCTGTGCCCCATTTAAAAATTATTTTATTTTATTATTTAACTTATTCACTTTATATCCTGATCATTGACCCCTCCTGGTCACTCTCTCCCACAACCCTTCTCACTCCCCTTCTCCTTTGGGTGGGCAGGCCCCCTTCTATATCCCACAACCCTGGCACATTGAGTCCCTGTGAGGCTAGGCATTTCCTCTCCCACTGAAGCCAGACAAGGTAGCCCAGGTAGGAGAACATGTCCCGTATACAAGCAACATCTTTTGGGATAGACCTCACTTCAGTTATTCAGGACCCACATGAAGAACAAAGTGTACATCTGCTACATATGAGTGGGGAGGCCTGGGTCTAGCATGTGTATGTTCTTTGGTTGGTGGTTCAGACTCTTAGAGGCCAAAGGGTCCATGTTAGTTGGCTCTGTTGGTTTCCTTGTGGAGTTCCAATTCCCTTTGGGGCCTACAATCCTTCCTCCTGTTCTTCCATAAGGGTCCCCAAGTTCTATCCACAGTTTGGCTGTTGAGTTCTGTATCTGCCTGAGTTAGCTGCTTGGTGGAGACCTGTAAAGAACAACATGCTTCTGTATGCAAGTTCAACAGAGTACCATCAATAGTGTCAGGATTTAATGCTTGCCCATGGGATGGGTTGGTTGGGCCAGTTATTGTTTGGTCATTCTCTTAGTCTCTGCTCCCTCCCTGCCTGCATTATTTGTAGACAGGATAAATTTTGGGTTGAAAGTTTTATGGCTGGGTTCATGTCTCTATTCCTCCATTGGGGTTCCTGTATGGATACAGAAGGTGGCCTCTCAAGGTTCCATATCCCCAATGTCATGAGCCACAGTTAAGGCCACCTCCATTGATTCATGAGCATATTTAAGGATAAATTTTTGCTCCTTGTTTGAGCAGGTGAAAGGCAACTGTCCTTTTATGAGTTAATTTGATCAATAACCAATTGTAATACATCTTCATGTCATATGAAGTATAGCATGATGAATCTTACGGATTCCACCAACAAGATTTGTTGCCTAATTTTACTGATGTTTTGACTGGAGACATTTTTATGTCTAAGCCAGTTATAGTGTTGTTCCTATGTTGAGAAATCAGCAAATCAAGTTACCTGTCCTGTTTCTTTTATTTTTTTCAAAAATTTTCTTTTCTGTAACCAAGATATTCAGGGGATCTTCCCCTGTCATATCTGAGCCATATCACTCTGGTACAGGTCCAAAGCCTTTTCTTCCTTCTTGTGAACACTAATATAGAGCCTCTCTCCCAAAATAGTATGTCCTTGATCCAGTAACTGAAAATCATAATAACTTGACCTCTCTTCCAGAGGAATTTTAATATAGCCATCAAGCTCATAATCATACACATTTTGATAATTAAAAATCAAAGCAATTAATACAATCTAAACAAATATTTGTTGAGATAGTGCTCCCCTACCATCTCCTGCCTTGACCTACAGGAGACCAAGGCATAAGGGATTTATTCATCTATATGCTTAAATTCTCCCTTCTATGGAGATTAATATCTCTCTGGGTAAATATGTTCCCTTTCTCTTTATATAACTTGAATTAACACAAGCTTCTGTTATCTATCTGAGATAAAGTTTTTCTAGTTATTCCCTGCTCTTTGACCTATAATTAAAGATCAAAAGCCTCAATCATTTATTCATCTATGTATACTTAAATCCTCCCTTCTATTTATTGTATAAGCCTGTTCTTAGGTTTCTAATTTGTCATACCAGTCTAAAGAGTACCAGAAATCCCATGTAGAGCATGTTCGAAGATCCTGAGAGCTTCCCTGGCATAGACTTCTTAAGCTTTTCTTTGAAATATTTATTTCATTTAATCTCCCTTCTGTCTCTATGTGCCTTTGTTTCCTAAATTTGAGAAAAGGCCTGGATTTCTTTGTTCCATGTATATTTAAAAACATTTAAACAATTATACCTTTACCTCATGGTATCTGTAAAAACAATTAAATTCAAATTTCATTCATTTCTTTGTTTCTCTATCTGGTTGTGAGAGGCAGGCAGCTTCTATTGTTTGTCTCTGACTTTAGGGCAGCTTGTCTCTTTGCACATCAGGGGCTCCCATCATCTCTGAGCTCCAGCTCTCTAAAGCAGCTAGAAACCTTTCAGAGGAGTCCTAGGTAAGTCCCTGTCTGTGGCTATTTGCCTTTGTTCTAGTGACTTGGAAAGGAACCATGTGACATGGTTTGGCTAGCTAAGAAAGTTAATTCTCCTGCCTCCTAATCTTACATCAAGTCACATGTGAATTCTGTTCAAGAATCTCTAAATAATTTTTAATAGTAAGTTCTTGCCTACCATGTTGTGCACCATCTGTAGTTGTGAATACTTAAATCCACTTTGAGCATCTAGCCACCCATCAGAGTTCTCTACATTTGCAAATGAAAGACACACATAGGTCAGCTTAATTTTGATATGCCTTGACTACCTCACTGGTGGACTTCTCCCTAACTTTGCATGGCTAACCCATATTCTCCTCCAATATCCCTCAGCTATCACCTTTTAAATTCTATATTTCATCTCTGCTACCCATGACTCAATCAGGGGAGTGGACCCTGGGGCCATTTTTCTGGCGTCTTACATGTTGATGAGCGCTTAATTCTATCTCTCTGCTTACCCATCCTACACCCCTCTCATGGCAGAATCTCATCTTCCCTCCCCATGTTTCTTCACTGGGAATCCTAAAAGTCCTGCCTCTTTCACCCTGCCCAAGTATTGGTTATTGACTAATCAAAAACCAATTGGGGAAGACAGGGAACCTCAGAGTCTGGACATGCTATTCCCATGTGAGCCAAAATAAGACAAAGCATTAGAAACAATCCTTAACATTCCACAATCTTGCCAGCCTGTGTTATCACTTGAGTTTGTGATCTTAGCCATTCTGACAGGTATAATCTGGAATCTCAGAGTCATTTTTATTTACATTTCCCTGAATACTAAAGACTTTGAACCATTCTTTAAATTTTTATTGACAATTTGAGATTCCTCTGTAAGAATTCTTGTTTAGTTCTGTATCCTCTTTTAAAATTGGGTAATTTAGGCTGTTGACATCTAACTTTTTGAGTTTTTTAAAAAATATATTTTGGATAATAGCCCTCTGTCAGATGTAGGCTTGGTAAATATTCTTTGCAAATCTGTAGGCTGCATTTTTGTTCTATTGACAGTGTCCTTTGCCTTACAGAAGCTTTTCAGTTTCATGAGGTCCCATTTATCAATTGTTGATTTTAGGACCTGTGCCCTTGGTGTTCTTTTCAGGAAGTTGTCTCCTGAACCAATAAATAGAAAGTTTTCTCACATTTTCTGTTCTATTAGATTAAGTGAATCCAGTTTTACATGAGGTTGTTGATTCACTTGGACTTGAGTTTTGTGCAGGGTGATAGACATGGATTTATTTGCTTTGTTTGACATACAGACATCCACTTAGAACAGCACCATTTTTTTTCAAGATGCTTTCCTTTCTTCTTTGTATGGTTTTGCTTTATTTGTCAAAAATCAAGTTTAGATGTGTACATTTATTTCTAGGTTTTCAGTTTGATTCGATTGATCAACCTATATGTTTCTATACCAATATCATGCAATTTTTATTACTATTGATCTGCAGTATAGCTTTAGGTCAGGGATGGTTATACTTCCAAAGATTCTTTTTTTTAACCCTTTAATTGTCAGAAAAATTGAAGCAAGCATTTTCTAACACATATCAGTGCCTATTTTAAACCTATGATATGTCATAATACATAAACTATAACAGCTGTCATGCAGCTTCAATGAAACAGAAATCAAAAATTACAGTATTTAGGGGCTCAATTCTGTGATAAGGACAACAAAGAAAAAAGAAAGAATACAAGGTACAGAACTACAGTGCCCATGGCTGGAAGGACAAGAGGTTGGGACTGTGGAAGAGTGAGTAGATTAGTGACATCAGTAATACTTCCTTTATTGATTTACATAGGGAATTCTTTTTTTTTTAGTTATTTTTATTTTCTATATTCTATGTTTACATTTCAAAGGCTTTCCCCTTTCCCAGTTCCCACCCACCATAGTTCCCATAGTTCTTCTCCCCCCCAACTATTCCCCAATCATTCCCCCTCCCCCCTCGGTTTCTTTACTAAACTGGATGCAATCTTTACATGCCCAGGGTCCTCTCCTTTCTTCTTCTTGGGAATCATTTGACTTGCTATTTGTGTCTTGAGTATTTAGTGCTTCTGGGCTCATTAATATCCACTTATCAGTGATTGCATTTCATGTGCATTCTTTTGTGATTGGGTTAGCTCACTCAGGATGATATTTTCCAGGTCTAACCATTTACCTACAAATTGCATGAATTCATTATTTTTAATTGCTGAGTAGTATTCCATTGTATAAATATACCACATTTTCTGTATCCATTCCTCCTTTGAGGGATATTTGGGCTCCTTCCAATTTCTGGCTATTATAAACAAGGCTGCTATAAACATAGTGGAGCATGTGTCTTTATTGCATGTAGGGGAATCCTCTGGGTATATGCCCAGGAGTGGTATGGCAGGGTCCTCTGGAAGTGACATGCCCAATTTTCGGAGGAACCGCCAAACTGATTTCCAGAGTGGTTTTACCATTTTGCAATCCCACCAACAGTGGAGGAGTGTTCCTCTTTCTCCACATCCTCGCCAGCACTTGTTGTCTCTTGAGTTTTTAATCTTAGCCATTCTGACTGGTGTGAGGTGGAATCTCAGGGTTGTTTTGATTTGCATTTCCCTGATGACTAATGATGTTGAACATCTCTTAAGGTGTTTCTCGGCCATTCGAATTTCTTCTAGTGAAAATTCTTTGTTTAGCTCTGTGCCCCATTTTTTGATAGGGTTATTTGTTTCTTTGCGGTCTAACTTCTTGAGTTCTTTGTATATATTGGATATTAGCCCTCTGTCGGATGTGGGGTTGGTAAAGATCTTTTCCCACTTTGTTGGTTGCCGTTTTGTCCTTCGGACAGTGTCCTTTGCTTTGCAGAAACTTTGTAATTTTATGAGGTCCCATTTGTCGATTCTTGATCTTAGTGCGTACGCTATTGGTGTTCTGTTCAGGAACTTTTCCCCTGTGCCCAAGTCCTCCAGGGTCTTCCCAAGATTCTTTTCTAATAGTTTCAGTGTGTCTGGTTTTATGTGGAGGTCCTTGATCCACTTGGAGTTGATCTTAGAGCAAAGAGATAAGAGTGGGTCAATTCGCATTCTTCTGCATGTTGACCTCCAGTTGAACCAGCACCATTTGTTGAAAAGGCTATCTTTATTCCATCGGATGGTTGTGGCTCCTTTATCAAAGATCAAGTGACCATAAGTCTGTGGGTTAATTTCAGGGTCTTCAATCCTGTTCCATTGATCTGTTTGCCTGTTGCTATACCAATACCATGCAGTTTTTAACACAATTGCTCTGTAGTACTGCTTGAAGTCAGGGATATTGATTCCCCCAGAAGTCCTTTTATTGTTGAGAATAGTTTTAGCTATCCTGGGTTTTTTGTTGCTCCAGATGAATTTGAGAATTGCTCTTTCTAGATCTATGAAGAATTGAGTTGGGATTTTGATGGGGATTGCATTGAATCTGTATATTGCTTTTGGCAAGATGGCCATTTTTACTATATTGATCCTGCCAATCCAGGAGCAAGAAATATTTTTCCATCTTCTGAGGTCTTCTTCAATTTCTTTCTTCAAGGACTTGAAGTTCCTGTTGTACAGATCTTTCGCTTGTTTGGTTAGAGTTACGCCAAGATACTTTATGTTGTTTGTGGCTATTGTGAAGGGTGTTATTTCCCTAATTTCTTTCTCAGCCTGCTTGTCCTTTGAGTACAAGAAGGCCACTGACTTGCTTGAGTTAATTTTATAACCTGCCACTTTGCTGAAGTTGTTTATCAGCTGTAGAAGTTCTCTGGTGGAGTTTTTTGGGTCGCTTAGGTAAACTATCATATCGTCTGCAAATAATGATAGTTTCACTTCTTCCTTTCCAATTTGTATCCCTTTGACTTCCTTATGTTGTCTAATTGCTCTTGCTAGAACTTCAAGTACTATATTGAAAAGATATGGAGAGAGAGGGCAGCCTTGTCTAGTCCCTGATTTTAGTGGGAATGCTTCAAGTTTCTCTCCATTTATTTTGATGTTGGATACTGGTTTGCTGTAGATTGCTTTTACTATGTTTAGGTATGTGCCTTGAATTCCTGCTCTTTCCAAGACTTTTAGCATGAAAGGATGCTGAATTTTGTCGAATGCTTTTTCAGCATCTAATGAGATGACCATGTGGTTTTTTTCTTTCAGTTTGTTTATGTAGTGGATTACATTGATGGATTTCCGTATATTGAACCATCCCTGCATCCCTGGGATGAAGCCTACTTGATCATGGTGGATGATCGTTTTGATGTGCTCTTGGATTCGGTTAGCAAGAATTTTATTTAGTATTTTTGCATCTATATTCATCAGAGAAATTGGCCTGAAGTTCTCTTTCTTTGTTGGATCTTTTTGTGGTTTAGGTATTAGCGTAATTGTGGCTTCGAAGAATGAGTTGTGCAGTGTCCCTTCTGTCTCTATTTTGTGGAATAGTTTGGAGAGTATTGGTGTTAAGTCTTCTTTGAAGGTCTGGTAGAATTCTGCACTAAAACCATCTGGTCCCGTACTTTTTTTGGTTGGGAGGCTTTCTATAACCCCTTCTATTTCTTTAGGGGTTATGGGACTATTTAGCTGGTCTACTTGATGCTGATTTAATTTTGGTATTTGATATCTGTCTAGGAAATCGTCCATTTCCTCCAGATTCTCCAGTTGTTTTGAGTATAGACCTTTGTAGTAGGATCTGATGATCTTTTGATTTTCCTCAGTTTCTGTTGTTATGTCTCCCTTTTCAATTCTAATTTTGTTAATTTGTATACTGTCTCTGTGTCCTTTGGTTAGTCTGGCTAAGGGTTTATCTATCTTGTTGATTTTCTCAAAGAACCAGCTCCTGGTCTTGTTGATTCTTTGTATGGTTCTCTTTGTTTCTATTTGATTGATTTCAGCCCTGAGTTTGATGATTTCTTGTCTTCTACTCCTCCTGGGTGAATTAGCTTGTTTTTCTTCCAGGGCTTTAAGGTGTGCCGTTAAGCTGCTAGTGTATGCTCTCTCCAGTTTCTTTTTGGATGCACTTAGAGCTATGAGTTTTCCTCTTAGCACTGCTTTCATTGTGTCCCATAGATTTGGGTAAGTTGTACCTTCATTTTCATTGAATTCTAAAAAGTCTTTGATTTCTTTTTTTATTTCTTCCTTGACCAAGGTGTCATTGAGTAGAGTATTGTTCAGTTTCCATGTGTATGTGGGCTTTCTGTTGTTTTTGTTGCTATTGAAGACCACTCTTACTCCATGGTGATCTGATAAGAGGCATGGGATTAACTCGATCTTCTTGTATTTGTTGACATCTGTCTTGTGACCGATTATATGGTCTATTTTGGAGAAGGTACCATGCGGTGCTGAGAAAAAGGTATATTCTTTAGCTTTAGGATGAAATGTTCTATATATATCTGTTAAATCCAATTGGTCCAGAGTTTCAATTAGTTTCACTGTGTCCCTGTTCAGTTTCTGCTTTCCTGATCGGTCCATTGAGGAGAGTGGGGTGTTGAAGTCACCCACAATTATTGTGTTAGGTGTAATGTGTGCTTTAAGCTTTAGTAAGGTTTCTTTTACGAAGGAGGGTGCCCTTGCATTTGGAGCATAGATGTTCAGTATTGAGAGCTCTTCCTGGTGGATTTTCCCTTTGGCCAGCAAGAAGTGACCTTCTGAGTCTCTTTGGATGATTTTAGGTTGAAAGTCAATTTTATCTGATATTAGAATGGCTACTCCAGCTTGTTTCCTGAGACCATTTGCTTGTAAAATTGTCCTCCAGCCTTTTACTCTAAGGCAGTGTTTGTCTTTAACATTGAGATGTGTTTCCTGTATGCTGCAAAATGTAGGGTCCTGTTTCTGTATCCAGTCTGTTAATCTATGTCTTTTTATTGGGGAATTGAGTCCATTGACGTTAAGAGATATTAAGGAATAGTAATTATTACCTCCAGACATTTTTGAAATTATATTTATTTATCTTATTTATTTTTTATATTCGAGAGGTTATCTTCTTTTGGGTTTGATGAGAGGAGGTTTCTATCTTGCTTCTTCCCGGGTGTAGTTTCCGTCCTTGTCTTGGTGTTTTCCCCCTATTATCCTTTGTAAGGCTGGATTTGTGGAGAGATATCTTGCAAATTTGGTTTTGTCAAGATTCTTATTGTTCAGGTTTTTATTGTTCAGGATTGATTTAGATATTCTGTTTCTTGTTTTTCCATAAGTAGTTGAGAATTGTGGTGGGATGTATTTATATATTAATATATATATGTATATATATATTCAAATATATATCTATATATCTATATATCTATATATATCTATATATATCTATATCTATCTATCTATCTATCTATCTATCTATCTATATATATATATATATATATATATATATATATATTTGAAAGTTTGGCAGACTTCTGCATTAAAACCATTTGGCCCTGCCATTTTTTTGTTCAGAGATTTTAATACTAATATATTATTTATATTTATATATATTTATATTTGATGGGATTTGCATTGAATCTATAAATTAATTTTGTGAAAATGTCCATTTCACAATGTTAAAACTACTGATTCATGAACATGTGCAATCTTTCTGTCTTCTGATATCTTCCTCATTTTCTTTTTTCAGTGACTTCAAGTTCTTGTAATATAGGTCTTTCACTTGCTTGTTTAGAGTTACACCAATATATTTTATATTATTTGAGGCTATTATAAAGGGTGTCATTTATCTAATTTCTTTCTTGGCCCATTTATCATTTATAAAAGGGAAGACTATAGATTTTTGTAGTTGATTTTGTATTCAGCTACTTCGCTGAAGCTGTTTATGAGCCTTTAGAGTTCTTTGGGAGAATTTTTGTGGTTACTTATGTATAGTATCATATTGTCTGCAAATAGAGATACTTTGATTTCTTCCATTCCAATATGTATTCCCCTGATCTGCTTTAATTATTTTATTGCTCTAGCTAGAGCTTTAACTTCTGTATTGAATAGATGGTGAGAGAATTAGAGAAAGAGAAAGAAAAATGGAGAGGGAGAGAAAGAGGACAGAGAGAGAGAGAGAGAGAGAGAGAGAGAGAGAGAAGGAGAAAGAGGAGAGGGAGAGTTGGCAGCCTTGTCTTGTCCTTGATTTCACTGGAATTGCTTCAAGTTTCTCTCTAATTTGATATTGGCTGTTGGCTTGCTTAATATTGCTTTGATTATGTTTTGGTATGTGCCTTATATCTGCAATCTCTTAAGACTTTTAAAATGAGAGTGTATTAAATTTTTGTCAAATGCATTTCAGCATCTAATGAAATGATCACATGAAATTTTCTCTTTCAGTTTCTAAATTACGTTTAGGGATTTTTATATTTTGAAACATTTCTATATCCCTGCAATGAAACTTACTTGATCATGCTTGATGATGCTTTTGATGTGTTCCTTGATTCAGTTTGCAAGTATTTTATTATTTTTACATCAAAGTTCATAAGAGAAATTGGTATAACATTCTCTTTCTTTTTTGAATCTTGTGTGTTTTAGGTGCCAAATGATTGTGGCTTCATAGGATGGGTTTTGCAGTGTTTCTATATTGTTGAATAGTTTGAGAAGTATTGATATTAGCTTTTCTTTGAAAGTTTGGCAGACTTCTGCACTAAAACCATTTAGCCCTGCCTTTTTTTGTTCAGAGATTTTAATGACTACTTCTGTTTTCTTAGGGTTTATAGGGCTGTTTGAATAGTTTCTGTGATCTTGATTTCACTTTAGTAAGAGGTATCTGTTCATAAAATTATATATTTCATTAAGATTTTCCAATTTTGTGGAGTATAGACCTTTGAAGTAAGATCTAATTATTCTTTGAATTTCCTCATTATCCGTTATGTCTCTGTTTTTATTTCTGAATTTGTTTATTTGGATATTGTCTCTCTGTGTTTTAGTCAGATTGGCAAAGATTTGTCTTTTTTATCTTTATTTTCTATATTCTTTGTTTATATTCCAAAGGCTTTACCTTTTCCCAGTTCCCCCCCACCATATGCCCCATAAGTCCTCTCCCCCTAACTATTCCCCAATCACCCCCCCCCCCATTTCCCTGTTCTGATGTTATCCTACAAATCTGTATCCAGTCCTTTCAAGACCAGGGTCCTTTCCTTCCTTCTTCTTGGGAATCTTTTGATTTGCTAATTGTGTCTTGAGTATTCAGAGCTTTTTGGGCTCATTAATATCCACTTATCAGTGATTGCATTTCATGTGTATTCTTTTGTGATTGGGTTAAATCACTTAGGATTATATTTTCCAGATCCAACCATTTGCCTACAAATTGCATGACTTCATTGTTTTTAATTGCTGAGTAGTATTCCATTGTATAAATATACCACATTTTCTGTATCCATTCCTCCTTTGAGGGACATCTGGGCTCCTTCCAACTTCTGGCTATTATAAATAAGGCTGCTATGAACATAGTGGAGCATGTGTCTTTATTGTATGCAGGGGATTCCGCTGGGTATATACCCAGGAGTGGTATGACAGGGTCCTCTGGAAGTGTCATGCACATTTTTCTGAAGAACCACTGGACTGATTTCCAGAGCGGTTGTACCATTTTGCAATCCCACCAACAGTGTAGGAGTGTTCCTTTTTCTCCACATCCTCTCCAGCACCTGTTGTCCCTTGAGTTTTTAATCTTAGCCATTCTGACTGGTGTGAGGTGGAATCTTATTAATTTTCTTAAAGAATCAACTCCTTGTTTCATTGATTCTTTGTATTATTTTTGTTTCTAATTGATTCCTTTCAGCCACAATTTTGATTATTTCCTGTCTTCTACTCCTTTTTGGTATACTTCCTTTTTTCCCAAGAGCTTTTAGGTGTACTTTTAACTTGGTATGATAACATTTTAATTTCTTTTTAGAGGCACTTTGTGCTATGAACTTTTCTTGTAGCACTGTTTTCATTGTGTCCAAAATATTTGGGAATGTTGTGCCTTCATTTCATTTGAAAGTCTTAGAGACTTCTACAAAGTTTTTAATTTCTTTATTTTTTTTCCTGACACATAGATCATTGAGTAGAGAGCTGTTCAGTTTTCATGAGTGTAAAGGCTTTCTGCTGTTTCTGTTGTTGAAATTCAGCTTTAATCAATTGTGTTCAAATAAGATACAAGGCATTATTTCAATTTTCTTATATCCATTGAGGCTTGCATTGTGACCAAGTATATGTTCAATTTTGGAGAAGGATCCCTGAGGTGTTGAGAAGAACAAATATTCCTTTATGTTTAGGTTAAATGTTCTGTAGATATCTGTTAGGTCCATTTAATTCATGTTGTCTCTTACTTCCATTATTTCAGTGTTTTGTTTTTATCTGGATGATTTGTCAATGTGTGAGAATGTGGTGTTGAATTCCCCCACTATTAATGTGTGTGGTTCAATGTGTGATTTAAGAATTTGCAATATTTTTTTGTAAATGTTGGTGTCCTATGTTTATGCCCCAGGTGTTCAGAATTGTGATATCATCTTGGTATATTTTTCCTCTGATGATTATGAAGTATCTTTTCTTTCTCTTTTGATTAATTTTGGTAGAAAGTCTCTCTTATTAGTTATTAGAATGGCAACTCCAGTTTGAATTTTAGGTGTGTTTGCTTGGAAATTTTTTCCAACTGTTCACTCTGAAGTAATGTTTATGTTTTTTGTTGAAGTATGTTTCTTTTTTTATTTAATATTCTTTATTTACATTTCAGATGATTTCCCCTTTCTTGGCTCCCTGCCCCTAAAAGTCCCATATGCCCTTTTCCCTCCTCTTGTTCCCCCATGCACCCCTTCCCACTTCCATGTTCTGGTATTCCCCTACACTGATGCATTAAGCCTTTCCAGAACTGGGGCCATTCATTCCTTCTTCTCAGACATCATTTGGTATGTGCATTGTGTCTTGGGTATTCCAAGATTCTATGCTAATATCTACTTATCAGTGAATGCATACCATGGGTATTCTTTGAGACTGGGTTACTTCACTTAGTATTATATTCTTCAGCTCCATCTATTTGTCAAACAATTTCATGAATTCATTGTTTCTAATGGCTGAATAGTACTCCATTGTGTATATATACCACTTTTTTTTTTTTGGTTTTTCAAGACAGGGTTTCTCTGTGTGTAGTCCTAGCTAACCTGGTACTCACTCTGTAGACCAGGCTGGCCTCGAACTCAGAAATCCACCTGCCTCTGCCTCCCAAGTGCTGGGATTACAGGTGTGTGCCACCACGCCCTGCTCACATTTTTTGTATTCATTCCTCCATTGAGGACCATCTGGGTCCTTTCCAGCTTCTGGCGATTATAAATAGGGCTGCTATGAACAAAGTGGAGCATGTATCCTTATTACATGATGGGGAACCCTCTGGGTATATTCCCAGGATTGGTATGGCAGGGTCCTCTGGAAGTGTTCTGCCCAGTTTTCTGAGGAGCCGCCAGACTGATTTCCAGAATGGTTGTACCATCTTGCAATCCCACCAGCAGTGGAGGAGTGGTCCTCTTTCTCCACATCCTTGCCAACACCTGCTGTTTCCTGAGTTTTTAATCTTAACCATTCTGACTGATGTGAGGTGAAATCTCAGGGTTGTTTTGATTTGCATTTCCTTAATGACTAATGATGTTGATCAATTTTTAAGGTGCTTCTTAGCCATCCGAAGTTCTCCAGGTGAAAAGTCTTTGTTTAGCTCTATACCCCATTTTCAATAGGGTTATTTGGTTTTCTGGGGTCTAACTTCTTGAGTTCTTTGTATATATTGGATATTAGCCTTCTGTCAGATGTAGGGTTGGTGAAGATCTTTTCCCAATTTGTTGGTTGCCGATTTGTCCTTTTGACCATGTCTTTTGCCTTACAGAAACTTTGTAATTTTATGAGGTCCAATTTGTCAATTCTTCTTCTTCTTCTTCTTCTTCTTCTTCTTCTTCTTCTTCTTCTTCTTCTTCTTCTTCTTCTTCTTCTTCTTTTGTTTTTTCGAGACAGGGTTTCTTAGGTTTCCTGGCTGTCCTGGAACTTACTCTGTAGACCAGGCTGGCCTCGAACTCAGAAATCCACCTGCCTCTGCCTCCCAAGTGCTGGGATTACAGGTATGCGTCACCACGCCTGGCTCCATTTGTCAATTCTTGTTCTTAGAGCATAAGCTATTGGTGTTCTGTTCAGAAATTTTGCCCCTGAACCAATATCCTTAAGGGTCTTCCCCGGTTTCTTTTCTATTAGTTTCAGTGTGTCTGGTTTTATGTGGAGTTCCTTGTTCCGCTTGGATTTGATCTTAGTACAAGGAGATAAGAGTGGATCAATTCTCATTCTTCTGCATGCTGACCTCCATTTGAACCAGCACCATTTGTTGAAAAGGCTATCTTTTTTTCCACTGGATGTTTTCAGCTCCTTTGTCAAAGATCAAGTGGCCATAGATGTGTGGGTTCAATTCTGGGTCTTCAATCCTATTCCATTTTCCACCTGCATGTCACTGCACCAATACTATGCAGTTTTCAACACTACTGCTCTGCAGTATTGCTTGAGGTCCAGTATACTGATTCCCCCTGACGTTCTTTTACTATTGAAAATAGTTTTAGCTATCCTTGGTTTTTGTTACTCCAGATGAATTTGAGAATTGCTCTTTCTTACTCTATGAAGAACTGAGTTGGGATTTTGATGGGGATTGCGTTGAATCTGTATATAGCTTTTGGCAAGATGGCCATGTTTACTATATTATTCCTGCCAACCCAGGAGCATGGAAGATTTTTCCATTTTCTGAGTTCTTCCATTTCCATCGTCAGAGACCTCAAGTTCTTGTCATACAAATCTTTCACTTGTTTGTTTAGAGTCTCACCAAGATACTTTATATTGTTTGTGGCTATTGTGAAGGGTGTCATTTCCCTAATTTCTTTCTCAGCCTGCTTATCCTTTGAGTATAGGAAGGTTACTGATTTGCTTGAATTGATTTTATAACCAGCCACTTTGCTGAAGTTGTTTATCAGCTGTAGGAGTTCTCTGGTGGAGTTTTTTGGGTCGCTTAAGTATACTATCATATCATCTGCAAATAGTGATAGTTTGATTTCTTCCTTTCCAATTTGTATCCCTTTGGCTTCCTTATGTTGTCAAATTGCTCTAGCGAGTACCTCAAGTACTATATTGAAAAGATATGGTGAGAGGGGGCAGCCTTGTCTAGTCCCTGATTTTAGTTGGATTGCTTCAAGTTTCTCCCCGTTTAGTTTGATGTTGGCTACTGGTTTGCTGTATAATGTTTTTACTATGTTTAGGTATGGGCCTTGAATTCCTGTTCTTTCCAAGACTTTTAGCATGAAAGGATCCTAAATTTTGTCAAATGCTTTTCAGCATCTAATGAGATGACCATGTGTTTTTTTTCTTTTAGTTTGATTATGTAGTGGATTACATTGATGGATTTCTGTACATTGAACTATCCCTGCATCCCTGGGATGAGGCCTACATGATCATGGTGAATGATCATTTTGATGTGCTCTTGGATTCTGTTGGCAAGAATTTTTTTAAGTATTTTTGCATCAATTTTCATAAGGGAAATTGGTCTGAAGTTCTCTTTCTTAGTTGGATCTTTGTGTGGTTTTGGTATCACCCTAATTGTGGCTTCGTAGAATGAGTTGGGTAGTGTTCCTTCTGTTTCTATCTTGTGGAATAGTTTGAAGAGTATTGGTGTTAGGTTTTCTTTGAAGGTCTGATAGAATTCTGCATTAAGTCAATCTGGTCCTGTGTGTTTTTTTTTGGTTAGGAGACTTTCTATGACCATTCTATTTCTTTGGGGGTTATGGGACTGTTTAGATGATCTATTTTGTCCTGATTTAATTTTGGTGTTTATTATCTGTCTAGAAAATTTTCCATTTTTACAGATTTTCCAGTTGTGTTGCATATATGCTTTTGTAGTAGTATCTGATGATTTTTTGAATTTCTTCAGTTTCTCTTGTTATATCTCCCTTTTAATTTCTAATTTGGTTGATTTGGATACTGTCTCTGTGCCCTTTGGTTAATCTGTCTTTGGGTTTATCTATCTTGTTGATTTTCTCAAAGAAATGGTTCCTGTTTTTGTTTATTCTTTTTAGGGATCTCTTAGCTTCCACTTGAGTGATTTCAGGCCTGAGTTTGATAATTTCCTGTCTTCTACTCCTCATGGGTGAATTAGCTTCTTTTTATTCCAGAGCTTTCAGGTGTGCTGTTAAGCTGCTAGTATATGCTCTCTCCTGTTTGTTTTTGAAGGCACTCAGGGCTATGACTTTTCCTCTTAGCACTGCTTTCATTGTGTCCCATAGGTTTTGGTATGTTGTACCTTCATTTTCATTAAATTCTAAAAATTCTTTGATTTCTTTCTTGATTTCTTCTTTGGCTAAGGTATCATTGAGTAGAATATTGTTCAGCCTCCATGTGGATGTGGACTTTCTGTTGTTTTTGTTGTTATTGAAGACCACTCTTACTCCATGGTGATCTGATAGGAGGAATGGGATTAGTTTGATCTTCTTATATATGTTGAGGTCTGTCTTGTGACCAATTATATGGTCGATTTGGGAGAAGGTACTGTGAGGTGCTGAGAAAAAGGTATATTGTTTTGCTTTAGGATGAAATGTTCTATATATATCTGTTAAATCCAATTGGTCCAAAGCTTCAATTAGTTTCCTTGTGTCCTTGTTTAGTTTCTGTTTTCCTGATCGGTCCATTGAGGAGTGTGGAGTGTTGAAGTCACCCACAATTATTGTGTTAGGTGCAATGTATGCTTTGAGCTTTAGTAAAGTTTCTTTTACGAATGAGGGTGCCCTTGCATTTGGAGCATAGATGTTCAGAATTGAGAGTTCTTCTTGGTGGATTTTTTCCCTTGACCAGCAAGAAGTGTCCTTCTGTGTTTCTTTTGATGACTTTAGGTTGAAAGTCAATTTTATCTGATATTAGAATGACTACTCTGGCTCGTTTCCTGAGACCATTTGCTTGTAAAATGTCTTCCAGTCTTTTACTTTAAGGTAGTGTTTGTCTTTGACACTGAGGTGTGTTTCTTGTATGCAACAAAATGTAGGGTCCTGTTTCTGCATCCAGTCTGTTAGTCTATGTCTTTTTATTGGGGATTTGAGTCCTTTGATGTTGAGATATTAGGGAATGGTGATTATTACTGCCTCTCATTTTTTATGTTATTTTTATATTTGAGTGGCTATCTTCTTTTGGGTCTGATTGAAGAAGGCTTTTTCCAGGCTGTAGTTTCCCTCCTTGTATTGGAGTTTTACTCCTATTATCCTTTGTAGGGCTGGGTTTGTGGAAAGATATTGTGTAAATTTGGTTTTGTCATTGAAAAGTTTGGTTCCACCATCTATAGTTTTTAGTGTTTTGCTGGGTATAGTAGACTTGGCTGACACTTGTTTTCTCTTAGAGTCTGCATGAGATCTGCCCAGGATCCTCTAGCTTTTATGTTCTCTAGTGAGAAGTCTGGTGTAATTCTGATAGGTATTCCTGTATATGTTACTTGGCCTTTTTCTCTTACTGCCTTTAATATACTTTCTTTGTTTAATATGTTTGGGGTTTTGATTATTATGTGACAGGAGATATTTCTGTTCTGGCCCAGTCTGTTTGGATTTCTGTAGGCATCTTGTATATTCATGGGTATCTCTGTCTTTAGTTTAGGGAAGTTTTCTTCCATAATTTTGTTGAAGATATTTGCTGGCCCTTTAAGTTGTAAATCTTCACTCTAATCTATACCTATAATCCTTAGGTTTGGTCTTCTCATTGTATCCTGGATTTCCTGGATGTTTTGTGTTACAATCTTTTTGCTTTTTGCATTTTCTTTGACTGTCGAGTCAATGGTTCCTATGGTATCTTCGGCATCTGAGATTCTTACTTCTATCTCTTGTATTCTGTTGTTGATATTTGCATCTATGACCCCTGATTTCTTCCCAAGGTTTTCTATCTCCAAAGCTGTCTCCCTTTGTGATTTCTTAGTTGTTTCTACCTCTGTTTTTGCTCAGTTTCTTCACTTGTTTGTTTGTGTTTTCCTGTAATTCTTTAAGAGCCTTTTGTGTTTCATCTTTCATGACTTCTGCCTGTTGACTCAATTTCTCCTTCATTTCTTTAAGTGATTTTTTCATTTCCTCTTTATTGGCTTCTATCTTTTGACCCATATTCTCCTGGATTTCTTTAAGTGATTTTTTTGTGTGTTTCCATTGTAATGGCTTCTAACCTATTCATGTTCCCCTGCATTTCTTTAAGAGATTTATTTATGTCTTTTGTGTTCCTCTAGCAGCATCATGACACGTGCTTTTATATCCAAATCATGTTTTTCTGGTGTGTTGGCATATCCAGGACTTGCTGTGGTTGGAGAATTAAGTCCAGATGCTATCATATTGCCTTGATTTCTGTTAATAATGTTCCTATGTTTGTCTTTTGCCATCTGGTTATTTCTGAAGTTAATTGATCTTGTCACTGGTTGATGTTTGAACCTCCTGTATGCTTGGTATTGTAAGATCTCTCTGTCATCCGAGAGTCAAGATGGCAGAGCACCCCTTCTCAAAGTCAGAAGATCCAAACTGAGTATCACTGTGGCCCCAATCAGCTCTGGATGCAGCTTGTGCTGGCTGTCTCCTCCTCACAGGCTACTTGGTGTATAGCTGACCTCCTGCACCGCAAGCAGTGGTTGAGGATGCTCCTGGTCCAGAGGCGAAACTGGAAGGCCCCAGCCAGAGGCTTCTGGATTGGATCTTCCTCTCTTCAGTGCTGGACCCACGTGCGCAGGCTGTCTCCTCCAAGCTGGCCTCTGGGTGCACAGCTGGTTTCCTGCACTGCTTGGAGACAGTGCGCTGTGGCCAAGGGCATCCTCGATCCAGAAGTAGAAACCTGAAGGCTCCTGCCAGAGACCTCTAGATTACCTCCTCCACTCTGCTTGGCCGGACTCAAGTGCATAGACTGTCTCCTCCCAGCTAGCCACTGGGTGCATAGCTGGCCTCCTGCCCTGCTTGGGGACAGTGAGCTGTTGCAGCCGAGGGCATCCCTGATCCCAAGGTGGAAACCAGAAGGCTCCTGCCAGAGGCCTCTGGATTACCTCCTCTGCTCTGCAGGGCCTGACTCACATGGGCAGGCTGTCTCCTTCCGGTTGGCTGCTGGGTACGTAGCTGGCCTCCTACCCTGCTTGGAGACGGTGTTCTGTTGTGGCTGAGGCGGTACCCGATCCCGAGGCAGAAACTCAGGTACGTTTCTTATATGCAGAAGAATGATTAATTCTGTTTTCACATCTATTATATTAGCCTGAGGTTTTTATTGGGAAATGGAGTCCATTGATCTTGAGAGTTATTAATGACCAATGATTGTTAATTCTTATTATTTTGATGTTAGTATTGTTAGTGTGTGTGTGTGTGTGTGTGTGTGTGTGTATTCTTGTTTGTGTATACTTCACATGTCTTTTTTCTGGTATGGAATTTTTTATTTCCTGTGTTTTCTTGAATGTCATTCCCTACCCCATCCCCCACCCCCGGTTGTATTTTTTCTTCTGGGATTTTCTGTTGGGATCACTTTGTTTACATTTGAATTCTTCTTGAAATATATTGTTTTCCTCATCTGTGGAGATGGAGAGTTTTGCTGTATATAGTAGTCTAGGTTGGCATTTTGATTTTTCAGAGGTTGCGAGATCTCCTTCAATGCCTTTCTAGCTTTTAAAGTCTCTATTGAAAAATCATGTGTAATTCTGATAGGTCTGCCTTTGTATGTTTTCTGGCCATTTTCCCTTGCTGCCTTTTAATATTCTTTCTCTGTTTTTGTAGATCTTGTGTTTTTTTAATTTTTATTTTCTATATTCCATGTTTACATTTCAAAGGCTTTCCCCTTTCCCAGTCCCCCCCCACCATAGTCCCATAATTCCTCTCCCCCCAACTATTCACCAATCATTCCCCCTCCCTCCACGGTTTCTCTGTTCTGGGTCTACAAAACTGGATCCAATCTTTACAGGCCCAGGGTCCTCTCCTTTCTTCTTCTTGGGAATTATTTGACTTGCTAATTGTGCCTTGAGTATTTAGGGCTTCTGGGCTCATTAATATCCACTTGTCAGTGATTGCATTTCATGTGTATTCTTTTGTGATGGGGTTAACTCACTCAGGATGATATTTTTCAGGTCTAACCATTTACCTACAAATTGCATGAATTCATTATTTTTAATTGCTGAGTAGTATTCCATTGTATAAATATACCACATTTTCTGTATCCATTCCTCCTTTCAGGGATATTTGGGCTCCTTCCAATTCTGTACGATGGGAACTTCAAGTCCTTGAAGAAAGAAATCGAAGAAAACCTCAGAAGATGGAAAAATATTTCTTGCTCCTGGATTGGCAGGATCAATATAGTAAAAATGGCCATCTTGCCAAAAGCAATCTACAGATTCAATGCGATCCCCATCAAAATCTTAACTCGATTATTCATAGATCTAGAAAGAACAATTATCAAAATCATCTGGAGCAACAAAAAACCCAGGATAGCTAAAATTATTCTCCACAATAAAAGGACTTCTGGGGGAATCAATATCCCTGACCTCAAGCAGTACTACAGAGCAATTGTGTTAAAAACTGCATGGTATTGGTACAGCAACAGGCAAATAGATCACTGGAATAGGATTGAAGACCCAGAAATTAACCCACAGACCTATGGTCACTTGATCTTTGATAAAGGAGCCACAACCATCCAGTGGAATAAAGATAGCCTTTTCAACAAATGGTGCTGGTTCAACTGGAGGTCAACATGCAGAAGAATGCGAATCGAACCACTCTTATCTCCTTGCACTAAGATCAACTCCAAGTGGATCAAGGACCTCCACATAAAACCAGACACAGTGAAACTATTAGAAAAGAAACTTGGGAAGACCCTGGAGGACATGGGCACAGGGGGAAAGTTCCTGAACAGAACACCAATAGCTTATGCTCTAAGATCAAGAATTGACAAATGGGACCTCATAAAATTACAAAGTTTCTGTAAGGCAAAGGACACTGTCAGAAGGACAAAATGGCAACCAACAAAGTGGGAAAAAGATCTTCACCAACCCCACATCCGACAGAGGGCTAATATCCAGTATATACAAATAACTCAAGAAGTTAGACCCCAAAGAACCAAATAACCCTATCAAAACATGGGGTACAGAGCTAAACAAAGAATTTTCACCAGAAGAAATTCGAATGGCCGAGAAACACCTTAAGAGATGTTCAACATCATTAGTCATCAGGGAAATGCAAATCAAAACAACCCCAAGATTCCACCTCACACCAGTCAGAATAGCTAAGATTAAAAACTCAAGAGACAACAAGTGCTGGTGAGGATGTGGAGAAAGAGGAACATTCCTCCACTGTTGGTGAGATTGCAAAATGGTAAAACCGCTCTGGAAATCAGTTTGTCGGTTCCTCAGAAAATTGGGCACGCCACTTCCAGAGGACCCTGGCATACCACTCCTGGGCAAATACCCAGAGGATTCCCCTGCATACAATAAAGACACATGCTCCACGATCTTGTGTTTTAATTATTATGTAGCAGGAGCGTCTTCTTGCCTGGTCCATGCCAGGAATCTGCATGGTACCAGTTCTCTCTGGAAAGGCTTTGAATGGGACCAGCATTGGTAATTGGGGTTATTACAATAGCAGATTGGTGCCCAGTGACAGAAATTAATTATTTATGGTGTTAAAACTATTGATGGAACAAAACTTAATTATCTTGGTCTGGCAATAATACCAAGCAAGAAACTCTGACTCCTTTAATTCTTAAGTGTACATAAGTTGCATCAGAAAACATCAAGTAAAGAATTAATTATTAGTATTTTTTCCTTCTTGCCTGGGAACCTCTTGTTGGCCATGGAGAGGCTTGGAACTCTGTGTGATTTAGAGAAAAAAGAAAACAAAAAATTAAATCTTTTATAAAGGCAATATGCACACACACACACACACACACACACACACACGCAAATTCTGGCCATGACTGACCACCTGTCCCATCAACTCCACAGGTGTTTTTGCATGCTTACATATACATACCTATACTTACATATTCATGTATATATTTGGTAGATTGAGCAAAAGCCCCCATGAGCAAATCCCATTGAGCAAGCACAAGTGCAGAAACAAAACAAAACAAAACACCAACAAAACCCCTCATTCATTCTGGTTTTAAAAAGGTAGCTTCAACATTAATTAATCAGAAAAAGAAAAGGCTTTTAACTTTTTATTGCTGGAAACTAGAAAAAGATCCCAAGTAAGAAAAATCCTTGTCCTTTTTATTTCTGAAAGAAAAATGCATCTTTTCCTTAGTGGTCAAAGTAAAAGCCTTTTCCTATTTATTGCTGAACAAAAGAAGCCTTGTTGTTTTGTTCTTATCATTCATTATTCTTGTTTCTCAGAAGAACAGTTTACATGGTTTTCCAAACGTCTTCACATTCCAAAAAAGTTCATATCAAGTTCAAGACATTAACTGAAATAAAAAATCAAATAATAAGTACAGCAAAAATGTTTACATGTATTTCTATTAAGACTAGTATCTAACTAAACATTCATCATCTGTCTCTATCTCCACATGATCTTTAAAACTTTAAAAAATAATTCTTATGTTATAAATTAGCACATTTTTTTCAAGAGGCAAAATATCTGCCTTGTTTCTCATTAGTTTTGAAGTTTTGTATAGATAAATCCAGTCAATATTTTACTTTTTGTCCCATGCCTTCAATAAATTGTCCATTCCAAGTTTATGGCCTTTAGTTATCAGATAATGGTTTTATAGCTAACCCAGAAGGAATGTTTTTTATGATCATAAATTTATTGCAAGCCTGGTTTCTATCTTTGTGCAATTAGCCTATATCACATGAAGATTTACAGAGCCTGACTAACAGCTTTCATACTATAGAGGGCTCACATAACTAGTATAAATTTAGGAATTCTATAGAATCATTACGAATTATGAAATCACCAGTTTGTCTACACATCATAGCTAAAGGGAGTACATTTTTGTTAATCTGCAGAAAATCTGCCCAATAGGTTAGCCTAATGTCCAAGATTCATTAGAATATGCAATAATAACAGGAAAGGCACAATAGCAGTAAGCATCCTGAGATGAGATCTCTGAAGGCCCTGCAATTCAGAGTTTACCCATAGCAACCATACAAAAATAATGGTGAGCTATCTTTAGGGCAGTTGCTTGCCTAGATGATGCCTGAAAGGACCAGTTTAACACATGTTACATATACTTGTATATGCATATGTATCTTTTTTTTAGGTTTGGAAGTTTTCTTTTTTGACTTTGTTGAAATGTTTTTATGTTTTTTGAGTTGTGATTCTTCAGTTTCTCCTATTCTTCTTATTCTTAGATTAGTTCTTTTCATGTTATCCTAGATTTCTTCGATGTTTTGTTTCAAGAAATTTTTAGATTTAACTGTTTCTTTGACTAATGTATCATTTTTCCTATTTTATCTTTTTTTATTTAAATTTGTATTTTCTATATCCTATGTTTACATTCCAAAGGCTTTCCCATTTCCCAGTTCCCCCCCACCATACGTGCCATAATTCCTCTCCCCCCCAACTATTCCCCAATCATCCCCCCACACACGATTTCTCTGTTCTCGGTCTACAAAATTGGATCCAGTCTTTTCAGGCCCAGGGTCCTCTCCTTTCTTCTTCTTGGGAATCATTTGACTAATTTTGCCTTGAGTATTTAGGGCTTCTGGACTCATTAATATCCACATATCAGTGATTGAATTTCATGTGTATTCTTTTGTGATTGGGTTAACTCACTTAGGATGATATTTTCCAGATCTAACCATTTACCTACAAATTGCATGAGTTCATTATTTTTAATTGCTGAGTAGTATTCCATTGTATAAATATACCACATTTTCTGTATCCATTCCTCCTTTGAGGGATATTTGGGCTCCTTCCAGTTTCTGGCTATTATAAACAAGGCTGCTATAAACATAATGGAGCATGTGTCTTTATTGTGTGCAGGGGAATCTTCTGGGTATATGCCCAGGAGTGGTATGCCAGGGTCCTCTGGAAGTGACATGCCCAATTTTCTGAGGAACCGCCAAACTGAGTTCCAGAGTGGTTGCAATCCCACGAACAGAGGAGGAGTGTTCCTCTTTCTCCACACACTTGCCAGCACTTGTTGTCTCTTGAGTTTTTAATCTTAGCCATTCTGACTGGTGTGAGGTGGAATCTCAGGGTTGTTTTGATTTGCATTTCCCTGATGACTAATGATGTTAACCATCTCTTAAGGTGTTTCTCGGCCATCCGAATTTCCTCAGGTGAAAATTCTTTGTTTCGTTCTGTACCCCATGTTTTGATAGGGTTATTTGTTTCTTTGGGGTCTAACTTCTTGAGTTCATTGTATATATTGGATATTAGCCCTCTGTCGGATGTGGGGTTGGTGAAGATCTTTTCCCAATTTGTTGGTTGCCGTTTTGTCCTTCTGACAGTGTCCTTTGCCTTACAGAAACTTTGTAAATTTATGCGGTTCCCATTTGTCAATTCTTGATCTTAGAGCATAAGCTATTGGTGTTCTGTTCAGGAACTTTCCCCCTGTGCACATGTCCTCCAGGGTTTTCCCCAGTTTCTTTTCTAATAGTTTCAGTGTGTCTGGTTTTATGTGGAGGTCCTTGATCCACTTGGAGTTGATCTTAGTACAAGGAGATAAGAGTGGTTCGATTCACATTCTTCTGCATGTTGACCTCCAGTTGAACTAGCAGCATTTGTTGAAAAGGCTATCTTTTTTTCCACTGGATGGTTGTGGCTTCTTTATCAAAGATCAAGTGACCATAAGTCTGTGGGTTAATTTCTGGGTCTTCAATCCTATTCCAGTGATCTATTTGCCTGTTGCTGTACCAATACCATGCAGTTTTTAACACAATTGCTCTGTAGTACTGCTTGAGGACAGGGATATTGATTCCCCCAGAAGTCCTTTTATTGTGGAGAATAGTTTTAGCTATCCTGGGTTTTTTGTTGCCCCAGATGAATTTGAGAATTGCTCTTTGTAGATCTATGAAGAATTGTGTTGGGATTTGGATGGGGATTGCATTTAATCTGTAGGTTGCTTTTGGCAAAATGGCCATTTTTACTATATTGATCCTGCCAATCCAGGAGCAAGAAATATTTTTCCATCTTCTGAGGTCTTCTTCGATTTCTTTCTTCAAGGACTTGAAGTTCCTGTCGTACAGATGTTTTGCTTGTTTGGTTAGAGTCACGCCAAGGTACTTTATGTTGTTTGTGGCTATTGTGCAGGTTGTTATTTCCCTAACTTCTTTCTCAGCCTCCTTGTCCTTTGAGTACAAGAAGGCTACTGATTTGCTTGAGTTAATTTTATAACCAGCCACTTTGCTGAAGTTGTTTATCAGCTGTAGAAGTTCTCTGGTGGAGTTTTTTGGGTCGCTTAAGTAAACTATTATATCGTCTGCAAATAATGATACTTTGACACCTTCCTTTCTAATTTGTATCCCTTTGAATTCCTTATGTTGTCTAATTGCTCTCGCTAGAACTTCAAGTACTATATTGAAAAGATATTGAGAGAGAGGGCAGCCTTGTCTAGTCCCTGATTTTAGTGGGATTCCTTCAAGTTTCTCTCCATTTATTTTGATGTTGGATACTGGTTTGCTGTAGATTGCTTTTACTATGTTTTGGTATGGGCCTTGAATTCCTGCTCCTTCCAAGACTTTTAGCATGAAAGGATGCTGAATTTTGTCAAATGCTTTTTCAGCATCTAATGAGATGACCATGTGGTTTTTTTTCTTTTAGTTTGTTTATGTAGTGGATTACATTGAAGGATTTCCGTATATTGAACCATCCCTGCATTCCTGGAATGAACCTTACTTGATCATGGTGAATGATCGTTTTGATATGCTCTTGGATTCGGTTGGCAAGAATTTTATTTAGTATTTTTGCATCAATATTCATAAGAGAAATTGGCCTGTAGTTCTCTTTCTTTGTTGGATCTTTTTGTGGTTTAGGTATCAGCGTAATTGTGGTTTCGAAGAACGAATTGGGCAGTGTCCCTTCTGTCTCTATTTTGTGGAATAGTTTGAAGAGTATTGGTGTTAAGTCTTCTTTGAAGGTCTGGTAGAATTCTGCACTAAAACCATCTGGTCCCGTACTTTTTTTGGTTGGGAGGCTTTCTATAACCCCTTCTATTTCTTTAAGGGTTCTGGGACTGTTTAGCTGGTCTATTTGATGCTGATTTAATTTTGGTATTTGGTATCTGTCTAGGAAATTGCCCATTTCCTCCAGATTCTCCAGTTGTTTTGAGTATAGGCCTTTGTAGTAGGATCTGATGATCTTTTGAATTTCCTCTGTTTCTGTTGTTATATCCCCCTTTTTATTTTTAACTTTGTTAATTTGGATACTATCTCTGTGCCCTTTGGTTAGTCTGGCTAAGGGTTTATCTATCTTGTTGATTTTCTCGAAGAACCAGCTCTTGGTTTTGTTGATTCTTTTTATGGTTCTCTTTGTTTTTGCTTGATTGATTTCAGCTCTTGGTTTGATGATTTCCTCTCTTCTACTCCTCCTGGGTGAGTTAGCTTCTTTTTGTTCCAGGGCCTTCAGGTGTGCTGTTAAGTTGCTAGTGTATGCTCTCTCCAGTTTCTTTTTGGAGGCACTCAGGGCTATGAATTTTCCTCTTAGCACTGCTTTCATTGTATCCCAGAGATTTGGGTAGGTCGTACCTTCATTTTCATTGAAGTCTAAAAAGTCTTTGATTTCTTTCTTTATTTCTTCCTTGACCAGGGTGTCATTGAGTAGAGTATTGTTCAGTTTCCATGTGTATGTGGGCTTTCTGTTGTTCTTCTTGCTATTGAAGACCACTTTTACTCCATAGTGATCCAATAGGAGACATGGGATTAGTTCGGTCTTCTTGTATTTGTTGAGGTCTGTCTTGTCACCAATTATATGATCAATTTTTGAGAAGGTACCGTGCGGTGCTGAGAAAAAGGTATACTCTTTTGTTTTAGGATGGAATGTTCTATATATATATATCTGTTAAATCCAATTGGTCCAAAGCTTCAATTAGTTTCACTGTGTCCCTGTTTAGTTTCTGCTTTCCTGATCGGTCCATTGAGGAGAGTGGAGTGTTGAAGTCACCTACAATCATTGTGTTAGGTGCGATGTGTGCTTTAAGCTTTAGTAAAGTTTCTTTTATGAATGAGGGTGCCCTTACATTTGGCACATAGATGTTCAGTATTGAGAATTCTTGGTGGATTTTCCCTTTGACAAGCAGGAAGTGACCTTCTGTGTCTCTTTTGATGACTTTAGGTTGAAAGTCGATTTTATCTGATATTAGAATGGCTACTCCAGCTTGTTTCCTGAGACCATTTGCTTGTAAAACTGTCTTCCAGCCTTTTCCTCTAAGGTGGTGTTTGTCTTTGACACTGAGATGTGTTTCCTGTATGCAGCAAAATGTAGGGTCCTGTTTCCGTATCCAGTCTGTTAGTCTGTGTCTTTTGATTGGAGAATTGAGTCCATTGATATTAAGAGATATTAAGGAATAGTAATTATTACTTCCTGACATTTTGGGCATTATTATTATTATTTGTATTTGAGTGGTTCTCTTCTTTTGGGTTGGATGAGATGGGGTTTCTATCTTGTTTCTTCTGGGGTGTTGTTTCCCCCCTTGTGTTGGTATTTTTCCCCTATTATCCTTTGTAGGGCTGGGTTTGTAGATAAGTATCTTGCAAATTTGGTTTTGTCTTGGAATATCTTGGTTTCCCCATCTATGGAAATTGAGAGTTTTGCTGGGTATAGTAGTCTTGGCTGAAGTTTGTGTTCTCTTAGGGTCTGCATGAGGTCTGCCCAGGATCTTCTAGCTTTCATGGTCTCAGGTGCGAAGTCTGGTGTAATTCTGATAGGTCTTCCTTTATATGTTACTTGTCCTTTTTCTCTTACTGCCTTTAATATTCTTTCTTTGTTTAGTACATTTAGGGTTTTGATTATTATGTGACGGGAAGTATTTCTGTTCTGGTCCAGTCTATTTGGGGTTCTATAGGCTTCTTGTATATTCATGGGCATCTCTCTCTTTAGGTTGGGGAAGTTTTCTTTCATAATTTTGTAGAAGATATTTGCTGGCCCTTTAAGTTGTAGATCTTCATTCTCATCTATCCCTATAATCCTTAGGTTTGGTCTTCTCATTGTGTCCTGGATTTCCTGAATGTTTTTGGTTACCAGCTTTTTGCATTTTGCATTTTCTTTAATTGTTGAATCCATGGTTCCTATGGTATCTTCAGCATCTGAGATTCTGTCTTCTATCTCTTGTATTCTATTGTTGATATTTGCATCTATGACTCCTGATTTCTTCCCAAGGTTTTCTATCTCCAACATTGTCTCCCTTTGCGATTGCTTAGTTGTTTCTACTTCTGTTTTTAGATTTTGTATGGTTTTGCTCAGATCTTTCAGTTGCTTGTTTGTGTTTTCCTGTAATTCTTTAAGGGATTTTTGTGTTTCCTCTTTTATGACTTCTACTCGTTGACCCATGTTCTCTTGTATTTCTTTAGGTGATTTTTGTTTCTCCCCCTTATTGGGATTCATTTTTTGCTGTATATTCTCCTGGATTTCTTTAAGTGATTTTTGTGTCTGCCTTGTATGGGCTTCTAGCTTTTGATTTATTTTCTCCTCTATTACTTTAAGAAATTTATCTAAGTGATCCTCAATCTGCATCTTTACCAGTAATTTTAGATCTGAGTCTTGTTTTTCTGGTGTGTTGAGATATCTAGGATTTAATTGTGTTTGCCTTGCAATGGCTTCTAGCTTTTGATCTATTTTCTCATGTATTACTTTAAGAGATTTATCTATGTGTTCCTCTATCAGCATCCTGACCAGTGATTTTAGATCTGAGTCTTGTTTTTCTGGTGTTTCGGGGTATCCAATATTTATTGCTGTTGGGGAACTGGGTTCGGATGCCGCCATACTGCCTTGATTTTTGTTAGTAGCGATCTTACGTTTGCCTTTTGCCATCTGGTTAACTCTGGTGTTAGTTGGTCCTGTAGATACTAGCTGGCACTTGACCCTCCTGTGGGGTTGTAAGGCTATTTCCCAGTGACTGGGATACCTGAATCACTGTCCTGCGGGGCTCTTGCTCACAGATTGCTGACAGGTGGCCTGAGTCCCCCGAGGTCTTAAACTCAGGATATCCCAGGTACTTGGTTCCGCCTGTTGGGCGGCTGCTCTGCACTGCTCCTGCTCAGGGTTTGCTGTCTGATATCCTGTTTCCCCAGGGGTCTTAAAGTTGGGATATCTCAGTTATCTGGTTCTGCCTGCTGGTCCCAAGCTGCTGGGAAGCTGGCTGGGTCCGGTTTCCAGCTTCCCTGCCACCGGCTGGATGGGAGGCTGGTTCCACCTCAGGCTGGGTCTGGGCACCTGGCACGCTGGCTGACTCCGGCTTCCCCACCACCAGCTGGACGGGAAGCTGCAGGCAATATGGCAGCTGCCTGCAGGGAGCTCAGGGTCCGCCCCGCCAGTGCAGAGTGCAGCCCCTACTCTGTGCCCAACTCCCACTCCAGGCCTGAGTCCCCAAAGGTCTTAAGCTCGGGCTGTCTCGGGTACCTGGTTCCACTGCTGGCTGGGTCTGAGCACTTGGCACGCTGGCTGACACTCCGGCTTCCCCACCACCAGCTGGACGGGAAGCTGCAGGCAATATGGCAGCTGCCTGCAGGGAGCTCGGGGTCTTGATTTCTTTTTTTATTTCTTCCTTGACCAAGGTGTCATTGAGTAGAGTATTGTTCAGTTTCCCTGTGTATGTGGGCTTTCTGTTGTTTTTGTTGCTATTGAAGACCACTCTTACTCCATGGTGATCTGATAGGAGGCATGGGATTAGCTCCATCTTCTTGTATTTGTTGACATCTGTCTTGTGAGCTTATATGATCAATTTTGGAGAAGGTACCATGCGGTGCTGAGAAAAAGGTACATTCTTTATCTTTAGGATGAAATGTTCTATATATATCTGTTAAATCCAATTGGTCCAAAGTTTCAATTAGTTTCACTGTGTCCCTCTTTAGTTTTTTCTTTCCTGATCTGTCCATTGAGGAGAGTTGAGTGTTGAAGTCACCCACAATTATTTTGTTAGGTGTAATGTGTGCTTTAAGCTTTAGTAAGGTTTCTTTTACGAATGAGGGTGCCCTTGCATTTGAAGCATAGATGTTCAGTATTGAGAGCTATTCTTGGTGGATTTTCCCTTTGACCAGCAAGAAGTGACCTTCTGAGTCTGAGTCTCTTTTGATGACTTTAGGTTGGAAGTAAATTTTATCTGATATTATAATGGCTATTCTAGCTTGTTTCCTGAGACCATTTGCTTGTAAAATTGTCTTCCAGCCTTTTACTCTAAGGCAGTGTTTGTCTTTACCACTGAGATGTGTTTCCTGTATGCAGCCAAATTTAAGGTCCTGTTTCTGTATCCAGTCTGTTAATCTATGTCTTTTTATTGGGGAATTGAGTCCATTGATGTTAAGAGATATTAAGGAATAGTAATTATTACTTTCTGACATTTTTGAAATTATTTTTTATATTTGAGAGGTTATGTTCTTTTGGGTTTGATAAGAGGAGGTTTCTATCTTGCTTCTTCCGGGGTGTAGTTTCCCTCCTTGTCTTGGTGTTTTCCCCCTATTATCCTTTGTAGGGCTGGATTTGTGGAAAGATAACGTGCAAATTTGGTTTTGTCATGGAATACCTTGTTGTCTCCATTTATGGAGATTGAGAGTTTTGCTGGGTAAAGTAGTTTTGGCTGAAATTTGTGTTCTCTTAGTTTGCATGATATCTGTCCAGAATCTTCTAGATTTCATGGTCTCAGGTGAGAAGTCTGGTGTTATTCTGATAGGTCTTCCTATATATGTTACTTGGCCTTTTTCTCTTTCTGCCTTTAATATTCTTTCTTTGTTTAGTACATTTGGAGTTTTGATTATTATGTGGCGGGATGTATTTCTGTTCTGGCCCAGTCTGTTTGGATTTCTGTAGGCATCTTGTATATTCATGGGTATCTCTCTCTTTAGGTTAGGGAAGTTTTTTTTCATAATTTTGTAGAAGATATTTGCTGGCCCTTTAACTTGTAAATCTTCACTCTTGTCTATACCTATAATCCTTAGGTTTGGTCTTCTCATTGTGTCCTGGATTTCCTGGATGTTTTGGGTTACAACCTTTTTGCATTTAGTATTTTCTTTGACTGTTGAATCAATGGTTCCTATGGTATCTTCGGCTTCTGATATTCTGTCTTCTATCTCTTCTATTGTTGATATTTGCATCTATGGTCCCTGATTTCTTCCCAAGGTTTTCTATCTCCAATGCTGTCTCCCTCTGCGATTTCTTGGTTCTTTCTACTTCTGTTTTTAGAACCTGGATGGATAGGCTCAGATCTTTTGCTTGCTTGATTGTGTTTTCATGTATTTCTTTAAGAGATTTTTGTGCTTCCTCTTTCATAGCTTCTACTTGTTGACCCACATTCTCCTGTATTTCTTTAAGTGATTTTTGGCTTTCCTCCTTATTGGCTCTGCTTTTTGATCCATCTTCTCCTGAATTTCTTTAAGTGATTTTTGTGTTTGCCTTGTAAAGGCTTCTAACTTTTGATCCATTTTCTCCTCTATTTCTTTAAAAGTTTTATCTATGTATTCTGCTACCAGCATCCTGACCAGTGATTTTAGATCCAAGTCTTGTTTTTCTGGTGTGTTGGGGTATTCAGGGCTTCCTGTTTTAGGCGAACTGGGTTCAGATGACGTCATGCTGCCTTGATTTCTGTTAGTAACGTTCCTTAGTTTTCCTTTTGCCATCTGGTTATTTCTGGTGTTAGTTGGCCTTGTTGTCATTGGCTGGTGTTTGAACCTCCAGTGAGGCTGGGCTCACCTGTTGTTTCTCTACTGGTGACTATGCTTCAAGATAGAGACTGCCTCTGCGAGTGCTGAGGGGACCTCAGGGAGGGCGGTTCCCAACCGAGTTGGTGCAAGGCCGGAGGGTATGGAGATGTCTCTCCAGCTGCCGCCCTTGCCCTGGTTAGTGGGGTGAGTCTGGAGGATCCTCTCGAGTGATGGTAGCCCCTGATTGAATCTGTCTACCTGGGCCTCTCTATCTGTGTCCTGGTAGCAATATGGAGGCCTACCAAAGGGCCACTGGCAGGCTGCTCCCAGCTGCCTTGGTTCAAGGCCGGAGGGCGTGGAGAAGTCCCACAGAGCCTCGGCCCTGGGCCTGCCTGGTGGCGAGAGCCTGGCAGATCCACCCGTGCAATGATAGCCCTGGCTGGAGTCTGTCTACCTGGGTCTCTCTAGCTGTGTCCTGGTAGCAATATGGAGGCCTACCGTGGCCACTGCTCTAAGGGACTGGGAGCTGGCTGCTCCTAGCTGCCTTGGTGCCCTTATTTTATCTTTTATACCTGAGATTCTCCCTTCCATCTCCAGTATTTCCTCAGTTTTTATTTTATTAATTGCTTCTAATTTCCATTTCAGGCAGGTCTTTCACAGTTTTATTTATTTTCTTCACTGATTCAATTGTGTTTCCCTGTATTTCTTTAAGGGATTTTTTTAAATAACCTTTTTAAATGTCTCTATCTTTTGATTGTATTTTCCTGTATTTATTTAAGTGATTTGTTCATTCTCTTTTTAAAGGACCCTGTCATCATTATATGATTGGATTTAAGGTCATTTTTGTGCATTGGTTGTGTGAGGATATGCAAGCCTTGCTGTAGTAGGATAGCTGTGCTTTGAAATGGCCATATTTCCTGGGCTTCTATTGGTTGTGTTCTAATGTTGGTATTTAGCAATCTGGTTGTACCTGAATATTTCTGATGCAGTAGGTAATGGGAAAGTAGACCTATCCTAGATGTTTCTGGTATAGCAGACTTCTGGTATGCTGTCTTGGGCTGGAAAATAGAACTCAGGGAGCAATGCAAGTCTCCTAGCAGTTGGGTGTGCCCCTGGAGACCCAGAGGGAAGGGGAATGGTGTTGGGAAGTGTAAAGTATTTAACATGCATTTTCATGACTCTGCAGGACTCATGAAAGCTAATGGTGAGTTGGCTGGACACTGGAGCTTCACAGGGACATGACACAGGTCAGAGAAGCTGGGCATGCCCCCAGAAGATTTGGAGAGGAGGAAAATGGGTAGAGGGAAAGGATCTAATCTATATGTTACTGGACCTGCAAGTGAGGTAAAAGTGAACAAAAAGGTGGATAGACAGGTATTTGAGGAGAGACTATCTTGTGTATTGTATGGATGCACCACATGTTAATTAAAAAGCCTACAGCCTATGAATTTGACAGGAAATGGGAGGTAAAACATCTGGGAAGAGAAAGAATCCTAGCGTAGAGACAGGTGGGAGATCATCCTAGGAAGATATGAGGAACAGAATCCATGATATTTGGGCACAGGTAACCATCTATGTGTCAGAATGAACATTAAAATAATTAGTTTTTCTAAAGTTTTGATCTAGTCTTATGGTGTGCTCAATGAATGCTACTCAAAAGATCCTAGCAATGGTGGCACTCCTTGCTACCCACCACAATGTTTGAGGTTCCTGAATGAAAGACATATACACACAATACTTTACATTTTGATATGTTTAAAACAGCTTGTTGACTGGGCCACTTCCGAACCTCTAAATGGCTAATCCACCCCTTGTGATATTCCTGAGATATTACATACTAAAATCTGTATTCCATCTTTGGTGACCTAGACATAGTCATGCAGCCCTCTCAAGCTTCATTTCCCTGGCTTCTACATGGTGACTATGTTCTCTGTCCTGTACCTATCAGGCCTGGTGTCTTGGTTCTCCTTCTCCAGGCATAGCAGATCTATACTCTTCTCCTTCAGTCCCTTGCCTGGGAATCTTAAAAGTCCAGCCTTGTCTCCTTTCCCAGTCATACACTGGTGACTTTATTTATCAATCAAAACCAATTGGGAGGTGCAGAGTTCCCTCAGTGTCTTATGTGCAGACGTGAAGATTATCATGCAATTTGGGTGGCCCAGATTAACATAATAAAAGCATTATTAGACCAAATCTACAACACAAGTCAGAGTAGAGTCTTGCTAAATGGTCAAGGTATTCATAAAAATAGTTTGAGTCTGACTCTTATTTCTGGAACATGGGTCTGAGAAGAAGAAACCAAGCCTAACTTTTGTAATGGAGTTCCAAGGAGACACTTGGTGGATACAAAGAACTTCACTAGTAGTTTACATCTATTGATTTTTGTCTCTGCCTTTACTGATCATGGGAGCTGTTTCTCATTAAATGGAATAAAGCTTTTTTATTTTGAAAGGACAAAAACTGGGGAGACAGTTGAAACACAGGTACCTGCAGACAGACATGGGAGCCCTAGAGGAACTGGGGTGAGCTCACCTTGGGTACAGGAAGGTGAGATGGTTAATCTTAATGGTCAGCTTGATTGGAGAGAGAGGAGTGCCTAAGACTGTTAAATGCATCTCTCTATGTGAGGGTGTCTCCAGACTGGCAATGGACAGTGACTCAATGTGGGGAGATCTACCCTGAGTAAGGTTAACACCCTAAAGTAGACAGAATGCCCAGGTAAAAAAGGGAAGAAAGATTAAGGCAGCAAAGTGTTGGAAGCCCTTCCTTATATGAGGATGATATAAACAAATAACTAAATATACAGATGAAATAAACTAAATGGCTAGATTTAACCAAGAAAAGGTTTGGAATTTGGAGAGAATAGGAAATGGCAGTCCTTGAAGAAGTAGTAATTGTCAGAGCTGTCCTATTGCTTTATCACAAATCTCATGTCTAGCACCTAATTTATGTGAGTTAAATTATTTGTATCAATAAAATTATTACAGAGAAGGTATATTATGATAAAAAGGCTTCTTGAGATTATGAATAGGGAATCAGCTTCCCCTTGGGCTCCTCCTTGCCTATCTGTTGATAGTTTATAAGATGAAGATGGTGTCCCCCAAAGGGTAGACTTTCCCTGAAGGCCTATTTTTCCAGAAGTTTTATGGGTTTTACTCTGTCATGTGGTAGAATCTAAGCACAAGAAGAGAGAATGAGGAGGCTTGTGAGTTAAAGCCCATTGGATATAGAAGGTGCAAGAGCTTAACCTATACTAATTAGTGTTTTCCTTAACACAACTGGAGCCTCCTGAGGTTAGGAGTGTCCCAGAGTGAGTGCATGAATGCAAGCCTGCTTGGTTGTGATGAGCTACCCATAGAGAGGCTTTTATGGAAAATGATAAGAGGGACCTTAATGAACAAAAGATAAGGCAATTCTGCCTGCATACCTAACTCTGTGTACCCCTAAATTGATATGAGATGAGCATTATGACCCATCCCAAGGACAATTGAAAAGGGACAGAAAATAGAAAAATAGTGACATTGGCACCAAGAAGATCAGAATAGAAACCAAGTTGAATTATTATTGTCAATAGAAGGAATATCATGGAAAATTGCTAATTATAGTAAAAACAGATTTTTGATTGAACGTAAGTGCCACGATGGAGCAAAGACATGGAATAATAGTTCAGGAGAGTATGGAGATCTTGAAACACATCGCAGAGCATCTAATATATTTTGTGAAATTTTGACATGAGGTAAAAAGAAATCCTATTTATATACCACAGAATAAGCATTTTTAATTCTTCATTTTGAGACTGTGAGTGGACTGACAACAGAATTTATATCAGTAAGTCTCTAAGGAGGATCTACTTAGACATTGCTAAAATAATGAAGGGGAGCAACATGCCATCTGGAGCTTTTCTAGAACAGGAAAATGAATAATCAGGGTTTGGCTGGGAATGCCAGTTCTCACTCATCCATGTCTTACAATGTCCCTAAAACACCACCCAGGAGCTGAGAGACTATAGATAGTCATATATTTGTTTGCAGGTATTCTTTACCTCTCCTGGATTTCAGTTAAAACTTCTGATTAGAAGAGTTCATGCACTGTCTGTTTAGTATGGTCTCATCTCTTCTAAAGAGCAATTATTTTTCCTTTCTTTGCTTCAGTGTTCTTGATAGCTACAAGTGGTCTGAATGGATTGATAGCACTTATGGTCTGATGGGAGTGTAATTGAGATTGGAGAAGAGAACATATATGGATTTTTGAAAGCATGATTTTGGTATACTTGAAAGAAATATGAGTTGCATTATTACATTCTTATCTTTATGAGAGAGAAACAAGAGACTTCACCATTTCTTGGATACTATTTTCTTTCACAAAGACAGGGACTTTATCTTTCTTTCTTCCTGCCTACCTCTTCTCTTTCACATTTATTTCTATATGTATGATGACATCTGAATTTGGGTGGACTTTAAAGAAGCAATATCATACACATAAGACAATTTTATCTGAGTATACTGACATGTAAAGATACTGAGAGAAATTAAGGCAAAAGAATAAACGTTGGAAATTGTAAGTCTTCTCTATCTTTGCAGCTCTTTCCTGATTTGTGAATTTTATTCATTAACTAAAGATGGTCTGACAACATGTGAATGAGAAGGTGTGGGAAAGCTAAATAAACTCCAGCCAAATGAATAGGTATATGCTTCAGGAAGATGTGACAAGTATAGAGGAATCCTGTTGCCCAATGAATCAAAGCCTTTGTGGTAAATACAATGCAAACATTCATCTGCTATCTGAGATAAAGGACAATTTTTAAAGTGTTACAAACAAATGTCCTGAGTAATAGTTTTGAGTATCTAATGTTTTTATGACTGCCTGCCTGGGAGAGAGACAGTCCCCTTAGTGAATCAGCTGTATCTGTGGTGGCTTTGATGCTGTGTTTAGTTTATCTGTCTCTGTAGATATCTCTCCAAAATGATAACAAAGGAAAAACTGTATTGAGAAGAAGGGGAGATCATTTGCAAGCATGACATTTTAGTAGAATTCTAAGAGACAAAGTAACAAGATCACATCTTACACTATCAGGAAGGACTGCAGTGTAGGAGAACAATAATCTTCAAGATGACATACCAGCGGTAACTAATTCAGGACAAGGATGAGAGAAAGAAAGGGTGAAAGTGTTAGATAAAGCATGGTGGTGTATACCAAAGTTAATATTTTCCAGCCTGATGACCAAAAAGGCCATTCATCGTACCTCCTTCTTTTTATCTTGAAGCTCAGGCCATCTTTTTAGCCAAGTGAAATTTGAAAAATACTATCTAAAAATGGCAGGTTATAGCTGTTAATTTTATTTTCATGTCTCAGAGGAAAGTCCCTGTTTTTGTTTGGTATGAGTAGCATAAAAATAAGTACTTTCAGACAGTAAACTTTCATACTTGTATGAGCAATTACTACCAGTTTAGAACAAGGAACATGGAGGCACACATACATACACATATACAACACACACACATAAACACACTCATACTATAAAAGCCAAATAACTTGCTGAAGAAAAAAACTGCATTCATGATATAAGGGGTAATATAAAAGTATTTTCAGACAGTAAGCTTTCATACTTGCATGAGCAATTACTACCAGTTTAGAACAAGGAACATGGAGGCACACATACATACACATATACAACACACACACACACACACACACACACACACACACACTATAAAAACCAAATAACTTGCTGAAGAAAAGACTGCATTCATGATATAAGGGGTAATATAAAAGTATTTGTTCAGAGGACTGCACTCACACACAAAGAAAAACATTACATTGAAGTAGTATAATGAAGATCTCAAAGGATAATAACATGATTGCAAGAATAGAATAAACATGAGTTGTGAATACTGTGATTGCAATATAGTTTACAAACTAGAAAGGAAAACTTAACATAATAGTGATCAATTAAAAATTAATAATCAATTCATATTTTTTGGAAAAAATGTTAGGCAGAAAAATGTGTACCAAGACACATAGCTTTTATTTGAGTTCTGAGAAAGCATTCAGGTCTACAGACCTATTGCTATTAAGCAATGACTTCCCACAGAGCTATCTTCCTACTCCTGAGATCAAAGAACTGTAAGAAATGTCCAAAAATAAACTGTAGTCTTCATACTAAAAGCTAAAATCTGGATGTGGTAGTACACATGTTTAATCCCAGCTTATGGGAGGCAGAGGCAAAAAGATCTATCTGAGTTTGAGGACACCTGCTTTACAGAGAGAGAGTTGCAGGACAACCAGAGCTAAATAAAATCTGCCTTGAAACCAGATTTTAATATTCACTTATCAAAGAATTAGTGAAAGCAGTATGTAAAGGGGCATGTTTATAAAATGTAGCTATTGCAGGCATAAAAACTGTAAAAAAACATTATAAGAAAGTAATTACCAGAAAACAAAAGGGAGTCACACAGGCAGTGCATGCAGTAATTTTCTCATTTAAAGTGATAAATAAAAAAAAATGTTTTCAGCCATCAGGTATGCATAGACGAAAAATAAAAATAATCTTGGCTTGCAAAGACTGTGTATGACTACTGCATCTAATTATGTTATTTCATAATTTATTGAGTACACACAGAAAAATTGATGAAAACCAGGAACTAAAATAACCATTGAAACCTGGAAAAAGAAAAAAAATGGGTGAGGCACTGTGAAGAAGGAAGACTTTCATATTTTATGGTAAAAGGGCAAAGGTATCATGTAACATGCAAACACAAATGTATTATAATCAGAGACATAGAAGTAAGGACTGCCCAAGCATTACTCCATTGATACATGGAGATAAGCTTAGGACAATAACTACCCTTCTATTACATATGATAGTATAGTTAGTTATACACTATTATTTTGTGTGGTTTACACGCATGTAAGTAGGTATTTGTGTGAGTGAATGTAGGATTATATCAATCACTTTTACCCTCTTCTTGGGTAAGTTCAGTTGACTTAAAGAACAGCATAATTAAAAGAACAAATTTGTCTGAGTCTTGGCATCTTTCCTTTCCAACTCTGAATTTCTCTATTTGCAGGTGATATAAACCATGACGTATGGCTACTAAAAACAAGACAGAAGTGACTGAATTTGTGTTGTTGGGATTGTCCAGTCGGCCAGAGATGCAGCCAGTTATTTTTGGAGTTGTTCTTATCATGTACCTGATAGCAGTTTTGGGCAATACCCTACTAATACTTGTTGCTTGCTCAGACCCCAAGCTTCAGACCCCCATGTACTTCCTTCTCAGCCAGCTTTCCTTGATTGACATATCTCTAACAACCATCACTGTTCCTCAAATGCTGGTGCACACACTCTCTGTGGTGCGAAACATTTCCTATAACCATTGCGTGACACAACTATTTTTCTTTATGGCAGTGGGCAGCATGGAAGGCCACTTACTGGCTGCCATGGCATATGACCGCTATGTTGCTATCTGTGCTCCTCTAAGATACTCTGCTATTGTCAGCCATAGCCTCTGTCTGAGAATAACATTGACCTCATGGGTGGTAGTCAGCCTTAACAGTCTCCTGTACAGTGTGTTGGTCACTCGTTTAAACTTCTGTGGAAACCAAGTCACCCACTTCTTCTGTGACATCACTCCTCTGCTGAAGCTCTCTTGTACTCGACCAGTAGTCAATGAAATGTTAATCTTCACTGAGGGTGTAGCTGTTGTCATCAGCCCCTTCTTCTTCATTTTGGGTTCCTACATCCGTATAGGTTTTGCTATTGCCCACATGCATTCAACTGCTGCTCTGAGCAAAGCTCTGTCTACCTGTGGCTCCCACATTCTGGTTGTGCTGCTCCTGTATGGTTCTGTGATTCGCATGTACCTCAAGCCATCGTCTACCTATGACTTAGACCAGGATCGTCAGATTGCCATCTTCTACACATTGGTCACCCCTATGCTAAATCCATTAATCTATAGTCTCAGGAACCAGGAAGTTAAAGGAGCTGTCACACGGCTTCTTAGGAATCTTTGCATCTCAGGAAGCTTCCAGGTTGGCTCAGACAAAAAAAGAATGACAAATATTAAGAGACCCAATGTTTAACCTAAGACCACCTCAAATAGCTGATGTGGTTTCTTATTAATGTGTATAAAATCATATTCCTGTGGAATACTTTTTGATGTCAACTCCTTCTTGCATTAGAAAAAATAGGATTTAGAAAAAAATAGAAAAAAGGAATAAATGGTTCTCACGCCCTTTGCATAGACTATCATCACAGTGTAAGACAGAATATACTTTCAATTCACTGAACTTCCAGTATACAATGTTAACCCCCGAGAATGAGTCATCAGTATGGTAGCAAATCAATATGGCTTACTGAAATCAATCTTTTTCATAGTCATGTGTTTTATACTGTTTTCCAGAGTCAAGTCAAACTGACAGATGACACTATTGTACAGTAAGTTAAAATTAAAGTAAATTATGGGTGGAATTGAGTACTCCTTCCTAAATGGTATAGTATTCATTGTCTCATTTCAACAACATTTTAAATGATAATAATCTCAATGCTTATTGTTTAAATTATTTCATTTTACTTCCAGCTGTCATGTCATGGTCATATTAATTTTGTGATATGCATTAGGTAATCATGAAATGATATTTCACAGAAAATTAACAGATAACACCATGAAAGGGGACTAGCAGGGGGAATTTCCTGGTCAATTTGCTATTGATTCATCTATGTCCTACATGCAAAGTGAACTGTGTCTTCAGCAATAGTTATGCTAGACAATTGAAAGCAATGCCAATAGCCTATGTTAATTTGGATGCTTCTAGGGCACCATTGACCAATAACCCATAGGGGAGCATTCTGTTCCTGACACTGAGGTTTTTATGTAATGACTTCAGGAGCAGTGTTGTTTGCCTGAGGATATCTCTGTCCCATTTCTAGGTTTTGGTTATAATTTCCATTAGCTTACAAACTAGTGAGGTTTCATATTGTTTCTTAATACATCTTTAGTTTTTGTTAACTTACATTGATGATTACTCCTTTCTCTCATTGTTTTTAAGCTTTCCCTGTTTAAAATTTAGGTCCTACAGAATCTTTGTAATTTTATGAGGTCCCATTTGTCAATTCTTGATCTTAGAGCATAAGCTATTGGTGTTCTGTTCAGGAACTTTAGCCCTGTGCCCATGTCCTCCAGGGTCTTCCCCAGTTTCTTTTCTAATAGTTTCAGTGTGTCTGGTTTTATGTGGTGGTCCTTGATCCACTTGGAGTTGATCTTAGTACAAGGAGATAAGAGTGGGTCGATTCACATTCTTTTACATGTTGACCTCCAGTTGAACCAGCACCATTTGTTGAAAAGGCTATCTTTTTTCCACTGGATGGTGGTGGCTCCTTTATCAAAGATCAAGTTACCATAAGTCTGTGGGTTCATTTCTGGCTCTTCAATCCTATTCCATTGATCTATTTGCCTGTTGCTGTACCAATACCATGCAGCTTTTAACACAATTGCTCTGTAGTACTGCTTGAGGTCAGGGATATTGATTCCCCCAGAAGTCATTTTATTGTTGAGAATAGTTTTAGCTATCCTGGATTTTTTTGTTGCTCCAGATGAATTTGAGAATTTCTCTTTCTAGATCTATGAAGAATTGAGTTGGGATTTTGATGGGGATTGCATTGAATCTGTAGATTTCTGTAAGGCAAAGGACACTGTCAGAAGAACAAAATGGCAACCAACAAAGTGGGAAAAGATCTTCACCAACCCCACATCTGACAGAGGGCTAATATCCAATATAAACAAAGAACCCAAGAAGTTAGACCCCAAAGAACCAAATAACCCTATCAAAAAATGGGGTACAGAGCTAAACAAAGAATTTTCACCAGAAGAAATTTGGATGGCCGAGAAACACCTTAAGAGATTTTCAACATCATTAGTCATCAGGGAAATGCAAATCAAAACAACCCTGAGATTCCACCTCACACCATCCAGAATGCCTAAGATTAAAAACTCAAGAGACAACAAGTGCTGGTGAGGATGTGGAGAAAGAGGAACAGTCCTCCACTGTTGGTGAGATTGCAAAATGGTAAAACCGCTCTGGAAATCAGTTTGGCAGTTCCTCAGAAAATTGTGCATGTCACTTCCAGAGGACCCTGGCATACCACTCCTGGGCATATACCCAGAGGATTCCCCTGCATACAATAAAGACACATGTTCCACTATGTTTATAGCAGCCTTATTTATAATAGCCAGAAATTGGAAGGAGCCCAAATATCCCTCAAAGGAAGAATGGATACAGAAAATGCGGTATATTTATACAATGGAATACTACTCAGCAATTAAAATTAATGAATTCATTCAATTTGTAGGTAAATGGTTAGATCTGGAAAATATCCTAAGTGAGTTAACCCAATCACAAAAGAATACACATGAAATGCAATCAGTGATAAGTGGATATTAATGAGCCCAGAAGCCCTAAATACTCAAGGCACAATTAGCAAGTCAAATGATTCCCAAGAAGAAGAAAGGAAAGGACCCTGGGCCTGAAAAGATTGGATCCAGTTTTGTAGACCCAGAATAGAGAAATTGTGGGGGGAGGGGATGATTGGGGAATAGTTGGTGGGGAGAGGAATTATGGGATGTATGGTGGGGGGGGACTGGGAAAGGGGAGAGCCTTTGGAATGTAAACATTGAACATAGAAAATAAAAATTTAAATAAAAAATAATTTAGGTCCTAGACAACCCCCATACACTGTCCTTGCTCATTCATTTCAGAGGTGTCATGAGTGAGACCTTCTAGAGTATATTTCAACCTACTCGGCATTAAGTTCAGCCATTCAAATATTGTGTTCATGTTTTCTCTCTAAGCAACTACTCTATTCTTCTGTATATGTTTTTGTTTTGGTCAGGGTATTTAACATGTGACCTTGATTAGTTTTAAGTTGTGCAATGCATTTCCTTTGGTAATGGGTATTTGTATAGAAAGCAGAGAACATGTTAATTGTCTTCACCAAAAAATAAATATTGGGGGAAATATAAGGAATCTAGTTGAGGTAATAGATTTGGTGGTGATGGTTTTATACTTATATGTGCTCAGCTCACATTCCTCAAATTATATTAAACATGCTTTTTGCAATTTTTAGGTGTATGTGTGTCTGTATTTATATGTGTATGTGTGTGTGTATGCATATGTGTGATGCCTTGTGCATAGTAGGTGAATGATCTAACCACTGAGCAACATTTCTAGATTTAAATCTGTTGTGTGTGTGTGTGTGTGTGTGTGTGTGTGTGTGTGTGTTGGGAGTATAGAGTGTGTATGTGTACATGCAGAGGCCAGAGGACAACATCAGGAATCACTTCTCAGGTGCCTACCATTGTTGGTTTGACACAAGGTCTTTCATTGGTCTGCACTTCACCAAGTAGGTGAGGCTAACTTGCTAGTGATCTCTATGTATTGGCCTCTCTCTGTCCCTTATATCACCATCACTGAATTAACCATGATGTTCCACCACACTTGGGTTTTTGCTGTTGTTTTATTTTTGAGATTGTATTTTAATTATATTATTTCTTCCTTTCCTTTATCCTCTAAGCTCGTCTACTCATCGCTGTTCTTCAAAGTTTGCATTTGTTTTCATCAGTTGTTTTTGTATGAACATATATATTTGTACATACATATATATTCTCAAATATATCCCTTTTAGTCCATCTAATGCTATGTCTGTATATGCTTTCAGGGTTGACCATTTGTCACTGTAGTGTGTTCTTCCTTGAAAGGGCCACCTTTCAGCTTCTAGTTTTATTCAGTTGCTTGTAGTTCCTTGTATAGAATTGAGCCAAATTGAACATTTGGCTTTTAACAGGTTCTGGAGATTGAAACCAGGTCCTCATATTTGTAACATACTTTATTGGCTGGACCATTTTTCTATACCAAATATATTTTGTCATTGTTTAAGAAAAAGTTTATGTATATATAAACAATAGAATACACAGATCTTGCTGTATATTATCTGGCTCCACTAATGTTTCCTTTTCTCTACAAGCTCCATTTAGACCACAATACTCACAGTGTGATAGACAGAAAAAAGCATTCTTGGAACCTTGCAAAAATGAATGATTGTGTTTTTTGTGCCTCCTTTAACTGATTTAGGATCTGTCCTTTAATAAGAGATAGAATTAGTGTCTGGAAAGTATTACTCTAACATGAAGCACCTATTAGGATGTCTTATTTCATATCTCTCTCTCTCTCTCTCTCTCTCTCTCTCTCTCTCTCTCTGTGTGTGTGTGTGTGTGTGTGTGTGTTCATGCATGAGTGTATGCATGCATGTTTATGCACACACATGGGTAGGATTAGAGTCAATGCTGGATCTCTCTTTCTCTCCTCCTCCTCCTCCTCCTCCTCCTCCTCCTCCTCCTCCTCCTCCTCCTCCTCCTGATACAAGGTCTCTGAAAATAGAACTTACTGATTTTTCTGGTTGGGCAGAGTCTCTTGGGAATACACCTCAGCTTGTTTTGCCCCCTGTCTAGTGTTAAGGCTATAAATATATACTTCCATGCCTAGTTTTTATGTTGGTGCTGGGGATTTGAACAATAGACACTAGTCTCACTATCTCTTCATTCCCAGAAAGCTTTTTTTCATCTGAGGAGAAATGTATAATGAATTAAAGTTAGGCTTATATTCCTCTATATTTCCTTATTATAGACTAATGTGGTAAAATGTAGTCTATGTTGCTTCATATGACAGTTATAGCTCTGGAAATACCTACTTCTAATTGAACAGAGGACAGAATAGCTTATTTGTCCTGCCCTGAGTTGATTTACACAATCAGCCACAAAAAATACACATCATACTGACATATTTATCTGCTTATAAAGACTTCTTAACTCCATCTGACCTGTAACCATCTGCTATTCCCATAAAATATTACAACTTCAAATTTTGATACAAGACTTTATAAAATGTTCACATCCAGGAGAGGTAGTATACTCCTTTAATCTCAGCACTCCAGAATCGGAAGCATCTGGATCTCTCTGAGTCTGAGATGAGTTTGGTCTACATAATGAGTTCCAGGACAGCAAGAGATACAAAATTGTATGATCCTGTCTCATAAATAAAAACAATAGAACAACAAGCAAATAAAACATCAACAATATGTCTGTAAGGGGAGTGGCAAAATGAGAGGCAGATGAAAGTTTGGGTGCGAAAAATCAATTTTGTTTAATATAATTTGAAAGGGAAAAACCATAGTTCAGTGCTCATTGTTCAGAGATGGAATGACATGATGGCCAACCCCTGATGAAAACAACAAAGGTTCAAGTCAGATAATCAGTTCCATAGTAAACATATCCAAAAGCTCAAGTTTGACTTTGTGCTTTTGTGGATACACAAGGATCGCCCAATGCAAGGTTAATCATCTAGCCTTAAATAAAACTTAAGTTTTTTGTGGTAATCAGGAAATAGAACTGCTAATAGTATACCATTAATCTGGTTTGTGGTTATTATTGTAACAACAGTGCAAATTTCCATTTATTTATTTTTATACTCATTTGTTGACATTGTATTCTTAGTTACAATTTGTGTTCAGTGTTTGAAGCATGTATTCTGAAAGCTTATCAAAAAGTAGAGTAATGAAATAAAGAGATTCATAGAGTAAGATATGGGATGTAGGGAAAGTACATTTGATTATCCTGAAGCATTGATTGAAATAGCTTTGTAGCTTTGCAACTAAAATTTATCATCCAAAACAGTATATTTTAGGAAGATAAAGCATTAAAAGTGAGACTAACACAAGAAGTGTAATGTATCCATTGTGATCATCTGAATTTTTGGAAATTATTCATCTTAAGGATATAAGAATAGAATAGAGTTCAGAATTCAAAAGGAAAATGACAAACTATTGACTGTATTGTACGGTATGATAAAGATGGTATTTAGAATCAAAGTTAGATTTCAAACTTTCCCATTACTTGCTGTATGATCTCAAATAATTATTCAGTTATTTTCTGCCTCAGTTTTTCATTGTAAAGAAGGGAGAAACAGTAAGTGCTGTAAATATTTGATGAATAAAATATTTGTAAATGACTCATAGTAAATTCAATGCATATATTTTAATATCAATAGTAATTTTATTAATAGTATAATGATGAAATAATGTGGAGAAAGCAAAGAGATTTTAGGTAAAGAGCTGGATATTTAACCTCCAAATTATCACATAAAAAATAATTCCACACCTTGGTGTTTTCTAACAACAGAAATTTCTCACAACTCTGTTGGTTGAAAGTTGCATGGGGTCACATGTAAATATGTTTTCCATAGAAGGAGACAAAGGGAGATAGCCACCTGAGTAGATCTATGCTCATGACAAAGACTAAATATCAAAAGTGCAAACCCAGCTGACCCAAACCTATTCAACACTATCAGCTGGGAAAAGCATTTGCTATGCTTATTTATGAAGTGCTGTCTGAAGTTTAGTCCAGAGTCATTGATGGTATAGAGATGTACATATTCTGCTTATGATGAAGCCATGTCAAAGACAGGAAATAAGGGGGGAATTCTGAACAAATAATAACCTACCTAAAGTACACAACTTTTCAAGCTCCCATTAGTAAATATGAAGATTGTTTCTAATTTTCATTCTAATAAATAATAGCATAGTATATGGTATATGTATTGTTATACATATAATAGTCATCCATTGTATGTATTTATTCTGGGAGATGAACTGTTAGAAGAGGAATGGTATTACCTAAGTATTTTTTCTTTTTTTTTGATTTTTTTTATTGTATATATTCTATATTTACAATTCATTTCCCTTTTTCTGGTTCCCCACCCCCAAAGGTCCCACATGTCCTTTTCCCTCCCCCTGCTCCCGCATCCACCCCCTCCCACTTTACTGTTCTTGTACTCTCCCACAATGATGTTTTGGTCCATTCTAGCACCAGTGTCCACTCCTTTCTTCTTGTGAGACATCACTTGATATGTGATTTGTGTCTTTGGTGTTCCAAGCTTCTAGACTAATATCCACTTATCAGAGACTGTATACCATGGGTATTCTTTTGAGACTGGGTTACCTCACTTAGTATGACATTCTCCAGCTCCATCCATTTCTCTAAGAATTTCATGAATTCATTGTTTCTAATGGCTGACTAGTACTCCATTGTGTATATATACCACAATTTTTGTATCCATTCCTCTGTTGAGGGACATCTGGGTTCTTTCCAGCTTCTGGCTATTATATATAAGGTTGCTATGAACATAGTGGAACATGTATCCTTATTGCATGCTGGTGAATCTTCTGGGTATATTCCCAGGAGTGGTATGGCTGGGTCCTCCGGAAGTATCATGCCCAGTTTTCTGAGGAACCGCCATACTGATTTCCAGAGTGGTTGTACCAGCTTGCATTCCCACCAGCAGTGGAGGAGTGTTCCTCTTTCTCCACATCCTCGCCAACACCTGATGTCTTCTGAGTTTTTAATCTTAGCCATTCTGACTGGTGTGAGGTGAAATCTCAGGGTTGTTTTAATTTGCATTTCCCTAATGACTAGTGATGTTGAACATTTTTTAAGGTGTTTCTCAGCCAACCCGAATTTCTTCAGGTGAAAAGTCTCTGTTTAGCTCTGTACCCCATTTTGGATAGGGTTATTTGGTTTTCTGGGGTCTAACCTCTTGAGTTCTTTGTATACATTGGAGATTAGCCCTCTGTCAGATGTGGGGTTGGTGAAGATTTTTTCCCAATTTGTTGGTTGCCGATTTATCCTTTTGACAGTGTCTTTTGCCTTACAGAAACTTTGTAGTTTTATGAGGTTCCATTTGTCTATTCTTGCTCTTAGAGCATAAGCAATTGGTGTTCTGTTCAGGAATTTTTCCCCTGAACCAATGTCCTCAAGGATCTTCCCCAGTTTCTTTTCTATTAGTTTTAGTGTGTCTGGTTTTATGTGGAGGTCTTTGATCCACTTGGAGTTGAGCTTAGTGCAAGGAGATAAGAGTGGATCAATTCTCATTCTTCTGCATGTTGACCTCCAGTTGAGCCAGCACCATCTGTTGAAAAGGCTATCTTTTTTCCACTGGATGTTTTCAGCTCCTTTGTCGAAGATCAATTGGCCATAGATGTGTGGGTTCAATTCTGGGTCTTCGATCCTATTCCATTGATCCGCTTCCCTGTCACTGAACCAATACCATGCAGTTTTTAATACCACTGCTCTGTAATATTGCTTGAGGTCCGGGATATTGATTCCCCCAGAAGTTCTTTTGCTGTTGATCATAGTTTTAGCTATCCTGGGTTTTTAGTTATTCCAGATGAATTTGAGAATTGCTCTTTCTAGCTCTATGAAGAACTGAGTTGGGATTTTGATGGGGATTGCATTGAATCTGTATATTGCTTTGGGCAAGATTGCCATTTTGACTATATTAGTCCTGCCAACCCACGAGCATGGAAGATTTTCCCATTTTCTGATGTCTTCTTCAATTTCCCTCTTCAGAGACCTGAAGTTTTTGTCGTATAAATCTTTCACATGTTTGGTTGGTGTCACTCCAAGATACTTTATATCATTTGTGGCTATTGTGAAGGGTGTCATTTCCCTAATTTCTTTCTCGGCCTGCTTATCCTTCGCGTATAGGAAGGCTACTGATTTACTTGAGTTGATTTTATAGCCAGCCACTTTGCTGAAGTTGTTTATCAGTTGCAGGAGTTCTCTGGTGGAGGTTTTTGGGTCACTTAAGTAAACTATCATATCATCTGCAAATAGTGATAGTTTGACTTCTTCCTTTCCGATTTGTATCCCTTTGACTTCCCTCTGTTGTCGAATTGCTCTATCTAGTACCTCAAGTAATATATTGAAGAGATATGGCGAGAGGGGACAGCCTTGTCTAGTCCCTGATTTTAGAGGGATTGCTTCAAGTTTTTCTCCGTTTACCTTGATGTTGGCTACTGGTCTGCTGTATATTGCTTTTACTATGTTTAGATATGGGCCTTGAATTCCTGTTCTTTCTAGGACCTTTAGCATGAAAGGATGCTGAATTTTGTCAAATGCTTTTTCAGCATCCAATGAGATGACCATGTGGTTTTTTTCTTTGAGTTTGTTTATGTAGTGGATTACGTTGATGGATTTCCGTATATTGAACCATCCCTGCATCCCTGGGATGAAGCCAACTTGATCATGGTGAATGATCGTTTTGATGTGTTCTTGGATTCAGTTGGCAAGTATTTTATTTAGTATTTTTGCATCGATATTCATAAGAGAAATTGGCCTGTAGTTCTCTTTCTTAGTTGGATCTTTGTGTGGTTTTGGTATCAGGGTAATTGTGGCTTCATAGAATGAGTTGGGTAGTGTTCCTTCTGTTTCTATTTTGTGGAATAATTTGAAGAGTATCGGTATCAGGACTTCTTTGAAGGTCTGATAGAATTCTGCACTAAAACCGTCTGGTCCTGTGCTCTTTTTGGTTGGAAGACTGTCTATGACCCCTTCTATTTCTTTGGGGGTTATGGGTCTATTTAGATGATCTATTTGATCCTGGTTTAATTTTGGTATTTGGTAACTGTCGAGGAAATTGTCAATTTCCTCCAGATTTTCCAGTTGTGTCGAGTATAGGTTTTTGTAGTAGGATCTGATGATTTTTTGAATTTCCTCAGTTTCTGTTGTTATATCTCCCTTTTCATTTCTAATTTTGTTAATTTGAATACTGTCTCTGTGCCCTTTATTAAGTCTGGCTAGGGGTTTATCTATCTTGTTGATCTTCTCAAAGAACCAGCTCCTGGTTTTGTTGATTCTTTGTTTGGTTCCCTTTGTTTCAACTTGATTGATTTCAGCCCTGAGTTTGATGATTTCCTGTCTTCTACTCCTCCTGGGTGAAATTGCTTCTTTTTGTTCCAGAGCTTTCAAGTGCGCCATTAAGTTGGTAGTATATGCTCTCTCCTGTTTCTTTTTGGAGACACTCAGGGCTATGAGTTTTCCTCTAAGCACTGCTTTCATTGTGTCCCATAGATTTGGGTATGTTGTGCCTTCATTTTCATTAAGTTCTAAGAATTCTTTGATTTCTTTCTTTATTTCTTCCTGGACTAAGGTATCATTGAGTAGAATATTGTTCAGCCTCCAAGCATATGGGGATTTTCTGTTGTTTTTGTTGCTATTGAAGAACACTCTTACTCCATGGTGATCTGATAAGAGTCATGGGATTAGTTCGATCTTTTTATATTTGTTGAGATCTGTCTTGTGTCCAATTATATGGTCGATTTTGGAGAAGGTACCATGAGGGGCTGAGAAAAAGTTATAGTCTTTTGCTTTAGGGTGAAATGTTCTATATATATCTGTTAAATCCAATTGCTCCAAAGTTTCGATGAGTTTCTCCGTGTCTCTGTTTAGTTTCTGTTTTCCTGGTCGGTCCACTGTAGATAGTGGAGTATTGAGGTCCCCCACAATCATTGTGTTAGGTGCATTGTGTGCTTTGAGCTTTAGTAAGGTTTCTTTTACAAATGAGGGTGCCCTTACATTTGGAGCGTAGATGTTTAGAATTGTGAGTTCCTCTTGGTGGATTCTTCCTTTGACTAGCAGGAAGTGACCTTCTGTGTCTCTTTTGATGACTTTGGGTTGAAAGTCAATTTTATCTGATATTAAAATGGCTACTCCAGCTTGCTTCCTGTGACCATTTGCTTGCAAAATTGTCTTCCATCCTTTTACTCTAAGGTAGTGTTTGTCTTTGACTCTGAGGTGTGTTTCCTGTAAGCAGCAAAATGTAGGGTCCTGTTTCCGTATCCAGTCTGTTAGTCTATGTCTTTTTATTGGGGAGTTGAGTCTATTGATGTTAAGAGATATTAAGGAATAGAGATTATTACTTCCTGACATTTTTGATGTTATTTTTGTTTTTGAGTAGTTATCTTCCTTTGAGTTTGATGGAAGAAGTTTACTGTCTTGCTTTTTCTTGGGTGCCATTTCCTTCCTTGTGTTGGAGTTTTTCTCCTATTATCCTTTGTAGAGCTGGGTTAGTGGAAAGATATTGTGTAAATTTGGTCCTGTCATGGAATATTTTGATTTCTCCATCTATGTTGATTGAGAGTTTTGCTGGGTATAGTAGTCTTGGCTGACATTTGTTTTCTCTTAGGGTCTGCATGAGGTCTGCCCAGGATCTTCTAGCTTTCATGGTTTCTGGAGAGAAGTCTGGTGTGATTCTGATAGGTCTTCCTTTATATGTTACTTGGCCCTTTTCTCTTACTGCCTTTAATATTCTTTCTTTGTTTAGTACATTTGGGGTTTTGATTATTATGTGATGGGAGGTGTTTCTGTTCTGGTCCAGTCTGTTTGGAGTTCTGTAGGCTTCTTGTATATTCATGGGCATCTCTCTCTTTACGTTAGGAAAGTTTTCTTCCATAATTTTGTTAAAGATATTTGCTGGCCCTTTAAGTTGTAGATCTTCACTCTCATCTATCCCTATAATCCTTAGGTTTGGTCTTCTCATTGTGTCCTGGGTTTCCTGGATGTTTTGGGTTACAAGCCTTTTGGATTTTGCGTTTTCTTTGACTGTGGAGTCAATGGTTACTATGTTATCTTCAGCATCGGAGATTCTTATTTCTATCTCTTGTATTCTGTTGTTTATGTTTGCATCTACGACCCCTGTTTTCTTCCCAAGGTTTTCTATCTCCAAGGTTGCCTCCTTTTGTGATTTCTTAGTTGTTTCTACCTCTGTGTTCAGATCTTGGATGGTTTTGCTCAGTTCCATCATTTGTTTGTTTGTGTTTTCATGTAATTCTTTAATATATTTTTGTGCTCCCTCTTTCATGACTTCTGCCTGTTGTTTCAAGTTCTCCTGCATTTCTTTAACTGATTTTCTCACTTCCTCTTTATTGGTTTCTGTCTGATGGCCCATATTCTCCTGGAGTTCTTTAAGTGTTTTTTGTGTTTGGATTGTAAGAGCTTCTACTCTATTGATGTTCCCCTGCATTTCTTTAAGAAATTAGTTTATGTCTTTTTTGTGTTCCTCTAGGAGCATCATGACCTGTGCTTTTATATCTAACTCTTGTTTTTCTGGTGTGCTGGGGTATCCTGGACTTGCTGTGGTTGGCGAATTGGGTTCAGATGGTGACATATTGCCTTGATTTCTGTTAATAACGTTCCTACGTTTGCCTTTTGCCATCTCTTTATCTCTGGGGTTAGTTGGTCTTATTGTAGATGGCGCCCTGCTGAAAGCACAGCACGCCTGTCCCCAGGAGACAGATCCCTTCTGGCAGCTTGTCTGTGCTGGACTATGCTCGCTCTGAGTCCAAGTCCCTGACTCCAGCTGCTAGAGTTCCGAGCTGTGCCCTGAGGTGGCCCGGTGGCCCCTCGCGTGGCCTTGGCTGAGCTGCTCGTACCCGGCTCTGCTGCTCTCTTCTGGCTGCGTTGTCTGTGCTGGACTATGCTTGCTCCAAGTCCAGGCCCCTGACTCCAGCTGCTAGAGTGCTGAGCTGTGCCCCAAGGCGGCCCGGTGGCCCCTTGCTGCTAGTCCGCTCAGAGAGCTGGTCCCGGCTGGTAGTCTGCACCCGCAGCTGAGCTTTCTGTGCCCGGATCTCCTGCAGAGCTAAGCTAAGCTATAACTCTGGCCACGCACCTGATTCCAGCCGCCTATTTTTTTCTTTTTTTTTTATAAGATTTTACTATGTATACCTGATTGGCCTTGAGATAGGTGGCCTTTAGGCATTGAGGGCTGTCTGACCTTCATCTTTTGGGCAAGTGAGGAAGGACACACATTTACAAATAGAAAACTGGTGGTGGGTATAGAAATGACAATACCAAAATCCTGCCAGCACTAGCTCTGCTCCTACAGTAACAATTGAAAATACAGGGGTATACCATTATACATTGTAAGGGAAAGCCATTCCAGAGTTAACTGATCAAAAGTTGTTGTCATTAGAAAGTAGCTCAGTGGTACAGCATTTGCCTGGCAAGCACAGTGGCCTGGGTTTGATCCTCATCAAACCAAAATGGAAATGAAAAGACCACAGTAATAAATATGAGGGAAACTGGCTTGCTTTATTTAGTCTTTCAATTTATACACGCTAGGGTCTCCTTTATCTGGGAAGAACTCAGGAAGAGCCAACAATCCCATAAATATAGCTAGCTTCTCAGTCTATTTATGTGGCAAAATTTTTTGTTAAGATTTATATTTATGCTAGAAGAGAGCATTCTATAATATTACACTAAATCTTTGTAAGTTTAGCTCCTTCTCATCTCAGTGTCCTAAATAATTATATCTAATAGATGATGCTTTATGTAGACAGATATATTAGTCAGCCAAGCTTCTGTTGTCTGGCATGCCTCCTGAGAGGCTCCCCTAATACTCTTAATGATGAGATTGAAAATTTGATGTTTTAGCAGATCTGGCTTTGTAGTTCATTCACCATGCTCAGCAAACAAGTCAACAATCACCCAAGATTAGGAAATTTATCCTGTTAATTACTCAGCTGGCACAATGAGAACTTCAGGTCTCTGTGAATGGAATATCTTGAGAAGGTTAAGCATATGGAAGTGGGAAAGAGTGGTGCACTTAGTTCTGGGTATTCAGTAGATTCTGATAAATGTTGTATCCTTTCCATGTTGGGGTGGTTAATCTATTCTATCTGTCTCACAGAAAATTCCAAAAGATACAAGCACCAATATTTCTCTCATGGTATCCCTGGCATTTAGAAAATGTGAAAATGATAAATTCTTGGCTAATCAGATGGACCATAATATTTGGAATTAGAGGTAGTGGTGCAAGGCATATATGAACAGATCTGACAATATCTACTTTGCATATCTTTGGGACTCTGCCCAGTGACCTTTGCTGTTGATGCCAGTGAAGTAGAAGTCTTCTCACTCAATAGTTTGGAGATTACAGCAATGTTCTCAGAAGTCTCATTCTAGGCTATTTCTTTGACTGTGGTTATTAATAGAATTTTCTATTCTTATCTATTTTATAATCTGACACCCAGACCTTGAAATATTATGAGCTCTATATAGAATGTTTAGGAACTAGTTTTCACCACAAATTATCCATACTCACTTTTTATGAACACTGACAATCACAATTCTTTCTTTAACTATGGGTCTGTAGATTATCTTCAATTTCAGTGAAACCATGGTGATATTTTACAACAAGTACATGATGGTTCCTTTTGTTTTATGTACTTTGGGCTTAATCAATACTTTATAACATTATTTAATGAGAAAATCATTGCTATGTGTTCAATCTAGATATTTCCAGAACATTTATTTTTAAATTTATTTCTTTTAGTTCTAGAAGTTGAAACTTGGATCTTGTGCACACTAAACAAGTGTCCTTCTGACTTATATCCTTAGCCTTTCTTCTATTCATTTTGACATGGTCTAATTAAGTTGCTTATCATACTCTTGGATTCTCCAGCCCAGGCATGGCTTGTACCTACCATCCCTATGACTTGGCTTGTATGGACTACTAAAAAAGAAGCAGGCTAGTAAAGGACAATATAATTTTCTTAGTGTGATAGTTAAGATGTAGAATGTTGTTTAAGGTTTAAGCTACACAAAAGGGTTATAGTCTTCTTACCCATTTCCTGAAGGCTTCTTTTACATCTCCATTCCTCAGGCTATAGATAAAGGGGTTCAACATAGGAGTCACCACTGTGTACATGACTGTCACAATGCGGCCCTTGACCACTGAGTAGCTTGAAAGGGGCCTGAAATAGACCCATGTGAGGGTGCCATAGAATATGGCCACCACAGTGAGATGGGATCCACAGGTAGAAAATGCTCTCCATTTCCCATTGGCAGAGGGGATCTGGAGGACTGTTGAGATGATGAAGGCATAGGAGGCAACGATGAAGATCAGAGCTCCATTGATGACTATCACTCCTTCTGTATGAATCATCAAGGTGTTGATTTGGGTGCTGGTACAGGAGATCTTCATCAGAGGATAGAGGTCACAGAAGAAATGGGGTATCCTGTTATCTTCACAAAACATCAGTCTGCCCATGAGTAAGGTGTGCAGCAGGGCATGAAGGTGGGAGAGGACATGGCATAGAGTCACCATCTGTGCACACAGCATTCCAGTCAGTATTGAGGTATAACGGAGAGGGTTACAGATGGCAATGTACCTGTCATAAGCCATCACAGCTAGGAGGAAATTTTCCATGGCTGCAAAGCAAATGAAGAAATATGTTTGGGCTAAGCAACCCACATAGGAAATGGCCTTGGTAGAGGAAAAAATGTTTTGTAACATCTTGGGAACTGTGGTAGAGGTAAAGCAGATGTCTGCCAAAGCCAGGTTACTGAGGAAGATGTACATTGGAGTATGGAGATGAGGAGCAGAGATGATAAGTATGATTATAAAACAATTGCCAGAAATGTTGATGATATACATGAGTAGAAAGAGAAGGAAGAGAGGAATCTGCTCAACTGGGTTAGTAGAAATGCCCAAAAGAACAAAGTAAGACATGCTGGTCCAGCTGCTATTGTCCATCTGTAACAATAATAGCAGAAAAGAACATTTTCAGTCCTTAGAAATATGAGCAGGCTGCTTAGTAAGCATTACTGCTGTGCTCCAGTATGAAACCCTCATGGTCATGACAAAAGGATTGAGTACATTATCATTTTTCATTATTTTTAACATTATTTTCACATATAACATTTATGAAGCATCTTCTTTGAATTGGAGACTTTGGTACATTATCATATTTAAATAGTACAATTACTTTATGAAGCATCACCATTATTATGTATTACAAATTAGAAGGCATATAAAGTTTAAGCTCTTAAAGGGTACATTTCAATTTATATCATGTTTACCAGGATCCAAAGGTTATGCTGTTAAAGACTATCTAAAATTAAGCCAACCTACCTTATTTGTGACGGTAGACTGATATATGGGATGCACATCCAAGGAACTTGCCTGCAGAAGGGAATGTCAGAGTTAATATGGTTCATCAGTTCTCACTGTAGAGGCTATGTAGATGGGCATCCTTGCTGGTGCCCAAGATTCCTCAAATAGTACAAGTTGTTTTATAAGAATGAGTTTTAAGCTTCATAATTTCCATACACTTCCCTAATTGACCCTTATCTTCAACAGGTCTTATGCTTTATCTCGTCCCATAGCTAATAACAGTAAGACAAAAAGTAATAAGATGGATGCTCACTTTACACACTTACTATAGCAATAAATAATAGTTACTTTTGTATTCATAGACTTAGGTTGAAAAAACACATTGTTCCATTAGGTGCCTTGGCCTACATGTTTCTTACAGCTTGTTATTCATGTCTACATGACTAATATAAGTGGATTAAAACAACAATGGATACTTGAAAAAATTATTCTGAAAATGAAAAGGTATGATTTTGTTGCATGAGGGATACTGTAAATCCACACAAATGAGATGATGCATAGTTGGTGAATTAGATATTATAAGCAATCTTGAGACAATTTAATGTGTGCAATTTAATCTCTGTACAAATACTTTTCCTTTTTATGTCTAAGGTTTTTGTTATCCCATAGATCCTGGAACCAATGGCCAATTATATCTACTTATTACATAAAATTTTATGTTATACTACTATATAAAATTAATGATGTCTATAAATCAAAAATAGATGAAAATTGATGACTTAATGTAGTTGAAGCTAATAATATATAATTTGTTACTAATATTTTCTATAATATTTCAATTCAGATTAATTTTTTTCTGTTTACTTCTAACAAAATTTCATGGTCACAAGAAGCTAAAGTAACTTAAATTCTATATTCTGTAGTGTAGAAAGTAAGATAGATAATAATAATGATTTCCACTTAAAATAATTAAAATGAGATAAAATATGTATAGGGAAGAATGAAAGCACATGTTTAAACAGAGCTTTTAATGGTGATCTTGTTCTTCTATTCAAAGTGTGTGGTGTGTTATTCTCAATGTATAAGTGAAGATGTTGAAGCTCACAGAGTTCAAAGACCAAGATTAGTAAGTGGTGAATCCAGAATTTAAGTTCAGTTGCATCTGATCTGAGTCTAGACCCCTAACTACTGATTATCCTCCTCCCCTTAAGAACTTTCCTTATTAATTCCTTTACATTTTGCTTTTACATTGTGCATCGTGCTGCCTTATACATTAGCTAGATATATGTCCATTCTCTTACACGCACAAATGTATATATGTGTATAAGTATGTATATATATATGCATATATGTGTGATTAAGCCCCCATTATAAAGCTTAAACTATGTATTCTTGTTTCTGCTTTTAAAGTAATGCTATTGAGGATGAGAGTACTGGGTAAAGTTCTCCAAGGTCACACTGAATAGGGGCAGAGACAGGCAGAGGAAGAATCTGGTGTGGTTGTGGATGTGGGAAGCCAAGAATTTCAGTTATAAATGGGGGTCAGATAAACACAGAGCAACATGGCTTGCAAGTGTAGGACCAGGAAATAGGGCATGTGGGTTTGGTACCATGTTTGTCAGGAAATTATTCTGAGACCTTAGGGAGAACACCTTTTTCCTCATCTTGGAAATAAGGATAATATTTGCCTGGAATTAAAAAGCTTTATATACTCTACGTGTGTTGAAGCTCTTTAAAAGTTCAAGGAAACAGTGTGCACCAATCTTTATGATCCTGTGGGAACTTGGGGTTCCTGTCACAAACCTGATCCTTTTTCTTCAGCCACTTCAACCCCAAACTTCACTTTGCAAATAGAGAAGGAATTAGTATAACTTAGTCAAGTCTGCTCTCTGGGTTTCTCTTTCATTGTTAGGCCTCAGGTATGGAAAGAGACTGATTGTTAAAGAGAAGGCAATGTGGACAGCCACATTGTAAGCAAAACTTCTGGATTGCTCAATCCCGTTCACAGGTAGATGCTTCCTCAAAACCCTATATCTTTCTTTTTTAAAGTTATTTTTTATGAAAATCTTAGCTATGTAAATCATCTATGCTTTTTTGTGAGTATGTTTGAATGAGAGGAGGTTAGTGCATGAAGACAATACAAAAAAGGTAGATAACAGACAATAACAGATGACAGATTAAAGCACAAAACTTCATAGTACTTACATTATTGTCCAAATGGTCAATTTTCATGGTCTTTGCCAAGAATCTGGCATAAGAATTGCCTAATATGCCCACAAATGTTATGTGATGGTGTGTAGCCCTCTGTGAGTCTGTACCACTTTACTGAGAACTCTCAGCTAGACTAGAATGTACTGGACTAGGCACTTCCATTTCTCCTTGGCATATGTGTCATTGTGGCTTGTTTTGACACACAGAACCAGCTACTCAGGGAAGACAAAGGAGGTAGTCTTTTTTCAAAAGAGAAAGAAAAGCATCAGGTAGGAATTGAAGTGTTAGCAGCTCTGTGGGTGTCATACTAGACTTGTTAGAGGATATCAGGATGAGGGATGCTGGGAGCTGGGTTTTTATCATGTTTCTGCCTGGATCTCCTGATTCTCACTAGTGGGGAGTCCCAAGTGTGTCACTGTCCAGAATTGTTGCTTTCTCTGGGGAGTGGGACCAACAAGGCAACGTTTATAATGTTACTGTTGTGGCTTGGTCCCAGTAGTTCTGAAGAGGAAGCCCACAGAAACTCAGATATGATCCTGGAAGAGGTGGATGTCTTCCTTCCCTGAATTCTTTAAGATGTAGCCTCTTGCTTTGCTCTTACCTAAGCAGTCAACACAATTTACTTTTATAAAATTATTTTTTATCACATTTTCAGGACTTTTATTGTTTATAAAAACATTTAACAGAAAAAAAATGCATCAAGATAAAGTTAGTCTGTTTCTACCTGTATATTCATTTCAGGGGTAATCTGTCACTTATCATGTCTGACAGGTAGCACTGTAGACACTTCTCAATGCATAGGTAAACATATGCAATTATATAAAAATGAGATCTTGGGACCAGAGATATGGCTCAGAGTATTTTCTGCTTTTACAGACTACTCAAGTTTGGTTCCCAGAATCCACATGGTGGCTTACAACCATCGGTAACTTCACTTTCAAGGAGTCTGACTTTTTTATGACATTGTGGTTCCTGAACACATAGTACACATGAATAAACTCAGGTACACACAGGTACACATGAAAATGAATATTTTAAAAGAGATCTTATTTATGAATCTTTCTTTTTTCTCATAATTAAATTATGAACATCCTATGGCAAAAAGCAGACTGAGTTTATTATTTTTAAGATATTCCACAGACTTATTTTATAGAAATAATAACTGTTTCTATATTTATTGTATTGCTATTCCGCTAGCTTTTAAGAAATTGAGCAGAGACTGAAAGAAAGGCCATCCAGAGACTGCCCCACCTAGGGATTCATCCCCCATGCAACCCCCAAAACCCAGACACTATTGCTGATGGCAAGAAGTGCTTGCTGATAGGAGCCTAATATGGATTCCCCAGAGCTCCGAGGGACTGAACCACCAACTAAAGAATATGTGGGGAAGGACCCACATATGCAGCAGAGGATGGCCTTGTCTGAAATCAAAGGGAGGGGAGGCCCTGGGTCCTGTGAAGGTTTGATGCCCCAGCATAGGGAAATGCTAATGTAGTGGGGTGGGAGTGGGCATGTGGGTCAGGGAGCACCCTCCTCGAGGAGACAGGGGAATGGGGTGAGGTGGGGATTCTTGGAGAGGAAATTGGGGAGATAACATTTGAAATGTAAATAAACAAAATAAATAATAAATTAAATAATAACAATAATAAATTGAAAAAGGAAACTGCTACACTTAATTTTTTTTACATAGTTTTGTCACCAATATGCTGCACAAATATACTCAATGAAAGTGTAGATACATTCCTATAACCCACCTGGCCTCCGACTGATAGCTGAGGATGTCTTTAAACTCATCTCCCTTCCTCCATCTCTGAAGTGTTAGGGATCACACATACATACTACTATGCCCCAATCCAACCTTAGTTTTAAAAAACATTTATTTAGGACCTATTCTACATGGAAATAATTGATCCTTAAGCACTGTGCTTAAAATTCTAAATTGTGACAAAAGAAACAGAATCTGGTCAAAAAAATGTTAAAATATCATGTGAAATGAGTTAGTTAAATTTAAAGTCAGGAATTTTTCCCCTGAGCCAATGTCCTCAAGGGTCTTCCCCAGTTTCTTTTCTATTAGTTTTAGTGTGTCTGGTTTTATGTGGAGGTCCTTGATCCACTTGGAGTTGAGCTTAGTGCAAGGAGATAAGAGTAGATCAATTCTCATTCTTCTGCATGTTGACATCCAGTTGAGCCAGCACCATCTGTTGAAAAGGCTATCTTTTTTCCACTGGATGTTTTCAGCTCCTTTGTCAAAGATCAATTGGCCATAGATGTGTGGGTTCAATTCTGGGTCTTCGATCCTATTCCATTGATCTGCCTACCTGTCACTGAACCAATACCATGCAGTTTTTAATACTACTGCTCTGTAGTATTGCTTGAGGTCTGGGATATTGATTCCCCCAGAAGTTCTTTTGCTGTTGATGATAGTTTTAGCTATCCTGGGTTTTTTGTTATTCCAGATGAATTTGAGAATTGCTCTTTCTCCTGAACAGAACACCAATTGCTTACGCTCTAAGAGCAAGAATAGACAAATGGGACCTCATAAAATTACAAAGTTTCTGTAAGGCAAAAGACACTGTCAAAAGAATAAATTGGCAACCAACAAATTGGAAAAGATCTTCACCAACCCCACATCCGACAGAGGGCTAATATCCAATGTATACAAAGAACTCAAGAGGTTAGACCCCAGAAAACCAAATAACCCTATCCAAAAATGGGGTACAGAGCTAAACAGAGACTTTCTACCTGAAGAAATTGATGGCTGAGAAACACCTTAAAAAATGTTCAACATCGTTAGTCATTAGGGAAATGCAAATCAAAACAACCCTGAGATTTCACCTCACACCAGTCAGAATGGCTAAGATTAAAAACTCAGAAGACATCAGGTGTTGGTGAGGATGTGGAGAAAGAGGAACACTCCTCCACTGCTGGTGAGAATGCAAGCTGGTACAACCACTCTGGAAATCAGTCTGGCAGTTCCTGAAAAAACTGGACATGATACTTCCAGAGGACCCAGCCATACCACTCCTGGGAATATACCCAGAAGACTCCCCAGCATGCAATAAGGATACATGCTCCACTATGTTCATAGCAGCCTTATTTATAATAGCCAGAAGCTGGAAAGAACCCAGATGTCCCTCAACCGAGGAATGGATACAAAAAATGTGGTATATATACACAATGGAGTACTATTCAGCCATTAGAAACAATGAATTCATGAAATTCTTAGAGAAATGGATGGAGCTGGAGAACGTCATACTAAGTGAGGTAACACAGTCTCAAAAGAAAACCCATGGTATGCCCTCACTGATAAGTGGATATTAGCCTAGAATCTTGGAACACCAAAGATACAAATCACATACCAAGTGATGTCTGACAAGAAGAAAGGAGTGGTGCTAGAATGGACCAAAACATCATTGTGGGGGAGTACAAGAACAGGGAGGTGGGAGAGGGTGGATGAGGGAGCAGGGGGAGGGAAAAGGGCATGTGGGACCTTTGGGAGTGGGGAACCAGAAAAAGGGAAATGAATTGTAAATATAGAATATATCCAATAAAAAATATATGTATAAAAAAAACTGAAAAAAAATTTAAAGTCATCTTGTTGGGGAATTTCCCTGCATTTGTTTCCTGAAGATTCTGATGTAACAATGACCTGAGTGACTTGACTTGAGATGAATCATGATAACAAGCAGCGGGATCAAGATGGTGCATGGTGCAGGGATGAGGCTTTTTAACCCTGAGCTTTTACAAAGGTCAAGATTTCCAGTATAGATTATTCATTCACTTACTAGTTTTTGCATTTATTTCTACTTAGCTATATGATAGGTTCAGTTGGTAGTGTAATGAATAAAATAAAATGTGTACTTTCATAGCATGTATGATGTACCATTACAGATATTAATACTCAACTTAAAACTCCCTGAGGAGAAGAGGGGAGAAGTATGCTTTGTTTTCTACAGCCCTAGTGCTGTGCTGTGCATTAAACTCAGGGATCTACATGGTAGAGATGATGGAAAGATTGTAAAAGCCAGAAGTGCCTGGATGACTGTAAAACAGTGTCTTCCAGACACAACAGGACTGATACTGATATGAAACTAGGGCAACATGTACAAGACCTGCACAAACTAAAATCATACAAAATTCCAGCACTGAGGAGGCATTTGGCACAAAGTTGTACTCTGTATCAAGAAGTTGTTTGTAATACAGAGGGGGACACTCTCAGCCAACCATTGAACTGAACACAGTGTCCCCAATTGAGGAGCTAGAGAAAGGACTCAAGGAGCTGAATGGGTTTGCAGTGCCATAAGAGGAACAACAATATGAACCAGCCAGTATCTACAGAGCTCCCAGGGACTAAACCACCAAACAAAGAGTACACATGGAGGGACCCATGGCAGATGCATATGCTCCAGAGGATGGTCTTGTTCGACATCAAAGGGAGAAGAGGCCCTTGGTCCTGAGAAGGCTTGATGACCCAGTATAGGGGAATGTCAGGACAGAGAAGAGTTAGTAGTGGATCATGAGCGAGGGGTAAGGGGAAGGGGGTAGGTTAGGGGAAAGGAGACAATATTTGAAATATAAAGAATATATCTAATAACATACAAACAAACAAACAAACAAAAAATAACAAAAAAGAAGCTGTTTGCAGTTGATAACTCTTGGAAAAGGGAAAAATTAGTTTTCTCCAATGCAATGAAGCGTCACTGAATATATCAACCATAACTAGGGCAGGCCCAATTCCCTGGAGTGTTTGGCCTGGGAATGTACTACAAGGTTTTTTTTTATTGTATATATTCTATATTTACATTTCATTTCCCCCTTTTTGTTTCCCTACCCCCCTAAGGTTCCACATCCCCTTTTCCCTCCCCCTGCTCCCTCATCCACCACTTCCCACTTCCCTGTTCTGGTATTCCCCTTCACTGATGCTTTGATCCTTTCCAGCACTAGTGTCCCTTCCTTTCTTCTTCTCAGACATCATTTGGTATGTGAATTGTGTATTTGGTGTCCCAAGATTCTAGGCTAATGTCCACTTATCAGTGACTGCATACCATGGGTATTCTTTTGAGACTGGGTTACCTCACTTAGTATGATGTTCTCCAGCTCCATCCATTTCTCTAAGATTTTCATGAATTCATTGTATCTAATGGCTGAATAGTACTCCATTAGTATTCCATTGTGTAAATATACCCCATTTTCTGTATCCATTCCTCCACTGAGGGACATCTGGGTTCTTTCCAGCCTCTGGCTATTATAAATAAGGCTGCTATGAACATAGTGGAGCATGTATCCTTATTGCATGCTGGGGAGTCTTCTGGGTATATTCCCAGGAGTGGTATGGCTGGATCCTCCGGAAGTATCACGTCCAGTTTTCTGAGGAACTGCCAGACTGATTTCCAGAGTGGTTGTACCAGCTTGCATTCCCACCAGCAGTGGAGGAGTGTTCCTCTTTCTCCACATCCTCGCCAACACTTCATGTCTTCTGAGTTTTTAATCCTAGCCATTCTGGCAGGTGTGAGGTGAAATCTCAGGGTTGTTTTGATTTGCATTTCTCTAATGACTAATGATGTTGAACATTTTTTAAGGTGTTTCTCAGCCATCCGAATTTCTTCACGTGAAAAGTCTTTGTTTAGCTCTGTACCCCATTTTTGGATAAGGTTATTTGGTTTTCTGGGTTCTAACTTCTTGAGTTCTTTTTATACATTGGATATTATCCCTCTGTGAGATGTGGGGTTGGTGAAGATCTTTTCCCAATTTGCTGGTTGCTGATTTGTCCTTTTGACAGTGTCTTTTGCCTTACAGAAACTTTGTAACTTTATGAGGTCCCATTTGTCTATTCTTGATCTTAGAGCATAAGCGATTGGTGTTCTGTTCAGGAACTTCCCCCCTGAGCCAATGTCCTCAAGGGTCTTCCCCAGTTTCTTTTCTATTAGTTTTAGTGTGTCTGGTTTTATTTGGAGGTCCTTGATCCACTTGGAGTTGAGCTTAGTGCAAGGAGATAAGAGTAGATCAATTCTCATTCTTCTGCATGTTGACCTCCAGTTGAGCCAGCACCATCTGTTGAAAAGGCTATCTTTTTTCCACTGGATGTTTTCAGCTCCTTTGTCGAAGATCAATTGGCCATAGATGTGTGGGTTCAATTCTGGGTCTTTGATCCTATTCCATTGATCTACCTCCCTGTCACTGAACCAATACCATGCAGTTTTTAACACTATTGCTCTGTAGTATTGCTTGAGGTCCGGGATATTGATTCCCCCAGAAGTTTGTTTACTGTTGATGATAATTTTAGCTATCCTGGGTTTTTAGTTATTCCAGATGAATTTGAGAATTGCTCTTTCTAACTCTATAAAGAACTGAGTTGGACTTTTGATGGGGATTGCATTGAATCTGTATATTGCTTTTGGCAAAATTGCCATTTTAACTATATTAATCCTGCCAACCCATGAGCATGGAAGATTTTTCCATTTTCTGAGGTCTTCTTCAATTTATTTCTTCAGAGACCTAAAGTTTTGTCATATAAATCTTTCACTTGTTTGGTTAGAGTCACACCAAGATACTTTATATTGTTTGTGGCTATTGTGAAGGGTGTCATTTCCCTAATTTCTTTCTCGGCCTGCTTATCCTTTGCGTATAGGAAGGCTACTGATTTGCTTGAGTTGACTTTATAACCATCCACTTTGCTGAAGTTGTTTATCAGCTGTAGGAGTTCTCTGGTGGAGTTTTTTTGGGTCACTTAAGTATACTATCATATCATCTGCAAATAGTGATAGCTTGACTTCTTCCTTTCCAATTTGTATCCCTTTGACTTCCTTTTGTGTGTGTGTGTGTGTGTGTGTGTGTGTGTATGTGTGTGTACTTTTTGTTTCATTTTGTTTAGTTTTAGTATTTTTTTATCATTTTGATGCTCTGTTTGCTTGTTTTAATTATTGATTTTCTTTTCTTTCTTTCTTTTGAGAGTGAGGATATGAAGTTTGGTTGGTGGATCTGGGAGGAATTGCGGGAGAGGAAATAATACAATAAAAATATACTCTATGGAAAAATTAAGTAAAAAGAGGAAGGAAATGAAGTTTCAAATTTTAAAAATGGAAACAGTAAATATTTGTAGAATGAATACGAGAAAAAGCAGACTTAGCAATTTACTTAGACAATTATTTATTGAAGTATCATTGGCATAAGTGATTTGGAAAAATAAATGTTGGACACTTCAGATATATTTCTCACAACAAGGACCTAACATGATCCTACTAAGACTGCTAAGACTACTAGAACAAAAGCCAACATTGGGTAACTGATGGACAGCAGAAGCTTATTTCTTACTGATTTGGAGCTGGAGCTATCAAGGATCAAGGTGTTGACAGATTTTATACCTGCTGACCTGCACATTCAGTCTACATCTCTATATCATCAACTCTCTTGGGATACTTTTGTAAGGATATGAATCTTGTTCACAAGGCTCCACACACATAATCTAACAGCTCAATCTTCTAAAACCACCAACACAAAGATCAAGGGGAATGTGGGATATGAGTTCCCAAACCAAGCATTGTGTCCTTCTGTTTGCTCCCAAATTCATGTCCTTCTCACATATATTCCATCTCAATAGTCCAAAAGTCTTAACTCATTCTAGGATCAAATCTAATGTTCAAAGTCCAGAATCATATTCTAAGTATCATCCAAGAGCTGGAGGAATGACTCAGTGGTTAAAAGCACTTTCTGCTCTTACAAAGAACCCAGTTTTGATTCTCAGCACCCACATGGTGGCTGGCAATCATCTGTGACTTCAGTTCTAGGGGCTATGACACTATCTTCTGATCTCTACATGTACCTTGCACACACATCTCATAGGCATCTGTTTGAGCAAATCATCAATGGCCATAAAATAAAAATAAGTTAAAATTTTTTAGTAAAAACATACATATAATATAAATAAGGTATGAGTGAGACTCAAGAAAATATTTTTAAATATTATTTATTTAATATATTTGAGTATACTGTAGCTGTTTCAGACACAGCAGAAGAGGGCATAAGATCCCATTACGGATCCTAACAACCATGTGGTTGCTAGGAATTGAATTCAGTACCTCTGGAAGAGCAGTCAATGCTCATAACCACTGAGCCATCTCTCCAGCTCTCAAGAAAATATTAATCCTGAGGCAACTTGCACTCTGGGTATGAATCAGTAAAATCAAACATGAGATAAGGGTCCAAGATACCATGGAATTATAAATGTATGGCTCACACACTAATAAGACAGATAAAAAGAAGAATGGAGTAACAGATCCTAGGTAAGTAATTTTTAAAAACCTTTGATTTTTGGCCAACTAGGATGGAATTTCTGTGCCAGAAGATTTGCTGTGCAGAGTTATTCCCCTAAGACTCTGGGAAATTACTTTACAGTCCTTGTCTCCTCATACCCACAACACTGCTGGATACTTTTGTTTATTTTGCAGCTTGTCTTGGACCCACTGCAAGAAGCTCTATAAGTCTGTTGTTGTATGTATAGCCCTTCCTACTATTCTTCTGGGCATTGCCCAAGTCTTATATTCTCTTTGTTTTTTAATTAAAAAACTCACCTTAAATTTTTTCTTTCTTCTAGTCTATTTACTATAACTCTCCTAGACAAGACAAATCATACCACCTTCAACTCTTAGGAAGTTCTAGAATGATATTTCCTTGTATTGGTCAGAACTTCTGCCTTTCATAGGACACAAACAATTCAGTCATGTTCCTTGTCTCTCTATAACAACATTAACTTTTCCCATGACTTCCAAAATTAACTTGAACCTGAGCCATTCTTTTACCACTATTAGATGTCCTCTAGTAATATCAGTCATTTTTTTCATACCAGTGTTCTCATCCTTGTGAGCCCTAACCAACAATGCCTGCTCAGATACTATCCACTTTAATGTCAGTTCATTTTGTTACTATTTTTTAAGTACTCTATGTACTTTGACACTACTTTCTTACTTGATATATGCTTGGCTAATATTTTTTCTAGTCTATAGATTATCTTTACACTTATTTAATTATATGTAAATATATTACATAGTTAAAAATTTAACATATTAGTATTTGACATTGCTAATTATATATTTAACAATTTAATTATATATTAATTAATTTATAGTTACATATAAAATATGTTGTATTCAGTAGCTACCTGCAGCTACTGTGGACTGGTTCTTGCAAGAGAGACTTATGGGATGGATGGGGAAGTGGCAAGAAGAAAATTGGGTCAAGAAGACATTGCCTTTCAAGACCGAAGCTTTAATAAATATTAGGCAATATATAGTCTGGAGGACTCCCTCCCCCCAGGCTTGAGGTGATGTCTGGACATCTTTGCTGGCTCCAATCTCAGCAGGTTGCCTGCTTAGGTCAGAGAACTGCAGGTCCAGAATGCTTCTGCATGGCTTCCAAGTGAGGCTGTGTTGTTCTATACAGAACAAAAGCCAGGAATTTCACAGGCTGAGAACTCATCAGAGCAGAGGCTGAAGAGCCTAGCTCAAATGCTGAAGGGGGGAAGGGACAAAAATATAATTTAGTTTGATGATACCCTGTGATTTGAGGGTTATATAAGAAATCCTTCATTGCCTAGTCTTCCTCTATGTTTTTAATCTACTGATTTTTTTTTTTTTTTGGTTTGTCGAGACAGGGTTTCTCTGTGTAGTCCTGGCTGTCCTGGAGCTCACTCTGAAGACCAGTCTGGCCTTAAACTCAGAAATCCGCCTGCCTCTGCCTCCCAAGTGCTGGGATTAAAGGCGTGCGCCACCAACACCCGGCTTTAATTTTTTTTTTTTTTGGTTTATCTACTGATTTTATAGTGTTAGCTCTTACATTGAAGTCATCATTCTAGTTTCTTCATTCTCCCTACTCTAGGAAATTAATTTCCCCAATGAAAAAAAAGATTTTAATAACTTTTAAGGATAATTGACCATAAATATATGGATATATTACTTATTGACCCATCCAGATATGCGTTTGTGTATGTATGCAGGTACTACAGTATATCTTCTGAGAAAAATTAAGCCACATATCAAAGCCAGAAATCTAGTGTCTTCAGCTGTATTTGTTGCTCAGAAAGTGTCAGATATTCAGGGTCTTTTGTGGTTCTATATGGAATTTAGGATTGCCTTTTCTTTTAAAAAAATTAAAATTTCATTTCTGTCTTGTCCTTTGTGCTGGGGCAGACTGCTAGCCAATCTGGTCACCTAAAAATACTATATCTTGAGCCATCCTAGATCTGCTGTACTCAGAGCACTTGGTAAGAAGATGCCCCCCGACCCCCAAGTCCCAGAGCTGCTGCTGGATGCCCAATGGACTCAGGACACATCACAACCCAGGACCCCCACCCACTGAATACTACCCCCTTTCTTCCTGGTCCTTTCTGCTCTGCTTCCCTGAAGACACCATATCCTGAGCCATTCCAGAAGATCCCCTGCACTCAGATACCTGCAACTGACACCACAGCCTAAGTCATCCCAGGAGATCTGCTACACACCGGGCAACTGAGTAACTGATCACCAGCATATTTGCTCCCTAGACACTACAGCTTGAAGGCATCCTAGGAGATCTTTTGCATAAAGGGCAGCTGGGCAACAGACACCACAGTCTGAAGACCCCCTGATTCTCTGTGTCATGCAGGGCAACTGACCAGCCAGACTGAAAGCCTTCCAGAGTTCTGCTGCATACAGGGTTATAAAAACCATAGTCTGTAGGCACCCTGGAGAACATCTTCACAAAGGACAATAGCTTGACTGCTCCTCTGAAGACCCAACAGTCTGAAGGCCTCTCAGAAGATCTACTGCAGTCAGTGCAACAGATCATCAGCTTCTCTACACCTCTGAAGAGGCCCCCAGTTGGAAGGTTCCCCAGGTGGTCTGCTACAGCCAGGGCTGCAGGCCTACCGTCTCCTGGCCAGGGACAAAAGAGGCAGACTCCAGACAGTCACCCAGACCAGCAAACACCAGGGATAACCAGATGGTGAGAGATAAGCACAAGACCATAAGCAACAGAAGTCAATATATGTGGGCATTATCAGACACCAGTTCTCCCACCACAGTGAACCCGAGTATACCAAAACACCAGAAAATTAGGAAATTCACCTAAAATCCTATCTCATGAAGATAATAGAGTCCTTTTAGGAGGATATAAATAACTCACTGAAAGAAATAAAGGAAAACACAGGTAAACAGGTAGAAGCCCCTAAAGAGGAAACAAATAAATCCCTTAAAAATGTAGGAAAACAGAATTAAAGAAGTGAAGGAATTTAATAAAGAGGTCCAAGACCTAAAAGTGGAAGTAAAAACAATAAAGAATAAACAAATGTACTGGCAGAGTCTCCCAAGAGGCAGCTATATCAGGCTCCGGTCAGCAAGCACTTGTTGACATCCACAATAGTGTCTGAGTTTGGTGACTCTGTATGAGATAGATCCCCAGGTGGGCTAGTCTCTGCATGGTCTTTCCAACCAACCAGTACTCCCAGATCTCACAGGGACTAAACCACCAGCCAAAGAGTACATATGGAGGAACCAATGACTCCAGCTTCATATGTAGCAGAGGGTGACCTTGTTGGACATCAAAGGGAGGAGAGGCCCTTGGTCCTGAGAAGGTTCATTGCCCCCTTATAGGGAAATCCCAGGAGAATGTGAGGGGAAAATGGGAACAGGATCAGATATGTGGTGGTGGTGGTGGGGTGCAGGAGAAAACCCCAGAGGGCCAAGAAAATGAATGGAAATATGTAGTCTTGGTGAGTAATCTGGGAGGTGAGACACTCTCATGACTCATTGGGGTTGACCTTAGCAAAAATGCCCAGCAGTGGTGAGAGGGAATTAGAAGACTCCACCTACAGTAAATAGACATGGCCTCAAGTGGAGAGACAGGGTTACTAGCCCACAGTCAAAATTCCTGACCCAGAACTATTTCTGTCTAAAAGAATTGCTGGGACAAAAATGGAGAAGGAACTGAAGCAAAGGTGGTCCAGTGACATGCCCAACTTGGGATTCATCCCATGGGGGCACACTGAGGCCTGACACTACTGTGCTATGATGTGCTTACAGTCTGGCATGGCTGTCCTCTGAAAGGCCCTACCAGTAGCTGAATAAGAGTGAAGCTGAGACTTAAACCCAACCACTGGATTGAACTTGAGGACCCATATTGTTGAATTAGGGGAAGGATTGAAGAAGTTGAAAGTTACCCCATAAGAAGACCAGCAGTCTCAACTAACCCAGACCCTAAAGAGTTCCTAGAGATGAGCCACCAACTAGTAGCATACATGAATTGGTCCAAGAACACTGGCCCATATATATCAGAGGTGTCCTTATTTTGGCCTCAGTGGGAGAAGATGCATTTAATTTTCAAGAATTGAGGCCTCATGGAAGGAGGAGGTCTGGTGGTGGGGAGTACCCTCATGGAGGCAAGGGAGAAGAAGAATGGGATGAAGAAAGGTGGGAGGGGGACTAAGGGGGGAAACAACTGGAATAATGTAAATAAATGAAATGCTTTAAATTAAAAATGATTATGCCAGAGCAGCTGGGATGGAAGTCTTCCTGTCTCCATTTGTACCAGGGAACTGGGAAACTCTGCAGCCTTCTGTGCACAGCCCTCCAGGAGAGAGTCATCTCCCAGCAGCACTTTCACTTGTGAGTACAGAGGTGAGATTTCCAACTTCTCTCTGGAGGGGAACAGCTAGGAGCACAACCCCCCTCACCCTAACCCTAACACTAACCCTAACCCTAAGCCTAAGCCTAACCTAAGATCAGTGGAGTAGATGGGACAGAAGTCTTCCTGCCACCATTGACACCAGGGAGCTGGGAGACTCCACAGCCTTTTGTGAACAGCTGGCCAGGAAAGAGTGATCTCACAGCAGTGCTTTCACTTCTGAGCTCAGAGGAGTAAGGGCACAGGCATACAGGCTCACAGGAGGAATAAACTCCAGCCAGAGACAACAATACCAACTAGCACCAGAGATAACCAGATGTCGAAAGGCAAACACAAGAACTCTACCACCAGAAACCAAGGCCACATGGCCACATCAGAACGCAGTTCTCCCACCACAGCAAGTCCCAGATATAACAGCACACAGGAAAAAGCAAGAGTTGGATTTAAAATCGTATCTCATGATGCTGATAGAGGACTTCAAGAAAGACTTAAATAGCTCCCTTAAAGAAATACAGGAGATCATGGGTCAACAGGCAGAAGCCCTTAAAGAAGAAACACAAAAATCCCTTAAAGAACTACAAGAAAACACAAACAAGCAAGTGAAAAACTGAACAAAACCGTCCAGGATCTAAAAGTGGAAATAGAAACAATAAAAAAATCACAAAGCGAGACATCTCTGGAGATAGAAAACCTCAGAAGGAATTCAAGAGTCATAGATGCAAGCATCAACAATAGAATACAAGAGATAGAAGAAAGAACCTCACGTGCTGAAGATACCATAGAAAACATTGACTCAACAGTCAAAGAAAATGCAAAAAGCATAAAGCTGATAACCCAAAACATCCAGGAACTCCAGGACACAATGAGAAGACCAAACCTAAGCATTATAGGTATAGACAAGAACAAAGATTTCCAACTTAAAGGGCCAGTGAATATCTTCAACAAAATTATAGATGAAAACTTCCCTAACCTAGAGAAAGAGATGCCTATGAACATACAAGAAGCCTTCAGAACTCCAAACAGACTGGACCAGAACAGAAACTCCTTCCGGCACATAATCAAAACACCAAATGCACTAAACGAAGAATATTAAAAGCAGTAAGGTAAAAAGGGCAAGTAACTTTTAAAGGCAGACCTATCAGAATCACACGAGACTTCTCACCAGAGATGATGAAAGCTAGAAGATCCTGGGTAGACCTCCTACAGACTCTAAGAGAACACAAATGTCAGCCCAGGCTACTATATGCAGCAAAATTCTCAATCATCATAGATGGAGAAACCAAGATATTCCATGATAAAACCAAATTTACACAATATCTTTCCACAAACTTAACCCTACAAAGGATAATAGATGGAAAATGCCAGCACAAGGAGGGAAACTACACCCTAGAAAAAGCAAGAAAGTAATCTTTTTTTTCAACAAACCCAAAAAGAGATACTCAAACATGCAAATAACATTAAAATTAATAAGATAATTAATATTAAGAGACATTAATATCTCTTAACAACAATGGACTCAACTCCCCAATAAAAAGACATAGACTAACAAATATTTCTCATGTAAATCTTCAATTTTATCAGAAAATGTTTGTAATTCCCCCTTTAATTCATTTAGTAATGTTTTTTATGTCTACCATTATATCTGCATTATTTTTCATGATAATCTTCAATTTTAATATGTCTTTCTATTTCCTCTATTTTATCAGAAATGTTTTCAATGTAAATCTTTTTATCACAAATGTTTCTAATTCCACCTTCAATTAATTTAGAAAGTGTTTTTATATCTACCATTTTATATGTAAAAATTTCCATGAAATAAAAAAAAAGATTATGCTACAAAAGTAAACAAGCTTTAGCAGAGATGTTTAGGTAAATAAGCAGCAATGTAGACCATGCCTCTCACATCAGATGAAATAAACATCTAAGTAATAGTGTCCATTACACTATCAGAGAAGCACATATTAAAAAAACTGCAACAAGTTTCCACAGCACTGTTCTTGTGATCAGAGATGAGAACCCTCCTTGATCCACTTGAACTTGAGCTTAGTACAAGGAGATAAGATTGGATCAATTTGCATTCTTCTGCATGCTAGCTACCAGTTGAACAATCACCATTTTTGAGAAGGCTACCTTTCCCCCCCCCACTGGATGGTTTTAGGTCCTTTGTCAAAAATCAAGTGACCATAGGTATGTGGGTTCATTTCTGGGTCTTCATTTCTATTCCATTGACCTACTTGCCTGTCACTGTACCAATACCACACAGTTTTTAACACTATTGCTCTGTAGTACTGCTTGAGGTTAGGGACAATGATTCCGCCAGAAGTTCTTTTACTATTGAGAACAGTTTTCGCTATCTTGGGTGTTTGTTATTCCAGATGAATTTGAGAATTGCTCTTTCTAACTCTATGAAGAATTAAGTTGGGATTTTGATGGGGATTGCATTGAATCTGTATATTGCTTTTGGCAAGATAGCCATTTTTACTATATAAATCCTGCCAATTTGTGAGCATGGAAGATTTTTCCATCTTCTGAGGCCTTTTTTTTTTAAATTTTTTCAGAGACTTGAAGTTCTTGTCATACAGATCTTTCATTTGTTTGGTTAGAGTCACACCAAGATGATTTATATTGTTTGTGGTTATTGTGAAGGGTGTCTTTTCTCTAATTTTTTTCTCTGTTTATCCTTTGTGTATAGGAAGGCTACTGATTTGCTTGAGTTAATTTTATAACCAGCCATTTTGCTGAAGTTGTTTATCAGCTGTAGGAGTTCTCTGGTGGAGATTTTTTTGGATCGCTTAAGTATACTCTCATATTGTCTACAAATAGTGATAATTCACTGATAAGTGGATATTAGCTCAGAAGCTTGGAAAATCCAAGATACAATTCACATATCAAATGATGCCCAAGAAGAAGGAAGGAGAGGCCCCTGGTCCTAGAAAGGCTTGATGCATCAGTGTAGGGGAATATCAGGACAGGGAAGCAGGAGGGTGTTGATTGGGTAACAGGGGGAAGGGAGAGGATTTATGGGACTTTTGGGGAGGAAGAACCAGGAAATGGGTAATCATTTGAAATGTAAATAAAGAATATATCTAATAAAAAAGTAGAAAATAAATATCACCTTAAAATAAACCAACCAACCAACCAAACAAACAAACAAAAAACAAAAACAAAGATAAGAACCCTGACAAAATCTTTTGAGGATGTGAACAGCCACTTCATTTATTGCTGGTTGGATATGAAACATGGTACAATCACTTTGGAAGTTGCCTTATCATCTTAAAACAAAATGTCACAAGAGAACCGATACAGCAAGAAGGGTAAATACATGGAAGTCAATAAACTTAAACAATTTTTACTGGTGGCTCTAGCTCTAGGGCTACCCAATGTAACTAAGCCCTTCTACCTTTATGTGTATGAGAACAAAGTCATAGCAAAAGGTGTACTGACCCAGTTTATAGGCCCACCAAATAGGCCTGTGGCCTACCTGTCAAAGAAACTAGATCTAATAGCATCAGGATGGCCATCATGCCTGTGAATCATCACAGTTACTGCTCTACTAGTCAAAGATGCTGGCAAATTATAATTGGTACAAGAACTTTACATCATCTCCTCTCATGCTGTTGGGTGGGGTGCCCAAACAACCCCCAGACAGGTGGCCTGAATGACTTGCTGCCAGAGCTTATTGCTTAATCCCCCACATATCTACTTCCTACAGAGTACAGCTCTAAACCCAGCCTTTCTGCTGTTGGATCTGTACCTTGAGGCACCTCTCCACTACTGTGCTAGGATCCTGAGCCAGGTACATGGACTCAGAAAAGACTTGTCTGATCAGCCAATTCCTGATGCTGAGGTTGTTTAGTAGACAGGTGATAGCAGCTACAGACAAGATGGACAGAGGTACTCAGGGACAGCAATAGTGTCTGACATTGAGACTGTTTGGGCTTCTTCCCTATCCGCTGGCACTTGAGCCCAAAGAGCAGAGCTGATAGTCCTAGTCAAGGCCCTTAATTTGGGCAAGGATAAGAGAGTTAATATTTATACAGATAGTAGGTATGCCTTTGCCATGGCACATATTCATGGGGCTATATATCAAGAAAGGGGACTGCTTACAGCAGAGGGAAAGAATAGGAAAAAAAACAAGAAACTTTGGACTTGCTGCAAGTCCTCTGGCTACCAAACAGTTGGTAATTATACATTGTCCAGGCCATCAGAAGGCAATTACTACAGAACCAAAAGGTAATCACAGGGAAGATGCAGCAGCAAAGGCCACTGTCCTTAATCCTCTGCATACTCTAGCCTTTCAGTTGCCAGATCCTGGACCACCTACTCTGCCATATAAACCTGTATATTCTAAGGAGAACATTAGTTATATTAGAAATCAATTACCTATGTCCCACAAGCCCAGGCAGGAGACTATAATCCAATCCTGTCTGATGCACTCACTCAGGACCTGCTCCATCACATTCTTAAGATGATCCACTAGGGTATAAGAAAAACAAAAGAGCTCATTTAACATGCCAATTTAAAAATTATTCATCTAAGATCTTTGTTAGAAAAAAACTACCTCCAAGTGCCTTACCTTCAAGCTTACCAATGAGGACAACTGCCTCAAGACAAGGGCTCCTGACAGAGGTGCTATACCAGAGGCCTATAGGGAGATCGACTTCAATAAGGTAAAATCAGGAAAATATGAATACATGTATTTTTTAGTTCTTGCAGATACTTTTTTCAGACCTTCCCTACTAAACATGAAACAGCTCAGACAGTGATCATGAAGATATTAGAAATTATCCTTCCCAGATATGGTATGCCTGCCATGCTGAGCTCAGAATAGGACCTGCTTTTGGTCCTCATAAAACCCAGAAAATGGCCAAGGCCATGGGGGAAGATTGGAAATTAAATTGTCTTATAGGTTCCAAAGCTCAGGATAGGCAGAAAGGATGAATGGAACTCTAAAAGAGACCCTTACTAAATTGACAATTGAGACTGTGGGGACTAGGTAGTTCTTCTCCCTACTGCCCTATAAAGAGTCAGGAACATGCTTTACACCTTGGGCCTTTGAGATCATGTATGTAAGCCCTCTTCCATAGTTCCTAACCTGAAATCAGATGTATTAAATGAGTTTGCCTATAGACATATTCTTTTTTTCACTATCCTTTTTTATTTTAATTTTATTTTCTATATTCTTTGTTTACATTCCAAAGGCTTCCCCCTTTTCCAGTCCCCCCTCACCATGTGTCCCATAAGTCCTCCCCATCCCCCCGCACATTCCCCAATCACCCCTCAATCCTTTCTCTGTTCTGATACTCTCCTGCGAGGCTGGAACCAGTCTTTTCTGGACCAGTGTCCTCTCATTCCTTCTTCTTGGGAATCTTTTGATTTGCTAATTGTGCCTTGAGTGTTCAGAGCTTCTGGGCTCATTAATATCCACTTATCAGTGATTGCATTTCATGTGTATTTTTCTGTGATTGGGTTAACTCACTTAGGATGATATTTTCCAGATCCAACCATTTGCCTACAAATTGCATGAATTCATTATTTTTAATTGCTGAGTAGTATTCCATTGTATCATATTATTCTTGATTCTCTCAACACCCTTGCATTCCTGGAGAGAGCTGTGGCCATCAGTTTGAACTTGGAAAATTGAAAAACTACTGCTTGTTCCAGGAACCAGAACATCCCCAAGTAACACTCTACCCTTGATAAAGGGAAATGCCGAGTGTCATGTCCAGGACAAATAACTCAAGTTACAGCAAAGTTTACGATGTTAGCTAAAATTTTATCTAAGCTACCAAATTGGAAAGCCTCTTACTCATCTTAAACTGTATAAAACGCAAGGATGACACCATCTCAGAACACTTCCATGGTCATCCACTGCATTGGAGATGTTGGAAGTGTCTGAGCTAGAACTTGACCAGGAGTTCAACTCTTTGCTTTTGTATATGAGTTGGAATCCTGGTGGTCTTTGGTGGTCTGTGGGGATCCTGAGGTCTGAGCATAACAGTTAGACATATGGATCCTGAACCATACATTCTTGTGGTTCAATAATTATACAGCCCAAGGACACCCATCAGAGGCTTGACACACCAGGGCCAGTGAAGTTAACCCCTTTCCAATTCTTATTACTACAAAAACATCCAAGGACCAAAGTCATCCAGATAGTTAAAGGCCCTTGAAAGAATATAATTAACAAAAACCAGAACAATAGAACTTCAAAGTGCAGCTACCCTACTATAGGAAGCCCTGGTTATCCTAACACACCTCAAACACAAGAAAATGACCTGAAATCCAATCTTATAAAGATGATAGAGGCCTTTAAAGAGGAAATATATCCCTGAAAGAAATACAAGAATTAAGGAAGGGCCATCCTGGGACTGTGCCACCTGGGGATCCATCCTGTCTACAGACACTAAATCCTACACTGTTGCAGTTGCCAAGAGGCACTTGCTGACAGAAACCTGGTATGATTTTTCCTTGGAGAGTTCAACCAGCAACTGACCAACATGGATGTGAATGCTTGGAGCCAGACATCAAATGGAGATCGGAGATCAGGGACCCTGGTGGGGGAGCTGGTGAAAGGACTGGAGGAGCTTAGCAGAATTGCAACTCAATAGGAAGAAGCACTGGTCCACCCAGTGCTCCCAGGGACTAGACCACTAATGAAGGAGTGTACCTGGAGGGATCCATGGCTCCAGATACATAGATAGCAGAGAATGGCCCTGTTTGACATCAATGGGAGGTGATGCCCTTGGTCCTGTGGAGGTTTGATGCCCCAGTGTAAGGGAATATTGGAGGGATGTAGTGGGAGATGTTTTGTGAGGGAGCACCCTCATAGAGGCAGGAAGGAGAGGGAAGTTATTGAATAGGGGGGCATGTGGAGGGGTAACCAGGAAATGCAAACAAATAGAAATAATAATGATAATGATAATGATAATGATAATAATAATAATAATAATAATAATAATAGATATAGGAAAATACTTTTAATCAGGTGAATTGTGTCTGTTGATGTTGGGTGATATTAATGACCAGTAATTGTTATTTTCTATTATTTTGATGTTGGTGGTGTTAGTGTGTGTGTGTGTGTGTGTGTGTGTGTATGTGTGTGCCCTCCTTTTTTATGCTGGCATGGAATTACTTATTTTTGTACTTTCTTGAATGTAGTTGTCTTCTTTTTGTTGGACTTTGAATCTTTTCTGTAGGGCTGGATTTGTGGATTAATACTGTTTAAATGTGGGTTTGTCTTGAAATACCTTGTTTTCTCCATCTATGGTGATGGAGAATTTTGCTAGGTATAGTAGTCTAGTCTAGATTGGTATCTGTGGTACTTGTGGGTTTTTTGTTTGTTTGTTTTGGTGTTTTTTTGAGGTTGCAAAGATATCTGTCCATGTCCTTCTAGCTCTAGGGTCTCTGTTGAGAAGTCATGTATAATTCTGATAGATTTGCATTTGTATGTTACCTGTTCTTTTCTACTTGCTGCTTTTAATATTCTTTGTTCTGTAGATTTTTTTATTTTCATTATTATGTGGCTGGAGGGTTTTCTTTTCTGGTTCAGTCTCACTGTTCAATAAGCTTCTTGTTTGTCTATAGGCATCTCTTTCATTAGCTTGGAGATTTTTCTTCTATGATTTTATTGAGAATATTTTCTGGTCCTTACTGCTGGGGCTCTTAAACTTCTTCTAATTCTATTATTTTTAGGTTATGTCTTTTCATGGTAGTCCAGATTTACTGGATGTTTTGTGTCAGGAATTTTTTAGCTTTAACATTTTCTTTGACTGATGCATTATTTTTTCTATTATATATTCTACACTTGAGATACTCTCTTTTGTCCCATATGTTCTCTTGATGATGCTTGCATCTGTTGTTCCTGTTCTCTTTCCTAGGTTTTCCATCTCCAGGGTTCTTTCAGTTTGTGTTTTCTTTATCACTTTTATTTCCATTTTCAGATTTTTAACAGTTTTATTTCATTCACCTGTTTAATTTTATTTTCCTGTATTACTTTAAGGGATTTATTTATTTTTCTCTTTAAAGGCCTCTATCTGTTTGGTTCTATTTTCCTGTATTTCTTAATTTCCTCTTTAAAGTCCTTTGTCAGCTTTATAAGATTAGATTTGGGTCATTTTCCTGTTACTTCAGTTGTGTTATGATATCCAGAGCTTGCTGTCATAGGGTAGTTATGCTATGAAGTTTTTTTTAATTTTTTAAAAAAAATTATTAGGTATGTGCTTTATTTACATTTTAAATGTTGTCTCCTTTTCTGGTTCTCCCCTTCCCCGAAAATTCCATAAGCCATCTCCCCTTCCTCAAACATCCTTCCCCCACTTCCCTGTCCTGGTATTACTCTACACGATGGCATCAAGTCTTTCCAGGATGAAGGGCCTCTCCTCCCTTTCATGTCTAACAAGACTGCCCTTTGCTGCCAATGTGTCTGGAGTCATGCGTAACACCACGTGCACTCTTTGGTTGATGGTTTTGTCCCTGGGAGTTCTGGGTATACTGGGTGACTCATACTGTTGTTCCTCCTGTGGTACTCCAAACCCCTTCAGCTCCTTGGGTCCTTTCTCTAGCTTCCCCATTGGGGACCCTGTGCTCAGTTCAGTGGCTGGCTGAGAGTGTCCCCTCTGTATTTGTCATGTACTAGGAGAGCCTCTCATGTGATAGCTATATCTGACTCTGGTCAGCCAGCACTTGTGGGCATCCACAATAGTGTCTGAGTTTTGTAACTGTATCTAGGATGCATTCCTGGGTGGGGTAGTCTCTGGATGGTCTTCCCCTCAGACTGCTCAATATTTTGCCTTTGTATCTCCTTCTGTGGGTATTTTTTTCCATTTCTACAAAGGACCCAAGTATCCATACTTTGTTCTTCCTCCTTCTTGGGCATCATTTGATATGTGAATTGCGTCTTGGGTATTCCAAGTTTCTAGGCTAATATCCATTGTTCAGTGAGTGCATTCCATGAGTGTTCTATTGTGACTTTGTCAACTGGAAACTCTGAGATGGTATCAGAACCTGTCTGTCCCAGGGTAATCAGTTTCATTTCATTTCTTCATTTCTCAGGCTGTAAATTAGCATTTCTATACAGAGGTGATCTTTGTATATTTTACTGTGTTCAATTTGAGCAGCATAATAGAGGAAGTTAAGATGCCATTTTAAAATAAGAGCTCATCAGTTAGATCTCCATATAGTGACAAGTGTTGTAGAGATCACACCAACATAAAATATAGTACAAATCTGGAATTTCCCTTGAGTTATCTACAGGCTGTTAGCCTAACCCTTTAGTAGAGTTCTCTATGGGAGGTGCAGTAAAAAAAATGTGGCAAGTTATAGTTTACAGTAGATCTAAATAGACAGTTAGTATTATGCTGAGAAATTACTCAGAAAAAAAAACTTTTGTCTTTGACCTATGGATTAGTTCTTAAGTTACCCAGTATAGATAACTACAGACCAATGCTCAAGCTCAGTATGTGTTCCCTTGGAGAAACACTTGAATCTTTAAACATACAAATTATATAGCTTTATGTTTGCCTTCCTATATCACAGAATCATAGTAGTATTGAGAGATGTGATTTATTGGACTGATGCATATGTACAGAGTAAGAAAACATAAAAAATAACAGTAACTGAGGGGAACATATTGCAATCATGACTATATAAGTGAATGCATTTGTTAATATTCTGCCTTTGCCACTAATTATCTGTATAATTTTAGACAAGTAATTTAATCTCTAGGAACCTCTGTTTTTTTTGTTTAATGAAAAAGAAGGAAAATTAACTCAGAACATGCTGAATCTTGTTGATGATAATAAATATTGAAGTACATGAAGTAAAGCAAGCAAATACACATGTATTTGCACACACATAAATTTCAGAAACAGGGTATATTTTTATTACCTCTTATTAAGTGAGAGAACTATGGCTCAATGGACTTTTTAAAAACTGCATTGGACTGTAAAGCTAGCAAGTAAAAAACCCAAGATTTGAATTTCAACATCAAATGGATTATGTAAATTGATTTTCCCTGAATTCCACAAAGGATGTCTTTAGCTTTGTGGGGGTTGCAGAAAAATCCTGTTCAGTAATCTTCTCAAGGCACTTGTCATATCTTTGTTTCTCAGGCTATAGATGAATGGGTTCAGCATGGGGGTCACCACAGCATACATAACTGCTGCAATCCTATCCTTGCTAACTGAATCAGCATCAGATGGAATAAAATACACCCCAATAGCAGACACATAGAACAGGCAGACTGCTGAGATATGGGACCCACAGGTTGAGAAGGTCTTCCACTTTCCACTTGCTGAAGGGACTCTCATAATGGTGGCCACAATGCGGACATATGAAGCAATAATAAACAAAGGAATCAAGACAGTTAATGCTCCTCCCCAGTAGAGTAGCACGCACTGGTTGGCATAAGTGTTGGAACAAGAGAGCTTCAACATGGGAAGCAGTTCACAAAAGAAATGGGGAATGATGTTATCCATGCAGAAGGATAACTGTGACAGCAGAATGATATGGGTTAGGGCATATGAATTGGCAAGGAATAGGGGTATGGTCACCAGTAGGATGCAACATCTGGGACTCATGACCAAGGTGTAGTGAAGGGGATAGCATATGGCCACAAGTCTGTCATAAGCCATCACTGCCAGAAGGAAAACATCTAGTCCAATGAACCACAGGAAGAAATAGATTTGAGACAGGCATCCAGCATAGGGGATGCTATGCCTCTGAGTTTGGATGTTTACCAGCATCCTGGGAACTGTGGTAGATGATAAACACAGGTCAGTGAGAGAGAGGTTTGCCAGGAAGAAGTACATGGGACTGTGGAGGTGTGGATCAGAGACAATTGCCAGGGTGATCAGCATATTCCCCATCACAGTGACCAGGTATATGACCAAGAAGATGCCAAAGAGGAAACATTGTTGTTCCTGATGCTCCAAAAGGCCCAGGAGGAGAAATTCAGAAACAGTACTGTGATTTCTTGTCATCATAATTCAGTGGGAACTAAAAGAATGAAGAACAGAACACCAAGAACTCTTATTATGATATCACCTTGATGGTAACAGTAAAAAACAAGATGCCATTAGAGTGTTGGTGGCTATGTATTCTCAAAGACCTAAATTGACCCTCTGATTTGGTCATGATCACATATACCACATTAGCTCTCGTAGCACTAGAAGGAACAACCAAGGCAGTCAACTATAGAAAAGTGTTTGTTTTGGTCCGTGGTTCCATTGTGTTTAGGCCTGTGGCATGGTGGCATATCATGTCAGGAAATATATATACAGTGAAAATGCATACTTTTTCCTAGCCAGAGCCTCAGTTTATGACTGGTTTATGGTTGTGACATGAAAAAGAAGGAAAAGGGAAGAGACAAGGATCCTACAGTCCCCTCTGAAGTCTCCATAATCACTGAGCCATACGTTTTAGTTTCCACTATCTACCATTAGGGCTAAAACAGGCACCAAGCCTATAATACATGGGCTTTTAGAGAGTGTTCTATATTCAGCAATAGCAATTCACTTATCAAAAATGTAACTCAGTCTCCTGGAAAGCATGATAAGGTTAAAATCTTGACAGTTATTACAATTAGAGTTTGTGTTCTTAGGTTTGTCACAAATATATCATTTATGAGATTACCAGGACTAAGTTATTCACTCCATGTTCATTGAATACTTATGGGGTGTCACACATAGCCTGGGATTTTTCTTGTATGCACAATAATTTTGTCAGAGCTATCACAGACTCAACAAACACATCCATAAGAAATGAAAGATGTCAAAGTGATTGTCAGATCCATTTAAGTTTAGGGATTAGCAAGTAACTCATTGTTGAAAGAAGAGATAAAATGAAGATAGCTAGATAAAGAATCAATTGGAAGGTTACAAATGCACCCTAAATAAAGAGATAAAGTAGCACAACTATGGTAATGTGCACTTATATTTAGAGGAAACAGAAGGCAACCATAGTTCAAAGGTGGAGTTCAGAGGGGAGTGGCAGAGAGAAGGTAAAGAGGCAGAATTAGGGTACACATGGTTTTTAGTACAGATTAGGGAATTTATATTTTATTCTCATAAAGACCCCTATGAATATGTGTAAGTGATTAAGTAGAAGGTGTTCAGTTTGTAACATAAATGGTCATTCTCTTGCTATGTAGAGAAGAATTATATGGATCATACAAGCATACATGTAAATAGAAGCTACATGTCATGACATGTACCTGTAACTCTTGTATTTTGGAGACTGAGGCAAGATGATAACAATGGCACATGTGTGTAATCCCTGAGGCAAGATGGTAGCAAGTTAGAAGTCAAGCTAGTCTAGATGGTGAGACACTGTAGCCAACAATGGCAACAACAGAAAGATAGCAAACAGTGATGCTACAAAGAAATACATGTAGGACCTTGAGATAAGGTGAAGTGAATGAGGGTGGGCTATAGTTCAGCTGTCTTTTCTAAGTTATTGCTCTTTCCAGAGTCTAGTCTACAAATACCAGAATTCTCTAAAATAAATGGGAAATAATAAGCTGACTCATTGTACCAACAGAGAAATGATCTGAGTGTTTGCCAAATTGGAGAATACATGCAATATCTTAGTCAAGTCTTAAGAAGTCTTTGATAAGGAAACATATATGGGCAAGCCTAAATAATTTTCAGAAGGAGAGAGATTGAAAAGTTCATGGGCCACATAGACAATGCACAGGAATGGCGATATAAAGATTATGTGTCGGTACTGTACAAGTGACATATTCTTTGGTCCACACAAACTATATCTAATGTATATTTTCCCCACATTCTCTGATCAGCAAACAGAGACAGAAAATTTCACTTCCAGAGACAGGTGGCCTTTAAGTTTTCTTAGATGTGATACAGGCAGTTGTGAACTATTTGGGAAAAATAATTTTGTAAATAATTATTATATAAAATATATTTTTTCTTACTAGGTATATGTATGTGTGTATGCATGTTCATGTGAGTACATGCAAGCACATTAGTGCATATATTTGGGAATCAGAGAGCAACCATGAATGTGAGTTCTTGTCTTCTATGACATTGAGACAGGGTCTGTTGTTTTTCTTTACCTCATATGCTAAGCTAGCCGGCCTGTGAGCTTCTGAGGATTCTCCTGTGTCTATAGCCTTCTCTCTGTAGGAGTGCTGAAAATTACAGATTCATGCTACTGAGTTTTGTTTTACATGGGTTCTTGGCAACAAACTTAGCTCCTCACAGTTACCTATGTATTCAACCCTACATCTAATCTTTAGAATCACTTCACTGTGTGTCTAGGGTACCATGTTTGTAACTTTTCTTGTACTTGTTTATTTTTTATGCAATGCCAGAAATACCCAGGGGCATACAACGTTTAAGGAGAATCCCAGTGAACACAGCCCCTCTGATTATATGGTAACTAGACACTGGTAATAAGCAAAACAGATAAGCATACAACCAGAAGTTAGGGTGAGCATTGAAAGGAGAACTATGTTGAAAAAGGTACAATTGGAACATCTATTTTGACTTCAGGGAAAGCTCTTTTGAAAATTTTAAATAAAATTAAATAAATAAATAAAAATTTTTAAATAAAAATTTGAGACATGAAGAAATAATTAGCCATTAAGAGTAGAAGTAACAAGACTAAGATTATAAACTACTCATGCCCTGTGACAGTTCATAGTATGGGGAGATACTCATGGTCAGAGACAATGTGTACTATTTGATGAATTGCATTCAGGTTGACCATAGGTAGCTGGACCACTTGAATCAAAATGTGCTGCATGGGTTGACTTGTCAGTGAGTTTAGACTCTGATGGTAAATTCATGCAGCCCAGCATTCTCACTGGTACATCCTTAAGATGCATCTACAGAGAAAGAGTCAAAACAAACTTGAGAAAGGAGAAGTCAAGAAATGACTATATTCTGACATCCCAGAAAATCATGGACTGACTTCCCTTTGATTTTCCACTTGAATTTCACTGTCCTGAGATTTTTCTCCCTGGTAACAAGACTGAAATTACTTTTATTTCAAAGATGCAGACTCAGGGTATAAGGGATGTCTGACTGTAAATCCTCTGTTTTGTCAAATATTAACTAAGGATACAATGAGAGAACATCTGTATGACCATGTCCACAGAAGAGAAGTTACATGCTCTGACTATTGGTGTCCTGCTTAGCTGTGCTAAAAGTGTTTACACATCCCATCAGAATTTTAATTTTTGAAGAGAAACTATTTCTTCCACTAAGGAAACTAAAATATGAAGAAGTGATGTTATTTGTCTGAAGTAGAACTTAGTGTATTAGCAGAAAAGTCCAAGCCTGAACCCCTGGTCATCTGATTTTACACTTACCCAACTGTTTTCCACTAGTCTTTGTTTATATGAAGCCCTGTGGTTCTTTAGATCCTGCTCCTTTCAAAAAAATTCACATTCCAACTCTTTCTGGAGACTCAAACTTGTTCTCCCATGTAGTGAAAACAAAACCCAAAGTTTGTATGTATGTGTAGAATATATTTCTGGAGCCACAATATTTGAACTAGAAAGCCTGCAGGGGGCACATATGGGAATATTTACCAGATACAGATGCTTCAGAGTTCCCATTGGTGAGAAGGGAGACCAATTATCTCTGAATCTCCAGAGAGAAGAAACACACTGCAGCTGTCAAGTGAGATTTCTATTTCTCCTACAGATTGTCAAAGATGTTGCCTTGGTGAGGGGTGTAGGCTACACTTATTTCTGGGTAAAAGAGGAAATGTTTGGATTGTTGATAGGGATTATTATGGTTTAGTAAATTAGTGGTTGTAGACTCTACAATATCCATGGCTTCACTAGCACAAGTACTTAGCTAAGTTTCTAGCTAAGAGGGGAGAAATAGTACTGCTCAACAGAGCAAATGGTCACTCTGAAAACATACAGGCAAATAGCATTATACATACCAAGCAGGTTGTATTTAGCCACTGTGCTAATCAGGTTTTGTGTGTTTACTATGCTCTGTCACTAGTTAGCTGCTGGTTATATACCAGTCTAAAATAAAAAAGAATGGCTTAGGTTAACAACTGATACATATCAGTTTATTCTATACCTAGAGACTCAATATGAGGTACTGTGCTATGTATGTGTATATGATACATACATACAAATGTGTGTATGTATGTATGTATGTATGTATGTATGCATTAACAATTAATGGAAAAGAGGCCATGAATTTAAAGACACCAAGGTGGGCTATGTGAGAGAAGATAGGAAATAGAATGGAGAAATGTGGCAAAAAAGAATGAAAGCGTTAGTTAAGGAAAATAACTAATATTAATGGCACCCCAGAGGATTTTTAAAATTTATGTTCCCATTTGTAATAAAAGAAAGTTTTTATGATGCCAAATACTCAGCAATAGACTGCTAGACTCTAAATTTTATTCATTTATTTTTGTTTTTGTGGTGCTAACGATGGAATTCAGGCATATTATACAAATAGGCTACCATTGTGCTACACCCAGCTCCTCATCCTCTGGGTATCTCATGCTGTTTTAAATTAATATTCCTTTGCAATATATTGAATTTGATCATCTTATATGTCATAGAGTTAGTTAGATAGCTCCTTGTGTAAATTAGATACTCAAATTATTGTCTTGTTTTGTTGCAGTTTTCTTAACTTTCCATTAATTTGAAATATTTATATACTCCAATTTGATTTCTGAGGTAGATGATAAAAAACAGACACATAGGCAGATAGTTATATACCGATGATTTCTAAATGGATAGATAGAATCTTTTGTGAGATGCCTTTTCACTATCTATATAGTTAGATGAATAATAATGTTTTTATTATTCCAGTTTTGGGTTTTCTGTACACACTAAAAAACTTTTATCTTATCTTATTTATTTATTATTTATTTATTTATGTATTTATTTGTGTATTTATGCATTTATGCATGTATGTATGCATTTATGCATGTATGTATGCATTTATTTATTTATTCATTTATTTACTTATTTAGGCACTTTACATCCTGATCACATGCCCATCTCCATCTCTCTACATACATTCCTCCCCCCATCTCCTTCTCTTCTGAGAATGATGACCCACCTGAGTATTGCCCAACCGTGACACATCAAGACACTGAAGGATTAGTTGCTTCCTCTCCCACAAAACTCAGAAAAGGTAGCCAAGTTAGGGCAGTGAGATACACAGTCAGGCAACAGATTCGGGGTCAGTCTGTGCTCCAGATTTTGGGGGACCCACATGAAGAACAAGATGCACGTATGTGCAGGGGACCGGGATCCAGCTCATGCTTGTTCTTTAGTTGTTGGTTCAGTCTCTGGGATTCCCTAAGGATTCCTGTTAGTTGACTCTGTTTGGTCTTCTTGTGGAGTCTCTATTCCTCCAGGTTCTTCAGTCTTCCACAAGACTCCCCAAGCTTCTACTGATGTTTGGCTGTGGGTCTCTGTATCTGTTGATTGGCTGCTGGGTGGAGGACAGTAATGCCAGACTCCTGTCTGTAAGCATACCAGAGTATCATTAATAGTGTCAGTGATTTGTTCTTGGCCATGGAATCAGTTTCAAGTTGGGCCAGTCATTGGTTGGCCATTCTCTCCAGCTCATGTCCATATTTGTCCCTGAATAGCTTGTAAGCAGAACACATTTTGGGTTGAAAGTTTTGTGGTAGATTGGTGTCCTTATCCATCCACAAAGAGTACTGCCTAGCTACAGGAGATGGCCCCTTTAGGGTCCCTATCTTTGACTTCTAGTATTCTTAGCTAGAGACACACCATAGACTCTCTGGAGCCTCCCTCATCCTAGGTGTCTGGTACATCTTAGAGATGACCCCATCACCTGCAGCCAATATCCATTCTCTCTCCCAACTCTCTCTACTCCTAATACTCTCTCTACCTTGTTCCCATCTCTATCCCCTCTCTCACCCAGTTTCTTTACTCCATATGCTCCAATGTCTATTTTATTTCCCTTCTGAGTAAGATTCAAGCATCCTACGTTAGGTCCTATTCGTTATTTGCAGATTTATTCATAACAGCCAGAAACTGCAAACAACCCAGATGTCCTTCAACTAAAGAATGGGTAAAAAATGTGGTTCATTTCCACAATGGAGTATTAGAATGGATAAAGAAAATGTGGTTCATTTATACAATGGAGTATTACTAAGTCATTAAAAATAAAAACATCATGAAATATGCAGGCAAATAGATAGAACTAGAATATATTTTCCTGAGTGAGGTAACTCAGACCCAAAAGGACATGAATAGTATGTACTCACTAATAAGTAGATATTAGCCATAAAATACAGGATAACCATGACACAATGTACAGACCAGAAGAAGTCAAATAACAATAACAACAACAAAAACCATTTATAGGGTTTTATATAAAACAAAACAATACCAGCCCACATAAGACTGGCTCAAACCAGCATACATAAAACTAGTTCAAACCAGATAAAATCCCATCATAGATAAGAGGAAGTATACACAGAGTTCCAGTCCTAACCAAGAAGCTGTTTGCAACTGATAATTGCTAAAAAGGGAAAAATCAGTTTTTTTCAAATGGTGTTTCACTAGGTTTAACAACTATACTCCAGGGCAGGCTCCAGTTGGCCAGTGTAAGACAAACTCTATCCTTTTTTATTTTTTAATTTTTTTGTTAGTTTATTTTATGTGCTTGCTGTATTGGTTTTAGCATTTTAGTTTTTATTATTTTATTTTTCTGAGAGAAAGAAGGAGCATGAAGTTGAGGGGGTAGGCAGTTGGGAAGGATCTGGAAAGAATCAGGGGAGGGGAAAGACTATATTCTAAATATATCACATGCAGGAGGAGAGAAAGGAAAGAAAAGATCTGTCCAGATAAATGTGGACATGTTTCTCTTGCATTTTCTTCTGGAATTTTTATATCTTTCATTTGAGTTGTTGATCCATTTTCAGTTTTTACATGAGAGATAAGGGTATAGTTTTTACCTTCTGCTTGTGGATATTGTTGTGATCATAAAAAAAGAAAGAGGTTAGAGAGTATATGTTCTGCAGTGGTGTGGGGGATGGAGTTGCCTCAGTGGGTCAATGCCAAGGCATCCCTTCCCCCTGATGGACCACACACACACACCAGCATAGTATAGAATAGAGCTTATTTGGAGCATGGGGGGGAGTTAAGAGGGTAGGAGAGGCAGAGAAAGGCAGAGAAAGGGAGAGAGTAGAGAAGCAGAAGCAGGCCATGACCACCTGGAGGGGGGAAAGGGAGGAGAGCCCAAGAGGGGGCAAGAGTTGTAAGAGAGGTAAGAGGAGTAAGAGGGATAAGAGGGATAAGAGAGGTAAGAGAGAGAGGAGGGGCTGAGCAGCCCTCTTTATAGTAGGCCAGGCCTACCTGGCTGCTGCCAGGAAACTGTGGGGTGGAGCTTATACAGAAACCTAACACATATCCAACCTCTTCTTAATATGTACTTTTCCTCTGTTTGTTGAGATGGATTATCATTCTGTATTCTAGATTGTTCTGGGACTCACAAGTGTCAGCCTCCTGGGCCTTGAGATTATAGATATGTGTTATCATGCCTGGATCATTGTGAAATAGAAAAACCTCTTAACTATAAGTACATGTATTTAATCCTAACTTCTCTGTTAAGTGGATCAGAAGATCAAGGGTAAGACTCATAATTATAGAACTCATAGAAGATGAAAAAGGTGCTTGGGACATGGTGGAGGAGTAATAGGACCATGTGATATGAATGTGGAAAGGAGACTCTGGGGGCTGGTAGAATACTAGGGGAAGCAGAGATTGGAGAATTAATAAATTTTGTTTGTAGGGTAGCATAATGAAATCTAATATTTGATGAACTAATTAAAATATTCATTAATTTGTAAATGCTACCAAGAAAATAAAAGCATAAGGCAAAGAATGAGAGGATGTTTATATAAAATTGTTATATAGGATTATTATCCAAAAATATATAGAATTCTTAAAACTCACAATAAGAAAATAAACCCAAGTGAAAATTGAACCAAACATCTTGACAGACATTTCACCAAGGAAGATGTACAAATAGTAAAAATATAAAAGATGGTCTAGTTCAGGTATCACCAGAAAGATGTAAATTAGAGAAATAAATCACACAACTGTTAAAATAGCTAACCAGAAGGTTGATCCAGGAGAAGGGGGTATGGTGTTCAAAATACATTGTAGGATATTCTCAAAGGATTAATAAAAATAATTAAATTTCTAAACATAAAATATTCACCCACATGCATTTATATCATTAATTATCATTATTTGGAGGTATGTCCTTGAAATACTGAAATCAAGTTGAAACGTAATGAGATTAGCCTCAACATCTAAAGGAAGTCTCAGGGGTTCCATGTCCCCTTGGAGTCAGTCAGCTCTGCTAATTAGGATTCAAATCCTTTTTATGCTAGAGCAATCACAGAACAAATGTCCCTGAGAGGTAATCACACCACAACTGTAACCCTAAGAAGGATCCTAGAATCAGATTTAGCAAAGTTGAAACCAGAAGATATGCAAAGGACTTCTCCAATAAAGAGCCCTTGCCTCTGGAGTCAGGGTATCTCTGTCTTTTGAGATGAGAGCTGAGAAAGTAGCATTACCTGGGACCTGGAGGTTAGTAGGAAATCAGAGTGTTGGGACCAGAGAAGGAAGATAAATTACCCCTTTAAGCAGCTTGTTAGTCTTACCTTCATTTTCTATTCCTCTTTTAATCAGCCTCATTTGGAGGAAGATAGTGAAGCTGAATACTGATAGAGAGGCTAACTTGGGGATAATTTGCAGATGTGGAGAATTTTAGCCTCTGGAGAAAGCTAGAAGAAAAGTCTTTGGGCATGGAGGTGAACTAGAAGAATCTTCCAGAGAAAGCTTGAAGCAAAGATTATACGTATGAAGGTGAGCTGGAAGAAGTTGCTGATCCACTTGCCTACTTCACAGAGTCTTGCGCTTCTTTCTTTTCTCTTATAATTTCAAACATTTCTTGAATTAGAAACTCCCAAGATCTAACTGGAACTTGAATCTGACTTTTGGTTTTAGGACCATCTACTTTGATCTTGCAGTCATCCACAACAAAGGTTTTGGAGCGAGCAAAATTTCCAGCATTGTAAAAACAACCATGGTATTCTCATCATCATACCTCAGAAGTAAGGATTAAAGCCTTGCTGGATCCTCATGATTTGAATCATTGAATTAGAGTGTGTTAAGTGACAACGTTTTTTGTATATAACTGGATCCAAATCAATGGAAAGAGTTAACCAAACCAAGATTGTCTCTGAGTTCATCCTCCTAGGACTCTCCCCTCGGCCTGAGGACCAAAAACCACTCTTTATCCTCTTCCTCATTATTTACCTGGTTACTCTAGCAGGTAACCTGCTCATCATTCTGGTCATCCGCTATGACCCTCATCTTCATACTCCCATGTATTTTTTCTTGACCTTTCTGTCTTTAACTGACATTTGCTTCACTACAACTATTGTCCCCAAGATGCTAGTGAATTTTCTGTCAGAAAAAAAGACCATATCCTTTGCAGGGTGTCTGACACAAATGTATTTTCTATATGCCTTGGGCAACAGTGATAGCTGTCTTCTGGCAGTAATGGCCTTTGACCGGTATGTAGCCATCTGCAACCCCTTCCACTATATCACCATCATGAACCATCATCGATGTGTCCTACTAGTGACCTTCTCTTGCTCCTTTCCTCACCTCCATTCACTTTTGCACACACTTTTACTTAATCTTCTTACCTTCTGTGACTCTAATGTTATTCACCACTTTCTCTGTGACCTCAGTCCTCTGATAAAATTATCCTGCTCCTCCACATTTGCCAATGAGATTGTGATAGTGACAGAAGGAGCTCTTGTTTTGGTGACCCCCTTCCTATGCATTGCCTTCTCCTACATCAGAATTCTTATTACAATACTCAAGATCCCTTCTGCTGCTGGGAAATGCAAAGCCTTTTCCACTTGTGGTTCTCACCTCACTGTGGTAACCCTCTTTTATGGAAGCATCTTCTATGTGTATTTACAGCCTGTGTCAACTTATACTGTCAAAGACCATATAGCAACAATTGTCTACACAGTTTTCTCATCTATGCTAAACCCTTTCATCTACAGCTTGAGAAACAAAGACCTAAAGCAGGGTCTGAGGAAGCTCATAAATAGAAGGACCATCTAAGTAGCATCTTTTGACAAACTCACAAATCTGTTCCACTTAGACTTGGCTTGTTTCTGCTGTTCTTGGTAAACAGTGTCAGAGGTTACCATTTTAAATGCATGTATGAAAAGGCTATGGGGACATTTATATTCAATGAGGTAATCCATGATGGCTATCAGCTATTCTTGTACCTCTGTAAGTAGGATGCTTTTATTCTCTATTTCTCCTCCTTTTCATTATCTGTATTTTCATCTTCTGAAAACTGCTTAAATTAATCCTTTTACTTTCCAGTATTTTCTCAAATTCTCACTGTTTATTAAACTGGTTCTCCAAAATTTCACACAATCACTTAAAAATTATGTAATTTGTAGCAATTGAATGCCTTTCAAAACTGAACATAAGGAAAAGGAAAGAAAGGGATAGGATGATAATGATTACATTTTATTATTTTTTACATTGGGAAAATTCCATGTTTTTTTCTCACTAAAATGTCTCTTGCCTAAATTTGATTTTTGTCTGTAATCTCTTTTTTTCTATTTTCTCAAAATTACATAGTTCCTTTTGATTTTTCTTATACTTTACCATTTAATTAAAAATACCAGTAGAACAGGAAACAACAATAACAGCTTGGAGATTTTCCATTTCACTTGGAGTATATAGGAAACAATATATGTAAAATATGTTGCTTATTCTAAACATTTCTACTCATAGGACTATATGTAGAATTATCATCAGAAATGTATACTGAAAAATACTACCATAAGTATGTATTGAATACTAGGATGTTTGGATTCATTCTGTGAACTTCAGTATCAACAGGAAAAATAGCAGCACTTTAAAATTTGATCAATCAATAAATAGAATAATATCATATACTGCAAATTCAAATAATTTGATGTATTTTTATTGCTGCCTTGAAAAACTATTAAGGAAGACCAAGATATGGAGCAAAGTAGAGTGTAGTGGTGTACACCATTAGTACTAGTACCCAGAAGACAGAGACAGGAGGATCTTCATGAGTTTGAGGCCAGCCTAAGGTACATAGTAAGTTGCAAGCCAACCAAAGATGTAGAGTGAGGACCTGCCTCAATAAAGAGAAAAAAGATGTAGAACAAATGGATATGCATGGGAGTGGTGTTTGGGTGAGGGAGCAACAAAGCAGGGTGCTTATGCTTTCCTGTATCCATTCATAATGTTTAAACACATTCTAATAAATATTATTTGTGGAATTTAAAATTATCAATACATAAGATGGTCAATGCAATGTCAAAAGACTAATAATTAACAAGTGAAAACAAGCATTCCAAGTGCTTATGTATCTGAAAACATTTAGCACAATAGCTTCAGGCAGATAACTTGATAACTCAACAAGACAGAATGACAAGTGTCAAATCTAGTCTTTGGAGTATTTATTTTATTTGATTTATTTTAATTTTTATTATAAAAAGTTTAGTTCATTCTTTAGGAAGTTCACACACATTTGCAATGTGTTTAAATCAAAATCATCCCCACTGCCCCAGTCCAAAGTCTTCCCAGAGCCACCCACAAATTTCCAACTTCATTTCCTGTTTTTATAACCCACTGAGTCCAATCAGTGGTGCCTATACGTATAAGGTGTAGAGTCATTCTCTGCAGCATGGATAACCTATCAGAAACCACATCCCTAAAGATAACACTCTCCATACTGCAGCCTTCAATTGCTAAAAACTTCAAAGCTAGATATGGGGTTTTGTGAACCCCTCCTCTGTCTATACTGGAACTTGGACTGCTTTGTTCATACAGACAATGTCCACTGTGGGTTCATGAGTTCAGTGGCTTTGTCATATATGGAAGACACTGTTTTATATGAGTCTTCTCTTACAATATTTTCATAATCTTCTCTGATGACTTCTCAGCCAAATCATCAGAGTGTAAAGGAGTGTAACACAAATCTCCCATTAAGGCTTGAGCAACCACAGTCACTCATGCTTTGCCCTTTGACTAGCTGTGATGTTCTGTCTGACTTAATTTCTGTCCACTGTAAATTAAAGCTTCTGTGATGAGGGCTAAGAGCTCCATAAGTCTTATCTATAAAGGTAAGTATTTAGGAGGCACATTTTCTAAAAATCATTATCGTGTGTGTGTGTGTGTGTGTGTGTGTGTGTGTGTGTGTAGTACAGTGCATGTGTAGAGGTCAGAGGACAACTTGCTGAGGTTTTAGGGTTTGATGTATAATTTAGATACTAGTTCTCTGTCAAATATATGGTCAGAAATATTTTATTTTTTTGTGGAAGATGTCAGTTCTTTCCTTCCACCTTGTAGAATAAGGATATCCAACTAAAATGTTAAGCTTGGTGGCAAGAGTTACCTATTGCCTTAACTCAGTAACTAACTTTTGGATATTTAATATATACCTGTATCATTATACTGCATAAGACAAGAAGGATGAGTCATTTTATATATGCTCATTTGTAATGGTACATCCTCTCTTTGTCCCAAACATGGATTTATTTATATTGCATAGGCCGTGGGAAACAGGTCCTGACTCTGTTCTACATCTGAGTTGGAAGCTGAGTTATTGCTCTTGACTGTACCCTTTTAAATGAGTGTCAACATTTAATCAAGGGTCAGTAATACACTAGGAAAACAATTCTTAGATGTGTCAGCAAAAGAAAACTGCATGATCTACAAAATGTAACCCTGATAAATTGAACTTCATCAAAAAAGTTTTAAGTGTTTTCTATGGTGGATTCTGTTTAAAAGACAGAAAGGGAACTACACAGTGGGAGAAAATATTCTCAGATCACGTATTTGACAAAAGATTTGCATGTAAAGGTCACAAGACTCCTTAGCAATGAATATTGAAATATTTCAGTGAGAACATAAGCAAAAGGCATGAGAACTTTCATCAAAGGTATGTGGATGCAGATGAGACCCCCAAAAGATAAGTACCATTAGCCATCTGGGAAGTATAAATAAAAACAATGAAATTTGAAAACATACCCGTAATGTTTTCATTACACAATGTTTTTTTTAAGTGACAATATCAAATGCTTATGAGGATTCAGAGACACAGGCTGTTCCTGGTTTGCCTGGAGGAATGACAAAGTAACACACCACACTGAAAACCACAAAAGCCTAGCATTCAATTACTCTATAGTACACAAATTACATCTATCACAACAGAATTTAAATTATATTTTCATTAAAAATATGCATTTTTTGCATGTATTCTGGGACAAAATCTAGGGCCTTGTGTTTGCTAGACAAGTGTTCTACCACTGAATTAAGTGCCTAACTCAAAATATGTATACTTTTATTCATATTATATCTATCTCTACCTATCTCTACCTCTATCTATCTATCTATCTATCTATCTATCTATCTATCTATCATCTATCTATCTATATGACTAGGATATATAGATACTCTCTGACAGCTTAGAGAGAAGTTTGAGAATCTAAGAATCAAGCATATTTACATTTAAATGTCCAGGACCCCTATATTAGCTTTTTATTTTACTGATAGTATAAATTCGCTGTTTGAATAATGTTTCAATAAAAGTGGGTCCTCAAATGTTTGAAAGCATTATTCTCTACACAGTTCACTCCAAATAAAAGGTTTTCAGAAACATCATTTTCTTTGGTAAGAAATTAAGATATTGCCTACACATATATAAAAGGCAAAATAAATGAAAAAATACAGACCTTAATTTATAATAGAGATGTCTAGTTTATTTTTTTTAAATTTTTTTGTCTAGTTTATTTTTAACAAATATGGGTCTCTGAAATGAGTGAACAAATAAATATCTAGAAAGACCACTGTTGGGGAAGTGAACTGTGCCATCAGACAGAACAACTGGTAAGGCTGAGTGAGCCCAAATCCCATAAAATCCAAAATTTAGTATGGTAGGCATGAGGCCAGTGCCCTGTCAAACTATGTGTTCTAGAATTCATAACAATGACATCTCACTGAGAGGACCATGGCAACTAGTCACATAGCATAAAATCATGGAGTTCTTCATACTAATGAAGTATGTAAATAGGCCCTGAGTGTTCAGCAACCTAAAGAGCAGGAGAAGGTCTTCTGTCTTCCAGCACCCCATGTTCTCAGCACTCACTTGCAACCAAAACAGATTCCACCTATCCTGGTCTTTTCTTCTTCCACTTCTTGCTTGTTGTAAGGGCACCTTGCTTGAGACTGTGGACTGAGGACCCTGGTTCCTGACTCTCAGCAGTATTTGGGTACACAGGAGACTGGGAACCACATCATCCCAGACTGTGCTGTTTTCTGCCTGAGGAAACACAGACTAAGGACCCCCATTATGGACTGTGTTCTGACTCCCCTGAGTAGCATTTGGGCACTCTTGACACCCCAGCATTGAGGCAGACATGCATCCTAGCAGATCACCTTTTAGAGTTCACTAGAGGACATGCTCAGATATTAATTTTTCTTTTTTGGTAATTTCTCACATGTATACAGTGTAAAATGATAATATACACTTCCAATTATCCTTTTCATCTCTTCTAATATTCCCCTTCTAACATTTAAAATATTATCTGTATAAGTATTTTGCCTACATATATATTTCTGTACCACATACATGGTTGGTACCCCAGAGGCCAGGAGAAAACATTGAATACCATGGAACTGGAGAAACAGAGAGTTGTAAGCATCAGGTAGGTGCTGAGAATTGAACCTGGGTCTTCTGGAAGAGCAGAAAATACTCTTAACCACCAAGACCTTAATATTTTTAAAGCATTAATGTATATATATATATATATATATATATATATATATATATATATACACACATACACACATATATATATACATACATACATACATATGTATATGTGTCTATGTGTGTGTCTGTGGATATGTGTATGTATACATACTTTGACAAATGAAGGGTTTCAAACTACTCAAATATTCAACTATAAAAAAAGTAGTTTAAGACAGGGTAAACAGTTGATGTAAATAATATAAACAAATCTTTAGAGAATGACACTAAATGGAAAAAGTCAAGTCTCTAAAGTGTAACACTATATTCATTTATAGCACATTCTTGATTGGGGGGTGTTTCAGTGACAAGGGTCAAAGAAGAGGGTTGAGAGTGAAAGCAGGAAAGAAATGGATATAGCTATAAGTGGGGCAATGTACGAGAACTGAAAGGCTGCATAAATATTTTGTATCTTGACTGTGTAAATGTTAGAAAAATAGTTGTGATAATTATTTTGAATGGTTATCTTTGGAGTGAAACTCCCTAATCAGTAAATGAGATTTCTCTATATTTTTCTTATGATAGGACATATATGCAAATATATGTAATTTTTTAATTAATTAAGCTTTCTGCCACCAGCACTTCCTTTTCCCTTTCCCGACCTCCTTACTTGAACTTTTCCACTCTCAATATCCTCCATGTCCAGTTTCATTTTACCTGATTTTTGTTTACTGTTCTCTAAAGGCATCCACCAGCAGTGGTCCATTCATACCAGCTTTCACATATAGTACAGGTTATACACACAGAATAAAAAAGTCAAAGCTAGAATCTTCACATGAGAAAAAACAGTGTTTTTCTTTCTGAGCTTGGTTGACCTTACTCAACTTAATTTTTTTCCAGTTCTCATTTACTTTTTGATTTTACTTTTTCTTCATAGCTAATATTATATTATGTATATGTAGCACAATTCCCTATTCATTTATTAGTTGATGGTAATTTTTATTGATTCCATTTCTTAATTATTCATTGAGCTTCAAGAATTTGGCTGTCAAGTATCTCTGTAATATTTATATAAAGTCTCTTTTTTTATATGCCCAAGAATGACATAGCCAAATCATAGGATAACTGTTGCAGGATTTTTCCCTGTCCAATCACATTAGTGCAGGAGAGGTCTGTGATTGGACAGGGAAAAGGGAGGCAAAGCTAAGAGTTGCAGGGAAAGAGCCACTCAGGAGAGGAGAGAGAGGAAAATGGAGGCTGATTTGATGATTTCATTGGGTTAGAATAATTGGGTTAAACCTTTTATCATTATCAATAGGCTCTGAAATTATTGTATTGGCATCTTGTAAATTGTGATTTTATTGTTACATAAATCTGATTGGTTAATTAAGCATTAAGAGTCATAATTCTACTGGATTACTGGGTATGTGTTATGCAACCATGAGCTTGGCAGTTCTATTTAGTTACAAGAATGTGGGATCACCAACTACATGGATCAGGAACTGCAGAGGGTAGCTGGGGAGAGTAGTTCTTCAAGAATACACCAGTGCAGGCAGAAGCACGGGAACAGTTGTCTGACACTGTGGAGAGTGGCCGGAACCTTTTTAAATATTTCCTGCAACAGATAATTCTACTTTTAGTTTTTTGGGAAACACCCAGAGTGATTTCCTCAGTGACTGCAGTAGTCTACATTCCAACCAGCAGTATATGAGGCCTTCCTTTTGGCATATGTATGTCGGCATTGCCAGCCACATGTATTCTTCATTTTGGCTTCTCTGATTGGGATGACATGGATGCATAAAATGATAATGAAAACTTATGATCTTCCAAGCCAAGAAAAATTTTTATTAGAGGGCACCATAGAATAAAGGTGACAGGAAAGAACAAGGATGTTACACTTGGTATTGAAGATTTAATTGGGAATAGGGAGCTTGGGGAGAGAAGAAGGTAGGAACATTACAGAAACCAGGAATGTGTGAAGAAGTCTTATAAAAACTCCACTGGTTTATAAAACAATTAAAAGCACACACACACACACACACACACACACACACACACACACACATTTTTTATATTTATTTTTTAATCGATATATTCTTTATTTATATTTAAAGTGATTTTCCCTTTCCTGGATCCCCCCCCTTCCCGAAAGTCCTATAAGCCCTCTTCCCTTCCTCTGTTCCAAAATCCAACCCTTCCTGTCCTGGTATTCCCCTATACTGCTACCTTTCCAGGAGCAGGGGCTACTCCATCCTTCTTGTTGGGCATTATTTGATATGTGAACTGTGTCTTGGGTATCCCAAGCTTCTAGGCTAATGTCTGTTTATCAGTAAGTGCATACCATGAGAGTTCTTTTGATACTGGGTTACCTCACTTAAGATGATGTTCTCTAGTTCCATCCATTTGTCTAAGAATTTCATGAATTCATGGTTTCTAATGGCTGAATAGTACTCCATTGGGTAGATATACCACATTTTCTGTATCCATTCCTTCATTGAGGGACATCTGGGTTCTTTCCAGCTTCTGGCTATTATAAATAGGGCTTCTATGAACATAGTGGAACATGTATCCTTATTACATGCTGGGGAATCCTCTGGGTATATGCCCAGGAGTGATATAGCAGGGTCCTCCAGAAGTATCATTCCCAGTTTTCTGAGGAACTGCCAGACTGATTTCCAGAGTGGTAGTACCAGCTCGCAACCCCACCAGTAGTGGAGGAGTGTTCTTCTTTCTCCACATACTCGCCAGCATCTGTTTTCCACTGAATTTTTGATCTTGGACATTCTGACTGGTATGAGGTGCAATCTCAGGGTTGTTTTGATTTGCATTTCCCTGATGACTAAGGATGTTGAACATTTTTTTAGGTGCTTCTCAGCCATTCGATGTTCCTCACATGAAAATTCTTTGTTTAGCTCTTTACCCCATTTTTAAGGGGGATATTTGGCTCTCTGGAGTCTACCTTCTTGAGTTCTTTGTCAATCTTGGATATAAGCCCTCTGTTGGATGTGGTGTTGGTAAAGATCTTTTCCCAATTTGTTGGTTGTCATTTTGTCCTTTTGACAATGTCCTTTGCCTTACAGAAACTTTGTAATTTTATGAGGTCCCATTTGTCAATTCTTGATCTTAGTGCATAAGCTATTGGTGTTCTATTCAGGTACTTTTCCCCTGTGCCCATGTCCTCAAGGGTCTTCCCCAGTTTAATTTTCTATTAGTTTCAGTGTGTCTGGGTTTATGTGGAGGTTCTTGATCCACTTGGGCTTGAGCTTAGTACAAGGAAGAAAGAAAGGATCAATTTGCATTCTTTTGCATGCTGACTTCCAGTTGAAACATCACCATTTGTTGAAAAGGCTATCTTTTTTCCACTGATTGGTTATAGCTCCTTTATCAAATATCAAGTGACCATAATTCTGTGGCTTCATTTCTGGGTCTTCAATTCTAGTCCATTGATCTACTTGCCTGTCACTGTACCAATATCATGCAATTTTTAACACAATTGCTCTGTAGTACTGCTTGAGGTCTGGGATACTGATTCCCCCAGAAGTTCTTTTATTGTTGAGAATAGTTTTAGCTATCCTGGGTTTTTTGTTACTCCAGATGAATTTGAGAATTGCTCTTTCTAAGTCTATGAAGAATTGATTTGGGATTTTGATGAGGATTTCATTGAATCTGTATATTGCTTTTGGCAAGATGGCCATTTTTACTATATTAATCCTGCTGATCCAAGAGCATGGAAGATTTTTGCATTTTCTGAGGTCTTCTTCGATTTCTTTCTTCAAAGGTTTGAAGCTTCTGTCATACAGATCTTTCACTTGTTTGGTTAGATTCACACCAAGATAGTTCATATTGTTTGTGGCTATTGCGAAGGGTGTCATTTCCCTAATTTCTTTCTCAGCCTGCTTATCCTTTGAGTATAGGAAGGCTACTGATTTGCTTGAGTTGATTTTATAACCAGCTACTTTGCTGAAGTTGTTTATCAGCTGTAGGAGTTCTCTGGTGGAGTTTTTTGGGTCACTTAAATATACTATCATATCATCTGCGAATAGTGATAGTTTGACTTCTTCCTTTCCAATTTGTATCCCTTTGACTTCCTTATGTTGTTGAATTGCTCTAGCTAGAACTTCAAGTACTATATTGGAAAGATATGGAGAAAGGGAGCAGCCTTATCTAGTCCCTGATTTTAGTGGGATTTCTTCAAGTTTCTCTCCATTTACTTTAATGTTGGCTACTGGTTTGCTGTATATTGCTTTTATTATGTTTAGGTATGCGCCTTGAATTCCTGTTCTTTCCAAGACCTTTAACATGAAAGGATGCTGAATTTTATCAAATGCTTTTTCAGCATCTAATGAAATGACCATTTGTTTTTTTCCTTTGAGTTTGTTTATGTAGTTGATTACATTGATGGATTTCCATATATTGAACCATCCCTGCATCCGTGGGATGAAGCCTACTTGATCATGGTGAATGACTGTGTTGATGTGTTCTTGGATTCAGTTGGCAAGAATTTCATTGAGTATTTTTGCATTGATATTCATAAGGGAAATTAGTCTTATGTTCTCTTTTTTGTTGGATCTTTTTGTGGTTTTGGTATCAGTGAAATTGTGCCTTCATAGAACAAGTTGGGTAATGTTCCTTCTGTTTTTATTTTGTGGAATAGTTTGAAGAGTATTGGCATTAAGTCTCCTTTGAATGTCTGATAGAATTCTGCACTAAATCCATCTGGTCCTGTGATTTTTTTTGGTTGGGAGACTGTCAACGACCACTTCTCTTTCTTTAGGAGTTATGGGACCATTTAGATAGTCTATCTGATCCTGATTAAATTTTGGTAGTTGGTATCTGTCTAAGAAATTTTCTATTTCATCCAGATTCTCCAATTGTGTTGAGTATAGGCTTTTGTAGTAGGATATGATAATTTTTTGGATTTCCTCGATTTCTGTTGCTATTTGACCCTTTTCATTTCTGATTTTATTATTTTGGGTATTGTCTCTGTGCCCTCTGGTTAGTCTGGCTAAAGGTTTATCTATCTATCTTGTGGGTTTTCTCAAAGAACCAGCTCCTACTTTTGTTGATTCTTTGTATAGTTCTTTTTGTTTCAACTTGGTTGATTTCAGCCCAGAGTTTCATGATTTCCTGCCTTCTACTCCTTTTGGCTGTATTAGCTTCTTTTTGTTCTAAAGCTTTCAGGTGTTCTTTTAAACTGCTAGTGTATGCTCTCTCCAGCTTCTTTTTGGAGGCACTCAGAGCTATGCATTTTTCTCTTAGCACTGCTTCCATTGTGTCCCATAAATTTGGGTATGATGTGCCTTCATTTTCATTAAATTCTAAAAAGTCTTTGATTTCTTTCCTTATTTTTTGAACTTATATCTTGACCAAGATATCATTGAGTAGATAATTGTTCAACTTCCATGTGTATGTGGGATTTTGTTGTTGTTGTTGTTGTTGTTGTTGTTGTTTTTGCTATTGAAGACCACCTTTATTCCATAGTGATCTGATAGTAGGCATGGAATTAGTTCCATCATCTTATATCTGTTGAGGTCTGTTTTATGACCAATTATATGGTCAATTTTGGAGAAGGTAGCATGAGGTGCTGAGTAGAAGTTATATTCTTTTGATTTAGGATGAAATGTTCTATAGATACATATTAATTCCATTTGGTCCCAAACTTCAGTTAGTTTTGGTTTGACTCCATTTAGTTTGGGTTTCCCTGATCTATCCATTGAAGAGAGTAGGGTGTTTAAGTCTCCCCAAAATATTGTGTGGGGTGCGATGTGTGCTTTAAGTTTTAGTAAGTTTTCCTTTATGAATGCAGGTGCCCTTGTATTTGGGGCATAGGTGTTCCAAATTTAGAGTTCTTCCTTTGATGAGTATAATGTGGCCTTCTGTATCTTTTTTGATGACTTTTGGTTGAAAGTCTATTTTATCTGTTATTAGAATGACTACTCCAGCTTATTTCCTGGGATCATTTGTTTGGAGAAGTGTTTACCAGCCTTTTATTCTTAAGAAGTGTTTGTCTTTGACACTGAGATGCATTTCCTGTATGCAGCAAAATGTTGGGTCTTATTTATGAATCCAGTCTGTTAGTCTGTGTCTTTTTATTGGGGAATTGAGTCCATAAGAGATATTAAGGTATAATGATTGTTGCTTCCTGCTGTTTTTTGATGTAATGTTTATGTTTGTGTGGTTATCTTGTTTTGGGTTTGTTGAAAGGAGATTACTTTCTTGCTTTTTCTTGTGTGTAGTTTCCCTTCCTTTGTTGGTGTTTTCCATTCATTATACTTTGAAGGACTGGATTTGTGGAAAGATACTGTGTAAATTTGTTTTTGTCATAAAAAAACCTTGGTTTCTCCATTCATGGTAATTGAGAGATTTGCTGGATATAGCATTTGTGTTCCCTTAGGGTCTGCATGACATCTGCCCAGGCTCTTCTGGCTTTTGTAGTCTCTGGTGAGAAATCCAGTATAATTCTGATATGTCTACCTTTATATGTTACTTGACTTTTTTCCCTTACTGCTTTTAATATTCCTTCTTTGTTTAGTACATTTGGTGTTTTAATTATTATGTGACAGGATGAATTTCTTTTTTCGTCAAATCTATTTGGAGTTCTGTAGGCTTCTTGTATGTTCATGGGCATCTCTTTCTTTAGGTTAGGGAAGTTTTCATCTATAATTTTGTTGAAGACATTTACTGGCCCTTTAAGTTGGAAATCTTCACTGTCTTGTATGCCTATAATCCTTAGGAGTTTGGAGAGGTACATCAAACAGCACAGGCTATTGTCATTACTCTTTATAAACCATTGTAAATGAATGGTAATCTCCTATTGTCAAAGACAATTATCAGTTTAATTGAAAGATATAAATTCATCAGCCTCAACTGACTGAGACACTCTCTTTGTGCTTGCTAGCTCACATTGTCCCCAAAGGTGATATACAAGCTGTAAGAGGAGAAAAAGCACCAATGATCTTTTATAGCTCTGAACCTTCTATACAACACTGACATGCTGGTAAAATGTACCCACTGATACTATAGTGGCATGGTGATTATGGGGGAAACCAACCATTTTCTCATTGCAATAAAGCCTGCTCCATAGAAAGGATTTCATGAGTAGTAGTGTAATCCTGGCCAAAAGTCCAAAGGTGGGGGAGATCATAGGCCTTGGGGAGGAGTTGGAGTTACTGTTTTGCTAAATGATCATAAGTTAAACTGCCTTATCAATATTTATGCTTATGCATATAGATTTGTGTTGTTTTCAACTTCAGTCATCGAAGTTTCTTGTAATAGATAGTTTTTGTAATAGATACCAATTAATGCAGATGTATAAGTGGTCAACGTAGTGAATATAAATAACTCTGAATGCTCATATATAGTTGGGTTAACTTTATCAACCTCTCACTATTAGAAGCTCAGGGGACTTCATGGACAAGACATAAGAAAAAATGTGAAGAGTCAGTGAATGAAAGAGGAGCAATAAAATACTGAACTCTTGACATGATAGAGCTGTTACATGCATCAACTCACAGCAGCCATGGTTAGTTGTACACGATTAAGTCAGTCAATATTCCAGTGTAGATGGAGTCCCCATGTCCCTTGGTCCTTAATGGAGATACTTTTGGTAGCTGATAGAAGTTGAAGAATGAATCATTGTTCTTTGGGGTTATGAATGTTGGTAGGCTGCTCATTCCATAGTAGATGGCCAAACAGTAAGTCGAACTGGCAATATTAATCGAACTAATGGTTTTACTAGTAACAAAAAGTGAAACAGATATAAACTTGGGAGTGAGATGGGAACAGGCATGAGGAGAAATTGGAGGGAGGTGATATCGTGTGGATGTGCTAACATACATTGTATGAATTCATGGAATTTTCAAATAATAAAAAGCATCACATTTTTTATTAATGTGGTAGTCCTATTTCTTCAATAAAATATTACTAATGGTTATAAAATGTACATTAAGTTTTTAATAGCTGAATAGTATTCCATTGTATAGATATAATAATTTTTCTTTATCTATTCTTTGGTTGAAGAATATCTAGGTTGTTTCTGTTTCTGGTTATTATGAATAAAGCTGCTATGAACATAGTTGAGCAAGTGTTTTTTTGGTATGTTTGAGAAACTTTTGGGTATATGCCCAGGAATAGTATTATCTGGGTCTTGAGGCAGAACTATTCCAAGTTTTCTGAGAAATGGTTAAATTGATTTCCACAGTGCTTTCATAAGTTTGTACTTCCAACAGCAATGATGTCCCCTTGCTTTACATCCTTGCCTCCACGTGCTATCCTTTGAGTGTTTGATCTTAGGTATTGTGCTGGGTGTAAGATGGAACCTCAAAGTTGTTATGATTTGCATTTCTCTGATGACTAATGACTTTGAACATTTCTTTACATGCTTAGTCATTAGAGATTCCTCTGTTGATAACTCTCTGTTTAGCTCTCTACCACACTTTTATTCAGTTATTTGGGTTGTTGGTATCTGACTTCTTGAATTCCTTGAAAATTTTGGATATTAGCTTCTCTCAGATATAGGATTGATGAGGATCCTTTCCTAATCAGTAGGCTGCTGTTTTGTCCTATTGATAGTATCCTTTGCTTTACTGAAGCATTGTAGTTTCATAAGGTCTTATCAACTTTTGATCTTAGAGTCTGAGTCATTGGTGTTCTGTTCAGGACATTGTCTCCTGCACCAGTATGTTCAAGGTTATTTCCCATCTTCTCTTTTATGAGATTTAGTGTATCTGGTTTTAGGTTGAGGCCCTTGATCCAAAACAAAGACATCATGAATTTTGCAGGCAAATGGATGGGATGTGAGAATATCATTGGGAGTGAGATATCCCAGTGCTAAAAGGAGATGCATAGTATGTTTCCACTTATAAGCAGATATTAGCCATAAAAAACAGCTTCCATACTACACTCCACAGACCCAAAGAAGTTAAACAAGAAGGGAAGGCCCAAACAAGGAAGCTTGGATCTCACTTAGAAGGAACAATAAAATAATAATAAGAGGCAGATGGAGGAAGAGAACTATGGGGATGGGAAGGCAAATGGGGTGTTCACAATGAGGTCTGGGAAAGGACAGGTGAGATATCCATATGGCCATAAAAATTAGTGGAAATCTGCAATTAATGGAGATGAGGAGGCGGGGACATACTCAGGATGAGACAGAGACCTGGAATAAGGGAGGTACACAAGAATCAATGTGAGTGACTTTAGCTGGGATGACATTGGGGATATGGCACCTGAAGAGGCCACTTCCTGTAACTAGGCAGGAAGCCCAGTGGAACAGTAAAGACAGAAACCCACCCACAAAACATTAAGCTCAAAATTTAACCCCAAATTCATCCTGTCTACAAGAAATGCAGGCATGTGTGATAAAGCAGAGATTGGGGAATGGACAACCAATAACTGGCCCAACTTAAGACCTTTCCCAAGGGCAAGCACCAATCCCTGACACTATTAATGATACTCTGTTATGCTTGAAGATAGGAGCATGCTGTCCTTTGAGAGGTTCCACCAAGCAGTTGACTCAGGTAGATACAGATATCCACAGCCAAATAGTGGATGGAGCTTGGGGACTCTTATAGAAAAATAGGAGGAAGGATTATGGGCCCCAAAGGGGATAGAAATTCCACAGGAAGGCCAACAGAGTCAACTAACCTGGACCCTTGGGGGCTCTCAGTGTTTCAGCCACCAACTAAAGAATATAAGACTCCCTGTTCATATGTAGCACATGTTCAGCTTAGTTTTCATGTGGATCTTGAACAACTGGAGTGGGGGATACCCTAAAAGCTGTAACCTGTTTGTGGAATATGTTCTTCTAACTAGGCTGCCTTGTCTGGCCTCATTGGGAGAGGAAATGCCTAGTCTGGCAGAGACTTGAAATGCCAGGGTTGGAGGATATCCAGGGGGACTCCCACTTGCTCAGACGAGAAGGGGAGGTGAGATGAGAGAAAAATTGTGGAAGAGAATAACTGGGAGGGGGCAGTGAGCAGGATGTACAGAGAATAACTAAAAAAAACTTAAATTAAATTAAAAATATGTACACTAAGGGGGGAAACTTAAATGAAGAGAGAAAAGAACAAATGAAAAGTAAAAGGAAAATAAATGTCAGGCATGCCATATGGGAAGAAAGACATGAAAAGGTTAAAATCAATAGTTAGTATACCATGAATACAAACATCTTTAAAATTACAGAGAGACATCCTTATAAGATATAGATTTGCTGAACTGAATCCATATAGTTTGGACAAATTTTCTGAATGAGGATAAATAAAATATTGGAATGAAATTCTATACATATACTCCTGGGAGAAGTGCAATAATTAAATAATGAATGATTGTGAATATTGTGGAAAGTGTGAAATCAAAACCCAAGTCCAGATTTTGAAGCTACTCTAGCCAGGAAGGCATTTTTTAAACCTTGGAAAAAGAGCTTTTGGTTACTTAAGTAAAAACACCAACTCCATCTAAATGAATTAGAAAGAAGCACCTTTTGATTTTAAGCATACATTGAAAAATTTACATTTAAGCATACATTGAAAATTTGTACACCAATATTTTGCCTAAGAAGACTGGAGAAAAGTGAAAACCAAATCTAGTGGAAGAGCAGTAACAATAGTTAAAGCAGAAATCTATTAAACTGGAACAAGACATCTCAAGAGGGCCAATGACACCAAGAACTAATGCATGGCAAAGGTCAGCAAACCCCACATTTTTTGGAGGGAATGTTTTATTTTTGCAAGACAGGCTATTTTTCTATATTCTTTGTTTACATTCCAAAGGATTTCCCCTTTCCCAGTTCTCCCCTCACCATATGTCCCATAAGTCCTCTTCCCCCCCATCGCACCCCCTCCCCCTGCCTATTACCCACTCACCCCCTACCCCCCTGCCCCCTGCCATTTCTCTGTTCTGATACTCTCCTACAAAACTGGATCCAGTCTTTTCAGGACCAGGGTCCTCTCCTTCCTTCTTCTTGGGAATCTTTTGACTTGCTAATTATGAGTATTCAGAGCTTCTGGGCTCATTAATATCCACTTATCAGTGATTGCATTTCATGTGTATTCTTTTGTGATTGGGTTAACTCACTTAGGATGATATTTTCCAGATTCAACTATTTGCCTACAAATTGCATGAATTCATTATTTTTAATTGCTGAGTAGTATTCCATTGTATAAATATACCACATTTTCTGTATCCATTCCTCCTTTGAGGGACATCTGGGTTCCTTCAGACTTCTGGCTATTATAAATAAGGCAGCTATGAACATTGTGGAGCATGTGTCTTTATTGCATACAGGAGAATCCTCTGGGTACATGCCTAGGAGTGCTATAACAGGGCCCTCTGGAAGTGTCATGCCCAATTTTCCGAGGAACTGCCAGACTGATTTCCAGAGCAGTTGTACCAACAGTGGAGGAGTGTTTCTCTTTCTCCACATCCTCACCAGCACCTGTTGTCTCTTGAGTGTTTAATCTTAACCATTCTGACTGGTGTGAGGTGAAATCTCAGGGTTGGTTTGATTTGCATTTCCCTGATGACTAATGATGTTGAACATCTCTTAAGGTGCTCCTCAGCCATCCAAATTTCTTCTGGTGAAAATTCTTTGTTTAGCTCTTTACCCCATTTTTTAATAGGGTTATTTGGTTCTTTGGGGCCTAACTTCTTGAGTTCCTTGTATATATTGGATATTAGCCCTCTGTTGGATATGGGATTTGTGAAGATCTTTTCCCAATTTTTTGGTTGCCGTTTTGTCCTTCTGACAGTGTCCTTTGTTTTACAGAAACTTTATAATTTTATGAGGTCCCATTTGTCAATTCTTGATCTTAGAGCATAAGCTATTGGTGTTCTGTTCAGGAACTTCCCCCTGTGCCCATGTCCTTCAGGGTCTTCCCCAGATTTTTTTCTATTAGTTTTAGTATGTCTGGTTTTATGTGGAGGGCTTTGATCCACTTGGAGTTGATATTAGTACAAGTAGAAAAGAGTGGTTCAATTCACATTCTTCTGCATATTGACTATCTTTTTCCCACTGGATGGTTGTAGCTCCTTTATCAAATATCAAGTGACCATAATTATGTGGGTTAATTTATGGGTCTTCAATTGTTTTCCATTGATATACTTGCCTGTCGCAAGTAACTAATACCATGCAGTTTTTAACACAATTGATCTGTAGTACTGCTTGAGGTCAGGAATATTGATTCCCACAGAAGTCCTTTTATTGTTGAGAATAGTTTTAGCTATCCTGTGTTTTTTGTTACTCCAGATGAATTTAAGAATTGCTTTTTCTAGATCTATGAAGAATTGATTTGCTATTTTGATGGGGATTGCATTGAATCTGTAGATTGCTTTTGGAACTATAGGCCAATTTCTCTTATGAATATCGATGCAAAAATACTAAATAAAATTCTTGCCCACTGAATCCAAGAGCACATCAAAATGATCATTCACCATGAATAAGTAGGCCTCACCCCAGGGATGCAGGGATGGTTCAATATATGGAAATCCATCAATGCAATCCACTACATAAACAAACTAAAAGAGAAAAACCACATGGTCATTTCATTAGATGTTGAAAAACATTTGACAAAATTCAGCATCCTTTCATGCTAAAAGTACTGGAAAGAACAGGAATTCAAGGCCCATACCTAAACTTAGTAAAAGCAATATACAGCAAACCAGTAGCCAACATCAAAATAAATGGAGACAAACTTGAAGAAATCTCACTAAAATCAGGGACTAGACAAGGCTGACCTCTCTCGTCATATCTTTTCAATATAGTACTTGAAGTTCTAGCAAGAGTAATTCGACAACATAAGGAAGTCAAAGGGATACAAATTGGAAAGGAAGAAGTCAAACTATCATTATTTGCAGATGATATGATAGTATTCTTAAGCAAAACAAAATACTCTACCAGAGAACTCCTACAGCTGATAAACAACTTCAGCAAAGTAGCTGGTTATAAAATCAACTCAAGCAAATCAGTAGCCTTCCTATACTCAAAGGACAATCAGGCTGAGAAAGAAGTTAGGGAAATAACACCCTTCATAATAGTCACAAACAATATAAAGTATCTGGGCATGACTCTAACCAAACAAGGGAAAGATCTTTATGACAGGAACTTCAAGTCCTTGAAGAAAGAATTTGAAGAAGACCTCAGAAGATGGAAAAATATTTCATGCTCTTGGATTGGTAGGATCAATATAGTAAAAATGACAGGATATTTTTTAAATTTCAGGATCCTGAAGCTTCCACATGATGGGATTTTATGCATGAACCAATACAACTCAATCAAAGAAATCAATAAATCATTTCTTTAGTAGAAGAGATAAACATAGAGGGCTAATATCCAATATATACAAAGAACTCAAGAAGTTAGACCGCAAAGAACCAAATAACCCTATCAAAAAATGGGGCACAGAGCTAAACAAAGAATTTTCACCAGAAGAAATTCGGATGGCCGAGAAACACCTTAAAAGATGTTCAACATCATTAGTCATCAGGGAAATGCAAATCAAAACAACCCTGAGATTCCACCTCACACCAGTCAGAATGGCTAAGATTAAAAACTCAAGAGACAACAAGTGCTGGCGAGGATGTGGAGAAAGAGGAACACTCCTCCACTGTTGGTGGGATTGCAAAATGGTAAAACCGCTCTGGAAATCAGTTTGGCGGTTCCTCAGAAAATTGGGCATGTTACTTCCAGAGGACCCTGGCATACCACTCCTGGGCATATACCCAGAGGATTCCCCTGCATGCAATAAAGACACATGCTCCACTATGTTTATAGCAGCCTTGTTTATAATAGCCAGAAATTGGAAGCAGCCCAAATATCCCTCAAAGGAGGAATGGATACAGAAAATGTGGTATATTTATACAATGGAATACTACACAGCAATTAAAAATAATGAATTCATGCAATTTGTAGGTAAATGGTTAGACCTGGAAAATATCATCCTGAGTGAATTAACCCAATCACAAAAGAATGCACATGAAATGCAATCACTGATAAGTGGATATTAATGAGCCCAGAAGCCCTAAATACTCAAGACACAAATAGCAAGTCAAATGATTCCCAAGAAGAAGAAAGGAGAGGACCCTGGGCCTGTAAAGATTGCTTCCAGTTTAGTAAAGAAACCGAGGGGGAGGGGGAATTATTGGGGAACTGATGGGGGGGAGAGGAACTATGGGAACTATGGTGGGTGGGAACTGGGAAAGGGGAAAGCCTTTGGAATGTAAACATAGAATATAGAAAATAAAATTAAAAAAAAAGAAGAGATAAACATAGATAGGACAGATAAAGAAGAGGACAGATGAAGAAGAGGAACAGGAATAGGAAGCCCTAAAGGAAGGGGAGATAGAATCTGAGATCAGAAGTGATTAAGGGGGCTTCAATACAGAACAATTAATAATGAAACTTATGACGATGGAATATTAAAGAAAACCCCATGCCCACAAGTTTGCTACCTTAAGTGAACTAGACAAATTCTTTGTAGTCACAATCTGCTCAAACCCCCACAAGAAGGAATTAACAAAATCAATATATCTATACTTATCAATTAAATTGACAATTAATTACTTTCTCAAATAGGAGGCACCAGGCCTCAACAATTTCACTGATAGATATTAGTTCTCTATAATAGCTTCTAATAAATAGAAGCTGAGGGAGTGTAAAGTTACCATCACAACAATACTAATTACTTGAAAAAGATGGCATAAGAAAGGAAAACTGCTAACCATTATCTCTCATTAAAGTTTGTGCAAAATATTCCATAAAATAATGAAAATTATATACTAGACTGAAACAGAATTGTACATCATGACAAAGTGGTATTCAATCTCAGGTAAAGCTACTTAAAATTAGAAGAACAATTGTTGTAAATTGTCCCATCAATAAGGTAAAGAAGAAAGGTCACACAATATATATGAAAAGTATTAGGTAAAATTCAACTCTCATTCATATGTCTTCAATAAAACTGAACAAATTGGAAACAAAAGTAACTAAGTACATTGGATAAACAGTAGCCCTGACAACATTAAGGAAATATCATGTTTAGTATCCAGAAACTAGCTGCATTCCCATTAACAGTAGAAACAGGCCTAAATTTTTTTAAACCACTGTTGTTCAACACAATTCTGGAAATTTTAGCCAATAGAATATGATAAGAAAAGAAATATAAAACATGTACAGACTGAGAAGAAAAACACAAACTGTCTTTCTTTGCAGATAACATGATATTGTAGAAAAGCTTAAGAAACTGCTAAAGAAACTCTCATGGAAGCAGTAAGAAATTACGCCAAGATTTATAAAAGACAATATACAGAAGTTCAGTTTTTCTTTTACTAGTTATTTTTTAACCAGCCAAAGAATTCCAAACTTTGTCCCTAGGCTTCTTCAGCTTAATTTTCTGCAAATGAATTAGGTATAAGGAAAAACTAAAAAGATCTACAGTATCCAGGGGGATTGGGCTTAAAAGTATTAGAGATCTAGATTTTATCAGATCTATAAACAAATAAATTTAAAAGGCAGTCGTGACATAAAACAGCAGCACCTGAAACTTCTGCAAGTGTCACCTTTTCAGAAGTTGCCTCCATCCAGTCTGTCTCACTCGTAGAAGCCTCATCAAAATTCTCCACCAGATCTGGAACTTCATCCTCATCCTCCTCCTCTCCAGAAGCAAGTGGTGATTTTCCATCCACAGATGTTTGGACAGAGCATCAGCCAGTCTCCTTAAACTAGTCAGTCTGTCTTTGCACCAAGCTAGCTTAGGATGCCTGAAAGCATTTCTGTCAGCTGCTATGTCTCAGCGTGGCCTGTAATGGTGAAGGTGTTTGATGCCAGAGATGCCTTAACTTTAGGGTCATTAAAATGGATCACTGTTCCTTGGTTTGCAAATATATTCACCTCTTCAATACCAGAGACACTGTTTACTCCCAACTTCTTCAAGGACAATTGCAATTTTTTTTAAGCAGTTGTGGCTGTTCTGTGAAATTCATCTTTGTACAACAGATTTCTTTCTCAACCATGTGCCTGTAGTTTGGCAAGTTTTCCTTGATCATGATCTTTTCTTTCATCTTTTCAGAGTGGAAATTGGGCCGTGCAGGGTTCATGCTTAGGGGGTCTCAGGCAGATCAGCTGAGATAAGACACAAACATGCAGGGACACAAGATGGAAACTAGAGGCCCTTTTATTAATTTTTTGATGTTGTCTGGTCATGTATCTCAGGCTGTCTTTGAACTCAAGATGTAGCTCATGCTGATTATCCTTTCTCAGATTCCTGAGTGCTAGGACAACAAGCAGGTACTACCTCCCTCAGATAATTAATTTCTTTCTTATATACTAGGTATTTTCATACATACCAAATGTTATTCAAAATTAAAAGCACATTTGAATTTATACTAACACTAATCCAAATGATACATGTGTGTATGTAACAAAATATATAAAAGTTCTTTATGAAAGTTTCATAATTGATAAAAGACAAACATGGTTAAGCTTTGTGACTTCTTATGGTCTTAATCTCCACCAAACTGAGTTTGGTATAACTAATTTTCTCAAATCTTCTAACATACTTGATTTTCTTCTAATATTAAGAAACATTCAATACAAAATTCCATAGATGAATCATGTATTTCTAAATACAAGATTGGCACATTTTAGGCACTTAGAAGTGTTTTGTTTGAGAATATCCATTACAATTAGAAAAGATAAAGCAATGAACAGAAAGGACATGCCATAATATATATATTACTTTGAAATTTGTCTCTTGTGGTCATAGCTCAACAGTATGTATGTTCTTTTGACACCTTCCTTGTTATTGTAAGCAGTGTGAGAAAATAGAAGTCACAGGCCCTGGACTCAAACCTGCCTCAGTTTTGGCAAAACTTCCTTCCTTCCTAGGATATAGTTTCACATCTCTCTCTCTCTCTCTCTCAAAAGATTTGAAGTGTGAAACAATGAGTGACAGTATAGATAGCCAGCAAATGTTGGTATCCTTGTCCTGTTGTCTCATTGCCTCAATGGCTCCAGGATGGACAACATGAAACTCAGTTAATCCTGGTTGATGTGCTGAGGGCTAGGGATGATATTCTGTTTTCAGCAATGGTATTCAGACTTAGGTCAAGAAGGATGGAGGTATAAGATCTCATTTCATATCACAGCCTGGAGGAGGTAAATGCCTCCAGGTAAATGTTTTGTTTCAACTCAGAATCACTGATGAATCACAGTTTGATAACATCATTAGGATTAAGCATTAGAGTTACAGTAAGAAAACTGATTTTCCACTGCCAAAAAGTTTACCCATAGCTTCTTTCATGTCTCTGTTCCTCAAGCTGTAGATGAATGGGTTCAGCATGGGAATCACAATCATGTAGAGAACAGCAGCCCTACTTTCCCTCTCAGTAGAGTGAGTTGATGGGGGAAGCAAATACACACCCATCAGAGATCCATAGAAGAGAAGAACAACTGTAAGATGGGAGCCACATGTAGAAAAGGCTTTCCATCGCCCTCCTGGAGAAGGGATGCCCAATACAGCGCAGGAAATGCAGACATAGGAGAAGACGATCAACATAAGAGGAACAGCAAGAAACACCAAGCCCATGGTAATGATCATCAGCTCATTAATGTGGGTGTCAGAACAGGCAAGTTTCAGTAATGCACTGGGATCACAGTAGAAATGGGGGATGGCTGTGTGGGCACAGAAAGCCACACGGGTAAGCAGCAGTGTGTGCATCAGGGCAGGACAGTTGGTTAGCACCCAGCAAGTACACAGCATTAATGCACAGAGTTGGGGACTCATAGCTGTGCTGTAATGGAGTGGCTGGCAGATGGCTACATAGCGATCATATGCCATCACAGCCAGAAGGCAGTTGTCTAGGCCACCAAACATCAGGAGGAAATACAGTTGAGTAAGGCACCCAGAATAGGAGATGGTCTGACTGTGGGTATAAATGTTGGCAAGCATTTTAGGGACTGAAGCAGAAGTGAAACAGGCATCAGTTAAGGAGAGATTTGCTAAGAAGAAGTACATAGGAGTGTGTAGGTGTGCATCAAAGCTGATGACAAGTATGATGAGTAGGTTCCCCACAAGAGCGACCAGGTACATGCCCAGGAAGATGCCAAATAGAAGGGACTGCTCCCCTGGCTGCTCAGAGAGTCCCAGAAGAAGGAAGTCTGAAGCAACAGATTGGTTCACTCTACTTGGTTTTCCCATGCTGTGTAGCTCTTTTTTTCTGTGCAAATAAAACTTCTGTATGTGCCTAAGTTTAATCATTGGATTAGCTCATGGATATGAATTTGTTATGCCAGAACTATGTGGAATGGAAAGGGAAAAATATGTGATCCTTGCCCATTAACATGTCTGAGTATCACTAAAAATAAAATAAAATAAGATATGAAGATATTTTATAGAATAGTTAATAAGCAAATGCAAATGTTCCTTTTTGTGCTACAACAGGGTCTATACAAAAGAGGTAAATTTGATTAGAGAAGTCATCACAGGCTATTTGAAGAAGGTGGTAATTAAACATGACCCTGTTGGGAATATTTGAAAAGTACTTTAGGTTGATGCTTTAGAAAGGAAGTATAGATCTTCATCATCTTTCTCCCTCTTCTCCCAATGCATGTACATATATATAAACATGTGCATATACATCTGTGTATGTTAAGTTTTCTGTGTGAGTATTGAAAATGATTGTGAAGGAAAAAATGAACTGCCTCCTAATCCTAGGACTTAGCCTCATCCATGCAAAGAGTCCTAAAAATTCCCCTACCTGGGAACACTAGACATGTGGGCTGAGGGCAGTGATATACCACCATCACAGCCACTGCTAAGGTATCTTCAAAAAGGCTCTCCTCTATCTGTTTTCTCTCCTTCATTTTTGCATCTCCCTGTGAAAACTGAGGTTTGGAATTTAAGACCCTCTTTCTTCACTGCTCTAGTTTTACTATCTTGCCATGCTACTTGGTTTTCAAGAGGGGAGGAAAAATAAAGGTTTTCAGTTCTTTGTTCTCTTTTCTGCAAACAGCTTTGTCTACAGTCCTTGGATTTAGAATAGGCTGGCATTACATGGCCTTTGTAAGGGCTGTGGCCTTAGAAAATTCATGACCACTCAGTTCTCAGTTTGCTCTGTGGTTTACAGAGAAACTTCTAATCTTAGAAAGAGATTCATTCCCCTAAAATTGTTACCTGTTTGTGGGACAAGGTGTATGTGTATGTATGTTTGTGTGTGTGTGTGTGTGTGTGTGTGTGTGTGTGCATCCAAGCATGAATGAAGTCAATTATGATCCTTTCCAGGTCCTTACCTGTCACAGTGTGAATCAAACTCAAGCAACTTCAAATTCTCAAGTTTTCTCCTCTAGCTGGAAGCATTTCAGTGAAGAACTGGCAGAGATCTTTTCTGACTTTGTCAGTAAAGAAGACATCCACTGAGTCTAGTGGTCTTTGAGAACACTTAGGGTACATGACTCAATTTCTGTTTTCTTGGACCAAAAATGGACAGGGGTTTCTTAGAACTATAAAGACTCCTTTCAGATCTCTCCCAGAGCACTTGTTAAAGCCAACCCCAGTGTCACTGCAGTGCTTGTTCTCCAGCCAGCTCTGTCTGGGTCCTAGGGGACCTGGGGGCATTCCTTTCCTCAAGGGCTAAGCTACCAGGTGCAGGTCTCAGGCGTGCTATTCTAATCACTTGCTGGCATGTTCTTCAGCTAGACTAGCTAGCCTGCTGGGACTCCCATCCATGTGTTGGACAACTCACATACTAGCTTTTGCCCTCACTAAAATGAGATGGAAAAAGAAATCGAGAGTGTAAGTGATATCATGGCCATCTTTGATTTCCCTAAACAGAAACATGTGAATATTAGATGCTCTTTTAAAACATCTAAAAGTTTTAAGTGAGGTAGCCTACATAAAGCATATCAGCCATATCATTTTACCCACAGAAATTAGTAGAAAAGTTGGTCCTGTCTTCCATATTTCTGTAAAAATGTCCTCTTCCTGAACAGTTCAGTATATGATCACAAGATCACAAGTAAGAAAATAAGCTACAGTATTATCCTTGCAGATGGGAAAATAAGTGCCCAGTTAGGATAATGATCTGAGTAGAATTCCTCCTAATATCTATTTATATCTAGAGACCATCCCCCTAACCACTGTACATCATAATACTGTACTACTGTTGGGCAGCTAGGATTATGTTGGGATCATTAACAACTTTGTAAATACAAAAGAACCAAAATATCTAAATTCATTTATATCTCCCTTTACTAGTAGTAGCATTAAACATTTCACTTCAATTTCTTTTGCAATGCTAGGAAACAAATATAGGTTTTCATATATGCTCAGTAAGTATGCTGCCTTTGAGGCATACTCACACCTTGTTTCTCTTGACTTTTAGATAAATGATTATCTCTCTTAATTTTTCTGTTACTATTTGTCCTTTTATTGAAATGAAGTGTATGTATCTTTAAAAATGGAAATTAGTAATAGTAAGATGAAATAAGATATTTTACATATAGACTTTTCAAAGCTATTTTTCTCTCTAATTATCTTTATACTAAAAGATCCTGTCCTATTGACTGAATGGGGTAATTCTACTTAATTATTTCTTCTAATTTTCATTATTTTAGTTTTTAGTCATTATTGAATGAATATAGGTGTTTTGTTTTCATGTAGGTGTATGTGTCAATATGCATGCCTTTTCACTGCAGAATCCAGATGAAGACACCAGATCCCATGTTTCAGATGGTTGTGAGCTGCCCTGTAGGTGTTGAGAACTGAACCCAGGTCCTCTGGAATAGTATCCAGTGCTCTTAACCACTAAGCCATCTCTCCAGCTCTTTCTTCCTCCTTTCTTCCTTTCTTTCTTTCTTTCTTTCTTTCTTTCTTTCTCTCTCTCTCTCTCTCTCTCTCTCTCTCTCTCTCTCTCTCTCTCTCTCTCTCTTTGTTTCATCTATTTATTCTTCTTTCATACAATGCCTCCCAACCATAGCCTCCCTTCCTTCTACTCCTCATAGTCTCCTCCACCTGTCTCTTCTAGATCCACTGCTCCTCATTTCACTTCAGAAAAGATACCTCCCAGAGATATCAACCAAACAGAGCATAACAAGATGCAAATAAGACTAGACACAACCTCATATTGAGGCTCGATAAGGCAATTTTATAGGGGGAAATAGTCCCAAGACCATGCGAATGAATCAGGTACACTCACATTCCCACTGTTAGGAGTCCCACAGAAACCTAAACAACCACAGGATATGTGCAGAGGACCTATTAATTGGTTTCTGTTGCCCATTTTGGTTCTGCTTAATTGGTTCTATGAGTTTGTTCTCTGTGTTCTCAACTCCTCTGGCTCCTACAATCCTTTCTCCCACTCTTCTGTGGAGATCCTCAGGATCAGACTAATGCTTGGCTGTTGGTATCTGCATCTGCTCAGCTGCTAGAGGTAGCCTTTCTGATGGTAATTGCGGTAGGCACCAGTCTGTGAGTTTAGTGGAATTTCATTAGAAATCATATCATTGACTTTTGTTTTCATTTGGCCAATCATGCTTCATTCTACCGTAGGTCTCTGGGATCTCCAGCCTCTAGTTACTGGTCATTTAGGCAGTCCCCTCTTCTAGTGAGGGCCTCAAGTTAGGCCAGTCATTGGCTGGCCATTTCCACAAGCTACAAGCCACCATTGCCCCAGCACATCTTACAGGCAGAACATGCTGTAGGTCAGAGGTTTTATGCCTGGGTTGGTGTCCCAGTCTCTTTACTAGAAGCCTTGCCTCATTACAGAAGATGGCTGGTACAGGATCTATTTCCTTGATAACTTGGAGTCCTCTCAAGGGTAACACTCATGGGTTACAGGAAGTTTCCACTGTACTAGATATCCAAACTGCCCCCTAAACACTCCTTAATTCCAGCTGTCTTCCTCCATACTCTCTCTCTCCAACCCTCTCTCACACACCTAATCTCTCCAGTTCTCTTTCCTAACTTAACCCATTCCACTTGCAAAATTCTTCTTCTTTTCACAGGAAGATCCATGCATCATATCTTGAACCTTCCTTTTTACTTAGCTTCTTTGTAGCATGATTATCCTTTACTTTACAGCTAATATGCACTTATAAACTAGAAAATACCATTTATCTTTCTGGGTCTAGTTTATCTTGCTATGGATGATTTTTTTCTAGTTGCTTGCATTTGTCTGCAGAATTTCACAATGTCATTTTTTAAACTGCTAAGTAATAGTCCATTGAATAATTATTATTCATTCTTTGGTTGAGAGACATCTAGATTGTTTTCAGTTTCTAGATATTATGAATACGCCACTGCAAACATAATTGAGCAAATTTCCTTGTGGTAGGATGACATGTCTTTTGGGTATATATCTAAGAGTGCTATAGCTGGGTCTTTAGGTAGATTGATTGCCAATTTTCTAACAAACTGTGATATTGATTTTCATAGTGGCTGGACAAGTTCTCACCCCCACCAGCAATGGAAGAGTGTTCCTCTTGCTCCACATTTTCACCAGCATGATCTGTCACTATATTATTGATTTTACCCATTCTGATGGGTGTAAGATGATATTTCAGAGTAGTTTGATTTGCATTTCCCTGATGGCTAAGGATGTTGAACATTTCTTTAAGTGCTTTCCAGACATTTGGGATTCCTCTGTTGAGCATTCTGTTTAGATCTATACTCATTTTAAAATTATTATTTAGTTTGTTGATATCTAGTTTCTTGAGTTGTTTATATATGTTAAATACCAACCTTCAGTCAGATATGGGGTTGGTAAAGATATTTTACCATTTTATATGCTGCCATTTTTTTCTACTGATGGTGTCTGTCCTTTGCCTTGTGAAAGTTTTTCAGTTTCATGAGGTTTCACTTCTTAATTGTTGGTCTTAGTGTTATAAATTGGTATTCTGTTTAAGAAGTTGTCTCCTGTGCTAGATAATTCATTTAAGTCTTTCCCCCAATTCCTCATTCTCTTCTATCAGGTTTAGTGCATCTGATTTTATGTTGAGATTTTTTTATTCACTTGAACTTTAGTTTTGTGTAGGGTGATAGATATGGATCTATTTTCATTCTTCTACATGCTAACCTCCAGTTACTCCAGTACTGTTGAAGATGCTTTCTGTTTTCCACTGTATAGTTTCAGTTTCTTTATAAAATATCAAGTGTCCATATGTGTGTGCATTTATTTCTGGGTCTTCAACTTGAGTCCATTGATCAATCTGTCTGTTTGCAAATATGATAAAGTTTCTATTAGTACTGCTTTATAGTACAGTGTGAAATCAAGAAAGGTGATACCTGCAGAACTTTTTATATTGTACAGGATTGTTTTAGTTATCCTGGGTGATTTGGATTTTTTTCATATGAAAATGAGAGTTGTTCTTTCACAGTCTGTAAAGAACTGTGTTGCAATCTAGCTGTGACATTGAATCTCTGGATTGATTTGGGTAAGATGGCCATTTTTGCTATGTTAACCCTACTGGTTCATGAATATGGGAGATCTTTTCATCTTCTGATATCTTCCCAATTTCTTTCTTTAAAGACTTGATGTTCTTGTCATATAGGAATTTCACTTGCATGGTTAGAGTTACATAAAGATATTTTATAGTATTTGTAGCTACTGTGAAAAGTGTTGTTTCCCTGATTAGTTTTTCAGTCTATTTATCATTCATACTTAAAACTACTGATATTTTTGGGTTTATTTTGTATCTTTCTACTTAGCTGAAGTTATTTATTAGCTGTAGTAGTTCTCTATTAGAATTTTCAAGTCGCTTATGCATTCTATCATATCATTTATGTTGACTTCTTCCTTTTCAATATTATTGCTCTAGCTAGAACATAAAGTACTATATTGAATAAATATGGAAAGAATGAACAGCCTTGTCTTGTTAACAATTTTAGTAGAATTGCTTTGAGTTCCTCTCTATTTAATTTTATGTTGGCTTTAGGTTTGCTAAAAATTGCCTTTATTATGTTTAAGTGTGTCCTTTGTATTCCTATTCTCTACAAGTGACTTATCATGAAAGGTTGTTGGATTTTCCCAAAGGCTTTTTTGGCATCTTGTGAGATGATAATGTCTTAGTTTTTCTTTTATTTTGTTTACATGGTGGAATACATTGGCAGATTTTCATATTTTGAAGCTTCCCTGCATCTCTGGGATGAAGCCTACTTGATCATGGTGGTTGACATCTTTGATGTTTTTGGACTTGGTTTGTGAATATTTGGTCGAGTATTTTGCATTCATGTTCATGAGAAAAATTGGTCTATAATTCACTTTCTGTTTAACCTTTCTTTGGTTTGGGCATTAGGGTAACTATGACCTCATAAAATTAAATTGGCAATATTTCTTCTATTTCTGTTTTGTGTAATTATGTAGTGATTCTCTGCAGGTTTAACAGCAGGCAGGGAAAATGATTTATGAAGAGACAAGAATGAAACTCAGCTCAACCCAATTTCATTGTAAGTGTTTTTGGAGTAAGACTTCTAAAGTCTGTCCTAAAACTTTTTCTCTAGCAATATTTAATCACAGTATACTTTTGGGAAAAGTATTCAGATAACAATTATCTCAGTATCAAATGTACAACAATTTAAGACATGCTTGCAGTGAGACTTTTTTATGAAGTACATGTGTCTTCTTTCATAAAAATGGGAAATATTGACTCTGAGATAATGCCCAAGATTTAGGGTCTAGGAATCTGGACTGAGGTCATGACATACTGACACACATGTGGGTATCAGGATATTCCTGGCAATGAGATAACACAGAAGTCATTTAGGCTACTGTAAATCACAGGTGAATTCACTCATAAGGATAGGTTTATGGTCTAAACGCAATGCTCAAGATTTAGGGATAAATGTCTAGAAAAAGTAAAAATCATGAAATCTTGGAGATATGTGCAGACTCTGTTGCATCAGACAACAATTTATTATCAGGTTGTAAAATTACATCATTCCTGGCACTCCAGAGATAACAGATAACCTCATTCTGTTGAAAAAGTAAGCTTTGTGTTTAACTTTCCTGGCTATTCCAGTGCTCATTTGTGTGCCCAAAGCCTTTTTTGCCCTCTATAAAATAGTTAATGTAGTATTGGTACTAACTCTATTTTGAAAGTCTGTTATAATTGTTTTTTTTGTTTGTTTGTTAAAACTGCCTGGCCCTGTTTCATTGTTGTTATTGCTTATTTTGATTGTTTGCATTTTGATTTGGTTGGGACACTTTTCTTGATTTATTTCCTTAGGGGTTAAAGATCTATTTAAGTTGTTTATCTGATCTTCATTTAACTTTTGTAAGTGATTTCTATTGAGAAAATTGTTCATTTCTTTTAGATTTTCCAATTCTGTAGGATACAGCATTTTAAAGTATGACAAGATAATTCTTTGGATTGCCTGTGTCTGTTGTTATGTTCCCCTTTTCATTTGTGAGCTTTTTATTAGATATTTCCTTTATTTACCTTTCAAATGTTATCCCCTTTCCTTGTTTCACTTCGGAAAACCCCCTATCCACTAATCATTGAGTGTATACCGTGTGTGTTCTTCTGTGATTGGGTTACCTGACTTAGGATGATACTTTCTAGTTCCATCCATTTGCCTAAGAATTTCATGAATTCACTGTTTTCAATAGCTAAATAATACTCCATTGTTTAAATATACCACATTTTCTGTATCCATTCCTCTACTGAAGGACATCTGGGTTGTTTCTAGCTTCTGGGTATTATAAATAAGACTGCTATGAACTTAGTGGAGCATGTGTCCTTATTATATGTTAGAACATCTTCTGGGTATATGCCCAGGAGTGGTATAGCTGGGTCCTTAGGTAGTACTATGTCTAATTTTCTGAGGATCCACCAGACTGATTTCCAGAGTGGTTTTACCAGCTTGCAATCCTACTAGCAATGGAAAAGTATTCCTCTTTGTCTACATCCTTGCAAGCATCTGCTGTCCCCTGAATTTTTCATCTTAGCCATTCTGACTGGTGTGAGGTGGAATCTCAGGGTTGTTTTGATTTGCATTTCCCTGATAACTAAGGATGCTGAACATTTCCTTAGGTGCTTCACAGCCATTTGAGTTTCCTCAGTTGAGAATTCTCTGTTTAGCTCTGTACCCCATTTTTTAAAATAGGGTTATTAGACTTTCTGGAGTCTAACTTCTTGAGTTCTTTGTATATATTGAATATTATCCTTCTATCAGATGTAGGATGTAAGGATGTTTTCCCTATCTGTTGGTTGCTGTTTTGTTCTATTGACTTCTCTTGACTTACAGAAGCTTTGTAGTTTTATGAGGTCTCATTTCTTGTTCTTAGAGTATAAGGCATTGCTGTTCTATTAAGGATTTTCCCCCTGTGCCCATGTGTTTAAGGTTCTTCTCCACTTTCTCGTCTATAAGCTTCAGTGTATCTGCTCTTATGTGAAGGACTTTGATCAATTTTTACTTGAATTTTTTACATGGAGAGAACAATCTGTCAATTTGCATTTTTCTACACATTGACCTCCAGTTGATCCAGCATTATTTCTTAAAAATGCTGTCTTTTTCCACTGGATGGTTTTACCTCTTTTGTCAAAGATCAAGTTACCATAGGAGTGTGGGTTCATTTCTGGGTCTTCAATTCTATTCCATTGATCTTCCTGCCCTGTCTTTACCAATACCATACAGGTTTTTATCACTATTGCTCTGTAGTAGAAGTTGAGGTCAGGAATGGTGATTCCCCCAGGAGATCTTTGATTGCGGGAGACCATTATTCGCTATCCTGGATTTTTTGTTATTACAAATGAATTTGCAGTTTGCTCTTTCTAGCTCTATGAAGAATTGATTTGGAATTTTGATGGGGGATTGCATTGAATCTGTAGATTGCTTTTGGAAAGAGGGCCATTTTTACTATATTAATCCTGCAAGTCCATGAGCATGGGAGATCTTTCCATTTTCTGAATTTTCTTTGATTTCTTTCTTCAGAGGTTTGAAATTCTTGTCATACAGATCTTTCACTTGTTTGGTTAGAGTCACACCAAGGTATGTAATAATATTTGTGACTATTGTGAAGAGTATCATTTCTGTAATTTATTTCTCAACTTGTTTATCCTTTGAGTATAGGAAGGCTACTGATTTGTTTGAGTTAATTTTATATCTGGCCACTTTGCTGAAGTTTTTTTTTTTTTATCAGTTTTAGGAGTTCTCTGGTGGAAGTTTTGGGGTTGCTTAAGTATACAATCAAATCATCTGCAAATAGTCATATTTTGACTTCTTCCTTTCCAATTTGTATACCTTAGACATCCTTTTGTTGTGTAATTGCTCTAGCTATGACTTCAAGTTCTATATTGAATAGATAGGGAGAGAGTGGGCACCCTTGTCTGATCCCGGATTTTAGTGGGATTGCTTCAAGTTTCTCTCCATCTAGTTTGATGTTGGCTACTGTTTTGCTGTATATTGCTTTCACTATGTTTAGGTATGGGCCTTGAATTCCTGATCTCTCCAAGTCTTGGTTGGCCAGAATTTTGTTGAGTATTTTTTCAGCGATGTTCATGAGGGAAATTGTTCTGAAGTTCTCCTTCCTTGTTTGGTCTTTGTTGGGTTTAGGTATAAGCATTATTGTGGTTTCATAGAAGGAGTTGGGTAGTGTTCCCTGAGTTTCTATTTCATGGAATAGTTTGAAGAGTATCGGTATTAGCTCTTCTTTGAAGATCTGATATAATTCCCTGCTAAACCCATCTGGTCCTGGGCTTTTTTTTTTTTTTTGATGGGAGACTATTAACAACTGCTTCTATTTCTTCAGGACCTATGGGATTATTTCATTGGTTTATCTGATCCCGTTTTAAAGCTGGCACCTGTTATGTGTCTAGAAAACTGTCCATTTCATCCAAATTTTCTGATTTTGTTGAATATAATCTCTTGTAGTAGGATCTGATGATATTTTTGAATTTCTACAGTTTCTGTATTTGTGTCTCCCTTTTCATTTCTGATTTTATTAATTTGCATAGTGTCTCTGTGCCCTCTGGTTAGTTTGGTTAATGGTTTATCTTGTTGATTTTTCTCAAAGAACCAGCTTTTGGTTTTGTTGATTCTTTGTATGGTTCTTTTTGGTTCTATTTGGTTGGTTTCGGCCCTGAGTGTGATTATTTCCTGCTGTCCACTCCTCTTGGGTACATTTTCTTCTTTTTGTTCTAGATCTTTCCAGTGTGTTGTCAACATGCTAATGTAAGCTCTCTCCATTTTCTTTTTGTAGGCACTTAGAGCTATGAGTTTTCCTCTTAGCACTGCTTTCATTGTGTCCCATAAGTTTTGGTTTAATGTGTCCTCATTTTTATTAAATTCTAAACAGTCTTTAATTTCTTTCTTTATTTCTTCCTTGACCAAGATATCATTGAGTAGAGCATTGCTCAACAACCATATTTAAGAATGTTTTCCATTGGGGCTTACTTCTTTTACCCTGCGTGGGGAGGCTGTAACCCCCCAGAACTCTGGAAATTAAAATCCTCTTGCAAATTGCATCAGGTCTGTCTCTCGTGAGTGTTTCGGGGTGCCGGTTTCCGAGGCATGGGGTGCAGGAGTACCGCCGTTTTTTCTTTCGGATCTTACATGTGGTGCATGGGCCGGGAAATGCGGACACTCCTACACACTCAAGAAACAACTTGGAGGTAAGGGGACCCCCTCTGAAGTGTGTGTGTGCGCTGGCCGGCCGATGTGATGTTGTTCGTTCGTCCTGAATGTTCTGTTCTATTCTGTTATTGGCATCTGAATCTGATGAGACACGTGCTTTTAGATATGCAGCTGTCTTCTCGGACCGTGATGGCCAGGAGACTGTGGTATAGGCAGATGTGCTAGTGAAGGCCACAAGCTGTAACTCAGGGAGACATCCCACGAGTGAGGGAAAATCCAGGGACGCCTGGAAAATTCCCATCTGGGTGTCGGGGAGGATACGGTAGTTCTACTAAATTGGAGAACTTACACGCCCTCCCGGCTGTCTGGTTTTCTGATCTGGTTCTGTTTTCTGTTTGTCTCACTGTTTTGTCAAAAGCCTGACTGGTGCGGAGAGTTCCGACTGGTAGTCAAAACCTCGGGGGTCTGGAGGAAGCTAGAGAAGGCCGAATAGGGTTCTTCTCTTCTCTGTATTTGTTTCCTGGAACTGGCAGGAACATTCAGTATCTGAAACTGGGTTGTCTAGAGGCAAGCTGTCTTGAATTTAGACGCCTGATGGTGGCAGGGTCAGGCTGTCTATGTGGTGATTGTTACTCTGTGTTTTGTATATTCTTGTGTTCTCGGACTTAGATGACTGATGCATAGGGATTTAGACCGACTGATAATTTTGTTAAGAATTTAGACCGACTGAAAGGCCCGCCATGGTGGGCTCTGTGGCGGCAAGATCAGGTCGTGTGACTCCAGCCCGCCATGTTGAGGTTTTGGTGCCAAGATCAGGTCACGTGACTCAAGCCCACCATGTTAGAACAAGAAAGAAACAAAATATTTAAGCCGTGAGGCCCCCTAGTGGGGGAAATAATTTTTAACAAGACACTCAAAGTGGCGGATGTAGGAATTCTGAGTTTAAGTTACAGATGGCTTATTTCATTTATTTTAAATTGTTTAAATTATTATAATAGATATAATGTTAAGCTTTGTGGTTTTACTGTTTCTCTGGGAAAGAGGTCAAAAATAAGGGGGACCTCTAGAAGACTAGATTCTGAAACATTAAGCAAAAATCGGTCTCGGTGATACTAAAATCTTGTTTTGAGAATTATATTATGTTCAAGGCATAAATTCTTATTTGATACTGATTTTATTTTGATACAAAATCAAGGTTTTCATAGGTATAAATACTAAAAATGTAAAAATGCAGGATTTACACCCAGTCCTTTCTTGCTGTTATTGTTATAGATCTGAAATGTTTAAGCCTATGAGTTTGGGGCCATACAAAGATATAAGGCTCTGAGTTTATTATTAGGATGTTTTCAATGTTTTAATTAGAGTTGCTTCTGTTATGGCGAGAGAGAGAGAGAGAGAGAGAGAGAGAGAGAGAGAGAGAGAGAGAGCAACGAGATTGCCTCTCTTCATTTACAGACAAACTCAATGTGTCTATAGATTATTATATGGCTTAATAATTCCTGATTCTTTAAGTCTGTCAGATGTTCTTGTGCCAGAAGGCTGTTCAGGTGTTTAGCAGTCTTATCATTTGGCTAAGTCTTAAAAGGTGTGTTAAGCTTTCTATATATTTTCAGTTAATATTGGTCACTCTTGGATTTCTGACGGGGATAAAAACTGTTAGTCTCGTAGTCAGCTCAAGCTCTTTAATCTTGAAAGCTGATATAGATTTACAGAAATGATTTTCAGGTGATATAAAATTTATAGCCAAAACATGAGTCAGGTGTTAATTCTTATAGTCTTTCAAGATAGTAAAGATGACAAAGTTTCTGTTTGACAGAGATTGGATGTTATGCTCAATTTATATCTAGAGAAGACCACAGAATGGAGCAGAAGATCTGAGACCACTTATCCTGGTTCACGGTGACTCTCTCACTAAAGACATATTCCCAATAGACTGATTAATCTCTTTGAGACTGTTTTATTTGTAATACAGGAAGCCAGAAAAGAATACCCCCTCAGACGAAAGGTAAGAGGCACCTGAAGGACTGACACCAGACTCCATTGGCAGGTCTTGAGGGCATGATAGCCCACAGATTTGGCGAAGGTATGTGAGGTTAAGCAGGGACCAAAGGAGTCACTGGCAGCCTTTCTAGTGCAGCTCAGAAGCATTTTGCTATACACCCCAGACTGGAAGGACTTTAGTTTGCTGAGAAAGTATGTAGAGAGATTTGGTACAAGTTATTTAGAAGGTCTGTAAAGATATTTGGTGGTGCAGGTTGTTGTTAGAAAAGTCTATAGAGAGATTTAGTATAGTTTGCTGAGACAGGGAGACAGAGTAGAAAGAAAAAATGACAGAGAAGGAAGCTACAGAGAATCCTGGCTAAAAGGCAGAAAGGAATCAATGTGCATACTATATGGAGAGGCCACTGAGCCAGAGTCTGCCCTAACAAGCTGGGAGCAAGAACTCACAGGTCTGGGGAGAAGTACCCCAAATGGCAAAGGTGTTATCCCTGGATAAAGACAATGACTAGGGGAGATGGGTGTTCTGACCACCTCCCCCAACCCTGGATAACTGTGAGAGAGAAAGAGAAACCCACTCAGTTCTTGATGGACACAGGGGCTTAACACATGGCCTCCCAAACCAATAGCCCTGTTTCCAAGAAAAGATCTAGGGTCCAAGAAGCCACTGGCACCAAAATATGTTCATGGACTACCTGAAGAACAATGGACCTAGGGATGGGATGGGTAACCCATTCATTTAAGGTTACCCCAGGATGTTCCTAACCGTTGGAGCAAGGCATACTCTCCAAAATGGTGGGGAGGACAGATATACTTACTGTCCAAAGGGCTGCAGCAATTGGCCCAAAAAGAGAGACTGACCCCTGCTGAAAGTTGCTCCAGACAGGAGCAATTTTCTCCGTGAAGGACAGGGACAAGCAGGTGCTGCTATGGTGGACAGCACAAATGGCATCTGGGTAGAAGAGTCTTTACCCCCTGGCATGTCAACGCAGAAAGTGGAGCTAATTGCCCTTACCAAGACCTTGGAACGTGGAGACAGCAAGAAAATCAACATCCACATGGATAACAGGTATGCCTTTGTCACAACCCACGTCCACAGGTGTATATGCCAAAAGGATGGCTCACATCAGAGAAAACCAACAGGAAATCTTGGACCTCTTAGATGCCCCAATGAAGCCAACAACCGTGAGTCTTACCCTCTGCCCAGGATGTCAAAAGGGAAAAGACTCAGTGGGCAATAGCCCGGCAGAGCAAATGGCTCCAAGGATGGATATACAGGAGCGTATACTGGTTGTGGGTCTGCAAGAGACACCCACTGAAAAATGGGACAAAATTAAGAGATAGCCTCACTTAAAATATGCTGAAGAAAAAAGGACTGAGATTGCTAGCCATCTATTACCAAGGAATAGCCATCTATTACTATTACCAAGGAAAGGTGCACACAAGAAGGGAGAATTATACTCCCCAGAGAGTAAGCCAAGGACTCACCAGGGCAAATGCACAGATGACTCATTTAAGGGATCAATAAAACAGTGTAAGGTATGCCAGAGAGTGAATGCATATGCAGCAAAGAGTAAATAGGGCAGAAGACCTAGAAGAGAACAACCTAGAGTATATAGAGGTTTTATAAAAGATAAGGCAGGAACGTATGGTTATGAATATCTTCTAGCACTTGTAGATACTTAATCTAGATAGATTGAGACTTCCCCTAGCAGGCAGGAAACAGCAGCCAGGGTTAAAAGAAATTTTCCCGAGTTTCAGAGTGCCCAAGGTAATTGGATCAGACAATAGTTCTGTTTTTGTTTCTAAGGTAAGTCAGAAATTGACAGATATTGGGGACTAATTGGAAACATTATTGGATATACTGTCCCCAGGGCTCAAGACAGCTAGAGAAAATAAACAAAACCCTATGAGAGACCTTAACTAAATTGACCTTGGAGACTGGCTTAGGGTGGGTGGTGCCTCTCCCCTTGTTTCTGAATAGCCCTTGCCATTTTAACCTGACCCCACTGGAGATCCTCTTTGTTATCCCAATTTCTTTGTCATCTACTGGGTCCTCCCAAGAGGTGTACCACAACATGAGATTTGGCTCAAACTGTCCACTTTAATGCTCTAGGCATGTCAGAGACTTCTTGCTGCTTCCAGACAGGTTACTGGATCTGTCAAAGAAGGCTTCAGAAACAGTTGCTGGAACCCTGGTGAAAGAGATCCTCATCAAGTTGATCACAGAGATTGGATCTTTGCTCTCTAGGCTCAAGACGCCCCAATGGATAAGGCATCGAGGTCCCGGAGGCCTATTCAGGAGGAGATCCGCAAGTCCCACATCGCTTCCAAGTTGGAGATATGGTCTACATTAGATGCCACCACGCGGGAAGCTTTAAGACTCAGTGAAAAGACCCTTTTCTTGTACTCTTGACCACCCTGTTTTCTGCCCTGATAGGACTCCTAATGATAATGCTCCTGCTTCTTACAGTTAGACTTATACAGTCAATAGATTAGTTGCCTTCATCAGGGACCAGGTAAGCGCGGTCCAGATTATGGTACTTAGGCAGCAGTATAAGAGCCTTCTGAGACAAGAAGAGGCTGACCTTTAATTCTCCTAGTTCTAAGGTTAGAACTATTAACAAGACAGGAAGTGGGGAATGAAAGGATAAGGTTGTAAGCTAAGAATCCCCCGTGCCTGGGCACGTGGGGGGCACTTGGGTCCCCAACGCCAGTGGGGGAGGGTGGGCACGACACTGCGTGGTGGCCACGTAAGAGGAAATGACTTAACTAGTTCTTCCTGCCTCTGTGAGAGGCTGGTAGGTTCTCAGAGAGCGTGGGTTTGGATGGTTTGAACTGATTGGCTTAGAAGCTTGTGGTAGGCGGGTTCTTTTATAAGTCTATAAAAGGTCAATACAAGCCAGTCCGCACTGGGCTTACTTCTTTTACCCTGCGTGGGGAGGCTGTAACCCCCCAGAGCTCTGGAAATTAAAATCCTCTTGCAAATTGCAAACAAAACAAAACAAAACAAAAAACAAACAAATAAACAAACAAAAAGAATGTTTTCCATTATTTTTCCTTGAACTTATGACCAACCTTAGGCCATGGTGATCTGACATTATTGCATGGAATTATTTCAATATTCCTGTATCTGTTGAGGCCTGTTTTGTGACCAATTATATGGTCAATTTTGGAGAAGGTACCATGAGGTGCCGAGAAGAAGCTATATTCTTTTGCTTTAGGATGGAATGTTCTATAAATATCTGTTAGACCCATTTGGTCCATAACTTCAGTTAGTTTCACCGTGTCTCTGTTTAGTTTCTGTTTCCATGATTTGTCTATTGCTGAGAGGGCATCTCCAACTATTATTGTGTGGGGTACAATGTGTGCTTTGAGTTTTAGTAAAGTTTCTTTTATGAATGTGGGTGCTCTTGCATTAGGAGCATAGATGTTCAGAATTGAGAGGTCATCTTTTCCTTTTACCAGTATGAAATGTTCCTCCTTATCTTTTTTGACAACTTGTCATTGAGAGTTGATTTTATGTGATATAAGAATGGCCACTCCAGCTTGTTTCTTGGGACCATTTGCTTGGAAAATTGTTTTCCAACCCTTGACTCTGAGGTAGTGACTGTCTTTGTTACTGAAGTGGGTTTCTTGTTTGCAACAAAATACTGTGTCCTGTTTATGTATCCAGTCTGTTATTCAATGTGTTTTTATTGGGGAATTGAGCCCATTGATGTTAAGAGATATTAAGGGGAAGTGATTGTTGCTTCCTGTTATTTTCATTGTTAAAGGTGGAATTCTGTTTGTGTGGCTCTCTTCTTTTGGGTTTGTTGAAATAAGATTACTTTATTGCTTTTTCTAGGATGTAGTTTTCCTCCTTGTGTTGGTATTTTCCACCCATTATCTTTTGTAGAGCTAGGTGTGTTGAAAGATATTGTGTAAATTTGGTTTTGTCATGGAATGTCTTATTTTCTCCACCTATGGTAATTGAGAGTTTTGATGGGTATAGTAGGCTGGGCTGACATTATGTTCTCTTAGGTTCTGTATGACATCTGCCCAAGGATTTTCTAGCTTTTAAAGTTTCTAGTGAGAAGTCTGGTGTAATTCTGATAGGTCTGCCTTTATATGTTACTTAATCTTTTTCCCTTACTGCTTTTACTATTCTTTCTTTGTTTTTGCATTATGGTAGGGACATTTTGTTCTATAATTTTGTTGAAGATATTCACTGGCCCTTTAAGTTGTAAATCTTTGTTCTCTTCTATACATATAATCCTTAGGTTTGATTTTCTCATTGTGTTCTGGATTTCCTGGATGTTTTGTGTTACAAGCTTTTTGCATTTTGCACTTCATTTGACTGTTGAGTAAATGTTTTCTATGGTATCTTCAGCACCTGAGATTCTTTCTTCTATCTCTTGTATTCTGTTGTTGGTGCTTGCATCTATGATTCCTGATTTCTTTCCAAGGTTTTCAATTTCTAGAGTTGTCTCCCTTTGTGATTTCTTTATTGCTTCTACTTCCATTTTTTAGATCCTGGATGGTATTATTCAGTTCCTTCACTTGTTTGCTTGTGTTTTCCTGAAATTCTTTAAGGAATTTTGTGTTTCTTCTTTAAGGGCTTCTACCTATTGATCCATGTTCTCCTGTGTTCCTTTAAGGAATTTTTGTGTTTCTTCTTTAAGGGTTTCTACCTGATGACCCATCTTCTCCTGTATTTATTTAAGGGATTATTTATATCCTTCTTTAAGTCCTCTATCAGCATCATGGGATGTTATTTTAAATCTAACTCTTGCTTTTTCTGGTGTGTTAGTGTGTCCAGGGTTTTCTTTTGTGGGAAAACTGGGTTTGGATGTTGCCATGTTGCCTTGGTTTCTGTTGATAATGTTCTTGCATTTGCCTTTTGCTATCTGGTATTCTCTGGCGTTAGCTAATCTTGCTGTCTCTGACTGTGGCTTATTTGTCTTGTAAGCCTGTGCATCTTTACTCCAGGGATTTCTGTTTCCTCTGTGCACACAGGTATGTAGGCACTTCTGAGAGATGAGCTGTCCTGTGGTGGTGTTGTGTATGTAGCTCTGTGGCCCAGGATCAGTTCTGTGCTCTCAGGCCTCTTCACAGACATGGGAGGTTAGCTATCTCTCTGCTCCACCTAGATATGGTGCACTGTGGCAAAGGGTGGTCCACAGCCAGAGAAAGAAAACAGAAGGCTCCTGCCTGAGGGTTTTGCATGGGTTCCTTTGAGCAGCAGGAGTGGTCTCAGCTATGTTCCCAGGCCTCTCTGCACTCCTGCAGAGGGACCAAATGCCCTGAGTGCACCAGACTCTTTAGGATGTATCAGGAGATGATGTTTTCACTGTGGCAGACCCTCCAAGAGTCTACCCCAGTGAGAGGATAGGTGGCAGAAGAGGTGGGAGGATTGTAAGGGGAGTGGTATTCGAGGGGTCTTGGTGGTTACTGGGTATTGAGTCCTGCTGGACCCCAGAAGCAGCTCTGGGTCTCCAGAGGTGGGAGGGGGTTCTTACCAAATGCCCTGAGTGCAGCTGGTTATCTAGAATGTATCAGGAGATACTTTCTTCATTGTGGCAGATGTGGCAAGAGTCTGCTCCGGCAGAAAGGACAGGCGGCAGAAGGGGCAGAAGGAATGGAAGGTTTCTTCATTACATTTATAATATTGGTTGTCTCCATTATTTCATTACTAATTTTTATCTGGTTGACATGATGTTTGGTGAGGGAAGGGTGATTTCTTATGATCAATGTTCCTATGGTCTATGCATGTTTTAACTTTAGTAACATTTCTTTTACAAATGTGGGTGCCATTGCATTTAGGGGAAAGATGCTAAAAATCCAAACATTATCATAGTGGATTTTTTCCCTTGGTGAGTAGTCCTTTTTCATATCTTTTTGTTTGTTTGCTTTTCTTTTGATTAATCCAAAAGTATAGTTTATTGTACTCTACAGTTATGGTTTAAAGCAGTAAACACTAACATTTACTAAGCAAATTCATATTACTAATTAATTTTCCACCAAAAAATTCAATCTATGATATAAATACAATACTCAGAAATGTCTTTTCTTATGCTGCCCTTTGGGGGGGGGCTTTATTTATTTATTTGTTTATTTGAAATTTTTTATTTTTATTTATTTTTATTTTTTTAATTTTTATTTTCTATATTCTTTGTTTACATTCCAAAGGCTTTCCCCTTTCCCAGTTCCCCCCCACCATACGTCCCATAATTCCTCTCCCCCCAACTATTCCCCAATCATCCCCCCCCCTGATTTCTCTGTTCTGGGTCTACAAAACTGGATCCATTTTTTATAGGCCCAGGGTCCTCTCCTTTCTTCTCCTTGGGAATCATTTGACTTGCTAATTGTGCCTTGAGTATTTAGGGCTTCTGGGTTCATTAATATCCACTTATCAGTGATTGCATTTCATGTGTATTCTTTTGTGATTGGGTTAACTCACTTAGGATGATATTTTCCAGATCTAACCATTTACCTACAAATTGCATGAATTCATTATTTTTAATTGCTGAGTAGTACTCCATTGTATAAATATACCACATTTTCTGTATCCATTCCTCCTTTGAGGGATATCTGGGCTCCTTCCAATTTCTGGCTATTATAAACAAGCTGCTATAAACATAAAGAGCATGTGTCTTTATTGTATGCAGGGGAATCCTCTGGGTATATGCCCAGGAGTGGTATGCCAGGGTCCTCTGGAAGTGACATGCCCAATTTTCTCAGGAACCACCAAACTGATTTTCAGAGCAGTTTTACCATTTTGCAATCCCACGAACAGTGGAGGAGTGTTCCTCTTTCTCCACATCCTCGCCAGCACTTGTTGTCTCTTGAGTTTTTAATCTTAGCCATTCTGACTGGTGTGAGGTGGAATCTCAGGGTTGTTTTGATTTGCATTTCCCTGATGACTAATGATGTTGAACATCTCTTAAGGTGTTTCTTGGCCATCCAAATTTCTTCTGGTGAAAATTTTTGTTTAGCTCTGTACCCCATTTTTTGATAGGGTTATTTGGTTCTTTGGGGTCTAACTTCTTGTGTTCTTTGTATATATTGGATATTAGTCCTCTGTCGGATGTGGGGTTGGTGAAGATCTTTTCCCACTTTGTTGGTTGCCATTTTGTCCTTCTCACAGTGTCCTTTGCCTTACAGAAACTTTGTAATTTTATGAGGTCCCATTTGTCAATTCTTGATCTTAGAGCATAAGCTATTGGTGTTCTGTTCAGGAACTTTCCCCCTGTGCCCATGTCCTCCAGGGTCTTCCCCAGTTTCTTTTCTAATAGTTTCACTGTGTCTGGTTTTATGTGGAGGTCCTTGATCCACTTGGAGTTGATCTTAGTACAAGGAGATGAGTGGGTCGATTCGCATTCTTCTGCATGTTGACCTCCAGTTGAACCAGCACCATTTGTTGAAAAAGCTATCTTTTTCCACTGGATGGTTGTAGCTCCTTTAGATCACAAAGATCAAGTGACCATAAGTCTGTGGGTTCATTTCTGGGTCTTCAATCCTATTTCATTGATCTACTTGCCTGTTGCTGTACCAATACCATGCAGTTTTTAACACAATTGCTCTGTATTACTGCTTGAGGTCAGGGATATTGATTCCCCCAGAAGTCCTTTTATTGGTTCCTTGTGAGTTTTCCATCTTGTAGATCACTGTCATTCTTCTTTCTGTCCCTTCATATCCACCCATCACTCTTGCAACTTCCCCATCAAAATGAAAAATTAATAAAGAAAACAACAAAGTTTATTTCATGCATTCATTGTTTTTAATAACTGAGTAGTACTCCATTGTGTAAAGGTCCCATATTTTCTGAATCAATTATTCTGTAGAGAGACATCTGTGATGCGTCCAGCTTCTGGCTATTATAAATAAGGGTGCTGTAAACATAGTGGAGAATGTTTCCTTGTTATATGTTGGAGCATCTTTTAGGTATATGCTCAGTAGTGATATAGCTGAGTCTCAGATAGAACTATTTCCAATTTTCTGAGAATCCACAAGCAATGGAGGAGTGTTCCTCTTTTTCCACACCTTGCTAGAATCTGCTGTTATCTGCCTTTTTGATCTTAGCCATTCTGTTTGGTGTGAGGTGGAATCTTAGTGACGTTTTGATTTTGATTTTCATTTCCCTGATATCTAAGGATTGAACATTTCTTTAAGTGCTTCTTAGCCATTTGAGATTCCTCAGTTGATAATTCTTATTTATCTCTGTACCCAATTTTTAATAGGGATTTTTGGTTATACAGAGTGCAATTTCTTGAGTTCTTTATATACAATATCTTCATGAAATTTGCAGGCAAATGAATAGTACTTAAAATATCATCCTGAGTGAGGTAATCCAGACACAAAGGAACACACATGGCATGTATTCACTGATAAGTGATATTAGCCCCAAAGCTCAGAATACCCACAATACAACCCACAAACTATTTGGAGCCTAAGAAGAAGGAAGACCAAAGTGTAGATGCTTCAATCCTACATAAAAGGGGGAGCAAATAATCACAGGTGGTAGAAGGAAAGAGTGAGCAGCAGGGAGAGAGGAAGAGGGAGGGAAAAAGGGGCAGGATCAAGTGTGGGAAAGGAGAGGAGAAAAGTATGGAGGGTCAGAAAGTCGAATAAAAATATGAGGCAGTGGGGGGTTAGGAACTTGGGGTAGCCAGTAGAAAGTCCCAGACACCAGGGAAATGAGAGGCTTCCAGGACTCAGGGGATAACTTTAGCTAAAATACACAACAAAGGGGGACAGATCCTGTAGAGACCACATAGCCGTAGCCCCCATTTGAGGAATGAGGCCACCCACCCATCTCAAAATTTTTAACCCAGAAATGTTTCTGTCCAAAGGAAAGACAGGAACAAAAAGTAGAACAGAATCTGAACAAAAGGCCATTCAGAGAACTCTCTGCCTTGGGATCTGTCCCATCTACAGACACTATTACTGATGCCAAGAAGGCTTGCTGACAAGAGCCTGGTGTAGATGTTCCCTGAGAGGTTCTGCCAGCACCCATCCAATACAGATAAAAGACTCAGAGATAACCCTTGGGTTGAGCCTAGGAACCTCAATGGAAGAGTTAGGGGGAAGGGATGAAGGAGCTGAATGGGGTTATAACCCCATAGGAAGAACAACATCAACTAACCGGACCACCCAGAGCTCCCAGAAACTGAACTACCAACCAAAGACTATACATCAAGGGATCCATGTCTCCAGATACATAGATAGCAAAGGATGGCCTTTTCTGACATCAACAGAAGAAGAGGCCCCTGGTCCTGTGGAGATTTGATGCTCCAGTGTAGGGGGATGCTAAAGCAGTTAGGTGGGAGTGGGTGAGCAAGTAGAGGAACACCCTCATTGAGGCAAAAGCAGGGAGGAGAGTTGGGATGGGATGGGGGATTGTGGTGGGGTAACTAGAAAGGGAGATATCATTTGAAATGTTAATTAATAAAATGACTAATAAAAAACAAATAATAGAAAACATGTAGTAGTGGAAGCTCTAGTATGTCAGAGTGTGTCACCAGTATATCCCTTTGTCCATACATCTTCTCTTGCAAATATTCATTGCAATGAGTTATTGGTCTTTGACACCATCAATAATGGATTATCTCTGGGATTCCTCCCAGTCATACAGCTGATCATGTAGATCCTGTAGCTTTGAATCAGCAGGACTGGCCCTTTTATTCTTCTCAACTTTTTGAAGATGATGTAGATTTTTGGGTGGTCCAACTCGGAGCCCTGAATCTTGACCTGGGTAGCAGCCTTCAGTGTACTGGTTCTCCCTTATCCAAACCACCAGGGAGATCTTTTCAGTACTGCTTCAGCTAGGCCACACTATTCCACCACTGGCAGGAGGCAGAGTCATTTCTCTAGCTCCCATGACCCCAGGATAGCTTACCCTTACTTTCAACAGCAGGGCCAGCTCCACTATGCTGCTCAGGTAAGGTGCAAATCCTGCTCTTCCCTGAGTGCTACAGCCAGTGGGGTGACAGGGCCAGTTCTCTTGCTCTCATGCCCTCATGGCCAGCTTCTGTGACTACTTGAGGTAGCAACAGGTGAAGGGGGAAAGGACATCAAACATGTACCCTTGCTACCTCACATCAGGTGAGTGGCAGGGCCAGCTATCCAATGGTCTTTCCCTTAGAATTGGATCACTCCTTTCCTCCTGATCAAGGCCAACTCTACTGTGCTTCCCAGGCAAGATGCAGGACTTGCTTTTCCATGTTCTATAGCTGGTGAGGGACAGGGCTATATTCATGGCCCTGTATGCAGCTTTCCCAATTGCTAAAAGTGGCAAGGGGTGGGAGTGTGGGATGGGGTGGCATCATCTATATACCCATGCTATCCCACAGCAGATTAGTGGCAGAGTCACCTTTTCCATACTCATGCCTTTGACTCTGCTCACACATAACCCTGTCATCAGGGCCAGCTCTACTGTGATGCCCAGGCAATTTGCAGTGACTGCTTTCTGGAGTGCTACCCCAAATGAGAGATGGTGTGAGCTTTCCAGAGTGTGGTAGCAAGTGGGGGGGTGGGGCCAGATCTGCACAGATTCTTGACATCCCATGGGGTTACTGGAGGCTGCCCTAACCAGGAACATCCCATGTTCTCTAGTGGTAATATGAAGCACAGACAACTACACCAAACATCTGCTGCAGCGTAGCCATAGGTGCAGACATGACTCAGCCTCAGGTCAGGTTGGGACCTCACCATGGCCTCAGGTAGTAGGGCTAGTCACTTAAAAGAGAATACTCCACTTCACTCTCAAGTCTACAGTTCCATCTCTCTTCATAATGCTCAAGCTGCTTTACCTCTTTTCTTTCTTCATCTGACCACCACATTCTTGCACACTATTGTGGCTCCCAATGCAGGCTGCCCTTGTGAATGGCAGGTCTCTGGATGACAGTCTCCATCTGTGCTATGTGGCATGGTAGCAAGTGGGTGTGTATGGCCTACCTGTGCCATGTGCTGAGAGGCAGACATGTAGGTGGCATGGAGGTCTGCAGGTTTCTCTGTCTTAGTCCTTCAATACTGCAGGTAGGCAGGGCTCTCTGTGTCTATAGCCCATGTGGCAGGGAGGAAGTCTATGGGTATCTTTCTCTGCTTTCATCACAACAGGAGTGGTATGCCTCAACACAAATATCTATCTTCCTCCACCTCTGCTAAGCTGCCTGGATTTTATTTTATTTTATTTTTGTGTATTCTAAGCATAAATCAGCTTTAGTCACCAAGTCAGGCATCAAGCTAAGATGAACAAAGGGCTGTGAACTGCTCTGCCTCTGACTTTTATGAGAGTACCATCATCAAGAAGGTGTCACTATGCCTGCTGCCAAGGAGATTTGCCTA